>CM057340.1:436686904-437304900 GCA_030015575.1 Agapanthus africanus | reverse complement strand
ACTTAAACTAGCATGGTAGTGAAGTGTAACGAAGTTCGGAACCGGAAAAATCCAAAAACCAAACTTTTACAAAACCTGAGTTTCTGTTGAAATTTTTTTGGCTCAAAATGAAAAAATTTATATACCTAAATTCGGCTCAGGGTTTTGTGTGAACACCCAAGAAAAACGTTGCCCTAATTCATTCAAACCGCCGCGCTTCCGCCGCACGAGGTAGGCATGTGCCGCGGAAGCGCCGCCGTTTGTCGTCTTCTCTGCATCGTTTTTCGTGCAGTGTTCTTCTGTATTGGTTTTGGGATTTTTAAAATATATTATATGTACCCAGATTTTCCAGAACTGAAATTCACTTTTGGGGTCCTATAATTCCGTATTTTTTTTCCGAACTTCACTGCACTTTGGCTATGTTGGTTATATCTGTGATGTTTGCATGTATTGAACGTCGGCTAATCGCTATAAGTCGATTAGTCGGGGTTATACATGATCTGTGTATGATATTGGATTGTGTATATGAATCTGTTGGACTGTCGCGGGTGAATAGCCGGGGTGGATGTGAGATGAGCTTTTGTTTTTTCTTTCATTCATTTGTAAATGTAAATTGATGTAATAATATTATTTGTTTGGCCGCACAACCGGGTCGGGGTTGTAGCCGTCATTGTATAATTCTTTTTACTGTTTTTGCTCCTAGGATAGACCCATGGAGGGGTGCACAAACTGCCGAGTACTTGGCGGGTAGTTTGCCGCACCCGTAGGGGTCTTGGGTGGGGTATTTAGCTATTCACCGCGACCGTGTAATCCGCTTTTCGTTGCAGGCTCGAAAGGATTGCGGATTGCTAGTATATCCAATGTATTCATCTGTGATCTGTAATGTCTATCATTGCTTTCTATTTAGACGTTGCTTATGTTTTACAGCCGCGCTAGCCCAGCCCCCGCTCTGTCGTTAGTTAAGTAACCTAACGAGTGATGACGGGACCCCGTGGCGAATGCGAATGGCATAAGCGTACGTCATATTTTGGTTGTTTTCTGCAATGGTAGGATTAAATGATGGGACGCATTAAAAGAACTAATGCAAAAATATCACGCATTAAAAGAACTAATGCAAGATAATAAACCAAGTTAAAGTCGTTGGAACACTTTCGAAAAACCACTCGGTTCTTTTCAAAACTAACTTTTAAATGCGGAGCTTGAGCCACTCCTTCTAAAAGCTATCTCGTTCCATCGATTATATCAAGTTCACTACGTTCACGGTTTTACCAAAACCATTCGTAGCCCTCCGTCGTTTCACATAAATAGTCAATAGTATTCAAGCTGTGTTTGTTGGCCAAAGTCAAGGCATAGTGATTGGTAGCTATTGGATATTCATGTGCAGCATAGATAGATGCGTTGATTTGGAACAGTCGTACTGCCTTGTTGGCCAAAGTCAAGGGTATGTACGGGTGGATTCAAATTAACCTGGAGAACGACGGGAAGAACTTGACATGTGACTTATGATTTGTTGGCCAAAGTCAAGATCATAAGAGCATGGGGCAAAAATCCACATCGGGAGTTTCATAAGTACTGAAACTTGCTAGATTTGCATACCATTTGGAGTGTGATGATTATGGTAGGATTCCTTCATTTTCGTCACGCGATGATATTTGGATCCCGATCCTACTGTGAGTATATGCTACTCCTCGGGAAATTTCTCACTAAACGATCAATGCTATAAACCTAGTAGGTGCCTAGAAAGGTGTTAGCGGGGCTACTGTAAGTCCACGTTGCGACCCCCGGTTCTTACGGGGAGGCGAAAACGGTATAAAATCAAAATTTTAACGCAAGAGGCAACATGGACTAAGCTAGGTCGGGATCTTTACCTAAACTAAAACTAGCATACTAAGCTAAAGATATTTAGCTACTCGGATGAAGATGGTTATACCTAAACTTGAACTCCTTCTCTTCGAGCTCCGATGGTGGTTCGATGGCTCCTTCTCGTTGTCTCCGTACGCCGAAGATAGATCCACTTGAAAGCTCCAACCTTTAGCTCCTTCTTCGTTCTTTGAAGAAACTAGTTCACTTGGTTTGCTAAACCTAGTGAACTAGAATGAGTAGAGATGATTTAGAATGGGATTTTATCTATGGTTCTTGATTCTCAACTCATGAGACAAGAGAACCATAGATCAAGAGAGGGAGCAAGAGGTTGAGGGTGAGAGCAAGAGGAGAGCTCAAGAACAAGAGAGAGAATGAGCAAGAAAGAATGAGCAAGTATTTTGTCTCTCCCCTTCTCATAATCCAAAGTGATCATAACTCATCATATCAAAAAAGTCTTATGTGATGGTTAGAAGCAACCATAACCTTATCATGTCATGCACTCATTTTACTCAAATGAGCAAGCAAGAAAAAGTCTTTGGCATGAAATGATAACCATGGTTATCATGATGGTCAACTAGTCAAGCCTAGTCAACCGGTCAACAAGTCAACAAAAGTCAACAAGTCACCAAAGTCAACAAGTCAACAACCATATCACCATAATACTTAATTAATATAATAGTTAATCACATATCATATTCTCATTAGGGTTGAGCATAAAGTCAAAAAGTCAACGGTCAACTGTCAACAACCCTAATGAGAATCCGCTGCCTCTGCCTCCCTGTCAACTGTGCATACACACCCGCATCCGCGTTCCGAGGAACACGAATGCAAACTGGATAAATCCAATCCCATAAGGTACACTAGGATCTGGCTTAAACCAAAGCCCGCTAGTGTAAACTGTCCGGACACTGTACGTGCACAAGTGCACGGATGTGACCGAACCCTGTCGCAAAACCATGCGACCTGTCGCAATACCATGCGACCTCTACTCTTTTGCCTAAAGGCGAAAAGCTTTCTGTGTGGGACTCTAAAGACTCGACACTACGCTGGCAGTGGGTTTAACCACAGACCGCAAGCGGCACTAGCTGTGCGTAACGGTCCCCAGGTAATGCCGACAAGAAGACCGACGAGGCGAAACCCATCTGAACTCCTACTGAGCCTGAGTGTGACATTCTCCGTACAGTACGGTCTGTTCGTCTGATACATCGCATGGCGGGCCTAGGGGGCGGTAAACGTCAGTCCCCCAATAGCGGTACAAGTCGTGCCGGAGTGAAGCCCAATACACCCTGAGATAACACTGGAAACCTACCAGTATATCTCGTTTGCCCTGGCCAGGGACTACTCGTGTAATGGCTCTCCTAGACACAGCGCGATGTCAACCCCCAATACCGGGAGAGAAGAATCCTGTCTAACCGTCACTGCCTCCAAGTGCTTCGGGACTGCACCCAACCACCACCTGTTTGCACGACTCCTTTGAGCCGTGGTAGGGTAGTGATCAAAGTACAGTGGGAACACACCCGAGGCGAAGTGACAGTGTCAAGTCAGCGGACTAAGCTGTACTCATGTCACCTGGGAACTGATAACTGACGATAGGTATAATACCAACTAGTCAGTTCCCGACGAGTCCTGTCCAGTGTACCCGTAACCTAACGAGCACCCGCATACTATCTCAAGTACGACGTACTGACGGCTGTGGGACAGACCGTCTCCCACACTGGGATGAGAAGCGCATGCGCTGGTCTACTCCGGAGTATCGATGCCCTGTCTCGATAGTCCTGCGACCAGGGACCTGAATAAGGATGTGCTTATAGATTACCCAACCCCCACTAGTGTGACTGCCATCACAACGCTGGTAATCAAGCAAAGATCCTAAGGGCTCCACTAATGCGTATAAGTGATATACTGAAATAAACACAAGTACACATTGAAGTAGAAACAAACCAAGTAGCATACTACTATTTTGAGCAAGATTGTATATACAAGGTGAATATCCCAAGCATCCATTAAGTAATATACAAACTAGTATGATACAGTAATGGCCTCTAGGGCATATACACTAACAATCTCCCACTTGCACTAAGGCCATGTACTGGCGTATCGAAGACCTATCATCTCGATCAGCCGCTCGAACTGAGTCTGGGGCAAGGCCTTGGTGAATGGATCTACAGTGTTGTCTTCTGAAGCGACTCTCCGAACCTCGATCTCCTGGCGATCCACGATCTCCCTGATCAGGTGATACCGCCTCAAGATGTGCCTGGATCTCTGATGGGACCTGGGTTCCTTCGCTAAAGCTATAGCCCCGTTGTTGTCGCAATACAGAGGTATTGGATCAACAATGGACGGAACCACCTGAAGTTCTTTCAAGAACTTCCTCATCCAGACAGCTTCTTTTGCGGCATCAGATGCAGCGATGTATTCCGCTTCCATCGTCGAGTCTGCAATGGTTTCCTGTTTGGAACTCTTCCAACACACCGCCCCTCCATTGAGGGTAAAGACAAAACCCGACATGGACTTGGAATCATCCTTGTCACTCTGGAAGCTGGAGTCAGCAAAGGCCTCGATCTGGAGGTCTTTTCCGCCATACACCAAGAACATCTCCTTAGTCCTTCTCAGGTACTTGAGAATGTTCTTTACCGCTATCCAGTGTTTCTCCCCAGGGTTAGACTGATACCGGCTTACCACACTCAGTGCATAAGCTACATCCGGTCTGGTACACAACATCGCATACATTATAGAGCCTACCGCAGAAGCGTAGGGTATAATAGACATGCGATCCCTCTCTAAATCAGTCTTGGGAGACATCTCTTTAGAGAGGGTGATCCCGTGACAAGCCGGTAGGTTACCGCGCTTGGAATCTTCCATACTGAACCTTTTCAGTATGGTGTCGATGTACCTGGACTGCGAAAGTCCTAATATCCTCTTGGATCTGTCACGGTAGATCCGGATACCCAGAATGTATGAGGCATCACCCAGGTCTTTCATGGAGAACCTGTGTGACAAGAACCCCTTGACAGATTGTAGCATAGGAATGTCATTTCCTATTAAGAGAATGTCATCCACGTATAAAACGAGGAATACTACAGTTCTCGCTACAAATCTACTATAGATGCATGGTTCATCTGGATTTTTGATAAAGCCAAATTCTTTGACCGTCTCATCAAAGCAGATGTTCCAACTCCGCGATGCCTGCTTTAGTCCATAGATGGACTTAAGCAACTTGCACACCTTTCCGCTGCTCCCACTCTGAATGAAACCCTCTGGCTGGTCCATATAGACACACTCCTCTAAATTTCCATTTAGAAAAGCTGTCTTTACGTCCATTTGCCAGATCTCATAATCGTGGAAGGCAGCAATAGCAAGAAGGATCCGAATGGATTTCAGCATGGCTACTGGAGAAAAGGTTTCGTCGTAGTCCAAGCCAGGTCTTTGACGAAAACCCTTTGCTACCAGCCTAGCTTTATAGGTCTCAACCTGTCCATCTACACCAATCTTCCTTTTGAAGATCCACTTGCATCCTACGGGTTTTACCCCGTCTGGAGCAATGTCCAACGTCCATACCTTGTTGGTGTACATGGACTCCATTTCGGTCCGCATTGCATCCAGCCATTTCACTGAGTCAACGCTCTGAACGGCCTGCTGGAAGCTAGTAGGCTCATCATAATCTATGATGCAATCCTCTCTATCCCCGTCTATGAGAAAACCATAGTATCTCTCGGGCGGATGAGACTGCCTACTACTTCTGCGGAGCGGCGTAGGAATGTCCTGTTCTTCCGAACCTTCTGGTTCCACTAAACTTTCAGTAACAGTCCGTGGTTCTGGAATTTCTTCCAGTTCTACTGTGCTCCCACTTATCTGGTTTTCCAAAAACTCAGTTTCCAAGAAGTAGGCATGACGAGAAACAAGAACTTTTTGTTCCTCTTCACAGTAGAAGAAATATCCTTTTGAGTTCTTTGGATACCCCACAAACTTGCACTGTACTGAGCGTGCCTCGAGCTTGTCCGCATGCTGCTTTTTGACAAAAGCCGAACATCCCCATGTCTTAATGTGCTTAAGATAGGGTCTCTTCCCACACCACATTTCATATGGTGTGGAAGGCACAGTCTTAGTCGGAACTCGGTTCAAAAGGTACGCTGCTGATTCTAGCGCATACCCCCAGAATGATCGCGGTAACTCAGCATTACCCATCATGGACCGCACCATATCCAATAGGGTGCGGTTCCGTCTCTCCGATACACCGTTATGTTGCGGGGTGTATGGAGGAGTAAGCTGAGAGAGAATTCCGTTCTCTTTTAAATAGTCCAGGAGCTCGGCACTTAAGTATTCTCCACCTCGATCCGATCTTAGAATCTTAATACTTTTGTCGGTCTGTTTCTCTACTTCATTCTTATACTCCTGGAATTTTCCAAAGGCCTCGGACTTATGTTTCATCAAGAAGACATAACCGTACCTTGAGAAGTCATCCGTAAAAGTAATGAAGTAAGAATGTCCGCTTCGGGCATGTGTAGACATTGGACCGCACACGTCACTGTGTACGAGTCCCAAGAGCTCGCTCGCTCTTACTCCATGTCCAGTAAACGGAGTCTTTGTCATCTTTCCTTTGAGACAAGATTGACAAGTGGCATACGATTGATATTCGAACGCATTCAAATATCCTTCTGTATGTAACTTAGTCAACCTTCTCTCATTGATGTGACCCAATCTACAATGCCATAAGAAAGTCTGATTTATTTCTGGAGACTTTCTTTTGTGTGTATTCTGGACGTTGAAAATTTGTGGTTGGTTTAACACGTATATACCATTACTCAATGTACCTGACCCAATCAAAACTTGATTAAGGTGAATGTTTACAACATTACTTACAAACGCAAATTCATAACCTTCTTTAGAAACTAAAGATACAGAAATGATATTACAAGTTGCGTTGGGTACAAAAAAGCAATTACGCAAAACCAAAACATGTCCATCTGACATTCCCAGGTGATAGTCCCCCACGGCTTTAGCATCCATGCTAGCTCCGTTTGCAACTTTGAGGGTCATGTCACCTGCCTTCAAAACCCTACGGTTTCTCAACGCCTGCAAAGAATTACAGATATGAGATCCTGATCCGGTATCCAATACCCAGGAAGTAGAGTTTATTGAAAGACAGTTTTCAACAACATACACACCTGAAGCTGAAGCTGCAACCTGCTTCAATTCCTGTGTTCTGGCCTTCCAGGCCCTGCAATCATTCTTCCAGTGTCCTTTCTTATGACAATAGAAGCATTCTTCCTTATCCACAAGCTTCCCCGTTATCTTTGTTGCTTTTGCTTTTCCCTTCGTATCCACTTTACTAACACCGCCCCTTGGTTTGGCGGGGGCCTTCTTCTTCTTTCCCTTGGCTTTCGCCTTGGACCTAGAAGAAGATGATCCTCCTACAAACAAAGTGGATGTATCCCTACCTTTCTGTAGGGTGCCCTCTGCGCTCCTCAGCATGTTGAGGAGCTCTGAAAGTTCAACCTCTTTTTCTTGTAAGTTGAAGTTCAGTATAAACTGGGCGTAAGTGGAAGGAAGGTACTGGAGAACTATATCCGTATATAGCTCACTCTCCAATGTGATCCCTAGGTCAGCGAGCTCCTCAATGAAGCCGATCATCTTTAGCACGTGCTCGGCTACTGATGATCCGACGGCCATTCTTGTCGAAAATAACTTTTTCGACGCTTCGTATCTTGCGATACGTGATTGCTCTCCATACAGTTCTTTTGTATGGAGCAATATGGACTCCATGTCCATATTCTCATGCCTCCTCTGATGTTCGTTGTCCATCGAGGCAAGCAGGAGGCACTTGGCCTTCGCGCTATCAATCTCCCAAGTCTTGCGGATTTCCTTATCCGCGACACTGGAAGTTGGACCAGGGACAGGGGGAGCTTTGGTGGTAAGAAGATACCCCAGCTTGTCATAAGTGATTGCTATCTTGACATTCCTGAGCCAATCTTTGTAGTTTGGCCCTGTCAGTTTGTTTTTATCTAGGAGTAACTTAAGTCCAGTCATGTTGATTGGTCGCTGCAATTAGGAGAGAGAAGAAGAAACACTCAGCATGATGCTCTTGCAAGTTTAGAGTGGTTTTTAGTTTGTCTAAACAGGATGGCTCCTACTGTTTCTCGAATCCCTCCTCAAACCATAAAGGAAGAATTAGTCAGGATCAATCCCACCGTACAATACTTGCTTAACCGTTCAGCCAGGCCGGTGTCGGTACTTCGAGGGAGGTTTTCCAACGCTTTCGCGAAGTTCCTTAATTAAAGAACCTCTTTTCCCTGGGGGCGTAGCCCCGCTAACACCTTTCTAGGCACCTACTAGGTTTATAGCATTGATCGTTAAGTGAGAAATTTCCCGAGGAGTAGCATATACTCACAGTAGGATCGGGATCCAAATATCATTGCGTGACGAAACTGAAGGAATCCTACCAGAATCATCACACTCCAAATGGTATGCAAATCTAGCAAGTTTCAGTACTTATGAAACTCCCGATGTGGATTTTTGCCCCATGCTCTTATGACCTTGACTTTGGCCAACAAATCATAAGTCACATGTCAAGTTCTGCCCGTCGTTCTCCAGGTTAATTTGAATCCACCCGCACCTACCCTTGACTTTGGCCAACAAGGCAGTACGACTGTTCCAAACCAACGCATCTATCTATGCTGCACATGAATACCCAATAGCTACCAATCACTGTGCCTTGACTTTGGCCAACAAACACAGCTTGAATACTATTGACTATTCATGTGAAACGACGGAGGGCTACGGATGGTTTTGGCAAAACCGTGAACGTAGTGAACTTGATTTGGTCGATGGAACGAGATAGCTTTTAAAAGGAGTAGCTCAAGCTCCGCATTTAAAAGTTGGTTTTGAAAAGAACCGAGTGGTTTTTCGAAAGTGTTCCAACGACTTTAACTTGGTTTATCATCTTGCATTAGTTCTTTTAATGCGTGATATTCTTGCATTAGTTCTTTTAATGCGTCCCATCATTTAATCCTACCATTGCAGAAAACAACCAAAATATGACGTACGCTTATGCCATTCGCATTCGCCACGGGGCCCCGTCATTACCCGTTAGGTTACTTAACTAACGACAGAGCGGGGGCTGGGCTAGCGCGTCTGTAAAACATAAGCAACGCCTAAATAATATCATATATAGATATACTGCAATGATAAACATTTCAGATCACAGATAAATACATTGGATATACTAGGAATCTGTAATTTGTACGAGCCTGTAACAAAAACAGATCACACGGTCGCGGTGAATAGCCAAAACCCCACCCAAGACCCCTACGGGTGCGGCAAACTACCCGCTAAGTACCCGAAGCGTAGCAACCTCCCTCATCTCCATGAGTAGGCCACTCGACACTTCGGCATACCCGGTAGTTTGTGCACCCCTCCATGGGTCTATCCTAGGAGCAAAAACAGTAAAAAGAAATTATACAATGACGGCTACAACCCCGACCCGGTTGTGCGGCCATACGAATAATTATTACATCAATTTACAAATTTACATGAATTGCAAGAAAAGAAAACTCTCGTCTCACAACCCCCGGCTATTCACCCGCGACAATCCAACATATTTATATACACATTCCAGCACATTACAGATCATGTATAACCCCGACCAATCGACTTATAGCGATTAGCCGACGTTCAATACATGCAAACATCACAGATATAACCATCATAGTCAAAGTGCAGTGAAGTTCGGAAAAAATACGGAATTATAGGACCCCAAAAGGAAATTTCTTTTCTGGAAAATCTGGGCACATATAATATATTCCAAAAATCCCAAAACCAACACAGACACACACTGCACGAAAAACGATGCACAGAAGACGACAAAGCGCGGCGGTTCCGCGGCGGATGCCTAGCTCGCGCGGCGGAAGGGCGGCGGTTTGGACGAATTACTGTATCGTTTTTCTTGGGTGTTCACACAAAACCCTGAGCCGAATTTACAAGTGTAAAGTTTTTCATTTTGAGCCAAAAAAATTTCAACAGAAACTCAGTTTTTTGTAAAAGTTTGGTTTTTGGATTTTTCCGGTTCCGAACTTCGTTACACTTCACTACCAAGCTAGTTTAAGTTTAGTTAGGCTCTGATACCACTGTAAGTCCACGTTGCGACCCCCGGTTCTTACGGGGAGGCGGAAACGGTATAAAATCAAAATTTTAACGCAAGAGGCAACATGGACTAAGCTAGGTCGGGATCTTTACCTAAACTAAAACTAGCATACTAAGCTAAAGATATTTAGCTACTCGGATGAAGATGGTTATACCTAAACTTGAACTCCTTCTCTTCGAGCTCCGATGGTGGTTCGATGGCTTCTTCTCGTTGTCTCCGTACGCCGAAGATAGATCCACTTGAAAGCTCCAACCTTTAGCTCCTTCTTCGTTCTTTGAAGAAACTAGTTCACTTGGTTTGCTAAACCTAGTGAACTAGAATGAGTAGAGATGATTTAGAATGGGATTTTATCTATGGTTCTTGATTCTCAACTCATGAGACAAGAGAACCATAGATCAAGAGAGGGAGCAAGAGGTTGAGGGTGAGAGCAAGAGGAGAGCTCAAGAACAAGAGAGAGAATGAGCAAGAAAGAATGAGCAAGTATTTTGTCTCTCCCCTTCTCATAATCCAAAGTGATCATAACTCATCATATCAAAAAAGTCTTATGTGATGGTTAGAAGCAACCATAACCTTATCATGTCATGCACTCATTTTACTCAAATGAGCAAGCAAGAAAAAGTCTTTGGCATGAAATGATAACCATGGTTATCATGATGGTCAACTAGTCAAGCCTAGTCAACCGGTCAACAAGTCAACAAAAGTCAACAAGTCACCAAAGTCAACAAGTCAACAAAAGTCAACAAGTCAACAACCATATCACCATAATACTTAATTAATATAATAGTTAATCACATATCATATTCTCATTAGGGTTGAGCATAAAGTCAAAAAGTCAACGGTCAACTGTCAACAACCCTAATGAGAATCCGCTGCCTCTGCCTCCCTGTCAACTGTGCATACACACCCGCATCCGCGTTCCGAGGAACACGAATGCAAACTGGATAAATCCAATCCCATAAGGTACACTAGGATCTGGCTTAAACCAAAGCCCGCTAGTGTAAACTGTCCGGACACTGTACGTGCACAAGTGCACGGATGTGACCGAACCCTGTCGCAAAACCATGCGACCTGTCGCAATACCATGCGACCTCTACTCTTTTGCCTAAAGGCGAAAAGCTTTCTGTGTGGGACTCTAAAGACTCGACACTACGCTGGCAGTGGGTTTAACCACAGACCGCAAGCGGCACTAGCTGTGCGTAACGGTCCCCAGGTAATGCCGACAAGAAGACCGACGAGGCGAAACCCATCTGAACTCCTACTGAGCCTGAGTGTGACATTCTCCGTACAGTACGGTCTGTTCGTCTGATACATCGCATGGCGGGCCTAGGGGGCGGTAAACGTCAGTCCCCCAATAGCGGTACAAGTCGTGCCGGAGTGAAGCCCAATACACCCTGAGATAACACTGGAAACCTACCAGTATATCTCGTTTGCCCTGGCCAGGGACTACTCGTGTAATGGCTCTCCTAGACACAGCGCGATGTCAACCCCCAATACCGGGAGAGACGAATCCTGTCTAACCGTCACTGCCTCCAAGTGCTTCGGGACTGCACCCAACCACCACCTGTTTGCACGACTCCTTTGAGCCGTGGTAGGGTAGTGATCAAAGTACAGTGGGAACACACCCGAGGCGAAGTGACAGTGTCAAGTCAGCGGACTAAGCTGTACTCATGTCACCTGGGAACTGATAACTGACGATAGGTATAATACCAACTAGTCAGTTCCCGACGAGTCCTGTCCAGTGTACCCGTAACCTAACGAGCACCCGCATACTATCTCAAGTACGACGTACTGACGGCTGTGGGACAGACCGTCTCCCACACTGGGATGAGAAGCGCATGCGCTGGTCTACTCCGGAGTATCGATGCCCTGTCTCGATAGTCCTGCGACCAGGGACCTGAATAAGGATGTGCTTATAGATTACCCAACCCCCACTAGTGTGACTGCCATCACAACGCTGGTAATCAAGCAAAGATCCTAAGGGCTCCACTAATGCGTATAAGTGATATACTGAAATAAACACAAGTACACATTGAAGTAGAAACAAACCAAGTAGCATACTACTATTTTGAGCAAGATTGTATATACAAGGTGAATATCCCAAGCATCCATTAAGTAATATACAAACTAGTATGATACAGTAATGGCCTCTAGGGCATATACACTAACAGCTACGTCCCCAGGGAAAAGAGGTTCTTAAATTAAGGAACTTCGCGAAAGCGTTGGAAAACCTCCCTCGAAGTACCGACACTGGCCTGGCTGAACGGTTAAGCAAGTATTGTACGGTGGGATTGATCTCGGCTAATTCTTCCTTTGTGGTTTGAGGAGGGATTCGAGAGACAGTGGGAGCCATCCTGTTTAGACAAATTAAAAACCATTCTAAACTTGCAAGAGCATCGTGCTAAGTGTTTCTTCTCTCCCCCTGCAGCGACCAAATCGAAATGACTGGACTTAAGTTACTTCTAGATAAAAACATACTGACAGGGCCAAACTACAAAGATTGGCTCAGGAATGTCAAATTGGCAATCGCTTACGACAAGCTGGGGTATCTTCTTACCACCAAAGCTCCCCCCGTCCCAGGTCCCACCTCCAGCGTCGCGGATAAGGAAATCCGTAAGACTTGGGAGATTGATTGCTCGAAGGCCAGGTGCCTCGTGCTTGCCTCTATGGACAACGAACATCAGAGGAGGCATGAGAATATGGACCTCGAGTCCATATTTCTCCATACAAAAGAACTGTATGGAGAGCAGTCTCGTATCGCAAGATACGAAGTGACGAAAAAGTTATTTTCGACTAAGTTGGCCGTCGGATCATCGGTAGCGGACCACGTGCTTAAGATGATTGGCTACACTGAGGAGCTCGCGGAACTTGGGACCACGTTGGATAGTGAACTTTATACAGATTTAATTCTCCAGTCCCTTCCATCCACTTACGCCCAGTTCATACTGAATTTCAACTTGCAAGAAAAGGAAGTTGAACTTTCAGAACTCCTCAACCTGCTGAGGAGCGCAGAGGGCACCCTACAGAAGGGTAGGGTAACACCCACTTTGTTTGTAGGAGGATCTTCTTCCTCTAGGTCCAAGGCGAAAGCCAAGGGAAAGAGGAAGAAAGCCCCCGCCAAACCAAGAGGCGGTGTTAGTAAAGTGGGTACGAAGGGAAAGGAAAAGGCAACAAAGATTGCGGGGAAGCTTGTTGGAAAGGAAGAATGCTTCTATTGTCATAAGAGTGGACACTGGAAGAAAGATTGCAGGGCTTGGAAAGCCAGGACACAGGAACTGAAGCAGGTTGCGGCTTCAGCTTCAGGTGTGTATGTTATTGAGAACTGTCTTTCTATAAACTCTACTTCCTGGGTATTGGATACCGGATCAGGATCTCATATCTGTAATTCTTTGCAGGCGTTGAGAAACCGTAGGTTTTTGAAGGAAGGTGACATGACCCTCAGAGTTGCGAACGGAGCTAGCATGGATGCTAAAGCCGTGGGGGACTATCACCTGGGAATGTCAGATGGGCATGTTTTGGTTTTGCGTAATTGCTTTTTTGTACCCAACGCAACTTGTAATATCATTTCTGTATCTTTGGTTTCTAAAGAAGGTTATGAATTTGCGTTTGTAAGTAATGTTGTAAACATTCACCTTAATCAAGTTCTGATTGGGTCAGGTACACTGAGCAATGGTATATACGTATTAAACCAACCACAGATTTTCAATGTCCAGAATACACACAAAAGAAAGTCTCCAGATATCAATCAGACTTTCTTATGGCATTGTAGACTAGGTCACATCAATGAGAGAAGGTTGACTAAGTTACATACAGAAGGATATTTGGATCCGTTCGAATATCAATCGTATGCCACTTGTCAATCCTGTCTCAAAGGAAAGATGACAAAGACTCCGTTCACTGGACACGGAGTAAGAGTGAGCGAGCTCTTGGGACTCGTACACAGCGACGTGTGCGGTCCAATGTCTACACATGCGCGAAGCGGTTATTCTTACTTCATTACTTTTACGGATGATTTTTCAAGATACGGTTATGTCTTCTTAATGAAACATAAGTCAGAATCTTTTGAAAAATTCCGGGAATTTAAGAATGAAGTAGAAAAACAAACCGGCAAAAGTATCAAGATTCTAAGATCGGATCGAGGTGGAGAATACTTAAGTGCCGAGTTCCTGAATTACTTAAAAGAGAATGGGATTCTCTCTCAGCTTACTCCTCCATACACTCCGCAACATAACGGTGTATCGGAGAGACGGAACCGGACCCTATTGGATATGGTACGGTCCATGATGAGTAACGCTGAGTTACCGCGATCATTCTGGGGGTATGCACTAGAATCAGCTGCGTACCTATTGAACCGAGTTCCTACTAAAACTGTGCCTACTACACCATATGAGATGTGGTGTGGGAAGAGGCCCCATCTCAGTCACATCAAGACTTGGGGATGTCCATCTTTTGTTAAAAAGCTGCATGTGGACAAGCTCGAGGCACGCTCAGTACAGTGTAAGTTCGTGGGATATCCAAAGAACTCTAAGGGATATTTCTTCTACTGTGAAGAGGAACAAAAAGTTCTTGTTTCTCGTCATGCCTACTTCTTGGAAACTGAGTTTTTGGAAAACCAGACAAGTGGGAGCGCAGTAGAACTGGAAGAAATTCCAGAACCACAGACTATTACTGAAAGCTTAGTGGAACCAGAGGGTTCAAATGAACAGGACATTCCTACGCCGCTCCGCAGAAGTAGTAGGCAGTCTCATCCGCCCGAGAGATACTACGGTTTTCTCATAGACGGGGATAGAGAGGATTGCATCATAGACTATGATGAGCCTACTAGCTTCCAGCAGGCCGTTCAGAGCGTAGACTCGGTAAAATGGCTGGATGCAATGCGGACCGAAATGGAGTCCATGTACACCAACAAAGTATGGACGTTGGACATTGCTCCAGACGGGGTAAAACCCGTAGGATGCAAGTAGATCTTCAAAAGGAAGATTGGTGTAGATGGACAGGTTGAGACCTATAAAGCTAGACTTGTAGCAAAGGGTTTCCGTCAAAGACCTGGCTTGCACTATGACGAATCCTTTTCTCCAGTGGCTATGCTGAAATCCATTCGGATCCTTCTTGCCATTGCTGCTTTCCACGATTATGAGATTTGGCAGATGGACGTAAAAACCGCTTTTCTAAATGGAAATTTAGAGGAGTGTGTCTATATGGATCAGCCAGAGGGTTTCATTCAGAGTGGGAGCAGCGGAAAGGTGTGCAAGTTGCTTAAGTCCATCTATGGACTAAAGCAGGCATCGCGGAGTTGGAACATCTGTTTTGATGAGACGGTCAAGGAATTTGACTTTATCAAAAATCCAGATGAACCATGCATCTATAGTAGATTTGTAGCGAGAACTGTAGTATTCCTTGTTTTATACGTGGATGACATTCTCTTAATAGGAAATGACATTCCTATGCTACAATCTGTCAAGGGTTTCTTGTCACACAGGTTCTCCATGAAAGACCTGGGTGATGCCTCCTACATCCTGGGGATCCGGATCCATCGTGATAGATCCAAGAGGATATTAGGACTTTCACAGTCCAGGTACATCGACACCGTACTGAAAAGATTCAGTATGGAAGATTCCAAGCGCGGTAACCTACCGGCTTGTCACGGGATCACCCTCTCTAAAGAGATGTCCCCCAAGACTGATTTGGAGAGGGATCGCATGTCTATTATACCCTACGCTTCTGCGGTAGGCTCTATAATGTATGCGATGTTGTGTACCAGACCGGATGTAGCTTATGCACTGAGTGTAGTAAGCCGGTATCAGTCAAACCCTGGGGAGAAACATTGGATAGCAGTAAAGAACATTCTCAAGTACCTGAGAAGGACTAAGGAGATGTTCTTGGTGTATGGCGGAAAAGACCTCCAGATTGAGGCCTTTGCTGACTCCAGCTTCCAGAGTGACAAGGATGATTCCAAGTCCATGTCGGGTTTTGTCTTTACCCTCAATGGAGGGGCGGTGTGTTGGAAGAGTTCCAAACAGGAAACCGTTGCAGACTCGACTATGGAAGCAGAATACATCGCTGCATCTGATGCCGCAAAAGAAGCTGTCTGGATAAGGAAGTTCTTAAAAGAACTTCAGGTGGTTCCGTCCATTGTTGACCCAGTACCTCTGTATTGCGACAACAACGGGGCTATAGCTTTAGCAAAGGAACCCAGGTCCCATCAGAGATCCAGGCACATCTTGAGGCGGTATCACCTGATCAGGGAGATCGTGGATCGCAAGGAGATCGAGGTTCGGAGGGTTGCTTCAGAAGAGAACACTGCAGATCCATTCACCAAGGCCCTACCCCAGACTCAGTTCGAGCGGCTGATCGAGATGATAGGTCTTCGATGCGCCAGTACATGGCCTTAGTGCAAGTGGGAGATTGTTAGTGTATATGCCCTAGAGGCCATTACTGTATCATACTAGTTTGTATATTACATAATGGAAGCTTGGGATATTCACCTTGTATAAACAATCTTGCTCAATATAGTAGTATGCTACTTGGTTTGTTTCTACTTCAATGTGTACTTGTGTTTATTTCAGTATATCACTTATACGCATTAGTGGAGCTCTTAGGATCTTTGCTTGATTACCAGCGTTGTGATGGCAGTCACACTAGTGGGGGCTGGGTAATCTATAGGCACATCCTTATACAGGTCCCTAGTCGTAGGACTATCGAGACAGGGCATCGATACTCCGGAGTAGACTAGCGTATGCGCTTCTCATCCCAGTGTGGGAGATGGTCTGTCCCACAGCCATCAGTACGTCGTACTGGAGATAGTATACGGGTGCTCATTGGGTTACGAGTACACTGGACAGGACTCGTCGGGAACTGACAGGTTGGTATTATACCTATCGTCGGTTATCAGTTCCCAGGTGACATGAGTACAGCTTAGTCCGCTGACTTGACACTGGAACTTCGCCTCGAGTGTGTTCCCACTGCACTTTGATCACTACCCTACCACGGCTCAAAGGAGTCGTGCAAACAGGTGATGGTTGGGTGCAGTCCCGAAGCACTTGGAGGCAGTGACGGTTAGACAGGATTCGTCTCTCCCGGTATTGGGGGTTGACATCGCGCTGTGTCTAGGAGAGCCATTACACGAGTAGTCCCTGGCCAGGGCAAGCGAGATATACTGGTAGGTTCCAGTGTTATCTCAGGGTGTTTTGGGCTTCACTCCGACACGACTTGTACCGCTATTGGGGGACTGACGTTTTACCGCCCCCTAGGCCCGACATGCGATGTATCAGACGAACAGACCGGACTGTACGGAGAATTTCACATTCAGACTCAGTAGGAGTTCAGATGGGGTTTCACCTCGTCAGCCTTCTTGTCGGCATCTACCTGGGGACCGTTACGCACAGCTAGTGCCGCTTGGGGTCTGTGGTTAAACCCACTGCCAGCGTAGTGTCGAGTCTTTAGAGTCCCACACAGAGGGTATTCGCCTCTGGGCAAAACAGAGTAGAGGTCGCATGGTTTTGCGACAGGGTTCGTTCTCATCCGCGCACTTGTGCACGTTTGGAGTCCGGACGGATTATACTGGCAGGCTCTGGTTTGAGCCAGATACCGGTATATGTTTTGAGGGTTGCTTTTATATCTTGGTATTCTTGTTCCTCGGAACGAGAATGCAGGTGTGTATGCACAGTTGCTTGAGGCGGAGGATGAGGTATTTCATTAGGGTTTCGGAACGGGTGCGTATGCACAGTTGACAGTTATCATTTTCCAAACCCTAATGGATTTATGAATTATCTATTAATAATAAGTAATTAAATGAGAATTATGTTATGGTTGATTTTGTTGACTTGTTGACCATGGTTGACTTGTTGACCATGGTTGAATGTTGACCACCATCATGCTTTAAAAAGTCCTCCTTGATTCATGCTTACATTTCATTAAATGAAGCATGGTAGTGGTCATTCCAAATTACCATCAACTATTCTTATTTTGAATTATTATTATTTAGATAATTCTTTTTCTTTTGGCATTATGGTTGCAAGAAAGAAAAAGATAGCTCATTATCTCATTTAGCTTCTCTCTCCTCACTTCTTCATCTTCTTCCTCTAGCAAAAGAGAACCCTTCTCATGTGTTGAGAATCCTTCTCTTTAAAAAGAAAAGCAAACCCTAGTCACTCTCTACTCATTCTAGGTTCAAGGTTTAGCAAGCCGGAAACCCTAGTTCACTCAAAGATCGAGAAAGAGCCCAAAGGTCGAACCTTCGAGGTGGATCCATCTTCGACGGAAGAAGGCGACGAGAAGAGAACCATCAACCTCTACAAGGTCTCAAGAAGAAGGAGTTCAAGTTTAGGTATAACCTTCATCCGAGTAGCTAACTCCCTTTAGTGTATTTGCTAGTTTAGTTTAGACACGATCCCGACCTTGTTTAGTCCATGTTGCCTCTTGCGATAAAAATTTGTTTTTTATACCGTTTCCGTCTCCCCGTAAGCACCGGGGGTCGCAATATGGACTTACACTACACACCCTTGAAAGATGTATCAACAACCATGATACAAAAATCAAAACACAAATTATTATATATCACATATATATTAAGTTGTGCACAAGTGAGAAAAACAAATGCTTAAGTAAACCAATGTTAGTTAATGTAAATTACTATATCACATATACAATTATACACTAAATTATTAAATCAACACTTGACATAAAAATCCGGTTATATCACATATAACCGACTAACATCCAATGTATCGTCTTATCGAATCAACCCTTGATTCGATAACCCGGCTATATCACATATAACCGACCGATACAAAAGTCGTGAGAATAGAATACGGTATCACATACACGCAATATTCTCGGTCCCGCACATATCACATATGCGCTCCAATTTCGTTTTGCCTGAGCCAGTAAAACATCTATGTAGGACTCTAAAGACTCGTCAATACGCCGACAGTAGGTGATGATCACATCAAGCACCCACAAGCTGTCAGCGGTACTAGCTGGACGTAATGGCTTCCCGGGTATTGAGCGATTAGAAAATCAGCATGCAAGCCCGCTCCAACTCCTGCAAAAGCCTGACGGTAACACCTGCCGTACAGTCCGGTCTCCTCGTCTGATATGTCGCATATCAAGTCTAGGAAAGGTAAACGTCAAACCCCAATAACCGATAAGTCATGCCAATGTGAGGCTCATAACGGGTCGAGAAACTACTGGTAACACTTACCAGTAAATCTCTAAATCAGCCCCGGCTAGGGACTTCCCTGTTATGGCCAATTGAGCACAGCGCAACATCAACTCTCAATACCGGGAGAGACGAAACCCCTCCTATCGCTCATTGCCTCCATGTGACTCGGGACTGTACCCAAAAATCACCGTTTTGCACGCCCTCTTGGACGTGGTAAGGTGAAAATCAAAGCACAGTGGGAATCATACAAGACTCTATGATGATCTCGGCTTTACAGACTAACCTGTACAAGTGTCACCAGGGAACTGCCATCTTACGTGAGCTATAATACCATCTCGGAGTTCTCGGCGAGTCTGTCCAGTGTACCCAGTCTCCACTGAGCACCCGTATACCATCTCTGATGTCAAGCACCAATGGATATGGGATCATCCATCGCCCATCTCATGGGTCGAGAAGCGTATACGCTATTCTACTCTGGTATATCGATGCCCCATCTCGATATACCCACGACTGGGAACATTAAAGGATGAACTTATGGACTACCATGGCCTTGTAGTCAAGCACACATCCTAAGGGCTTTACCAATATATAACCATAAGACAGTATCAAGAGACAAGTATACATGTTAAGATAAAGAGCAACCAGATAGCATACTGTCATATCGAGCAAGAAGTCCTCTCTATATATGTCAAAGCATCCAATATAATATACATCATATGTACATTACTGGCCTCTAGGGCATACATACAACTAACAATGTGCGGGACCGATATTAATACGTGTATGTGATACCGTATTCCAATCTCGCGATATAGGTTATATGTGATATAACCGGATTGTTGAATCAAGTGTTGATTCAATGATATGTTATATGTATATGTGATATGCATATAAATGATATTATTCGGTTGTATGCGATACAGCCGGGTGATTAAATCAAGTCTTGATTTAATAATTTAATTTATAATTATATAAATTTGATATATTAATATACATTAACTAATATTAGCTCACTTAAGAAAATGTTTTTCTCAAAATACATACAAATATATATGTGATATATATTAATGTATTTATTATGTTTCATGCTAGATGATACATTGGACTTGGGTGTATGAGACTTATACCAAACTTAAGATAATTTGGGTGTTTAAATATTAAGGGGAAAATCAAAATTAGGTGGAAATTAGCATGGCTAAAATGCTTGTGGAAGCATGGAGAAGTTTTGACTTTAGTCCACTAATTTTGTTTTACTCTAGATATTTATTAACCTAACCATTATCTTTAGCAATGGTTTAGTCTCTACATGATTTATATAAGATATTTTCTCACCCATGGTTGATGACTTGATCACTTGTGTTTTCTTTCTTCATCTCCTTCATTGCTCTATAGCTTTGAGTGAGTGAAGAAAAGAAAGAGGGAAAAATTATTCTAAAGTGAGAAAAATTCCTGCTTCACCAATCTATACCAAACTAGCCATTTAGTATACGTTGTTTCTTCACTAGTTCATCAATTAGTGAAGAGGTAGCTTGAGTTAGAGATTTTTCGATGTAGATCATCTTCGGCCTCGAAAAATAATTAGCTAAGTAAGAGAAAAAAGAATGTGTGTATATTTATGATATAACATTCTAAATCAATATACATTCACTATAGGATATATAAACATACCAGCAGGTGCGGTGGTGGCCTCTGCCTCTGATGTGGACGCACCACAAACAGTTAGACAATTAAACATTAACTATATAATTAATTTTGAAATAAATATGCGTGTATATCTATAATATTACATTCAAAATGAATATGCGTGCAATATACCTGGAGGTGTGGCAAAGTCCACACGGAAGGAATCATCGGAAGGGGATACCGATCGGGGTGCAAGACCGGCCCTATGAAGCTCCCTACGCAGCTCTTCGGGCGGCAGAACCACTCTGCCGCTACCTCAACCTCTGCCGCTGCAGCGGCCAGTGCTCCTGCCGTCCCTCGCTGCTCCGGTGGACGTCATCAAACCTATATAAGAGTACAATCATTACATATGCATGCAATATATGTATAGATCGTAGAAATATGAAGTAATAATATAACAGTACTGATAACCTTTTTCGTTTCTTGGACGCATTAGACATATCTATTTGGATTTCATCATCGATATCATTTCTAACCCACGCAACTTCACGATCAGCCGAAAACAACCCGTCTTCTGAAACAGACGGTCGGAGCACTCTAAGTCTTCTCTCCTCTTCATCCTCATCGCTGTCCTCTATACGATCCTCGAATTCTGGGACTTCGTAAACATCCCTGGGTTTCTAACGGCATACGACCACTAGTAAAATAGGGGGTTGCCCCTACGGATGGAAATATCCGTAGGGGCAGATTTTACTTGGCCCTACGGATTAATCCGTAGGGCTAAAAGGTTGGCCCTACGGGCACAGACGTCCAAGAATAAAAATATTAATTCTTAATTTGGTGTTTGCCCCTACGGAGCCGCAAACAAAGGACCTACGGGTATATCCGTAGGGGCAAGTAAATATCTATTTAACAAAACCCCAGATCGATCGCCTACGCTCACTTTCTCTCTCTCTCTCTCAATCGCGCACGAGAAAAAACCCCAAATCGCCTCCGTCGTCGCCACCGTCGCCTCCGTCGTCGCCACCGCCAGTTTCGTCGCCACCGTCGTCACCAGCGCCTGTTTCGTCGCCACCGTCGTCGCCACCGCCGGTTTCGTCGCCAAATCGCCACCGTCGTCGCTCCAGCCCACCAGCAGCCGTTCAGGTATAAATCTCGAGGTAAATTAAAGCATTTTTGGATTATTTTGGGCTTAGGGTTCATGGCTGGGTCTGGGTTGCGCACGCGAGAGTTGGGGTTGGGCAGGGGTCGCGGTGGCGGTCGGGGTCGGGGTCGGGGTAGGGTTAGGGTTGGGGTTCGGCTGCTGCTGGGGTGGGGCTAGGGTTAGGGTTACGGTGGGGCTGGGGTTAGGGTTACGGTGGGGCTGGGGTTAGGGTTACGGTAGTGGGGCTGGGGTTAGGGTTACGGTGGGGCTGGTTGAATGGCTCTTCTGATTAGTTGACAAATACAATGTTAATCATAATTTACTCGACACAGATGGTAGAAAATCAGAAAAAGATCAAGAAAAAAATAATCGATTTTGATTTTAACATGCAGGGTGTTGATGCAAGATGTAATATCTAGTAGCAGATGCTAGGTATATAGACTAAAGAATAGTTGTAAATGAACCGCTAGCAAGAAAATCCTATAATTATACGTACACATCGCTTGACGCATGAAGCCTGAAGCTCTTTCTTTTGGGGGATAAAACTAGTTATATTCCTGCATTGCCTAGAAATAGCAGTGAGTTGGTTAAAACTTTTCAAACACAACCCCCCACCCCCCAAAAAAAAGAAAGAAAGAAAGGGCAAGGAAAAAAAAAGAGTAGCAACAAGCAATACAAGCTAGCAACCGTAAATAACTGCTGAGATTATGTCTACCTTGGCAATTTGAACAATGATGGTCTTGTCTGGATTGTTAAGATCCACTTTATGGGGGTGAGGAACACATTTTGCAACTGTATTTATGATTTTCATTCTGTCAAGTGTTGAAATAAAAATCAACACTTGACAATCAATCCAAGATGCTCAATAACTTGCTTCAAAACCATAATCTAATCTTGATGATGCTCAATATTAGCGATTTCCATGATCACGACACGTGGCAGATGACGTGTCTCATAACGCTTTATGATATCAGTATCCTATATTTGTAGTTTTAATTATTGATTGTTATAGATGTATACCATTGCAATAATAGTTTTTGGTTGATGAATGCTATTGCAATGTAGGATGATCAGTTCTATCAATCTTGATCTCAATGGTTTAAAATCATGTTACACATACAACACGAATGCACAACAAACGTATAATTAGAGAGCGACTCGAGATATTCAGGTTAAAACCAATATATGATACTCGATGATAATATGAAACCTTCATATTCCCATCGATACCCATATATGAAACTAAAAGCGCCACTTAGTCCCCGTCTATCGGTTAACATACGTGCGATGCTCATCGTGACCTAGAACTATACGAAGGTTGTTAAATATCGGACAGTATAGCTCGATACTAACAACCGTCGTATAGTCTACGCGACGAGAAAATTCAATCGTATGGTAACCCATAGATTTGTCCCGTGTGGACAAGTTAAGAATGTATAAAGCAAACGCCTTCATTCACTTGTGTTTTCATCCGTTTCGAGATATTTCATCGGTATCTTTCCGCTGGTTCTCCGTGTACAAAGATAGATTAGATGTTCATTTCAACGTTGTTTCACAGCTTTGAAATGATTATCTATTCTATTACAGTATACTCGGAGAACAGCGGGGAGGTGCAGCCGAAATTTACTCGAAACGGTTGAAAGCACAAGTGATGGGCGTTCGCTCTATACATTCTTAATGGGATAGAAGCCTACCCCCGACAGCCGGAACACATACATACAAATGCATAATTAGAGAGCGATTCGAGATGTTCGGGTTAAAACCAATATATGATACTCGATGATAATATGAAACCTTCATATTCCCATCGATACCCATATATGAAACTAAAAGCGCCACTTAGTCCCCGTCTATCGGTTAACATACGTACGATGCTCGTCGTGACCTAGAACTATACGAAGGTTGTTAAATATCGGACAGTATAGCTCGATACTAACAACCGTCGTATAGTCTACGCGATGAGAAAATTCAATCGTATGGTAACCCATAGATTTGTCCCTTGTGGACAAGTTAAGAATGTATAAAGCAAACGCCTTCATTCACTTGTGTTTTCATCCGTTTCGAGATATTTCGTCGGTATCTTTCCGCTGGTTCTCCGTGTACAAAGATAGATTAGATGTTCATTTCAACGTTGTTTCATAGCTTTGAAATGATTATTTATTCTATTACAGTGTACTCGGAGAACAACGGGGAGGTGCTGCCGAAATTTACTCGAAACGGTTGAAAGCACAAGTGATGGGCGTTCGCTCTATACATTCTTAATGGGATAGAAGCCTACCCCCGACAGCCGGAACACATACATACAAACGCATAATCAGAGAGGGATTCGAGATGTTCGGGTTAAAACCAATATATGATAATATGAAACCTTCATATTCCCATCGATACCCATATATGAAACTAAAAGCGCCACTTAGTCCTCGTCTATCGGTCAACATAACGTGCGATAATTTATTCTTTTCAACGACAAACGCACACACAAAGCATATACACGGATTTTCTCCTTTGTCAGTAACTATCCCGTTCTTATATTTCTCAATATAGTCAGCATAACCTACAATTTATATGTTATTCAGTCTAACATGGCCCATGAGTACGTCAGAGTTAAGGACTGGATGTATGTGGATTGGAAACAACGTATGCAACCTAAGTTTGTCGCAGGAGTTGCTGCTTTCCTTGAATTTGCAAGAGCACATAATAAGATCATAATAGAGAAGATTCTCTGTCCGTGCGATAGATGTGGCAATAAGTACTGGCAGAAGGTAGAATTGGCAGAGCTTCATATTGTAAAACATGGGTTTACTAGACTTTATTCAACTTGGAAATATCACGGGGAAGGAGAAGAATGCAATACTGCGGTAGAAGAAGAAGGAGAACACGATAATGCGGCAGGAGAAGAAGAAGAATTCGGTAATACGGCAGGATACGGAAATTTATTTCCATCAGAAGAAATGGAGGATATGGTAGAGGCTGCCCTAGGTGAATCTATTCGTACCGAAGATGACATTCCTTCCAGTCAAGGACCGCGTGCGGATAAATATGAAAATTTCATGAATGATGCTAGGAAACCAATTTATGAGAATGCGAAGTATTCCACCCTTTCATGGTTCGTCCAACTTTTCCAAATTAAGTGCCTAAATGGATGGAGCAACAAGTCATTAACAATGCTTCTTTCGTTCTTGAAAGATTCTATGCCTCCGGGAAATAATGTGCCCGAAAGCTGGTACGAAGCCCAGAAAATGATGTCTGATTTGGGTCTAAAGTGCGAGAAGATTCAAGCATGTCCTAAAAATTGCGTGTTGTACCGGAAAGAGAATTCAGATTTGAAAGAGTGTCCAACATGCGGAGAGGCCAGGTATAAGCTGAAAGATTCTGATAAGAAGCCTGATATACCTGTGAAGATAGCACGATATTTTCCCATAACACAGAGGCTACAGAGGCTATTCAGGTGCAAGAAAACAGCCGAGGCAATGATTTGGCATCACCGTGCTCCTCCAAGTGAAAATGGAAAAATGAGCCATCCAAGAGATTCACCGGCATAGAAGGATTTCGATAGGAGGCACGCAATATTCAGTAGCGATCCTCGCAATGTCCGGCTCGGACTGGCTGCCGATGGCTTCTGCCCATTCAACTATATGGCTGGAAGTCACAGTACATGGCCCGTTGTAATGATAATTTATAATCTGTCGCCTTAGTTGGCTATGGACCAATCATACTTTATGATGCCTCTTCTTATCGACGGACCAAACTCACCGGGGAACAATATCGACGTCTATCTCCGACCTCTGATCGAGGAGCTGAAAACTTTGTTCATTGATGGTGTAGAGACATATGATTCAAACACAAATACAACCTTCACACTGCGTGCGGCTTTAATGTGGACAATTAATGACTTTCCTGCGTATGGAATGCTATCAGGTTGGTCCGTACATGGTCACAAAGCATGTCCTCATTGCCATGAACACACAACATCAAAATTTTTGAATTTTAGCAGGAAGGTTTGTTATTGCGGCCATCGACGTTTTCTTCCTCCAGACCACCCCTATAGGTTAGACACGGTTCACTTTGATGGTCATCAGGAGCTTCTTGGGCCTCCATCCCCATTGTCCGGAGAGGACGTGACTGCTAAATGGGATGGGCAAGATCGATGGGCAAGAAAATAAAAATTGTGAAGGGCAAGATCGATGGGCTGAAAAGTCATGATCACCATGTTATCGTGGAGCACCTTCTTCCATTAGCCCTCAGGACTTCTCCCCCCGACTCGGTTGGTCTAGTAATCAACGACCTATGTTGTTTTTTCAGGGAGTTGTGTGCTAAAACACTGGAGGTTGCGACGCTGGATAAACTAGAAAATTCTATTGCGTTGATACTTTGCAAGTTTGAGCGTATTTTCCAACCGTCATTCTACGATATCATAATACACTTGACGGTTCATCTTGCAACTGAGGCGAAGTTAGCCGGACCGGTACAATATCGATGGATGTATCCCGTCGAGAGGTACGTGTAATTTTTCGTTTCGTGCAATTTATAAATTTATTTTTGTCCTGTATGCCCGTGTTTATTTATTCAACATATTCTCATTAGGTACCTTTACACTCTTAAGAAGTATATACGCAATAAAAATCGACCAGAGGGTTCTATCATGCAAGGTTATCTTCTTGATGAAGCAACCACATTTTGTTCCCGCTATCTGGACGAGAACATTGAGACAAGGCTTAACCGACCACGAAGAATTCAAGACGGGCCATATGGTAAAGCCGAGTATAAGAGGGTAGACACTATGTTTATCAACAAGATATACCGGTTTATCTTGCTTAATTGTGCATGTCTTGAACAAATTAGAGAGTAAGTTCTTTTGGATTAATTGTTATATCTGTGTTTGTGTGTGTATGAAATGACATAATATTAATGTCACAATTATTTGTCGAAAACAGAACTCATTTTAACGAGGTACGTGAGGGGCATCCTGATTGGAATGAAGAGCGTTTGGAAAAATACCATCAGGATAATTTTTGTGATTAGGTCACAGAGCATGTAAGTTATTCGAATTACATTTTATTGCTATCAGTTTTAATCTAAACTTGTATCGTTATGTATTTATCGTAAAATTTGTTTTGTTAGATCCACGATCCGAACTTGTCTGCATCATTTGAGAGTGATTCAAGATGTTTAGCTCAATTTCCTAGTATGGAGGTTGCATATTACAAAGGATTTGGTGTCCTTGGATACAAATTTGAAGTTAAGGACATAGAAACATCTAGAACCACTCAGAATAGTGGGATTGCGACGGTAGGATCGGACGGTGTGATTTACTATGGGTACTTAAATTGTATACTCGGCATCCACTATCCCGGACGATCAGAACCCTTTTATATATTCCACTGTACTTGGTACGATCCGCGAACCGATACAGACAGGTGGAGAAGCAGTCTTGGGACTTGAAAAGATGAATATGGATTGACCAGTGTGAACACACTTCGATTTTACGGTCAGGACGATCCGTTTATCTTTCCGAACCAAGCGTTCCAAGTATACTACTCACAGTGTTTGAAGCATCCGGGGTGGAGTGTTGTATGCCGATGGAAACCTAGAGATGTCTACAATGTCCCAGAATACGAGGACAGCGATGAGGACGAAGAAGAGAGAAGGCTTAAAGTGCTCCGACCGTCTGTTTCGAAGGACGGGTTGTCTTCGACCGATCATGAAGTTACGTGGGTTAGAAATGACATCGACGATGAAATCCAAGTAGATATGTATGATGCGCCCACGAAACGAAAAAGGTTATCAGTAATGTTATATTATTACTTCACATTTTACGCTCTAGATCATATATAGTCAATACTTTTAATGATTGTCTAATGCGTCCACGAACCGTTTATCTAGATTTGATGACGATGTCGGGAGCAGCGAGGGGCGGCAGGAGCTCCAGCCGCGGCAGAGGCAGAGGCAGAGCGGTTCTGCCGCCCGGAGAGCTCCGTAGGGAGCTTCAGAGGGCCGGTCTTGCACCCAGATCGGAGACCCCTTCGGATGCCTCCTTCCATGTGGATTTTGCCACACCTCCAGGTATACTGCACGCATATCCATTTTCAATGTAATATTACAGATATTCATGCATGTTTATGTCAAAATTACTTATATTGTCAATGTTTGATTGTCTAGTTGTTGGTGATGCGTCCACATCTGGGACAGAGGCCACCCCCGCTCCTCCAGGTATGTTTATATATCATATAGTGTATGTATATTGATTTAGAATGCTATATCATAAATATACACATTCCTTTTGCTCTTACTTAGCAATTTTTATTATTGTCTAGCTGTAGGTGGTGACACCACCGCACCTGCGGGTATGTTTATATGTCCTATAGTGCATGCATATTGATTTAGAACGTTATATTATTGATCTACACATTCTTTTTGCAATTACTTATATAATTTATTTTTAATTGTCTAATTATAGGTGGTGCGTCCACACCTTCCACAGGGGCCACTCCTGCCGCTTCCATACCCTCCGCATCGTCTGCAGGTTAGTATGAATAAATTTAAAATATTTATTTATTTTACATATGCTCTATAGAATAAATATGAACTTCATGGAGATTTAGCGTCGATGTTTATTTTATAGTTGGAGGGGATGCGTCCGGGTCCGGGACCCCGGTTGTTCCTCACCGGAGGAACTATCGTCCCGCTCGTGCTGCTGCTCGGGCCCAGGCTCGTGCGCTATTCACCGGAGGTATATATCACACTTGAATTTTTGTTTAACCTTGATTTCTTAATACAACTTTGTCTTATTATTGATTGTCTTGATATTTCGTGCAGACGGAGGGCCTCTCCATCCCCAGAGGGGGACTCGAGGCCCGAATCAGTCCCATAGGCTGAGGCCTGATAGAGCTAGGGGGGAGGCAGCATTCCCCCTATTTTTTACCCTTGACTATCGCTATACCGGTCCTCATGCCGAGAGGTTCGGCCAGTATTTGGGGGACGAGAGCCGGATCGTGAAGAACTATCCACTTCACGTTGAGTGGGGCGAGCAGCACCAGCGCTCATTCGCCCTCTTCTTTGATCAGGCTCGGGTATGTATTAATATATATTTTCATTTGATCTATCCAATATATTTATTATTAACACTTGCAATCTAATAACAATGTTTTTTTTTTGTATTTTCAGTTGGATTACGATTTTCAGCCTGTAGCCGACCCTGATCACCCGGGGAGGGTGCTCGACCTTCATGCTCTGTACAATGGCCTGATGAAGAACATGCAGGCCAAGGTCCGATACAACAGGAATGAGCTGAAGGCCGACTGCTACTCCCTGTGGATAGCGACCCCCGAGGCAGAGAGAGCGGCCCTCCTATCTACTCCGGCGTTTGCGAGAGTCAACGTAGAGACATGGCCTCTATTGTGCGCTTATTTCGACTCCGAACGCAAACAAGTATGTATTTTAAATTTAATTCATTATTTATGATATAATTTATTTCTTTGTGTCATTTAATTAGAAAACTAAATGTTAATGCGTTGTGCAGAAATAGGCCGCTCAGAATACGGAGAACAGGAAGTCGGCGAAGAGGGGTCGCCCCACTTACACAGGTGGCTCGAGGAACATTACTCGAGCCATGGAGTTATCGGTAA
Source organism: Agapanthus africanus (assembly GCA_030015575.1). Taxonomy (NCBI): domain Eukaryota; kingdom Viridiplantae; phylum Streptophyta; class Magnoliopsida; order Asparagales; family Amaryllidaceae; genus Agapanthus; species Agapanthus africanus. The sequence continues at coordinate 437,275,366 of CM057340.1, read as the reverse complement.
ATTAAGAGTTATTCTCTAATATTCTGCAATATTAATAGTTATTCTCTAATATTTCTAATATTAAGAGTTACTTTCTAATATTGCAGACATCTCGGACCGTGGCGTCAGGTGGTACACCAAGCGTGCTGTCCGCATATCTTGCCGTCCACGGCACCTCGACAGATCCCGCCACGGGCGAGCTTCGATGTCCCGACGTCGCTACCCAGGAGTACTGCGTAAGTGTTAATATTTTTTCTACCCAAATTTGAAATTTTAGTTTTGGAAGGTTCAAGTTTAAATTTTATACTTATACTTTACTTCTTAATGTGGGTGTAGGAGCGGGTGGTTGAGCAGGCCCAGGCCTCGGGGATCGATTTTACCGGACAGAACGATCCGAGGCTGCTGACCCCAGTTCTGGACGCCGCACACGGAGGGCACCACAGAGGTTGGGAGAGAGGCCGGGGATTGGGCCCTAGCAGGGCCCATATGAGGTTGGACTCCACCCCGGCGGTTACTTCCTCCGTCTCCAGTGACCGGCATGTCCATCAGGAACTGGATAGCTTGAGGGCCACCGTTCAGGAGTTGAAGGAGATGCTGGTATGTATACTACTTTATAGTAAAATATCATTTCATATTATATACATATCAACATATCCATAATTAGTACGTAGCTTGAGCTTATTTGGTTTTAGACTTAAGTTTGATTAATCATACATACATATGTAATTAAAATAAACAACGCTTTTCCAAACTAGATATCCAAACAGGGTTTCGAAATAACTTAATAATGAAACGAATTCGAATAATACACAGTTCTTACACGCTTCTTACACACGTTATGTCCAGACGCGACAGGGTAGATCGGCCGAGCCTCTACATGCATCTCCTTCGGCTGCGGCTCCGCAAGCCACTACATCGGCTGCGGTTCCGCAGACAGCTCCTGTAACTCCACCGCCCACTCAGACTCCCGCAGCCGCGGCTCCGCAAGCGACTACCTCGATGGCGGCTGCGCAGACCACATCGCCAGCTCCACATGCCGCTCAGACTCCGTTATATGTAGCATTGCAGAGTGTATTGACCGAGGAGCAGGCGCGCGTTATTCTAACGTTATTCAGAGGTGGAGCTGGACCGAACTAGGGTAGCTTTTTGGTTCTTATTTTTTGAAACATGTATTTATATCACATTGTACTACATTTTGAAACGATATTGATATTGGTTTGTATTTATATCATATTCAGTTTTTGGGTTTCTTTTGTATATTATATATATGCGTGAGATGTGATTATGAATACTGCAATATATGATTTGATTGATGTATATAGTATTGTGCACAGGGCGGGAAAAAATCTAGCAGCCCATTTTTAAAAAAAAAATACAGACAATTTGTACCTACGGATTAAGCCGTAGGTATATATGTTGCCCCTACGGGCATATCCGTAGGGGCAAACTATCAGGAAACCTGATATTTTCCCACCTGATATCAGTGCAGGGTGTTGGGAGTGCCCCTATGGATATGTCCGTAGGGGCCACTGTTTATCCCCTACGATTTTATCCGTAGGGGCAAAATATCAGGTTTCCTGATATTTTCCCCCCTGATCTCAGTGCAGGGTGTCGGGAGTGCCCCTACGGACATATCCGTAGGGGCCACTTTCTATCCCCTACGGAGGTATCCGTAGGGGTAGAACAAGGACCTACGGATTTATCCGTAGGTATATACAATATATTCAAAAAAAATATACATATATGATTTGATTACCTCTACGGAGTAGTCCGTAGGGGCTATAACACCTACAGATATATCCGTAGGGGCACGAATTTGCCCGTAGGGGCAAGTTCAGGGCCTCAACTTGCACCTGCGGCCTTTGCACCTACGGGGTCTTTTTTCGCCCCTACGCACATATCCGTAGGGGCAGTGGGTTGCCCCTACCGATAAATCCGTAGGGGCAACCCTTATTTGTAGTAGTGGACACTCCATCCTGAATGCTTCAAGCACTGTGAATAGTATACTTGGAACGCTTGGTTCGGAAAGATAAATGGATCGTCCTAACCGTAAAATCGAAGTGTGTTCACACTTGTCAATCCATATTCATCTTTCCAAGTCCCAAGATTGTTTCTCCACTTATCCGTATCGGTTCGTGTATCATACCAAGTACACTGAAAAATATAAAACGGTTCTGATCATCCGGGGTATTGGATGCCAAGTATACAATTTAAGTATCCATAATAAATCACACCATCCGATCCTAGCAACAGGTGCGGTGGTGGCACCTCCTACAGCTAGACAATCAAAAAATGATTATCTAAGTAAGAGCAAAAAGAATGTGTGTATATTTATGATATAACATTCTAAATCAATATACATGCACTATAAGATATATAAACATACCAGCAGGTGCGGTAGTGGCCTCTGCCTTTGATGTGGACGCACCACTGTTCACACCATAATATTGCATTATTAAATTCCCCATTCTTATTCTTTTTATAAATAAACAGGTACTTTTGACGCATGTCTGCTACATGTTACAGGTTACAGGTTCTTGGACAGGAAATAGTGAAAACGATGTAAAGACGATGAAAATATGGACTTTTGACCAACAAATGGAAGGATCTTAGTCAAGCCTACATCGAAAGACAGTTCACAATTAACAAGGCAACGCAAGACCCCAAAATGTCAATGCAAACGGTTAAAAAGCCATTGCAAATTGTTCACTGAAGATCTGGAACCAACCTAAAAGCCCAAATGGAAAAAGACATATAGAAACAGGAAGACAAAGTCACCAGGAGCCCAGTCCAGAAGTTGCAGAAGCCAAATCTTCCTTTTGGCCGCGGAACCACGGCCAAACCATGCCTCGGGCTGCGGTTCCGCGGCAGTTTTAAAGAAATAAAAAATTAATTTTTTAGCGAAATAAAGTGGCGGCGTTGACCGGTCTTCCTAGAGGGCTATTTTTGTAAATGCAAATATGCGAGTCATTGTAACCCTAGGGTTTCCTATCTTCTATAAATAGGGAATCTAATTCATTGTAAACTTTATGCCTCCCTTTAATGAATAAAATTTAGAAATCTTTTGGAGAGCATCGGTGCCTTTTTTCACTTCATGAATTCAGATCTGACAACCCTGCGTTGATGTTTGGAGAGTGCCATCTGTAAGTAATTTAATTTCTTGCCCTGGTGTAGATTTCAATTCCTTGCCCTAGGTAGATTTAATTTCATGCCCTAGAAACTTGTTTAGGGTTTAGCGGGGAAGAATCTTTGAGAGATGAGATCTCTCATCTCTTTCTTACCCACCAAATATTTACAATAGGACTCCATGCATACACGCACATACCGCGCCCTACGGCATCCTACCCCTCGAGGTACCGATAACACCGTAGTGTAAAAGCCCGGTTGCGCGCGTTTTCCATGGAGGTTAGGGTAAGGATCTCTAAAGGAAGGACAAGATCCTAGAGGAAGGAACACCTTCCCGAATGGATCTAATCCCCTTTATTGATAATTACCATAACTCCTCACAGATCTTCATTCGGGTATAGAAAGCGTTGAAATTTAATTGCATTTCCAAACCATCCCTAAACCTAACCCTAGCAAGAGTAGATCTAGATAATTGCCTTAGTTTAATTAGATTTTTAGATTTAATAATCAACCGAACACCCTTCGGAATTAACGTGTAAGAACGAATCGGAGATTCACAAAATCCCTGTGGACCGACCCGTATTCACCGGCTAGCTTCATGCGACGCCGTTCTTGATTGCGGTTTAGAAATAGTTTTTGACATACAAATTAAATGGCGCCATTGCCGGGGATGGCGTAGAAATTTCCTTTTCGCAATTTCGGGTTAATCCTAATCATAAAAATCATAAAAATCTAAAAAAATCCAAAAAATATAAAAAAATATATAATCTGTTATTTTTGGAAGGGATACTTTGTTGTTTGAAATCTTGCAGGATCTACACAAAGACGGATCTGGAAATTTCCAGAAGGCAAATAAGAAAAGGGTACATCAGAACAGAGGGAGAGTACCACCAGAGAGCCGTACAATTTTTTTCAGGAGCTAATCCCGTCACCAGACCGCGAAACCGCGGCAAAAGTGGGCCCCAGACTGCTGAACCGCGGCGGTTTAGCCTCCTCTCTGCGCGAAATTTGCTCGGTTTGATTTCTAATTCTCCCCTCTGCAAATCCCCATATATCTTTTCTGGAAATTCCTGCAAGATTCTGTGCACTTTAAAAATATATTCCCTTCCATATAACAGTCTTGTGCAGGATTTTTGGGCCCCGCTTGAACTAAATTGATTGCAAGTAATATTTTGCTGTTGCATATATTTTCTATAAAATATTTTGTTGTTGCATATCTTTTCTCTAAAATCTTTTTGCTACAAAATTTTTCCAAATAAAGAGAAAAAAATTAAAATAAAAAGGACAAATATTTTATAGAGCTTGCAAAATTTTTTTAGCCGCAAATAAATCCTTGCACCACCCAACCTTCCTTCTTGTCACCTTTCTTCTTCTAACATGGGTACCCCACACAATAAATCATTAGACGAACTTTGGTATCCCGAACCTAATTTTGCGTCGTACGTTAATTTGTTCGGTCAATTTAAAAACGATCCTTTCTTGCCAAAAATTTCGTTGAAAGATCAAATAGAGCCGTCTAGGAGAAACAGTTTGACTTTTCAACCCACTTTGTGTCGACCAAGTCCATCTTCACCACCTATATATGTTGACACTGCTTTTCCAAGTCCTGCTGTATCTTCTAAGCCGATGTCCATTGCTGAGCATATTGCTCAATCTCGCAGTCGATCTTTCACCCCTCTCCACTCATCCAGTTCTAGGGATCAGCACGATTATTCACCTTTTTATCCACATGTTGACCCTACCCTTGTCCAATCACCCCTTTCCTACCAGTCCTACCCGATTTTTCCACCGTCACTAGACACTGTTTCTACACAGCCATTAGGGAGTTTCACATATCCAAACAATTTCGAATCTTTTGCCGAAACCCCCTCACCACCCAAGTCTAATTTGGAAGAGTCGTTGGAGGCTTATATTGCTACAACAAACAAAATGGTGAGGAATGTGGAAGCGTCCATGGCCGCCCTTATGCAACCTTAGGAACCGATAGCTAGTCTCCCACTAGCTTCAAATTTTTCAATGTATAAGGAGGCGGTTGGACAGAGTGAGAATGCGAGAGGATTTCCAAATCAAACCTACCCATACCCTATTGAATCCAACAACTCCAATTCTCAAACATGTGTCCAAAATGATGAGTTGTGTGATTTTGTAGTGCTTGATTTGCCAGATTGTGAAGAACCCCTTCCGAGTGAAACCGCACCTAATCCTTTCGATCTTTACACCTCCACTCTAGAACCTAAATTGATAAACATCCATACTTTTGAGGAGGTGTCTAAAGAAATTGATTTTCACTTAATTAAGGATATAGACGCCGGGAATATTTCGGATGATGAACCTGTCGATTTAATTGAAATGTTATGTTCAAATCATCATCCTGAGTTATTAAATGTTTTTCCCGAATCTCATATGCGTCTTGATTTTGATGATAATGGCATGGATGGGTTAAATATTGAGGATAGTACTGAGGAGAGTCTTGAGGATAATATTGAGGTTGAATCATTTTTGTTTGATGTGTCTGATTTTCCAATTCATCCTCCTGAACCTTTGACTGTTATATGACCCTCCCTCCTTCCCATCGTTCCGACCCCACTTGAAGACTGTGAGCTTGAAACCTTTTCCTTTGAATCTGACACAATTCTCACAGACGATAACACCTACGAGTGTTTTACTTTTCGGACGATGTTGATGACTCACCGCCCTAGTTTGAGTCCTTTACATTTTCAGATGAGCCATCAGACTCGGTTGATTATAGTAGTTTCGAACCATTAATGGAATCTTTCAAGTTCGAAACAGTTTACTACGGTGAGAAAGATACTATCCCTAATTCACTCCCTTTCATCTCTCCCATTGTTCCGACCGAACAAATGACCGTTACGCTTTCATCTCCTATACCAAGTTCGGCGTACCCATGTTTTCTTGCGAATCTTGAGGGATTTGACCCCATTTCCCGACGGGTTGATAGGTTAGCGCAAGCGCTTTTAACATATCGATCATCATATATTGCGCTAATTTATTCACTCGATTTACACCCTCAAGTTCGCGCGATCCTTTTTTCTTCTTTCCGCTCTTTTTCTCCCCCACCGAGACCATATTCTACCATTCTTCTTTCCACACGGTCTCGCGTGTTTCTCATTTCTTTCCTTTCCACCCCATTCTTTCACCAACTAGATCATTACCACGATAAGATTTTTGAATGGTTGGTGCTAACCTTTGGCTTGTGTAAGGCCAAGCTTAAGTTTGGGGGGACCTTGTTGTATATATGTATACATTTTTTGTTTTCTTTTTCTATAAAAAATTAAAAAAAAAATTTCAAAACATTAAAAAAATATAATTTTTTTTTTATAAATAAATAAACAGGGGAGTATCGGTATTTTTGACCCTCTTGGTTTAGCATGACAGTGAGGACACTGTTAAGTTCAAGTTTGGGGGTATGCTCGGTACGTCTTCTTCCTTCGCATTCATTTGTACATATTTTTGCATTTGCATACTTATTTGAAAACCCATAAAAATTGAAAATTTTTGAAAAATTATAAAAATTAATGTATTCAATTTTGGCCTTATTTGACTCGAGTTTGAAAAATAGGTTAACTGGCTAGGAATAACTAGATCTTAGACTTAGTAAATTAAAAACCCTAAAGATAACATTCCTTAAAGTTTAACGGTAGAAAGTATATGCCTTGTAGTTTATTTAGAAATAGGCAAATTTTGGGTTCACTTCTTGGGCTAAGTCAAAATGAAGGAAGAGTATTGATGTTCTTATTAGAGTATAAGTTTGAAAAATAGTTCCTAGCTTAAGTCTAGATTCTGAAAACGTATACCCTAAAAAATGCACAATCACGCATCTTGAAACTTGGAATAGTAGAAGAGACCTTCAAATGCTCTTGTCTAAAGTCCTCAGTATGAAGAAAAAAAAAAGAAAAAATAAGTGTGAATAAAGAATAAAAAAAATGGACACTGGTTTTTGTGAATACTTAAGGCTGCAAAAATAGAAAAATATTTAGCGAGGGTGCTTCATCACCTATTGCCTTAGACCAACTGGTTTGGGAGTCACTGCTAAAGCCTTGGGTGTTGCAAAACAAGGAAGTACGCTTTAAAGTGCTAACGCATCTTGTAATCGGTTGTTGGTACCTCAAGAAGTATTAACGGTAGCATGAAGGATGTGTAAGCAAATTTCATTTAAAAATTCACCTACTAATAAGTACTTTGGACAATGGACGAGAGTATGATTGCTTGATTTGAATTTCCAAGTGTAGGGATGACTTATACACACACGTAGGGATATGTGATTGGAGTTTAGATGAGAGAAAGGAATGAAGAATAGAACTTGTATCTTTAGTAGAGTTGATAGAAATTCCTAAGTGGAGATGGAACCCTAGAAGGAAAACTTAGGAAATGTCGAAAGCTAAGTCGGTCTACATAACATATATAATCTTAAGTTAAATAATGAGGAAGTGTGAAGAATGTGGGTGGATAATTTGCGAGTCAAAAGATAATAGAATTCCTTGTAAGAAAAACCTAATTGGAGAACAAAAGTTAATGGGCCGAATTGATAGGATTTTGTTGGCAATATCCGCTGAAAACCCTCAGGAGACAACACTCCTCCTACTAGGGACACCTAGTGGTTTAACGGCTTGTTGCACGTGCTCAGTGCAATCGCGTTTCCCTGCGAAAGTGCGGTTAGGTTTTTAGTGAATAAAAATAAGTTTGCTCGAGGACGAGCAAAAGATAAGTTTGGGGGTATTTGTTCACACCATAATATTGCATTATTAAATTCCCCATTCCTATTCTTTTTATAAATAAACAGGTACTTTTGACGCATGTCTGCTACATGTTAAAGGTTACAGGTTCTTGGACAGGAAACAGTGAAAACGATGTAAAGACGATGAAAATATGGACTTTTGACCAACAAATGGGAGGATCTTAGTCAAGCCTACATCGAAAGACAGTTCACAATTAACAAGGCAACGCAAGACCCCAAAATGTCAAGGCAAACGGTTAAAAAGCCATTGCAAATTGTTCACTGAAGATCTGGAACCAACCTAAAAGCCCAAATGGAAAAAGACATATAGAAACAGGAAGACAAAGTCACCAGGAGCCCAGCCCAGAAGTTGCAGAAGCCAAATCTTCCTTTTGGCCGCGGAACCACGGCCAAACCATGCCTCGGGCCGCGGTTCCGCGGCAGTTTTAAAGAAATAAAAAATTAATTTTTTAGCGAAATAAAGTGGCGGCGTTGACCGGTCTTCCTAGAAGGCTATTTTTGTAAATACAAATATACGAGTCATTGTAACCCTAGGGTTTCCTATCTTCTATAAATAGGGACTCTAATTCATTGTAAACTTTATGCCTCCCTTTAATGAATAAAATTTAGAAATCTTTTGGAGAGCATCGGTGCCTTTTTTCACTTCATGAATTCAGATCTGACAACCCTGCGTTGATGTTTGGAGAGAGCCATCTGTAAGTAATTTAATTTCTTGCCCTAGTGTAGATTTCAATTCCTTGCCCTAGGTAGATTTAATTTCATGCCCTCGGAACTTGTTTAGGATTTAGCTTTGGGGAAGGATCTTTGAGAGATGAGATCTCTCATCCTTTTCTTGCCCACCAAATATTTACAATAGGACTCCATGCATACACGCACATACCGCGCCCTACGGCATCCTACCCCTCGAGGTACCGATGACACCGTAGTGTAAAAGCCCGGTTGCGCGCGTTTTCCATGGAGGTTAGGGTAAGGATCTCTAAAGAAAGGACAAGAACCTAGAGGAAGGAACACCTTCCCGAATGGATCTAATCCCCTTTATTGATAATTACCATAACTCCTCACAGATGTTCATTCGGGTATAGAAAGCGTTGAGATTTAATTGAATTTCCAAACCATCCCTAAACCTAACCCTAGCAAGAGTAGATCTAGATAATTGCCCTAGGTTAATTAGATTTTTAGATTTAATAATCAACCGAACACCCTTCGGAATTAACTCGTAAGAACGAATCAGAGATTCACAAAATCCCTGTGGACCGACCCGTATTCACTGGCTAGCTTCATGAGATGCCATTCTTGATTGCGGTTTAGAAATAGTTTTTGACATACAAATCAACCACCAGCAGCTAGACAATTAAACATTAATTATATAAGTAATTTTGAAATAAATATGTGTGTATATCTATAATATTACATTCAAAATGAATATGCATGCGCAATATCCCTGGAGGTGTGGCAAAGTCCACACGGAAGAAATCATCGGAAGGTGATACCAATCGGGGTGCAAGACCGGCCTTATGAAGCTCCCTACGCAGCTCTCCGGGCGGCAGAACCACTCTGCCTTTGCCACAACTTCTGCCGCTGCTGCGGCCAGTGTTCCTGCTGCCCCTCGCTGCTCCGGTGGACGACATCAAACCTATATAAGAGTACAATCATTACATATGCATGCAATATATGTATAGATCGTAGAAATATGAAGTGATAATATAATTGTCGCGACCCAAATATAGCACGTGACTGGCACTTAAATCACGTGACATCTAAAGATGTCGAAGCGGTCCAAGTAAGCCGAAACCCGGAATCTAAACCTTTTCTGAAAATATTGGAGGCGAGGTTTAAAATAATCATCAGATGGAATCAATTTAAAAAAACATTTAAGTTTAAATAAGTATGGTTTGAAAAGGTATCTATGACATTTTGAAATTCGACAGAACCTCCTTTGTAAATTTTGCATAAAGCCCGATACAACATAACAATAAAAATAGCATCCCAACGGGAGCTAACTTCCACGCCCAAACGGCGGATCAACCAAGCAAACAAATATACGACGCACAATAGCGAAGAAAAGAAAAGCAAAACAAAATCAACAATATAAAAAGGTCGACTCCAATGAGTGCGACACCCACAATACACAAACTCTAAGTCTCACTTCTAAGTCCATAATATACCAGTTCTAAGTTGATGGAGTTTTACTAGATACAAGAAGACATGAATATACAAGTGTGAGTACGATACAACAGTAACCCACCTGCCAAAGCAATCACCGAAAATGATGTGCGCCCTAAGCCGCTGATAATCCAAGCGGTAACACGTGCAAGAAACTGTGGCACAACGGGGTGAGTTGCCAACTCAGTGAATAAAAGTACATCACAAGGTAGAAATCGAAATGCACAACGATACCTAGGTCATAAATATAATACTATCATATCCTGTACTAATATAATATATGATATGCATATGTATCGTAAACGCAACACTATCTATCATGCGATCTCAAAGTAGAACATATCAAATGCAAATGACTGGTATCTAGGTATAAGCCCAAAGGTAGTAGAAAATATATATATATATATATATACCTCTTCTTTAAAATAGCCGCGGGATAGATATGTCACGGCATAAAAGCTGACGTGATAGTATGGAATAAAATATGTATCTTATTTAAGATATACATCCTACTATTTTAGTGAAGAGTGTTAAGAGGTTTACAATTTAAAAGAGCCCAGTGTCATATCAGACACGTCAAAATAGTGAGGCTATAACTCAATTTTGAAATCCTTTTTTTATGTAATAAACCGTAAAAAGATATGCAGGTACTATCCCCCCGGATCAGTCCTGATCGGCTATAATACCTATAATATAATTTTGTACCTCATGATAGCAGCATATCAATATATATGGATGTCCAGCATTGACACCCGAAATCAGAATTCCCTCGTGTCCATCACCGACACACAAATTCTCAAATCTCTCGTGTCCATCATCGACACGGAAATGCAGATACCGTCGACACCATCTCAATAGATGATCGCCACACGATATCCCTAGCCCCGGTCGGTATCCCCTGGATATCCGCCGTGCCCAATCGAACCCCGGTCAGTATCCCCTGGATATCTGCCGTGCTCATCTCTATCTCCGGTATCGAGTGTCCTCGCTAGGCTCCCCGCCTCTAATGTGGCTATCCTGCCCCTCGGTCTCGACTGGGTCCACCATATATCCGACTGTATAGCTCCCCCACTCAGTCTGGATAAGTAGCAATTCCGAAACCGTATATCTCCCCCACTCGGTTCGGGGTAAAACAATCAGAAAACATCGAGCTAATGGTGGACGTCAACTCATCATACCCAGAAATATCGAGTAAAGAATAAGAATACTTGCATAGATCATTCTGATGATATATTATATATATACATATATAACAGCGTCCCATACTACTGATATATATCATCAAAAGTAAAACATCCTGAAAACTCATAAGAATCAACTATGAATACCTATGGTACTGGTATTTGCAATGCTTAATAGATAATAAGGTAAAGTACGTAAATAAGACATACAAGCAATTAACGTATCGATTCTACTGTGTCATGGCAATACTAGTGATGTGTAGTGTAGCATACGCGTCTGTGCTTGTGTCATATGGTAATCATTAGTATTTGTGCGAGTGTTCTATAAGTGTATAAAGCCTACTCGTATTGACATTTACATACGCATCACGTAGTATAGAAATCCTACAGTGACATGGCAATACCAATGAGGTGTAGTGTAACATATGCGTATGTGCTCGTGCAACGTAATACTCATTGGTAGTTGTGCAGTGTTCTATCAGAGTGTTCTTATGACGGAAACGTATAACATCGATAATTATAACGCGAACATGTAAAGTACATCTAAGCGTAACTAATAATTGTAACTACTTGCTATGAGCTATACCATTATCCTTGAAAATGGAACGAGATGTTGGTTTTGAAATAAGGAAGCTGCCACAGGTTAAAATATTCGTTTTGGAAATTGGCATCGCATTCTTGTCTTTTATCATTAAAAGGGTAAACGAATCGTTAGTTTTTAAAAGAGTATAGCCCACTCAAGTATTACGTTCTAAAACGAAATAAAACGTGACTCTACGAGTCTAAAGGAAACTTGGCCGTTATTCGAAATACTAAACTAGTCATCACAAGTATAGTACAATTTCTCATACGAAACCCACATTATCTCAAATATAGTATGATCCCTCATACAACTATACCAACCCATGAATAACACTATATGCATATGGAAAGCTTACTAGATGCAACAACATTCTAATATCATAACTTAATTAAACACAAAAGAACTAACTATATATCATAGTATCATATATATAAGGTTACGGGGGTATTATACGCCATCCACCCGACTTCACCCGTAGATGTAAATCTACTCACCAACGTGTCGAACTCGTCGAAATCCAAAATGCCATGTCCGCCAACTCCGTCTCGAATGTAGGGTTACTAGGCACACTAAGGAGGTTCCACAAGGCATCAACCATGCCAAACAAAATTTTTCCGTTGCCGAGAAACCCTAATATAGATCGTTAACTAGAAGTTAAGGTGAAAAGCAAGCAAGTAAACGACTTTATTGCTAAGTGAAAAGGGACTACAACCTTTGTAGATCCGCTCCACCATTTCTTTAGCTCTATGTTGACGTCCCTCCGCTGCGATCATCCGATCCTGGACTCTAGCGATGGTTTCGTCGGAGAAATGATCGGGCTAAGTCATTGACTTCGAGGCCGAAGATGATCTACGTCGGGGAGACTCAAACTCAAGCTTTTCCTTCACTTGGTCAAAAACTTTGTGAAGAGAACACCCTATACTACATGGCAAGTGGTAGAGGATGAAGAAATAGGAAGTGGGTTCACTTTAGAATTGGATTTCTCACTCTTTTTACCATGGCACCATTGGAGCTCTCAAGCTTTTGTGAGCTTGATGAAGATGAAGAAGAAGAAAGAATCATATTAATTAAAAGAATAATATGAATACTTATCCTTTTAATCATGGCACCATGGTTGAGTTAAGCCCTCATGCTTAACTCATGTAGAGAATTAACCATAGCATAAGGTTAAGGGTTGGGTTAGCTAATATCTTTAACATATGACAAAGAGAGTTGACTTTGTCAATGTTCATCAAGCTTCATGAAGCTTGATAACTTTGACCAAAGTCACACTCTTTTGTTATATGCTAAGGAAAAAAGTAAAACCTAATCTAACCTTGATTTGGTTCAAGTCTCATACACACAACTTGTTTGTATCATCAAGCATGATACAAACATGTACACTTGCATATATCACATATAAACAATGTGCACATTCAAGTGAGAAAATCAATCTTAAATGAACCAATACTAGTTAATGTAAAGTAATATATCAAATATATAATTATACATTAAATCATTAAATCAACACTTGATTTAACGATCCGGTCATATCGCATATAACCGACTAATATCAATAGTAACAACTTATCGAATCAACACTTGATCCGATAACTCGGCTATATCGCATACAACCGATCAATGTCACATATCGCGAGAATAGAATACAGTATCACATACTAGTATTATTCTCGGTCCCGCACATATCTCATATGCGCTCCTATTTCGTTTCGCTTGAGCCAGGAAACCCCTGTGTAGGACTCTAAAGACTCGTCAATACGCCGGCAGTAGGTGATGATCATATCAAACACCCACAAGCCGCAAGCGGTCTGCTAAACATAACGGCCACCCGGGCATTGAGCGATCAGAAGATCAACGAGCAAGCCCGCTCACACTCCTGTGAATCCAACCAGTAACACTACCGTACAGTCCAGTCTGTTCGTCTGATATGTCGCATATCTTGTCTAGGGGTGGTAAACGTCAGACCCCAATAACTCGATAAGTCATGTCGATATGAGGCTCATAACGGGTCGAGAAACTACTGGTAACACTTACCAGTAAATCCCTAAAGCAGCCTTGTCCAAGGACTTCCTGTTATAGCCAATCGAGCACTGCGCAACATCAACTCCCTATACCGGGAGAGACGAAACCCCTCCTATCGCTCATTGCCTCCATGTGATTTGGGACTGTACCCAAAAGCCACCTTTTTGCACGCCCTCTTGGATGTGGTATGATGGAAATCAAAGCACAGTGGGAATCACACAAGACTCTATGACGATCTCGGGTCTACAGACTAACCTATACCAGTGTCACCAGAGAACTGCCATCTGACGTAAGGTATAATACTATCTGGGAGTTCTCGACGAGTCCGTCCAGTGTACCCAGTCTACACTGAGCACCCGTATATCATCTCTGTTGTCAAACACCAATTGATATAGGATCATCCATCGCCCATTTATATGGGTCGAGAAGCTACACACTAGTCTACTCTGGTATATCGATGCCCCGTCTCGATACACCCACAACTAGGGTCTTTGAAGGATGTACTTATGGACTACCACGTCCCTACTAGTATGATCCGTATCATAGTCCAGGTAGTCAAGTACACATCCTAAGGGCTTTACCAACATGTAACAGAGAGACAATTAGTGTACACGTTAAATTAAAGAGTAACCAGATAGCATACTATCATATCGAGCAAGAAAGTCATCCCTATATATGTCTAAGCATCCACTACAATATATATCCTATGTATAGTAATGGCCTCTAGGGCATACATATAACTAACAATCTCCCACTTGCACTAGGGCCATCTGATAGCAGTGGTTGTAGTATCTCATACTCAACCATCCCATAAAAGTCTCTCTCTGGGAAAAGGCCTTTCGTGAGTGGATCCGCCGTGTTTTCCTCTGAGTCTTCTCTCCTAATCTCGATCCCCTGGAGATCAACCATCTCTATGATCAGGTGATACTGCCTAAGAATATGTCTGGATCACTGATGGGACGGGCGTTCCTTGGCATAAGCCACAACTCCATTGTCACACAATGGGAGGAACGAAGTTCATCTCATGAACTAATATACACCCAGACTGCCTCTTTGGTAGCATCTTTGGTAATGATGTATCTTGCCTTTAATCGTCTAGTATGTCACGGTATCTAGCTTGGAACTCTTCCAACATACCGTCCCTTTACTGAGGGTAAAGATAATGCCTGTGACTGACATTCAGTCGTCCTTATCACCCTGGAACCTTTCCAGTGATTCTCCCCAGGATCAATTGATACCATCTCACTACAACTAGTGAGTATCCTAACATCCAATTAGATCTATCTCATAGATCCAAAACCTAGGATTTAGTAGGTATCACTTTGATCCTATATGGAGAATCCTTGTGATAAGCGGAGATTGACCGAGTGTAGATAGGAAACTCCTTCCCTATCAAGAGTATGTCATCCACGTACACTACGAGGATCACCAGCATACTCTCTACTACCTTTTTGTATATACAAGGTTCATATACCATTTTGATGATGTCAAACTCTTTGACTAACTCATCAAAACATATGTTCCAACTCCGCGATGCCTGCTTTATCATATAAAACATCTTGCACACGTTTCCGCTGCTCCCACTGTCTACGAAGCCCTCTGGCTGTGTACTTATAGACGCTTTCTTCTAAAACATCATTTAGAAAAGCAGTCAAGACACCCAACCGCCAGATATCGTAGTCATGGTATGTAGCCATGGCAAGTAGGATCTGGATGGACTTAAGCATAGCTACTTAGAAAAGGTTTCATCATAATCCATACCTGGTCAACTTGCTCCTGATGGGAATTTAACCCTTCAGATAAAACAACCAAAGTCAATACTTTGTTGGTGTATAAGGGTTCCATCTCAGATCGATAAACATCCAGCCATTCTTACAGAGTCCTACTCGTGATGGCCAGCCCGAAACTAGTTGGGTCATCATCTCATGATGTAATCCTCGCTCCCACTGTCATAGAGAAACCGAAGTATCTCTCAGGTGGGTGAGGAACCCTACTAGATCGGCGGAGAGGCTGAGGTTCGTTGGTTTCTATTGAATCCTTTGGTTCTACCAAATCATCAGCTGCAATTTGTATAGCTGGAACTCTTTCCAGTTCTACCTCATGTCCACAAATTTCTTCATAAGAAATCCCTTTTCACAAAAGGTGGCATGCTGAGCAACAAAACATCTTTTGTTGCTCGGTTAGGTAGAAGATATTCCCTTGTGAATGCTTGGGATATCCAACAAACTTCTACAGAGTTGACTTTGCCTGGAGCTTGTCCGGATTTTTCTTTTAGACATAGGCCGGACAACCCCAAATCTTAACTGACTTAAGAGTTAGGCTCTTCCCTTTCTATATCTCATATGAAATGGTAGGCATCTGATTTGATCGGAATCATATTCAATAGGTATGCAACTTCATAAGTGCATAACTCTCTAAAAGGAAATAGGAAACTCAGTAGTACTCATCCTAGAGCACACAATATCACATAGGGTGTTATTGCTCCGTCCTGATATACCATCGTGCTATGGTGTATACGGAGGAGTAATGCTGAGAGAGAATCTCATTCTCTTTTAGAATAATCCAGGAATTCCGTGCTCAAGTATTCTCCTCCTTGATCACATCAAAGGACATAATACTTTTACCCGTTGTTCCCCTCCGAAAGGCGGCGCACAGGACCGCGATGCCCTGGCGCTGAGATTCGGGGCAGATGCTATATGGTTTTATCCGTCTACCTCTCCGAAGATGCCAAGTTGATTTATGACACCGTGTATCAGAGGTTTAGACGGATGCGGCCGATGTAGCAGACTTCGTCAGATTCCCCCTCGCTTGAGGGTTTTTTTATTGTGGGGACGCTCTTCCCTGCAGGCGCAAGCCCGTGCAGTTAATTACGCTACCGCATCGCGGTAGCCACTTTCTCCTTCTCCAGAGTTTCACTTCGTGTCGTGTGTGTTTGTTTTGTTTGTGGTTGCCCGTGGATTGTATACGGAGACCGAATAATGCCGTCGCCCGTAGGACGTGGATTAGTCCAAATCCGTATTTAGTTAGATTTGGGTTTGGTGTTTTTAGTTTAAGGATGCCTTAGTCGCGTTGCGGCTAAGATCGACTTAAACGTTCGTCAAGGATACGTTAGTCCTGTTTGAGACTAAGATAAACTTAACGGGATCGTTTAGATCCGACAAAAGAGCATTTGGGCTCTATTGTTCCAGCTTAGGAACATGGTGGTCCATGTTCCAGTTTAGGGACGTGGTGGTCCGTCATTAGTTTAGGGACGTTTCGGTCCAATATTAGTTTAGGGACGTTTCGGTCCAATATTAGTTTAGGGACGTTTCGGTCCATCATTAGTTTAAGGACGTTTCGGTCCGTCGCCAGTTTAAGGACGTAGTGGTCCATCATTAGTTTAAGGACGTTTCGGTCCGACATTAGTTTAAGGACGTTCCGGTCCAACATTAGTTTAAGGACGTTCCGGGCCAGTATTCCCATTTAGGGACGAATATTAGTTTAAGGACGTTTCGGTCCAATATTAGTTTAAGGACGTTTCGGTCCACGAGTTTAAGGACCCCGCAGTCCATATTCATGTGTGATCGTTGGGACCCGTCGCCTCTCTGACGTCGTTGAAGGATTACAACGATAGATGTCAGAGGAGTTCGGAGATGTACCCTCGAACCGGAGATAAATTGATTTAGGAGAGCAATTTTGCTCAGTCAATTTAATTTGAGGACTTATGGCCAAAATTGGGTTAAGTCCAGTTGAGGATATTCAACATTTTTCTTGATCTTAGGCCTATTAGGCCTATGTTAGGGCTTTGCCCAAATTTAATAATGCACTGCATTCTATTCTGGCCTGCTAGGCTTTTGATTTGGGCTCTGTCCTTTTATTTATGATGCAGAGCATCTATTTTAGTTTGGGCTCTGTCCCTTTAAAGCAATGCATTGCATTTTATTAGACCTGTTAGGCCTTCTTTAATTGGGCTTGGCCCCTTTTGTAACCAAGGTAGTGCATTTGTCTGGCGCTTTGCGCCGAGTAATGAGCGCAAGCTCATATGGTGATGACACGTGTCATGCTCTGGTGAGCGCAAGCGCAACAGCGCAGTGCGCTGCGCTAGGGCGCTGCGCTGTTGTGCTGCTGACATGTGGCGCGCTCTCAGCGAGTTGCGCCAATTCCAGAGAGCAAAGCTCTATCTTAAGAGCACGTAGCGCAGGTTGTTCTGCAGCTGACACGTGGCGCTCTCTCAAGAGCGCAACAGCGCAGTTTGGAAGTGCAAAGCACTAAGAATCTTTTAGATTCAAAACAGAAGTGCAGAGCACTATTTTAGATTAAAGAAATAAATTTCTTTCTTTTCTTTTCATTTACAGAACCAGAGGTTCACAAGAGTGCAAAGCACTATTTTAGATTAAAAAAAAAAGAAATTTCTTTCTTTTCTTTTCATTTACAGAACCAGAGGTTCACAAGAGTGCAAAGCACTATTTATTATATGAAGATCATTGATCTTGTTTTTAGATCAATGATCTATTAGTGGAAATTTCTTTTTCCTTATAAAGGTTTTTTACCTCTTCTTGAAACTTTTCTCAGAGTTCTCTCTGTTTGAAGCTCTTGATTTTTCAAGGAAAAAAAATGTTCATGCCTTTGAATTGAGGCTTAGGGTCCTTTTTATAGTGCTCACAAATTAGTTAAATTTGTTAAAGAGATCATTCTCTGAGTGATTTGGGGAATTTTTCCCACCGTTGGATCTTTGATCCAAGGGCTTCTGCTTTGCAGAAGAAAATCTTCTTGTTTTAACAAGAACAGAAAAGATTTCTTAAAATCTTAATTCAGTTTGGCGCAGATGCCCCAGCGCGTGACACGTGTCGCGCAGCGCACAGCGCAGCGCAACTGCGCTGACACGTGTCGCGCAGCGCAGGGCGCAGCGCAACTGCGCTAGCGCATCTGCGCTGACACGTGTCACGCAGCGCAGAGCGCAGCGCAACTGAAGCGTTGCTTCATAAAAATAGAGTTTTGCTCTGATTGGGCGAAACAAATGCCCCCCCACCGTTGCGCTCACGTGGCGCACATGTGAGTGCAGCGGTGGCAAGCCCTTGACCGTTGGATCAAGAAGCGAGCTCAAGGGGCGCAAGCGCCTTATAAATAGGGCCTCTGACCCTTAGAAAATCCTTCACCATTTTCTAGATTTCGATTTTCAGAGCTCTGCTCTTGCTTACGAATTTCAGAGCTTTGCTCTTGCTTTCAGGACTCTAGAGCTTTGCTCTCATTTCCCAAAGTTAGAAAACTTTAGGTAATAATTAATTTAAATTAAGTTAAATTAATTTAAATCAATTTTAACCAACAAAGCTTTGCTCTCATAGATCTTTTGATCTAAAGAAATTCCCTTTGGGGTTTCATCAACAGAGCTTTGCTCTCTCGAATCCATATATCTACAGAGATCTTGTTCATGGGTTCTAGCCCATGAACAGAGCTTTGCTCTTGAATCAAATGTAGATTTTTTTTTTAGATCTGAAAAATGAAGAATTTTTTTTATAAGTTTTCATGGATTTTCCAGGATTCCAGAAATTTTAATTTTAAATTTCTTTTCAAAAATTTTCTTTTTAATGGAATATTACAGAGCTAAGCTCTTTTTTCAGGAATTTTATTCTTCTGAGACCAGAATTTGACAAGTCTCACTCTGTGACAGAGCTTTGCTCTGAAAGAGGAGATTTTCTCCTTATCTCTGGGGATTCTTTATTAATGGAAATGTTTTCCTAGGGAACAAGTGACAATCTCATCTAATGATGAGTTTGTCTTATTAACTGACGTATTGTCATTTAGATTTTGTGGGTCCCTCTTTGGTCTCCTACTCACTGCACTGTGGTGCGGTGTAATTAATTAATTTTGATTTTAATTTAATTAATGCATTTTCTTCTTTCAATGCCAAACGTTGGGATTACAACACTAACGGCTACATTGTTCTTTTGCAGCGATCATGTCTGAAGACACTTCATTCCCGTTCGTCCGCTCGGAGGAGGGATTTCCCGAGGCGCCGTTGGACCGTGAAGCCCTAACCATGATTAGAGAGTACGACCCTGAGTACAAGAAACTCCACCTTTGGGGGTCTTGGTATAACCAGATTATTATGGGTCGACGCAGCTTCACCTGCGCGGTGCCGTCAGAACCTATCACGGCAATTCACTACGCTAACCCACCTCCAGTGCAGTATGCCGTGGAGATGATAGACTGGACCGCGAACAGCTTTCTTCATCCCGCTATGGATGCGGTTCCGGTTCAGCATCCTATGGTCTTGGATATCCTAGGACGCCGTATCTGTCAGGGGGAAGCACGGCCCTGGGGGCAATCATATAACCTTGGTTTGATTCCCCGTCACCCGATTGGCTATCTGCCGTGGGCCCGGTACATCCTGTCGACGAAGAAGTCGCAGTTGATAAGATTAGGACTGTATACCGCGGTCTACGTCTCTCTCTTCCAATACCCTACGCTCCCCACCTGGTGGTTCAAGGCTTTCTTGGAGCAATGGAATATTCCCACCCACACTTTCCTTGCCATGGATCGGGAAGTGTCTATTTCTTTGGAGGAATTCTCGGAGGTATCTGGCCTACCGGTCATGGGGGAACACAATGAAGAGCTGCTCCCGACAGATGAGTACATCTTTGGTGCTAAGCCGATGGTAAGGGGGATTACGCCGGAAAATGCCGTTCAACACCAATTCCCGAGCCTGATCAAGGTGTTGAACATCTACGAGTCCCTCTTCATCGAACACGGGAGCCGAGGAGTTAATTTTGAGGACTTCATTGCTCGCTTCCTCCGTCCGAGCGTTATTTCGCCAGGAGCCGTCAAATCTGCCATCTTGGATGATCTTTTTGGCCTAGGTTTGGATAACCTGCCGACGAAGGAGATAGACCAAAAGGCTTTCTTCCTCCCAGACCTCCCTACAATATCTTTCGCGGAAATTGCAGCCCCTGGGATGGATGAGGAGGCCTTTTTCTTAGGATTTCTCGGGCTGTGGCTGAGTTGGTTCGCGATCCCAATGCATTCTCATCGCATGCGGCCCTCTGTCTTTTATCCAGCCCACCGCATGGTCATCTGGGTAAAGGTGGCCGTGGGGATTGCCGGCCTGGCGCACCTATATCATGGCCTCAGCCGAGCAGCGGATGCCAACGAGCCCGGGGTACTGCACGTGGTCTTCCCAATGCACTACTTTGCATCGTGGCTCGAGCTACACACGGCGGGTGTCTTCGGTATGCATAAAAGGCCTTCATTCTTTGACAAGTGCGGTTTTCCTCGCATTTTACAGCTGATTGGCTCATCAATCGTGACCCCTTCACCACGGGACGCCAGAGGTTTACTGCTTCGCCCTCACACCGTTGGAGTCGGGATGTCCTTTATTGATAAGGTATTAACCATTGGAAAAGCGTCCACCACTGCGGTGCGACCACTACAAGACTCCTTCAAGGATGGAGTTTCAGTCTTAACAGCCCGGGAGATCCTTCATTTGTATTCTATTAGACCGGGTTTCCTAGTCTTCAGGCAGGGCGGTGCAGCAGTCTTTATGAGATATAACCCGCATCGTTTTGCCCGACAACTGGGTTATGATCAAGGGGTACCCTTAGAAGCTTTCTTACTGGAACCTGCTGTAAATGAAGAAGGGATGGAGAACGCGTTACACCACTTCATGCGCCTGAACACGGGTTCTCGTTTTTTCATTAGCACGCCGGCCTGTGCTCCACGACTCCTTAATGTATATAAAGAGTGGTACAATCATGCGACGGGGGCTGTTATAAAGGAAGAGAGGCGGGTGTTGATCGACCGTAAAGAAGTACCCCCGGTACCAATCGTAACGCTCCCTTAGCGCCAAGGATCCTGGTGGTTCCTCCTCTAAAAGATGCTGGGGGTAGACCATCACGTGCGCAAAGTCCTCCACGTGAGCTGCCGCTCCCTGATATCACAGACGCACCTCCCGCACCCTGTGCTCTAGTGGAGGCAGTAGTTGTACCCTCGCCAGAGTCTGGCGTGGGTGAAAACATCGAGACTCGTCGTCCCAAAGCGGCTGCTAAGCGGAAGTCGATCCCCCGCGAGCCTAGGGTCGGGGGTCAAAAGAAAAAGAAGTCGCTCTTCGCTGCGGATGTCGTGTTCGGCCAGGAACCCCATGCTCCTCATGCTGAAGGTCTGCTCGAATATGGGACTAACGCAGGGTTGGTGATGCCGCCGCCGGACGATACAGACTTGGAGGCTGCTCTCAGAGCTTCGGCATGGTTGGTGAAGCGTGACGCGTGGCTGGCTAAGCTTGCGCAATCAGGTAACTACTAGTCGCCTTTTCTTTATTGCAACATATCCTCTTCATTATTTTTGACTAACGCTTTTCTTTCTTTTCTTTCAACAGGCATCACTGATGAAGAAGCCATTGCTGCTTCTCTGAGGACTTTTCAGGAGGAGGAACGTCTCAGGGCATCTATGGGCCTTAGTAAGTTTCAACTCATCAAGTTTTTCATTTTCCTTGTGTTATGGTCGATCTAACCCTTCCCTTTCAATTACAGGAACCTCAATGTCGTTCCCTCCTAGCGACGCAGATGTTGTACCAGCTGCCGACGTTCCTGCTTCTTCTGGGCCACCGCAGGAGGTTCGTCTTGAAGAGCCGATGAGAGATGCCTTAAAGGCTCTGGAGGCATCCCTGAATGAAGACGATGATGCCTTGAAGGAGGTGTCACAGAGGTCCCTCATGACCGCTCGGGAGGAGAGGAAGCGGTTGAGGCGTGAGGCGAAGGTGCGCAGGGCTGCCTTGGCTATGGGAGCGGGCCCCAGCACCGCCCCTCGAGCTGATACTCCCTCCGAAGAGGCCCCTGTCTCCCTATCCACTGCCCGCAGAGAGGTGGCGCGAGCAGTTCGGAGCGCAAACGGTAAATCCGCTTCAGGTAATATTTCTCTCAGAGTTTTTGTTATAAGGATTTTAATGTCATTGGTCCTTATATCTCTTATCTTTGCAGGGCCAAGTCCGATCGAGGGAGAGGCGGAAGCCGTCGATCCTAGGGGAACGGAGGAGGCGATGCCTGCCGAACTCGAGCCGATAGTGGGTAATATCGTTGAGGCCATGGAGCCTGAAGTGGAGGTCGAGGGGCCTACCGCCGAGAAGGTCATTGATGCCGAACCTGAAGCGGTGGCAGATGATGAGTCCAGGGTGGTGGCGGCTGAGGCGCTCGAGGTCGGCGGTCCTCTGGCGACGGTAGACGATACAACCGCAGCTACTGAACCTGAGAGAGTAGTGGGTAAGGTGGCCATGATTCCCGAGGACGAGCCAACCGCTCCCTCTCTGGAATCTGGCAATACTCCAATCATAGCCCTTCCCGTCTATGGCCCTCCGCCGTCCCCAGGTCTTGCTAGCACGACGACGGTCCCCATCGAGTCGGGTGACGAGGCCACGGGCGGTGGTCTCATGTCGGTAGAGGAGGGAGTCGCCTCCGTTTCAGCCGGGAGCTCCTCAGGTAAACCCTAAGTGGCTGCTTTTCTTTACTTTACAACCTTTTCTGACAAGTTCACCTTTTCGTAATGCAGGTGCAGCTAGTGCCGATGCCCCACCGCTCGAGGGAGCGCCTTCAACGACTGCTTTGGCGGTGGTCACCTCTCAGCCTTCTCTCATACCCTCGAAGATGTTGGAAGGTATGTGTTTGCGATTTATTAATCTTATCTTCCAGATGTATAATTTGTGTACTAAAGTCACATTGTTGTATCTTCCAGGAGTGCTTTTTGATCACCTCTATCAAGTGTTGCTCCCACACTTCTCTTTCCCATCTGAATTCGCCTCTCCCTCTGGTGGCGCTGGTGAGTACCGTTCCCGATTGGTAGCTTTGTCTTTTCAGTGGTAGAATTATTTCTAACTCTCTCTTGTTCTGACTGCAGTGCTGCAAATCGAAGGGGAAGCAGAAAGATCGGCTGCGCCACCAGCCCTTCCGGCCTTGCCACCTGTCTCCACCGGTATAGTAAACTATCTTATCAATGACTTCCTTCATATCTATTGAATCATCATCTAATCGCATTTCGTCTTTTTCCAGCTGTCGTTCCAGTCTCGGTGCCTTTCGAGTCTCGCATTACAATACCGGGCGGCCCTTCCCAGCGACGTCCGTCCTCAAAAGGTGCCGCGAATAGTTTGCGCATGTTGAGCGACTACATCGAGGAACTCGACATCGAGGCTCCTGTATCTGCTGAGGACTTCGCCACGACGGTTAACCCGATGTTGGCGCTATTTGCCACCTTCCATGACGAGGGCATTGTCGCCTCTTGGGTTAACTATTGTCGGGAGATCGAGGCTCGCCTTCATCAGCTGGAGTCAATGCGCCTGTCCCCGGAGACTTTAGCCTTGAGCACTCAACGGGGAGCATGGCTCGAGCAAAGTGCTTCTCATTTCCGTCATCTGGAACAAGAAGTGGCTTTGAGGCTGAAGGAGTGCCAAGATTCTTCAAGCAGAACTGCTCGCTTGCGTGCCGAAGTTGAGGCGAACGCCGCTGAGGTAAAGACCGTCTTCGAGGGTCTTCTGGAGCGCATATCGAATGGGCTGAGACTAAAGCGGGCACTTGATGTCGCCGAGCATGACACTCCAGGCCGTGAAGCTGCTCATCAAGCCGTCAGGGATCAGCTTGCATCCGTCGCACAGCAACGGGCCCAGGTGGAGGCGGAGTTGGCAGTGGTATCCAATCGGGAAAAGGCATGGAAGGAAGTGTACGAACAACTGATAGAGCTACTTAAGACGCTTCCTTCCCAATAGCTGGATTTGTATCAATGTATTTGTAAAAATTTTCTTTTCTGAGTAACATGTATCCGTTCTTTGCTCTTTTGTATGATTCACCATGTATTTGATTGAGGTCAATGAATAAAGATACACACTTTCTTTTGCAATATCTTGTATGCTCTTTTGTTTTCTGCCTTTACATCATGATGTTGTCGATGAACCTGATTAGCAAACAACTTGATTTTTCCAAGAGATAGCGATGGCTTAGGCCGCATGTTCAGATCTGCCGCCTAAGACTTTTCAATTCTATGAGCCGTGAGGGTCTCATAGAGATTTTTCTCCCTACGGATCGAGAGGATCTCATATGTGGATTTTCTCCGTAGGAATCGTGAGGATTCCTAAGTGTGGTTTTCTCTTATAAGTCGTAAGGATCCTATAAGAGAATTTTCCCTCTTACGAGTCGAGAGGACTCGCAAGCGGTTGTTTCCCTCCTCGTCGAAATTCGACTTCGGAGAGTGAGACCCGTGAATAGTATGCAAGAGATCATTTTGGATTGACTTGCAGGGCCCCATTGCTCAAGAAGCAAGCTTTTCAATCCTTACTGCCTGAGACCTCATCTTGCAAATTAAGAAGTAAGTTCAATTTGTTGAAGAAATCCCTTTTCTGAAAGATTTGGTGGGCTTTCCCCCACCGTCGGATCTTTGATCCAAGGGCTTCTGTTCTACAGAAGATAATCTTCTTATTTTAACAATAACAGAAAAGATTTCTTCAGAACCTTAATTTTTGTTTAGCGCCAATGCTCCAGGGTATGACACGTGTCGCACAGCGCACAGTGCAGCGCGACTGCGCTAGCGCATCTGCGCCGACACGTGTCACGCAGCGCACGGCGCATACGCCGCTGAAGCGTTGCTTCCTTTAGTGCCGCTTGAGATAGAGCTTTGCTTTGATTGGGTGCGCTGTTTTGGGCGTTGCGCTGATGCGTCTGCGTCAGACACGTGGCGTATTGTGCAGCACAAATAATCTGAAGCGTCGCTTCATTAAATTAATTTTCAAGACAGAGCTTTGCTCTGATTGGGGGAAGACGAACCGTTGCTTCGTCTCCCACCTCGGAATTTGAACAAAAGTTCGCTCCGATTAGGGTAAACTGCCGTGACAACTCTTGGAAGTCGAAGAGGCACTTGATGCCTATAAATAGGACCTTTCGTCCCCCCCAGATATTTATCATCTTCCAGATTTCTATTTTCGAAGACCTCAGAGCTTTGTTCTTGCCTTCAAGAATTCCGGTGCCTTGCTCCTCCCCCTTTTTTTAAAAAAGTTTTTAGGAAAACTTTAGGTAAAATCGATTCTTAGATTAATCTTAACCAGCAGAGCTTTCATCCAGGGGACTTTATCCTTGAACATAGTTTCGCTCTCTAGGAATTTAGTCCTCTATGTATATTATTGCTTTTCTATTGCTGATCTTCCTGTAATATTTCCTCCAGGCATAATGGCGGCGGTGCATCTATACAGTTTGCATGAGTTTATTACCTACGACGATATCCGCGCTCAGGGTCGTCAACAAAACCAGGAATTTACAGACGCTGAATGTGCAGAAGTCATGGGTCGTCTGAACGCAAGCGGTGGTTGGCTGTTGCCTCGTCGTTCGGCCCTTTTGAAAGTCGTGTTGGGAGCCATATGGAGAGCACTTCCGGGTCTTCATGAGGCCTTACCGCTCAACGCGCTGGATGATGCCGAAGACAAGGTGCATTCAGTGTACCTGACAGGGCTGATTTCAAAGAAACGACGGAACAGCCTTATTGACATCTTACACCAAGTCTTCCAGCAGACGACAATAGTTGCTGCTTATCAAAGGCCAGGAGGGCTCGCCGATGATATCGACACAGAGGAGCGCGAAAGATTGCGCATAAGAATAATTAGAAAGGCCAGAAGAACTCTGGATGGCCTTACTTTTGATTTCCTCAATCCGTGTCCCGGATCTGAGGTTATACCGTTGTAATAATTTGAATAATATTTCTTATTCATTATTCTTATGCTTGTAAAAAAAATTTAGCGGTATGAATGGAAACCCTCCCCCTTTCTATTTCAGCTTGTCTCATTTCTCGTCCTGAGTCTTCTGTCCATGCATAAATGAATGCGTCATGCATGCCAGATCAAATGTAAACCGGATATTCTTTCTGTCATCTTTTTCTTTCTTTTTTTATTGTCAGCAGGCTGTCTTAATAACCATGGTTGATGGATGTCCAAAACGAGTATTCCGACTTCCTTAGGAAATAGCGATGGCTTAAGCCGCAGGTTCTGGTCTGCTGGCTAAGATTTTTCAACTCTATGAGCCATGAGGGTCTCATAGAGGCCTTTCTCCCTACGGATCGAGAGGATCTCGTAAGTGGTTTTTCTCCTTAGGAATCGTGGGGATTCCTAAGTGTGGTTTCCTCTTATAAGTCGTAAGGATCCTATAAGAGAATTTTCCCTCTTACGAGTCGAGAGGACTCGCAAGCGGTTGTTTCCCTCCTCGTCGAAATTCGACTTCGGAGAGTGAGACCCGTGAATAGTATGCAAGAAACCAGTTTGGATTGACTTGCAGGGCCCCATTGCTCAAAAAGCAAGCTTTTCGATCCTTGCTGTCTGAGACCTCTTCTTACAAATTGAGACGAATCGGGGATTTATTTGCAGTTGTAGCGGAACAGTTGACATGAGTTAAGAAGCTCTCATCACGGAGTGTTTGTATCCGTGAATCGAGGAGTTTGCTAGGGATTATTTGTTTCCCAAGCGCCAAGGATTATTTGTTTCCTTGGGGTTTGAAACGGGTCGAGGGTTCCCACGGGGGCTCTGGTGGCTCTGCGGGTCGACGCGGATCAGGAAGCTCTCGTCACGGAGTGTTTGTATTCGTGAGTCGAGGAGTTTGCTATGGATTATTTGTTTCCCAAGCGCCAAGGATTATTTGTTTCCTTGGGGTTTGAAACGAGTCGAGGGTTCCCACGGGGACTCTGGTGGCTCTGCGGGTCGACGCGGATCAGGAAGCTACCGTCAAGGAGTGTTTGTATCCGTGAGTCGAGGAGTTTGCTAGGGATTATTTGTTTCCCAAGCGCCAAGGATTATTTGTTTCCTAGGGGTTTGAAACGAGTCGAGGGTTCCCACGGGGGCTCTGGCGGCTCTGCGGGTCGACGCGGATCAGGAAGCTCTCGTCAAGGAGTGTTTGTATCCGTGAGTCGAGGAGTTTGCTAGGGATTATTTGTTTCCCAAGCGCCAAGGATTATTTGTTTCCTTGGGGTTTGAAATGAGTCGAGGGTTCCCACGGGGGCTCTGGTGGCTCTGCAGGTCGACGCGGATCAGGAAGCTCTCGTCAAGGAGTGTTTGTATCCGTGAGTCGAGGAGTTTGCTAGGGATTATTTGTTTCCCAAGAGCCAAGGATTATTTGTTTCCTTAGGGTTTGAAACGAGTCGAGGGTTCCCACGGGGGCTCTGGCGGCTCTACGGGTCGACGCGGATCAGGAAGCTCTCGTCAAGGAGTGTTTGTATCCGTGAGTCGAGGAGTTTGCTAGGGATTATTTGTTTCCCAAGCGCCAAGGATTATTTGTTTCCTTGGGGTTTGAAACGAGTCGAGGGTTCCCACGGGGGCTCTGGTGGCTCTGCGGGTCGACGCGGATCAGGAAGCTCTCGTCAAGGAGTGTTTGTATCCGTGAGTCGAGGAGTTTGCTAGGGATTATTTGTTTCCCAAGAGCCAAGGATTATTTGTTTCCTTGGGGTTTGAAATGAGTCGAGGGTTCCCACGGGGGCTCTGGTGGCTCTGCGGGTCGACGCGGATCAGGACGCTCTCGTCAAGGAGTGTTTGTATCTATGAGTCGAGGAGTTTGCTGGGAGGGTATGGTTCCCTCTTTGTTTATGCCCTTGGATTGTATACAGGGATCGATGTGATCTTACCTGTAGGGCAAAAAGTTTCATTCTTTCATTTTTTTTTATTCTTTCCGCGATGCTCTATCATTTCAGCTTTTATATCGCGAAGGTCGCGATTGCCCAATCATTTCGGCTATTTTTCGCGGTGCCCAATCATTTCGGCTGTTTATTTTATTTCCACTCGCTGCTTTTTATTGCGAGTTGCCCAATCATTTCGGCTATTTCGCATGCATACATTTTACTTGCTGCTTTTTATTGCAAGTTGCCCTATCATTTCGGCTATTTCGTATTCATGTGCAGCTTACTGGCTTTTCGCCGTAAACCTGAACTTGGACACTGATTTTGGCATCAGCACCGCTACAACTGGGATGTTGCCAGGAGCGAATCATCATTTTCCTCTGTCATTGTCGAACAAAGGAGGCTTAGCGACTAGGGTTAGGGTCCTGTCGACTAAGGTTTTGACTTTATGAGCCGTAAGGGTCTCACAAAGCTATTTCTCCCTACAAGTCGTGAGGATCTTATAGGTGTATTTTCTCCTTAGGAATCGTGAGGGTTCCTAAGTGTTTTGTTCCTCTGTAAGTCGTAAGGATCCTACAGGAGTGTTTTCTCTTTGCAAATCGAGAGGATTTACAAGGGTTATGCGAACATATCCCCAGTCACGGATGGACCTTGGTTAGGGAAATGTTTATTCGTACCCGTGGATTGTATACAAGGGTCTGTATTGAGCCACTTGTAGGGCAATATCGAAAGTTGTGGGGGTTGCTTAAGCACAGGTTTAGATCTCTGTAACTTAAGACTTTCAAATCTTACGAGCCATGAGGGTCCCATAAGAGCGTTCTCCTTACGAGTCGTGAGGATCTCGCAAGTGTATTTTCTCCTTAGGAATCATAGGGATCCCTAAGTGTGTTGCACCTTTGTGAGTCGTAAGGATCTCATGCAGGTGATTTCTCCCTACAAGGTCGAGAGGACCCTATAAGTGTCCTTTAACGAGGTTGCGCCCTTTCAGGTTTTCACAAACACTCGCCGGTAGTCCTGCTGTTTTTACTCACGGAGCCCTTTCGGGTTTTCATCCATGCCCATTTTGCTTATGGACATACCATTTTTTTTTATTCTTTTTATTTCCTTTTTCTCTTTTTTTTTTATACGAGGTCGCGCCTTTTCGGGTTTTCACGAACACTAGCCGGTAGCCCTACTGTTTTTACTCACGGAGCCCTTTCGGGTTTTCATCCGTGCCCCTTTTTGCTTATGGACATACCGTTTTTATTTTATTTTATTTTTATATATATATTTTTTTATATCTCGTCAGTCTAAAGATGCTGCGGTAGTAGTTAAAAGACGTTTCGGTCTGCTATTAGTTTAAGGACATTTCGGTCCGCTGTTAAGAAGCTGGCTACTGCTTATAAAGTTTGAGCTTAGGAAGATAGCGAGCGGACATAGTCGTCGTCATCTATTGTTGACCTAGGCTGTGGCTCATTAAGCGTAGTATTTCTTTAGGAAGCGACCGTTTATTGGTCTGAAAGGCCTTTCACCGTGCATGTCCATGAGTAGATAGGCCCCACCCTGGTAAACTTTATCTATGATGTACGGGCCTTCATAGTTCGGCTCGAATTTTCCCCGCTTGGCGCGATTGGGGATCATAGGCCTTTTGACCACTAGCACGAGTTCGCCTTGGTGGAATGTCCTCGGTCGGGTCAATCTTTCGTATGAGCGCATCATCTTTGCTTTATAAGCTTCCAGATTTTGTTGCGCTATGAGCCTAGTTTCATCAAGGGCGTCAAGCTCCTCAAGCCGGAGGTGAGCATTTTCTTCGTCCGTTAGCTCGTGGTGAACTGCCACTCGTAGAGAGGGTAACTCTATCTCGAGAGGGAGTACTGCTTCCGTACCGAACACCAACGCATATGGCGTTGTGTTTGTGGCTGTCTTGAACGTGGTTCGATACGCCCAAAGAGCTTCTTGCAGTCTCTCATGCCAGTCTTTCTTATTTCGGGACACTGTTTTCTTTATAATTTTCGTCAAGGTCTTGTTGAAGGCCTCGGCGAGACCGTTAGCTCATGGATTATAGACTGAGGAATATCTCCAGTCTATGTTATGCTGTTGTGCGAAGCGGCTGATTTTATGACTTCGGTAGGCTGGCCCGTTATCGGAGATGATCCGCCTCGGAGTTCCAAATCGATATATGACGTGCGTTTTGAAGAAATGGAGGATATTCTCCGTCTTCACTTCTCTCAATGGTACTGCTTCTGCCCACTTAGAGAAGTAGTCAGTCGTCGCTAGGATGAAACGATGTCCTTTAGATGATGCTGGTTCGATGGGGCCGACTATATCAGTCCCCCACATTTCGAATGGCCAGCTAGCTACCGTTGGATGCAACAGATTTGGGTGCTGGTGGATGAAGTTCCCATGAATCTGGCATGAGTGACATTGCTTCGCATATTCGATGCAGTCTTGAATCATCGTGGGCCAGTAATAGCCCATCCGTTTGATCTTCAACTTCATCTTTGGACCTGCTTGGTGAGAACCGCAGATTCCGTCATGAACCTCCTGAACGACTCTTTCCGATTCGTCCGGTCCTAAGCATCTCAGCCACAGAGAATCGAATGACCTCTTGTATAGAGTATCATTGACGAAGGCGAAAGACAGAGCTCGTTTTATGAGTTGATGTCTTGCGGACGCATCTTTGGGCATTTGGTGGGACTTGAAGTAGTCTATAAAGATTTCCCTCCAATCCTCAACCTTCTCATGATCTTTTATTTGCAAGGTTGCTTGTTCAGTCACTCCCTTCTCTTCGGGTGATTCCGAAGGTATTTCTGCGGGGGCGAGCACCCGACGACTTTGTACCATGATTCTAACGTCATCGAGGTTCTCGTCAGCCATTTCTTTAGCAAGTTTGGCCAACGCGTCCGCTTTGCTGTTATCCGTGCGTGGTATGCTCTCCAAAGTATAGGAGGGAATTTGGGTTAGCAGTTGTTGCACCTTTTCACCGTATTTTACCAATTCCGTTTTGCATGTTTGGTAATCGCCGTTTACTTGACTAACGACCAGTTGCGAATCTCCGTATATGAGGAGGTTTTCAATTCCCATGTCAATGGCGATCTCGAGGCCTGCTATCAGAGCTTCGTATTCGGCTTCGTTGTTTGTCCTCGGTTCCGTCAGGGAGAACGCGTAGCGCATTATCCCTCCTTGTGGAGTTATAAAGATGAGTCCTACCCCCGATTTGATTATAGGGGTACTTTGTTTGGGCTTCTTCACGGAAGATGCTCCGTCAAAATAAAGCTCCCATCGGGTATTATCACCATCGATCGCATCAAACGCATGTTCGTCTGGAAGATCGCAGTTTAAAGGAGAGTCGGCTGGTATCGGGTGCTCAGCAAGGAAGTCGGCGATGGCCTGGCCTTTTACTGCTTTGAGTGGTCGATATGCTATCGAGAACTCCATTAAGAGCAGGGCCCATTTAGCGAGTCGTCCTGTCAATATGGTCTTTGACATTAGATATTTGAGAGGGTCCACCTTTGAAATGAGATAGACTTCATGCGCTAATGCGTAATGTCTAAGCTTTGTTATTGCGAAGATCAACGCCAGGCAGTGTTTTTCAATGGGGGAGTAATTGCTTTCTGCCCCCAGCAGCACTCGACTTAAGTAGTAAAGTGCTCTTTCTTTCCCCTGGTCATTCTCCTGTGCCCATAATGCGCCCAAAGAACCTTCAAGGGCGGCCGTGTAAAGAATGAGAGGCTTTCCCTTCACTGGAGCAGCCAACACTGGAGGGTTTTGCAGGTACTGTTTGATCTCGTCTAGTGCGCTTTGGCACTTTTGATCCCAGACGAACGGGGTTCCCTTCTTCATCAGGTGGCTGTAAGGGCGGCACTTTCCTGAGAGGTTGGCTATAAATCGTCGTATGTACGCGAGCTTCCCTTGGAGAGACCGCAGCTGTTTGAGAGTTCTCGGCGGAGGCATCCCATGATTGCCTTGATCTTGGACGGATCTATCTTGATACCTCGGTGTCGAACGATGAATCCCAGGAATTTGCCCGAGGAAACCCCGAATGCACACTTCAG
The DNA here is from genome assembly GCA_030015575.1 of Agapanthus africanus. Lineage (NCBI taxonomy): Eukaryota > Viridiplantae > Streptophyta > Magnoliopsida > Asparagales > Amaryllidaceae > Agapanthus > Agapanthus africanus. Next base: position 437,242,930 of record CM057340.1, on the reverse strand, counting down.
AGGGTTCATCTTCAAGTTGTATTGTCGAAGACGTTGAAATACGGTCTTCAGATGCTCGAGATGTTCCTCATATGATTTGCTTTTAACAACGAGGTCGTCGATATAGCATTCAACGATTTCGTGTATAAGGTTATCGAAAATCTTCGTCATGGCCCTTTGGTAGGTTGCACCGGCATTCTTTAAACCGAAGGGCATCACCTTGTAACAGAATATTCCCAAAGGAGTCCGGAAAGCCGTATGTTTCTGGTCTTCAGGGTGCATTTTTATTTGATTATATCCTGATAAGCCGTCCATGAATGAGAAAATCTCATGCGTGGACGTATTGTCTATCATCAGTTCGGTGACTGGTACTGGGAAATCATCCTTCGGGCAGGCTTTGTTGAGATCCCGAAAGTCCACGCATATGCGCACCGTACCATTTTTCTTCATCACTGGGACGATATTAGCAATCCATTCAGGGTATTGAACCTCTTGGATAAAGCCGGAGTCTATCAGCTTTTTGACTTCCGTGTTGATGCTCATCTCGAGCTCAAGCCGCATTCTTCTCGGCGCTTGTTTGACCGGCTTGACACTCGGGGATATTGCCAGTCTATGTACAGCAACTTCTGCATTAAGTCCCGGCATCTCGGAATAGTTCCATGCGAAGCAATCTTTATGTTGTACAAGGACGTCCTTTAACGCAGCCACCTTTTCTTCAGACAGCAGCTCGCTGACGAATGTCGGCCGCGGATAGTTTATCGTCCCCAACTCAATTTTCTTGAGGTTATCTGCAGTGGTATGTATGCCGTCCTCCAGTTCTTTCGGAGCTGTGGGAAATTCTGAGATCACCTCATCATTGCTGTTTTCAAGGCACCAGGGAAGGCTGCCCATGTTCTCGGATTCTTCTTGTAGCATCGTTATCATGTGACAGGTACGAATTCGCTTCCAATCCCAATGTGGAACTGGTCTTTCTTTCGTGGCCTTAGGCTCGTGCTTTTGTGGTGGTGCTACCCTCCAGTTGTTGTACAGAGCGAATTTACCAAGCTGATATTGATCTTCGACCCAATTCTTGAAGGTGAAGCAATCTTCAAGAGGATGGCCTACTACTCGATGGTAAGAGCAATAGTCCGGGTGTGAGGCTTCGCCTGCTTGTTCAAGGTGTTTAGACTCCGGCAGCGCGAGCATCTGATGTTTTAGAGCAAGCTCAAATATCCTCCTTGTCTTATCCCGAGGAAAAGAGTATGCTCGACTCATTTTCTTCATGAGGGATAGGTCAATAACGCTCAATTCCCATTTGCGTGGCTTCTTAGCCCTGCTTTGCAGTTGTTAAGCGCCTTTTTGGCCTTTCGACTTATTTGTGCTTTTGAGCTGAGCCTTCTTTATAACGGGTTGACAAGGAGCGGCATTTTCACCCTTTACGGCCTGTTGGAGAAGGCGTTGCGTCTTGGCTCTCTCGTAGATGGCCGTCTCACGGTTGTGATCATCTCGGACTTTTTGACCAGCTTTCTTTATAAGTCTGTCCATTTGTTCCTCGAACGACGGACTGGGCTCTCTTGCATCTGGAACCTTCACTGGCTTAGGATTAGCGTCCTCCCATTGAGCATCCGCTTCTTCATCAAGGTCATATATGACGTAGCAGCCGGGTAGTAATTCTCGTTTCTTTGACCGGATGTATCCAAGCCCTCTCGTTTCCATTCTCCCATTAGGCAGTTTGCGTTGAGTCCCGGGAACATTCCAGACCCTGTCATAGAATTTGGCCTCTCTAACGGTCTGTTTGAAGGATATCCCCTGGCGTTTCAGCAGCTTCTTCAAACCCTCTGTATAATATCTGGGAAGACGGATAGGCTGAAGCCTGTCGAGCGCAGGCTCTGCGCCATACCAGATTTCTTTTTTCATCTTGGTTTCTTTAGAGCAGTAAAACAGAATTGCTTTCTCGTTTTCTCGCCTGGGAGGGATATAGAATGTCCGCAGCTCTTCTACACTGTAGATATTAAGTGCGTCCAGTTCTTTATGATGTTTAGGCGGCACCATGGCGACTTGCAGACTTTGCCCTTCGTCAGCGGAAGCTTGTATTGAAGGTCGAGCAGAGAATACAACATGGACCTCATCCTCCGAGTCACTACCAAAGACCAATGTAGGAGTGGACGGTCCTGGCTTGTTATGTTGGGGCGGACCCGAATAAACGATCTCCTCTTCTTTCTCGGTATCACTGCCGAAGACAGGGATGGTGGTATTAGTTTTATTTTCCGGCTTGTAACACTTCTCCGTGTCTTCGAAATCCGGCAAGAAGTATTTGGCATCTTCGTATTTGCGTACCTCGTTCACAGAGAACGGGTTCAGTTCTCCCGTCACGGTATACTCGAAACCATCCTTAAAATACTTCATACACTGATGTTGTGTAGAAGGGATGATGTTGTACTCGTGTAACCATGGTCGGCCGAGCAAAGCGTTGTAGCATGTCTTGGCATCTATGACGTGGAACTTAATGTCCGTGACGAGCAATCCAAAGCGTAGCGTCAGTATCACAGATCCAAGAGTCTTTGACGATTGGGAGTCGAACCCGGATATGGTGATCTTGTCCCGAGCAAGGTGCTGGACGCTCATGCAGATTTCCTTCAACACCCGCACGTTGAGTAGGTTAACAGACGACCCGTTATCGATCAGAATTTTGCCTATCTTTATATCATGGCAGTATCCCGAAACATAGAGAGGGCGATTGTGTTCGCAAGTCCCAAGTAGAAGGTCTTCATCGCCGAAAGTAACATCAGCCGTGTGTACTTCCTCTAACTCATCCTTCATCTTTTCCTCGGCCAGGCATGCTTGGAATTGTTCCGGGTCTTGGAGTGCCTTAATCAACGAATCTCTCGCCTCTTTTGATAGCAAAAGGGCGTCAAGAATGCTGAGCTGTGAGGGCAGCTTCCTCAGATGTGCTAAGACGTTGTAATCCACCTTATTCTTCTTTGGTGGGTTCTTAGCGGTTAACTCTTCCGCAACTTGGTCATCGAGAGTAATATCCTCAGAGACCTTTTCTTTCCCTTTATCTTTTCTGTTCAAGGGTCCGAGGTTCTTTTCAGGCAGCGTCCGATTCCGTAGCCGGATATTTTCGCAGACCTTCGGTTCTTCTTTTTTTCCTGAAGCGGACTCTTTAAAGAGAGGGGCAAGTTCTAGCTCTTCATCAGAATCACTCCCGAATGTAGGCACTTATGATCCACCGGTGTTAACCATGCGACAATCGCCAGCAGTTCTTTTAAGTCCTTCGGTCGTATTTCTCTGCTCCCGACGAGTTTTACCCCGCTTAAAGCGTTGTCGATGAGCAACGTATCCTTGCCACCATCTATCGAAAGCTTTGCACTCTTGAGTGGGGTGCGAAATCCTCTGATGATATAAGCAATACGAGGGGTGCGTTTCCACTTCACCGGCGAAGTTTCCTTCAGAGGATGGTAGCTTCATGCCCATTGATATGGCCTTAGCGAACTTTTTCCTCATCCTGAGTTGGCTTTTGTCGGTAGTGGAGGTGTTTTGCTCCAGCGGGATCGTCTCAGCTCCTTCATCAAGTCGCTGGCGCTTGGCCCTTTCAAATATAGCCGCCTCGCGCTCCCGATCAGCTTTACTTTTCAACCGAGCTTCATTAAGGAGTGCGTCAATTACTTCATCCGGTAGTCCCAGAACTTTTGGTTCAGGATCTGCCCCCAGCTTTTTGGTGCAAGGAGTCTCCTCATCGTTCGTTATCGAATGGGAAATCACATGGCAACTTGCCACATGTTCTTCAGATTCATTTGACGAACTACCTCCCTCATCTTCTTCTTGGAAGACATGGTTGAGGAACTCTTGCAATGTAATGGGAGTCCGCGCCTTCTGGTTGTACTCTTCCAGCGCGTCGATTTGCTTTTGCAAGTCCGTGCGCCTATCGCTAGGCTTCATCGGCTTCTTGGCCTTCTTCTTTTTCTTCAAAGACTTTGACGACTGGCTACTAGTGCTCGAACCCCCATCATTGGTCTTTGGAGTTGGACGTGGCTTCAACATCCCCTCAACGACCCGCGGTTCCAATGGGTTCTTCCACTTGATCGCCGGACATGTCCGAAGATCATTTAGCATTCTCTTCGTTTTCGATGATAATACAACCTCCCACGGAGTTTCTTCAATGACAGAGCATGTTGCCACCGGCGTATTCGTCCCTTTAGAGGTGTGGGGCTGCGGGGGATTCACCTTCCATTTGTCAGATAACGCAAACTTGCCTTGTCGGTACTGGTTTTCAAGCCAATTCTTGAAAACGTAGCAATCTTCGATTGGATGACCTAGTACTCGATGATAAGGGCAGTAATTAGGCTCGTTGACATCACTTGGTTGCAACGGTCGTTTTGGATCCGGCAGATTTATGAGTCTGTTGCGCAATGCCAGCTCGAATAACCTCCTCGTTTTATCACGGGGGAAGGAATAAGGACGTCCCATCCTATCCTCAAGGGGTACGTACGGGCGCGTATTGTTTGGACGAGCAACCGGCTTCGAGTCGTTCGGTTGTTGTTGAGCATTAGCGACAACGATCGCTTTTCCCTTTCCTTTGTCATTTCGGGAATCCGGCTTTGGGAAAGGGGGTTTATGGCCCATCTGGTCCATCTGCGCTAGTTTGTCAATTAAAGCCTGGAAGGAAGTCGGCTTGAAAAACATCATAAACTGTGAGATGGTTGCTTGTGGATCAAGGGTTCCGACAAACATTCCCACCGCAGGGGCTTCTTCTATGCGCTGCTCACATTTCGACCATAGATTACGCCACCGTATAGCGTACTGAACCCATGTCTCGCCGGGTTTTACCCGGGCGTTAATCAGTGCCGTCATCGGGGTACGTTCACTGGCACTTGCAAAACGCTGGGTAAACAGCAGCTCCATTTCCACGAAGGTTTTGATAGAATCATTAGGGAGTTCAGAGTACCACTTGAACGCCGTATCCGATAGACTTCCAACAAACTGGCAGAGCAAAAGCTTGTCATCACCACCGGTGTTACCGCAAAGCGCCCTGAACTGGGCGACATGCTGATGGGGATTGCCGGTTCCTTTGTAGACATGAAATTTGGGAATTGTGTAACCCGGCGGGTACTTGATTTGGTCATACCAGCCTGGATATGGCCGCCCCGTTTTTACGACATGGCCGACTGCTTCGGCCGCATGATGAACCCTTATTTGCTGGGCTATGTATTCGTCCAGATCAGTCTTAGAGATTGTATCCTCTTTAGCTGTTAATAGAGCGGGCTGCGGATTCAACGTCTCTCCCTTATTATCTCCAAGGACGATTAGGGGTTCTTCAGCGGGAGGATCTTGTTGTATCATCATCCCTATCATGTCCTGGAAGAGGAGGCCCATACGCTGTATGTTGGCCGCTTGTTCAGCAGCCTCTTTGTCCCTCTTTTCCAGTACTCGGCGAAGGAACTCGGCGTCGGTCTCTTCCTCCTGGCGCTCATCTAAGTACGTCTCAGGGTTCTCTTTTGGCTCCGTGAGTGCAGCCATTGTAGTCATCATCTCCTGGAGCTTTTGTTGCTGCTCCTGAGCCTTGGTCACTGATCGGGTAAGCGGACGGTGACCCGTAGAAGTGCGGCTTTCCTCCTTTCCAGAAGCCATATAAACCGTATGAACTGTTATGCCCCCTTGACTTGGGGCATTTAGGTTCACCGCTTTTAGACTTTGCCATTGACGCGGGGGTTTTCTCTGACCTCCTCCTTTTGTGGGCCGTTGAGGTTGAAGGAACCATTGTAGGGGGCACCCTAGCAGCTGCTGTCCGCTGCTGTTTAATGGGACAATCCTTGCCTTTTTCCACCTTTGCCTTTTTCTGGCGACGAAAGTGGTCCGGGTCAATCACGGAGTCTTGAACCCTACGCCAAACCTTGTATGTTTTTGACGACAGCCGTTGAGGGGGCTGTTCCAGCTTTGTCTCTGGAGCTCTCTCCGCAGGCGGAGGAGATCTCTTTAATGTAGCGGTTGGAGAGTTCTTCCGTACCCTTCTCAGCAGCTCAAAGCTGTTCCCAGTTGTAACAGCAGCGTTGACTTCCACCACTGGAGCCGGTGGAGTTAGCCCTGAGGGAGTGTTGCCCCCTGCCTTCCTCACTCGTTGCCAATGGCGACGTCGAGCACGGCGAGCCGTTGGGATTGGCTCAGAGATAGTTTCTTTTTGCCCCCTGTCTGTATGAGGCGCTGCCGGTGTTAACCTCTTAAAGACTGAGGTTGTCTTTTGAGGGATGATATTCAACCTGCCGAAGACGGATCCTTGAGCAGGGGCAGGAGCAGGAATCGTCAATCTTGAAAACGCTGACTCTTTGACAGGGGAAGCCGCTTTAACGACTTCCTGAGCAGCGGCCGTTGCCCTCTTTGGGATGGCCACTTTATGGTTCTGACCTAGCCTGGTAAAAACGGAGGTTGTCGGTTTAGTAACGGACGACCCGTTGACAGGGGCTGTCGAAACAGTGAGCCGGTTGAAGACCGACTTTTTACTTACTTCCGGTGCAGGTGGGATCATGGTCCCGAAGAACAAGCCGGTGGTGGCTTGGGTCACCTGGTCTACCGGCAGAGTAAGGAAGGAAGCCGCTTGGGGCCCATACGTCACACCTCCTGGTGAAGTGGAGCGTCTGTTGCAGTGGCACCTCGAGCAGTTGGTGCAATTAGAGGCCATCGAATCTTGAGTTCTGCACCAGGCAAAAGACCAAATCTTAGTAACTTGAAATCTGAAGGCAACCATTAACAAACCGCGATTGGTTCGCGAAGACGACACACGAAGTGTGGAGTGGAAAGAGGAAGAGGTCCCACCGGGCGTGCCAGAATCTGTTCCCCTCCGAAAGGCGGCGCACAGGACCGCGATGCCCTGGCGCTGAGATTCGGGGCAGATGCTATATGGTTTTATCCGTCTACCTCTCCGAAGATGCCAAGTTGATTTATGACACCGTGTATCAGAGGTTTAGACGGATGCGGCCGATGTAGCAGACTTCGTCAGATTCCCCCTCGCTTGAGGGGTTTTTGATTGTGGGGACGCTCTTCCCTGCAGGCGCAAGCCCCTGCAGTTAATTACGCTACCGCATCGCGGTAGCCACTTTCTCCTTCTCCAGAGTTTCACTTCGTGTCGTGTGTGTTTGTTTTGTTTGTGGTTGCCCGTGGATTGTATACGGAGACCAAATAACGCCGTCGCCCGTAGGACGTGGATTAGTCCAAATCCGTATTTAGTTAGATTTGGGTTTGGTGTTTTTAGTTTAAGGATGCCTTAGTCGCGTTGCGGCTAAGATCGACTTAAACGTTCGTCAAGGATACGTTAGTCCTGTTTGAGACTAAGATCAACTTAACGGGATCGTTTAGATCCGACAAAAGAGCATTTGGGCTCTATTGTTCCAGTTTAGGGACATGGTGGTCCATGTTCCAGTTTAGGGACGTGGTGGTCCGTCATTAGTTTAGGGACGTTTCGGTCCAATATTAGTTTAGGGACGTTTCGGTCCATCATTAGTTTAAGGACGTTTCGGTCCGTCGCCAGTTTAAGGACGTAGTGGTCCATCATTAGTTTAAGGACGTTTCGGTCCGACATTAGTTTAAGGACGTTCCGGTCCAACATTAGTTTAAGGACGTTCCGGTCCAGTATTCCCATTTAGGGACGAATATTAGTTTAAGGACGTTTCGGTCCACGAGTTTAAGGACCCCGCAGTCCATATTCATGTGTGATCGTTGGGACCCGTCGCCTCTCTGACGTCGTTGAAGGATTACAACGATAGATGTCAGAGGAGTTCGGAGATGTACCCTCGAACCGGAGATAAATTGGTTTAGGAGAGCAATTTTGCTCAGTCAATTTAATTTGAGGACTTATGGCCAAAATTGGGTTAAATCCAGTTGAGGATATTCAACATTTTTCTTAATCTTAGGCCTATTAGGCCTATGTTAGGGCTTTGCCCAAATTTAATAATGCACTGCATTCTATTCTGGCCTGCTAGGCATTTGATTTGGGCTCTGTCCCTTTATTTATGATGCAGAGCATCTATTTTAGTTTGGGCTCTGTCCCTTTAAAGCAATGCATTGCATTTTATTAGACCTGTTAGGCCTTCTTTAATTGGGCTTGGCCCCTTTTGTAACCAAGGCAGTGCATTTGTCTGGCGCTTTGTGCCGAGTAATGAGCGCAAGCTCATATGGTGATGACACGTGTCATGCTCTGGTGAGTGCAAGTGCAACAGCGCAGTGCGCTGCGCTGTTGCGCTGCTGACACGTGGCGCGCTCTCAGCGAGTTGCGCCAATTCCAGAGAGCAAAGCTCTATCTTAAGAGCGCGTAGCGCAGGTTGTTCTGCAGCTGACACGTGGCGCTCTCTCAAGAGCGCAACAGCGCAGTTTGGAAGTGCAAAGCACTAAGAATCTTTTAGATTCAAAACAGAAGTGCAGAGCACTATTTTAGATTAAAGAAATAAATTTCTTTCTTTTCTTTTCATTTACAGAACCAGAGGTTCACAAGAGTGCAAAGCACTATTTTAGATTAAAAAAAAAGAAATTTCTTTCTTTTCTTTTCATTTACAGAACCAGAGGTTCACAAGAGTGCAAAGCACTATTTATTATATGAAGATCATTGATCTTGTTTTTAGATCAATGATCTATTAGAGGAAAAAAAATTTCCTTATAAAGGTTTTTTAACTCTTCTTGAAATTTTTCTCAGAGTTCTCTCTGTTTGAAGCTCTTGATTTTTCAAGAAAAATAAATGTTCATGCCTTTGAATTGAGGCTTAGGGTCCTTTTTATAGTGCTCACAAATTAGTTAAATTTGTTAAAGAGATCATTCTCTGAGTGATTTGGGGAATTTTTCCCACCGTTGGATCTTTGATCCAAGGGCTTTTGCTTTGCAGAAGAAAATCTTCTTGTTTTAACAAGAACAGAAAAGATTTCTTAAAATCTTAATTCAGTTTGGCGCAGATGCCCCAGCGCGTGACACGTGTCGCGCAGCGCACAGCGCAGCGCAACTGCGCTAGCGCATCTGCGCTGACACGTGTCGCGCAGCGCAGGGCGCAGCGCAACTGCGCTAGCGCATCTGCGCTGACACGTGTCCCGCAGCGCAGAGCGCAGCGCAACTGAAGCGTTGCTTCATAAAATTAGAGCTTTGCTCTGATTGGGCGAAACACCCGTATTTTGGTTCTCTACTTCTAACTTATATTCTGTGAATATCTCAAAAGGTTCGGACTTGTGTTTCAACAGGAACATATGTCTGAATCTTAAGAGATCATCAGAGAATTTAATGAAGTACAAAGAACCGGTCTTGGCATATATAGACAGGGGAACTTCATACATCATCATGTATTATCCCAAGAGTTCACCAACTCTTTCTCTGTTTCCAATAAACAGAGCTTTGGTCATCTAATCTTTGTGACATGACTGGCAAGTTTCATAAGATGTAAATTCAAACTGATTTAAATATGCATCTAAATGTAACTTCAGCTAGTCGGGTCGCATTGATATGACCTAGTCTACAATGCCTCAAGAAGGATTCGTTCATTTCTGAACTCTTCCTCTTGTGTGTGTTCTATATACTAAGAACTGTAGTTTGATTTAGAACGTCAATACTTTTAGATAACGTGCCTGAACCGATCAACTCTTGATATAGGAAATGTTCAAAACATTATCCAACAATACAAAATTATATTCTTCTTTATCTAAATAAAGAGACTTATATGATTTTGTATATCAGGTTCGGTATCTAATAACATCTATTCAGAATCAATGTATTCTGGAAATACAAGGTGACAGTGACCAACAGACTTGGCTGCAACACTTGCACCATTTTCTGCCTCACGAAACGTATCACCCGTTCTCAGTTCTCTACCTATCTATAGCCCATGTAATATATTACATATGTGGGATCCTGATCCGATATCATATACCCAGGACGTAAAGGACATTGAGAAACAGTTCTCTGTAATGAACACACCCGAAGATGATGCATCAACATGCACTCTCTTCATTTGGGCGGCACGGGAATTCTGGTAATCCCCAATTTCCTGCTCTGTCTTATAACAATTATAAGTTGAAGCGGGACCAACGTTCCCCAGCTCAGTATAACAAGCGGGTTCGGTCAATATATCCGTTTTATTATCTTGATTAAGGCATGATATGGTCGCTACCTGGAGAGAAAGAGAAGAAAACACTTTAGCGTATGCTCTTGCAAGATCAGATTGGTTATTATTTTATCTAATCAGGATGGCTCCCACTGTTTTTATCAAATCTTCCTTCAAACCCTAAAAGGAAAGACTAGCCGGGATTAATTACACCCTACAATTTCGCCAATCTTTCAGCCAGGCCAGTGTCGGTACTTTGAGGGAGGTTCCACGTGCTTTCGCACGGCCCTAATTAAAGTAAACCTCGTTTTCCCATAGGCATAACCCCGTTGACACCTTTCTAGATACCTACTTGATCGGCTAATTGTCCTGTGTAAAACTCTTCAAGGAGTAACAATTACTCGCAGTGGGTATCGGGATCCAACTATCTCATAGAAGGTATGCAATCTCATTGCAAATTTCAACACTTGAAATTCCCGATAATTTTGCCCCTAGCAGCTATATGACCTTAACATAGTCAACAAATCATAAGTGCTAGTCAAATTTAACCCGTCATTTCCCGATTGAATTAAACCCACCCGCACGACCCTTAACATAGTCAACAAAGTCGCACGACTACCCTAATCCAATCGCATCATATGCTTATACAGATAAGCACTAATTAGCTACCGCACACTACGCCTTAACATAGTCAACAAACGTAGCACGAATACTAACTAGTACTTATCTGAAATGACGGAGGGCTACGACAGGTTTTTCTGAAAACCTATTGCGTAATGAACTTGATATCGTTGTAGAATCAAATGATTTTAAAATAGAGTGTTTTTTAGGCTTTTCTAGTTTTGCTAAAGGGGTCACTCCCGGTGAAGGGATCGTCGGCCCTTTCCTCATCGAATAAGGTGCAGGATATATCATATATACCGCTGTGCAAAGCAAGAACTATAGGAGAAATCAAAAGACAAACCGAGGGGTGTAACATCTACCGGTTATTGCTAAAGGGGTCACTCCCGGTGAAGGGATCTCGGCCCTTTCCTTATCGAATAAGGTGCAGGATGTTCTACAAGGAACACCGCGATGCAAAGCAAGAACTGTAGCTACCTGTTTTTGAAAATTCGATTCCACAACATCTTAGCTTTCTTTTTCTTTCTTTCATTAATCACATTAATGAAGTCCCATCATTTAAGTACCTAAACATCACAGATAAATACGACGTACACTTATGCCATCCGCATTCGCCTCGATGTCCCCTCGTGCACCGTTAGGTTTGGTAACTAATGGCAGAGCGGGGCAGGGCTAGTGTGGGTGTAAAACATAAGTAACGCCTATATAATATATCATATATACTATATACAGTATTTATCACAGAACATCAAATGATCACATCACAGATATCGCGGCAGAAGAATCATATGAAATATTGGATATACTAAGGCGTCTGTGTTTTCAATACGAGCCTTTATAAAACACGGATTCCACGGTCGTGATGAATAGCCAAACCCACACCCCTAGACCCCTACGAGAGCTGCAAGCAACCCTACCAATTCTAGAGTTAGGAGACCCGGACTCGACTCCTCGAGTTGGTCTCCCACTGGATTCCAGAACCCGGTTACTTGTGCTCTCCTCCTTGGGTCTATCCTAGTGCGGAAAAGTAAATAATATACAATGGTGACATCTTCCGCAACCTGGAAGTGTCCCAATAAAAGAATATTACATACAACAAATTTTACATGAATGAAAATAGAAAAAAAAAACTCCCATCTCACATAAAAACCCCGGCTATTCAAAACGCGACGATCCAATATAACATATCAAGAAACACATAACATCACATGTCATCAACGTAAGTAAACATGCGCATCCCAATTGTCCTTGACATATAGCAACGAAACCGGCGATATCACATATTACACTTACGGTCGCAGAAAAGAAAGTGTAAAACTACAACAGTTGGAATCCGCAACCCCTTTAGACATCGCATGCCTAACCAAATGAATTCCTTAGACATCACATGCCTAACAATTATAAACCCCGCATTTTAGTCTCATTATCGAAAACACTTTTCAATATCAAGTCGGGAAATTCAACAAGATTCCCGGCATGTTGATCGAATGCTCATCGCAAACTTTAGTAGACGACCGCACCCCCTATGCCGTCGACGAAGTGCACCAAGGCGGAACACCGCTGCCGCGAGCACCCGAACGGATGCTTTCGGCGACGGGGTTCTCCTACAGTCACTTGGTCGGGGCTATGGGACATGGCTGTCTATTAAGTTTACCCGGTGAGTATCCGCGTACGCTACGTGATTGCGACGGACTTTTGATCACATCAAAATTCCGTGGCAACCGATCAAGTGAGACTAAATTGCTATGTTTATAACATTCATTTTAGTTATCTCATAACTACTTGTGGCTTCCAAATATTGTATCACATTCCAGATAAACAGAAAATGTTAAACTTTCCGATCGAACAATCAAACACCCAAGTTTTCCCGAAATAGCTCAACTCTTGAAATAAGTTCAAAAACATCCAGTTCATGCCTCAGTACCAACGGTCCGGCCGTAGAAGGGTCAAGCCAACGCCTCACATGTGGCACGCCGTACTGCCCCAAACCTTAAGGTTCAAAGGGCAGTTCAAGACGGTCACATAATCGAGTTAAGGTTTGTTGTCTTCTAGAGGGTCCATCGCGTTACTTGCACTACTTAGAACGTTTTCAAACTACGGAAAAATCCAACACTTGGAAATTTTCCGGCAGGGGAAAAATTGGGTATTTATATCCGGTCGAACTTTTTAACATATTCAAAAATTATCCGGAAAAACACAGACAAAGTTAAAGATTCTGATCGAATCGTCGAACTCCCAATACAACCCAGAAAACTCAACACTTGAGTATAAATTAAAAAATACCCAGAAAACACTGGAATCAAATAAGGAGTTACTCTGTAGAAATAAAGTATCAAAGTCAGTGAACGGCCGCGGAACCGCGGCACGAGCCATGCTCGTGCCGCGTTTCCGCGGCGCTTTAATCGATTTACGCACTCTTTTTGCACAGTAACTCATAAAAAAGCCTGCTGAATATTCGGCATATTTTTAATTTGGAAAAATCCACATTTTCAAAAAATGTACAGAGAAGGGTTTGAGTTAGGGTTTCGGGGTTCGATCGGATTTCTAACATCGTGTACATTTCGCCTAAAGCTCTAGCTAGGCTCTGATACCACTGTAGGGTTACTAGACACACTAAGGAGGTTCCACAAGGCATCAACCATGCCAAACAAAATTTTCCCCGTGCCGAGAAACCCTAATATAGATCGTTAACTAGAAGTTAAGGCGAAAAGCAAGCAAGTAAACGACTTTATTGCTAAGTGAAAAGGGACTACAACCTTTGTAGATCCGCTCCATCATTTCTTTAGCTCCATGTTGACGTCCCTCCGCTGCGATCATCGGATCCTGGACTCTAGCGATGGTTTCGTCGGAGAAATGATCGGGCTAGGTCATTGACTTCGAGGCCGAAGATGATCTACGTCGGTAAGACTCAAACTCAAGCTTTTCCTTCACTTGGTCAAAAACTTTGTGAGGAGAACACCCTATACTACATGGCAAGTGGTAGAGGATGAAGAAATAGGAAGTGGGTTCACTTTAGAATTGGATTTCTCACACTTTTTACCATGGCACCATTGGAGCTCTCAAGCTTTTGTGAGCATGATGAAGATGAAGAAGAAGAAAGAATCATATTAATTAAAAGAATAATATGAATACTTATCCTTTTAATCATGGCACCATGGTTGAGTTAAGCCCTCATGCTTAACTCATGTAGAGAATTAACCATAGCATAAGGTTAAGGGTTGGGTTAGCTAATATCTTTAACAAATGACAAAGAGAGTTGACTTTGTCAATGTTCATCAAGCTTCATGAAGCTTGATAACTTTGACCAAAGTCACACTCTTTTGTTATATGCTAAGGAAAAAAGTAAACCCTAATCTAACCTTGATTTTGTTCAAGTCTCATACACACAACTTGTTTGTATCATCAAGCAAGATACAAATATGTACACTTGCATATATCACATATAAACAATGTGCACATTCAAGTGAGAAAATCAATCTTAAATGAACCAATACTAGTTAATGTAAATTAATATATCAAATATATAATTATACATTAAATCATTAAATCAACACTTGATTTAACGATCCGGTCATATCGCATATAACCGACTAATATCAATAGTAACAACTTATCGAATCAACACTTGATCCGATAACTCGGCTATATCGCATACAACCGATCAATGTCACATATCGCGAGAATAGAATATAGTATCACATACTGGTATTATTCTCGGTCCCGCACATATCTCATATGCGCTCCTATTTCGTTTCGCTAGAGCCAGGAAAACCTGTGTAGGACTCTAAAGACTCGTCAATACGCTAGCAGTAGGTGATGATCATATCAAACACCCACAAGCCGCAAGCGGTCTGCTAAACGTAACAGCCACCCGGGTATTGAGCGATCAGAAGATCAACGAGCAAGCCCGCTCACACTCCTGTGAATCCAACCAGTAACACTACCGTACAGTCCGGTCTGTTCGTCTGATATGTCGCATATCTTGTCTAGGGGTGGTAAACGTCAGACCCCAATAACTCGATAAGTCGTGTCGATATGAGGCTCATAACGGGTCGAGAAACTACTGGTAACACTTACCAGTAAATCCCTAAAGCAGCCATGGCCAAGGACTTCCTGTTATAGCCAATCGAGCACTGCGCAACATCAACTCCCTATACCGGGAGAGACGAAACCCCTCCTATCGCTCATTGCTTCCATGTGATTCGGGACTATACCCAAAAGCCACCTTTTTGCACGCCTTCTTGGACGTGGTATGATGGAAATCAAAGCACAGTAGGAATCACACAAGACTCTATGACGATCTCGGGTCTACAGACTAACCTGTACCAGTGTCACCAGAGAACTGCCATCTGACGTAAGGTATAATTCCACCTGGGAGTTCTCGGCGAGTCAGTCCAGTGTACCCAGTCTCCACTGAGCACCCGTATATCATCTCTGATGTCAAACACCAATGGATATAGGATCATCTATCGCCCATCTATATGGGTCGAGAAGCTACACGCTAGTCTACTCTGGTATATCGATGCGCTGTCTCGATACACCCACGACTAGGGACTTTGAAGGATGTACTTATGGACTACCACGTCCCCACTAGTATGATCCGCATCATAGTCCAAGTAGTCAAGTACACATCCTAAGGTCTTTACCAACATGTAACAGAGAGACAATCAGTGTACACGTTAAAGTAAAGAGTAACCAGATAGCATACTATCATATCGAGCGAGAAAGTCATCCCTATATATGTCCAAGCATCCACTACAATATACATCCTATGTATAGTAATGGCCTCTAGGGCATACATATAACTAACATCGAAAACCTTCACGATCGTCCTATAATCGTAGTTATGAAATATCGGCGTAAATATCATATCCAAATCAAAACAACGAGCTAAGCATCCATTGGTTAGAACCTACAGCCTACTTAATCCAAAACGACAATATACCCCTGTTGTTAAGGTACAAACGTTAACGGTTCAGTTGCAGTACAAAAATACGAAAACCCATATCGGAATATTGGAAACTTAAATAACAACCAAGTTAAACATTCCCAGATTTCTCTGTATGCATACTGGGACAAATCAAACAATACTATAGATCATAAATTACCCAAACAAAGCCACAGAGCAAAAAACCAACACCAAAAACCCAAGGGGCCCGACGACATCGGAATATTGTGGGTTCTCGCCGGCCAAAACATGGAGATGGGGTCTCGGGCTTTGAGTAAGGTCTCCTAGTGGTCTTATTATACTTATGGTATTGCTATTTTTTCTAGTGATTACACCTAGTGGTTCCAGATTCAAATATATCTTCACAGATATCACAAAGTTCATGTTTTTTCTATACTGCACAAGAAAACTGATATTGAACAGATTTGAAATTGTAAAGAAAGAAGGAGATATACCTATAGAGAGGTAGCACAAAGAAATAGAGCTCAAAAGGGGCTTGTGGAAGCATCTAGGGGTTTGTAAAGTTTCTAGCTTGATGATGTGCACAACTTTGATCACATGGTTTCCTTCTTTGATATGATGAACACTTGGGAATTTGGTTGTGTTATGAGTTTAAAGGAGCTATGTTATGTTTCAATTTAGAATAGCTAAAAGAATTCTAAGTGTGGTGATAAGATAAGGTGGAGGTGTTAGGATTTGTGTAGAGAAAGTATGAGGTGGAGGGTGGTGAGATGGAGATGGCATGGTGGAGGAGTTGTGAAGTGTTTGTGTGAGTGTTTAAACATGAGGTGGAGAGATGTGAGCATGGTGAGGGTGAGGTGTTGTGAGAGTGTAGCCTATGTTATGATATGTCAACCATTTACAAAATAATTAAAACAAAAAAAAGAAAACCCCTTTATGTAAAATCTACATCCATGCTTAAAATAAAATTCTTGTCATGACACTTAAATATTCTTATCTTAATATGAAATATTATATCATGTTACAATAATTAATATGTCATTTTTTTTGATATCACACACTTTTATTCATATTTATCAATATAATTACATATATCGGATATAATTTCGATATCCAATTTTTTTTAAGCGGTATCATTTTTTTTGTAAACTTGTTAAATTCATATTTAAAATTATAAAGTATTTTTTATAATTTTCCAAAATGTTACAATAACAGTACAGATAACCTTTCTCGTTTCGTGGACGCATTAGACATATCTACTTGGATTTCATCATCGATATCAATTCTAACCCACGTAACTGTACGATCAGCCGAAAAGAACCCGTATTTTGAAACAGACGGTCGGAGCACTCTAAGTCTTCTCTCCTCTTCATCATCATCGCTGTCCTCTATACGATCCTCGAATTCTGGGACATCGTAAACATCCCTGGGTTTCTAACGGCATACGACACTCCATCCCGAATACTTCAAGCACCGTGAATAGTATACTTGGAACGCTTGTTTCGGAAAGATAAATGGTTCTTCTTGACCGTAAAATGGAAGTGTGTTCAGACTAGTCAATCCATATTAATCTTTATAAGTTCAAAGATTGTTTCTCCACTTATCCGTATCGGTTCGTGTATCATACCAAGTACACTGAAAAATATAAAACGATTCTGATCATCCGGGGTATTGGATGCCAAATATGCAACTTATGTATCCATAAAAAATCACACCATCCGATACCACCGTCGCAATCCCACTATTCTAAGTGGTTCGAGATATTTCTAAGTCCTTAATTTCAAATTTGTATCCAAGGACACCGTATCTTTTATAATATGCAACCTCCATACTAGGAAACTGTGCTAAACATCTTGAATCTCTCTCTAATGATGCAAACAAGTTCGGATCATGGATCTGATGTAAGTCGATGTCGCGCACCCCACGTGTTCGCGGGGAGGCGGAATTTGCAAAAAATGATTTTTACGAGCTTCGCAACACCGACTAGAACCAAGGATCGTCCATAAACCCTAGCTAGCAAACTACTTGAGGTTTAACTACTCGGATACGAAGTTATACCTCATGATACATGTCCTTTGGGTCTTCATCGCTGTCCTCCTCGTCTACGTAGGCTCCAAGGATTGATCCGGATCGTAGCTTCTTCGACGGCCTCCTCGAGTCAAAGACGATCCACCCGAGAGTCTATAGTCCGAGCTCCACCATAAAACCGAGGTAACTAGGGCAACAAGCTTGCTAAACTTGATGTCCTTGGTGATGTAGAGTATGAAGATGGATTTATTTGTCTCTTGAAACCCTAGGATTCTCAACACATGAGAGCATTTAGGGTTTTGTAGTGAGGAAGAAGAAAAGAGCTAGCATGAGAGCTCACTTGAGGAAAGAGAAATGTTTTTGATAAATGATAATCATGAATGAAAATGAGACGGATAACTTGACATGACCACAAGCATGGGATGAAAAATATCTCCCCAAAATATCTAGGTCACAAAATATCTCACAAAAATATCTAAGTCAAATAGTCAAACCAAGTCAAGTGGTCAAGCCAAGTCAAAAGGTCAAGCAAAGTCAAGTAGTCAAAACTGGTAGCCATGTCTCAATTATCATTTACAAATATAACAAATCCTTTCCTCCACCTCATAATTGTTTTAATCAAGTAAATGGTCAAAACCCTAATGAGGTGTCTCCTTCTGTGCTCCTCTCATCCGTATATACATACCCGCATTCGTGTTTCGAGAAACACGAATACAAAGAGACGAAACTGATCCATCAATATAATACTAGGTTCTGGCTTAAACCAAAGCCCACTAGTATTATCCGCTCGAACATCATACACGCACAAGTGTACGTAAGTGATCGAAGCCCTGCCGTAAAACCATACGACCTCTACACTTTTTGCCCAGTGCAGGGAAACTCTCTATGTGGAAAGTTAAAGACTAGACGCTACGCTGGTAGTGGGTTTAACCACAGACCGCAAGCGGTACTAGCTGCACGTAACGGTCCCCAGGTAGATGTCGAATAGAAGGTCGATGACGAAAACCCATCCGAACTCCAACTGAGCCTAAATGTGACAATCTCTATACAGTCCGGTCTGTTTGTCTAAGAGTATCGTATATCGGGCTTAGGGGGGCGGTAATCGTCAGACCCCTAATAGTTCAATAATTCATGCCGGAGTGTAGCCCAAAACACCCTGAGAAACTACTGGAATACCTACCAGTAAATCTCACTTGCCCTGGCCAGGGACTTTGTGTAATGGCTCTCCGAACACAGCAAGATTTCAACCCCTAATACCGGGAGAGACAAATCATATCTAACTGCCACTGCCTCCAAGTGCTTCGGGACTGCACCCAACTACTACCTGTTTGCAGCCGTGGTAAGATAGTAATCAAACTACAGTGGGAACACACTCGAGGCGAAGTAGCAGTATCAAGTCGACGGACTAAGCTGTACTGATGTCACCTGGGAACTGCTACCCGACGATAGGTATAATACCAACCAACAGTTCCCGATGAGTCATGTCAGTGTACTCGTAACCTAACGAGCACCTGCATACTATCTTCAGTACGACATACTAATAGCTGTGGGACAGACCATCTCCCCTGCTTGGATGTGAAGCGTATACACTAGTCTACTCCGAAGTATCGATGCCCCGTCTCGATAATCCTACGACTAGGGACCTGTATAAGGATGTGCTTGTAGATTACCCAGCCCCTACTAGTGTGACTGCCATCACAACGCTGGTAATCAAGCAAAGATCCTAAGGGCTCCACTAATATGTATAAGCGATATGCTAAAAGAAACACATGCACATATTGAAGTAGAAACAACCAAGTAGCATACTACCATTTTGAGCAAGACTGGCAATACAACTGTGAATATCCCAAGCTTCCATTAAGTAATATACAAACCAATATGATACAATAATGGCCTCTAGGGCATATACACTAACAATCTCCCACTTGCACTAAGGCCATTTACTGGCGTATCGCAGACATATCATCTCGATCAGCCGCTCGAACTGTGTCTGAGGGATGGCCTTCGTGAGTGGATCTGCAGTTTTATTCTCTGTATCTACTCTCCTCATCTCGATCTCCCGGCGATCTACGATCTCCTTGATCAGGTGGTACCGCCTCAAAATGTGTCTGGACTTCTGATGGGACCTGGTTCCTTCGCTAAAGCTATAGCACCGTTGTTGTCATAATACAGTGGTATTGGATCAACAATGATCGGAACCACCTAAAGTTCTGTAAGGAACTTCTTCATCCAGGCAGCTTCTTTTGCGGCATCGCAAGCAACTATGTACTCTGCTTCCATCGTCGAGTCTGCAATGGTGTTCTGCTTGGAGCTCTTCCAACAGACCGCCCTTCCATTGAGGGTAAAGACATAACCCGACATGCACTTGGAGTCATCCTTGTCACTCTGGAAGCTGGAGTCAGCAAAGGCCTCGATCTGGAGGTCTTTTCCGCCATACACCAAGAAAATCTCCTTAGTCCTTCTCAGGTACTTGAGAATGTTCTTTACTTCTATCCAGTGCTTCTCCCTTTGGTTTGACTGATACCGGCTTACAACGCTCAATGCGTATGCTACATCTGGTCTGGTATATAACATCGCATACATTATAGAGCCTACTGCAGATGCGTAGGGTATAGTTGACATGCGAGCCCTTTCCAAATCAATCTTTGGAGACATCACTTTGGAGAGGGTGATTCCGTGACAAGGCGATAGATTACCACGCTTTAAATCTTCCATACTGAATCTTTTCAGTATGGTGTCGATGTACCTTGACTGTGAAAATCCCAACATCCTCTTAGATCTATCACGATAGATCTGGATCCCTAGAATGTAGTTGGCATCACCCAGGCCTTTCATGGAGAATCTCTTTGACAAGAATCCTTCGATTGATTGTAGCATAGGAATGTCATTTCCTATCAAGAGAATATAATCCACGTACAAGACGAGGAATACCACATTCCTTTCTACAATCTTACTATATATGCATGGTTCATCTGGATTTTTGATAAAGTCGAATTCTTTGACTGTATCATCAAAACAGATGTTCCAACTCCGCGATGCCTGCTTTAGTCCATAAATGGACTTAAGCAATTTGCACACTTTCCCGCTTCTCCCACTCTGAATGAAACCCTCTGGCTGATCCATATAGACGCACTCTTCAAATTTCCATTTAAAAAAGCCGTCTTTACGTCCATCCACCAGATCTCATAATTGTGGAAGGCAACAATGGCAAGAAGGATCTGAATTGATTTGAGCATAGCCACTGGAGAAAATGTTTCATCATAGTCCAAACCAGGTCTTTGACGAAAACCCTTTGCAACAAGTCTAGCCTTATAAGTTTCTACCTGTCCATCTACACCAATCTTCTTTCTGAAGATCCATTTGCAGCCTACGGGTTTTACCCCTTCTGGAGCAAAGTCCAAAGTCCATACTTTGTCGGTGTACATGGACTCCATCTCGGTCCGCATTGCATCCAGCCATTTTACCGAGTCGCCGCTCTGAATGGCTTGCTGGAAGCTAGTAGGCTCATCATTGTTAATGTTGCAATCCACTCGATCCCGTGTATGAGAAAACCGTAGTATCTCTTAGGCGGATGAGACTGCCTACTACTTCTGCGGAGTGGCGCGAGGATGTCTGGTTCTGCTGAAATCTCTGGTTCTATCAAGCTTTCAGTAATAGCTTGTGGTTCTGGAATTTCTTCCAGTTCTATTGCGCTCCGACTTATTTGATTTTCTAAAAATTTAGTTTCCAAGAAGCAGACATGATGAGAAACAAAGACCTTTTTCTCCTCTGCGTAATAGAAAAGATATCCCTTGGAGTTCTTTGGGTATCCCACAAACTTACACTATACTGAGCGTGCCTCGAGCTTGTCCGCATGCTGCTTTTTAACAAAAGCTGGACATCCCCATGTCTTAAGGTACTTAAGATAGGGTTTCTTCCCACTCCACATCTGATATGGTGTGGTAGGCATAGGCTTGGTAGGAACCTTATTCAGAAGATATGCAGCCGATTCTAGTGCAAAACCCCAGAAGGATCGCGGCAACTCAGCGTTACTCATCATAGAACGAACCATATCCAATAGGGTTCGATTCCGCCTTTCCGATACACCGTTGTGTTGTGGCGTGTATGGAGGAGTAAGCTGAGAGAGAATTGCATTCTCTTTTAGATAATCCAGGAACTCGGCACTTAAGTATTCACCACCTCGATCAGATCTTAATGTCTTGATACTTTTGCCTGTTTGTTTTTCCACTTCATTCTTATATTCCCGGAATTTCTCAAAGGCCTCGGATTTATGCTTCATCAAGAAAACATGTCCATACCTAGAGAAATCATCCATAAAAGTAATAAAATAGGAATAACCATTTCGCACATGTTTAGACATTGGACCATATACATCACTGTGTATGAGTCCCAAGAGCTTGCTCGCTCTTACTCCGTGTCCAGTAAATGGAGTCTTTGTCATCTTTCACATGAGACAAGATTGACAAGTTGCATAAGACTGATATTCGAATGGATCCAAATATCCCTCTGTATATAGCTTCATCAATCGTGTTTCATTTATGTGACCCAGTCTACAATGCCATAAGAAAGCCTGATTTAGTTCCGGAGACTTTCTTTTAAGTGTGTTCTGAACACTGAAAACCTGAGCTTGATTTAATACGTATATTCTGTAATCTAATATACCTAACCCAATCAAAACTTGATTTAGGTGGATGTGGACCATATCGCTTACAAATGTAAAATCATATCCTTCCTTAGAAAGTAAGGATATAGATATGATGTTACAAGCTAGACTAGATACATACAAACAGTTACGTAGAATCAATATATTCCCACTTGTCAATCCAAGGTGATATTCCCCTACGGATTTAGCGTCCACGCTCATTCCGTTAGCAACCCTAAGAGTCATATCACCTAACCTGATAACTCTACGGTTTCTCAAAGCCTGTAATGAATTACAGATATGAGATCCTGATCCGGTATCTAGTACCCACGAAGTAGAGTTAATTAACATACAGTTTTCTATTACAAACAACCTGAAGTCGAAACCACAACATGCTTCGGATCCTGGATTCTGGCTTTCAAAGCCCTGTTATCCCTCTGCCAATGCCCTTTCCCATGATAATAGGAATATCCCTCCTTCTCTACTGTTAGCCCAGAAACTTTTGCCCTTCCCTGTTCTTCTACCTTACTGACACCACATATCGGCTTTGTGGAGGTCTTCTTCTTCTCACCCTTTGCTTTCGCCTTGGATATAGAAAAGGAACATTCCCCGATAAGCTGAGTAGGTGTCATCCTGGTTTCCTTCAGGGTGCCCTCAACTGGAAGTATAACTTTCTTCCCCTAGGCAAAAGTATATGGTAGGGACTATAGAAACAAGTCAGAATATGACCTGTTTCCCAACATGGACTCCAGGTCCGTGAGCTTTTCAATATAGTTAGTCATCATAAGGACGTTGTCCCCTACAGATGACCCGATAGCCAATCTCGCTTAAAGCAATTCCTTCGAGGTCCCATATCTTGCGATACGAGATTGCTCTCCATATAAATCTTTGATATGGAGGAAGATGGAAGCTAAGTCCATCTTCTCGTGCTGCCTTTGGTTTACACCATCCACTGAGGCCAACACGAGGCACTTGGCATTCGCACAGTCTTTTTCCTATGTCTTACGGATATCAATATCCGTGACGGTGGAAACTGGACCTGGGACGGCAGGGGCTTGAGTAGTAATGAGGTGTTCCAGCTTGTCATAAGCAATGGACATCTGGACAGACCTTTGCCGGTCATTATAGTCAGATTCAGTCATTTTATTATCTAGATGTAACCTATGTCTAGTCACGGGGTCGCTGCAAGAGAGAGAGAGAAGAAAACACTTAGCATGATGCTCTTGCAAGTTTAGATTGGTTTTAATTTATCTAAACAGGATGGCTCCCACTGTTTTCTCGAATCCTTCCTCAAACCATAAAAGAAGAATTAGTCAGGATTAATCTCACCGTACAATACTTGCTTAACCGTTCAGCCAGGCTAGTGTCAGTACTTCGAGGGAGGTTTTACGACGTTTTCACGAAGTTCCTTAATTAAATAACCTCTTTTTCCTAGAGGCGTAGCCCCACTAACACTGTTCTAGACACCTACTTGGTTTATAGCATTGATCGTTAAGTGAAGAATGTCCCGACGAGTAGCGGATACTCACAGTAGGATCGGGATCCAAATATCATTGTGTGATAACCCTGAAGGAATCCTACCAACATTATCACACTCCAAATAGTATGCAGCACTAGCAAGTTTCAGTTTCTTTAGAAACTCCCGATGTGGATTTTTGCCCCATGCTCTTATGACCTTGACGAAGGGCAACAAATCATAAGTCACATGTCAAGTTCTACCCATCATTGTCCAGGTTAATTTGAACCCACCCGTATATACCCTTGACGAAGGCCAACAAGGTAATACGACTGTCCCAAACCAACACATCTATCTATGCAACATATGAACACCCGGCAGCTACCAATCACTATGCCTTGACGAAGGCCAACAAACATAGCTTTAATACTACTGACTATTCATATGAATTGACGGAGCGCTACGAATGGTTTTGGCGAAACCGTGAACGTAGTGAACTTGATATAATCGAAGGAACCTGATAACTTTTAAAAGGAGTGGTTTAAGCTCCGCGTTTTTTAAAAGTTTCCTTTTTTTTTAAAAACCGAGTGGTTTTGAAATTGTTCCAACGATTCAGCTTTTGTTTGTTTTCTTTGCATTAATTTAATGTGTCCCATCAATTAATCCTACCATTGCAAAAAACAACGAAAATACAACGTACGCTTATACCATCCGTGTTCGCCATGGGGCCCCGTCATCATCCGTTAGGTTACTTAACTAACGATAGAGCGGGGGATGGACTAGCACGGATGCAAAACATAAGCAACGTCTATTATATAATAAATATATAATAATATCCATTCGTCAGATCCAATGATAGGCATTCCAGATCACAGATGAACACATTGGATATACTAGGAATTCCGCGTTTCGTTTGAGCCTGTAACGAAAGACGGATACCACGGTCGTGATGAATAGCCAAACCCTACCCTAGACCTCTACGGGTGCCGCAAACTACCAGCCAAATACCCGAAGTGAAGCAACCTCCCTCAACAAAGTGAGTAGGCTACTCTGCACCTCAAAGTACTCGATAGTTTTTGCACCCCACCTTGGGTCTATCCTAGGAGAAACAACAGTAAAAGAAATAATACTACGGTAGCTACAACCTCAACCCGGATATGCCCCGCAAAAATAATATTACATAACTTTACAAATTTTACATCGAATGAAAGAATGAAAACCCTCATCACACATCCCCGGCTATTCATCACGACGATCCAACAAGTTCATATACACAAACCACCACAACAACATCACAGATATGTGCAACCCCGACTAATCGACATATAGCAATTAGTCGACATTTCCAAACACATATATACATCACAAAGCTTGTAAAGTAACTACAACATTAGAATTCCTCACGCAATTAGCAAACTTAAACAATTTTCCAAGACTTGAAAATCCAGTGAGCTAAAGTTCCAAAACTGAAAGTTTTGAGCCAATCCGGGAGTCAAAACGAACTCGAAACCCGCCCGAATCTTCGCGGAGGTAAAGACACATAATAATACGTCGACTGAAGGGACTCGGGGGGTACCCACCCCTGCGGGCCACCATGAGGTGGCCCCCAAAGGAGGGTAGACCCGAGAGCACCTATTTCTGGTGCTCTCAGGTCACCAGCCCCCAAGGCCACCAAGTAGTGGTCTTGGGGGGTGGACCCGGCCGTTGGTCCCCCCAAGGTGTCCCCAGGGTGTGCACACTTCACCCTACGACTTCTCGGTTCAAACCGTGAGCCCACGGGGTGTGCAAACAACTCAAAATCTTACTTTTGAAAACTGTTTTTGTCGACAGTTTTTCTGCGACAAAAACGACGGAATTCTAACATCACTACAAGCTATCTAAGGTTTATGAGAGGCTCTGATACCACTGTAAGTCGATATCGCGCATCCCACGTGTTCGCGGGGTGGTGGAATTTGCAAAAAATGGTTTTTACGAGCTTCGCAACACCGACTAGAACCAAGGATCATCCATAAACCCTAGCTAGCAAACTACTTGAGGTTTAACTACTCGGATACGAAGTTATACCTCACAATATATATCCTTTGGGTCTTCATCACTGTCCTCCTCATCAACGTAGGCTCCAAGGATCGATCCGGATCATAGCTTCTTCGACGGCCTCCTCGAGTCAAAGAAGATCCACCCGAGAGTTTATAGTCCGAGCTCCACCTCAAAACCGAGATAACTAGGGCAACAAGCTTGCTAAACTTGATGGCCTAGGTGATGTAGAGTATGAAGATGGATTTATTTGTCTCTTGAAACCTTAAGATTCTCAACACATGAGAGCTTTATGGTTTTGTGGTGAGGAAGAAGAAGAGAGCAAGCATGAGAGCTCACTTGAGGAAAGAGAAATGTTTTTGATAAATGATAATCATGAATGAAAATGAGATGGCTAACTGGACATGACCAAAAGCATGGGATGAAAAATATCTCACCAAAATATCTAGGTCACAAAATATCTTACAAAAATATCTAAATTCAAATAGTCAAATCAAGTCAAGTGGTCAAGCCAAGTCAAAAGGTCAAGCAAAGTCAAGTAGTCAAAACTAGTAGCCATATCTCAATTATCATTTACAAAAATAACACTCATAATTGTTTTAATCAAGTAAATGGTCAAAACCTTTATGAGGTGTCTCTTTCTGTGCTCCTCTCATCCGTATATACATACCCGCATTCGTGTTCCGAGAAACACGAATACAAAAAGACGAAACTGATCCATCAATATAATACTAGGATCTGGCTTAAACCAAAGCCCACTAGTATTATCCGCTAGAACATCATACGTGCACAAGTGTACGTAAGTGATCGAAGCCCTGCCGTAAAACCATACGGCCTCTACACCTTTTGCCCCGTGCAGGGAAACTCTCTGTGTGGGACTCTAAAGACTCGACACTACGCTGGCAGTGGGTTTAACCACAAGATGCAAGCGGTACTAGTTGCACGTAACGGTCCCCAGGTAGATGTCGATTAGAAGGACGATGAGGAAAACCCATCCGAACTCCTACTGAGCCTGAATGTGACAATCTCTGTACAGTCCGGTCTGTTCGTCTAAGAGTATCGCATATCGGGGTTAGGGGGCGGTAATCGTTAGACCCCTAATAGTGCAATAAGTCATGCCGGAGTGTAGCCCAAAACACCCTGAGAAACTACTGGAATATACCTACCAGTGAATCTAGCTTGCCCTGGCCAGGGACTTTGTGTAATGACTCTCCGAACACAGCATGATATCAACCCCAATACCGGGAGAGACGAATCCTATCTAACCGCCACTGCCACAAATTGCTTCGGGACTGTACCCAACTACTACCTGTTTGCACGACTCTTTTGAGCCGTGGTAGGGTAGTAATCAAAGTACAGTGGGAACACACTCGAGGCGAAGTAGCAGTGTCAAGTCGACGGACTAAGCTGTACTCTTGTCACCTGGGAACTCCTACCCAACGATAGGTATAATACCAACCAACAGTTCCCGACGAGTCCGGTCCAGTATACTCTTAACCTAACGAGCACCTGCATAGTATCTCCAGTACGACGTACCAATGGCTGTGGGACAGACCATCTCCCCTGCTGGGATGAGAAGCGTATACACCAGTCTACTCCGGAGTATCGATGCCCCGTCTCGATAATCCTACGAATAGGGACCTGTATAAGGATGTGCTTGTAGATTACCCAGCCCCCACTAGTGTGACCGCAATCACAACGCTGGTAATCAAGCAAAGATCCTAAGGGCTCCACTAATATGTATAAGCGATATGCTAAAAGAAACACATGCACATATTGAAGTAGAAACAAACCAAGTAGTATACTACCATTTTCAGCAAGACTGTCAATACAACTGTTAATATCCCAAGCTTCCATTAAGTAATATACAAACCAGTATGATATAATAATGGCCTCTAGGGCATATACACTAACATCTGACAAAACAAATTTTACGACAAATACATAACGATATAAGTTTAGATTAAGACTGGTAGCAATAACATGTTATTCGAACAACTAAATGATCTGCAACCCAATTGCAAAAATTATCCTAATGATATTTTTCCAATCGTTTATCATTCCAATCAGAATGCCTTTCACTTGCCTCATTAATAAGAATTATGTTCTCAACAATAAATTATGACATTAATATTATATCATTTCACATACAAACAAACATAAATATAACAATTAATCCAAAAAAACTTACTCTATAATTTCTTCAAAACGTACGCTATTGAGGAGAATAAACCGATATATCCTGTTGATAAACACATTGTCTACTCTCTTATAGGACACTATACCATATGGCCCGTCCTGAATTCTCCGAGGCCGGTTAAATTTTGTCTTAATGTTCTCGTCCAGATAGCGGGAATAAAATGTGGTGTCTTCATCTAGAAGATAACCTTGCATGATAGAACCCTCTGGTCGATTTCTACTGCATATATACTTTTTTAGAGTGTAGAGCTACCTAAAGAAAAATATGTTATATAAATAAGTACGTGCATATAGGACAACAATAATTTTACAAATTGCGTGAAACGAAAAATTCCACATAACTTTCGACGGGATACATCCATCAATATTGTACCGGTCCGGTTAACTTAGCCTCGATTGCAAGATGAACCGTCAGGTGTATTAAGATATCGAAGAATGACGGTGGCAAAATAAGCTCAAGCTTGCAAAGTATCAATGCAATAGAATTTTCTAGATTCTTCAGTGTCATAACAACCAGGGTTTTAGCGCATAATTTTCTAAAAAAGCAACTAAGGCCATTGAGTACAAGACCAACCGATTTGGGAAGATAAGTACTGAGGGCTAATAGGAGAAGGTGCTCCATAAAAACATGGTGATCATGACTTTTCAGGCCATCGATCTTGCCTTTCACAATTTTTATCTTCTTGCTGAATGATCCTGAGAAACCTGTGGGAACTTTCAAATCATGCAACATCTGCAGGAACCTTTTCTTCTCCGGTTGTGAAAAATGATGTTAGTTATATGTATGCCCTAGAGGCCATTGTTGTACATGATTGTATATTACAAATGATGCTTGGACATATATAGGGAGGATTTTCTTGCTCGACATGATAGTATGCTATCTGGTTACTCTTTATCTTAACATGTTGACTAGTATTGTGATACTGTCTTACTCTCACATGTTGATAAAGCCCTTAGGATGTGGACTTGACTACCAGGACTATGATGGAGATCATACTAGTGGGGCCCGGGTAGTCCATAAGTCCATCATTTAATTGTTCCTAATCGAGGGTGTATTGAGACGGGGCATCGATATTCCAGAGTAGACTAGCGTATACGCTTCTTGACCCATTTGATGGGCGATGGATGATCCTGTTCATATCAGAAAACTGCATTTTAATACCTCTCATTATTTATCTATTTTGTTATATATCAGTACTATTAACCAGTGTCTGCTCAGTAATACAGATTACAGGTATCCGTGACATAATACTGGAAATATACTTAAAATCATAGATATATCATTTGTGAGCCGACACTGCAACCGGAACTGGAAACCGACCGATATCCAAAGAGTGTTTGCGAATAAAATGTGTGCACAATATTTTGGTCCAACACGATGCAAGTGTACACAAGCTCTTTAGCACATAGACCATGGATGGGGCAGCCATGAATCATGGCACAAGTGGGCATGGAAGTGATGGGTAGTTAATGCATAAAGTGTTGATGTGATTTGTATCATCAAGTTTCCCTCCAAATCCAAGAGTGCAAACCAGGTTAAATTAGAGAAATCTAGCAGCACCAATGTGATATATGGGAGCACACAAGACCACACTTCCAATACAAGACAGATCCTTCATCATGTGGCCGGCCACAACCCCCTTCTGGCCGAGCTGGCAGGCCCCCTGCCTCCAAAAGCCCCCAGTTTTGTACAGGGCCTCCCTTGCTACCACGTAGTCTTTGTTTTATTGTTTGTTTATTTTGCTTTGGTGCCTATAAAAGCAGAACCTATGAGCAAGGGAGAGGGGTCTTGGATTTTCATTCATTTTGCATTCTTTGTCCAAGCTTTTGTTTCTCTTTTGTTTTTTCTTTTGTACATAGCTTAGTCCCCTTGAGCTCCTTGCCTTCACTTGATCTTGCAACCACTTCATTGAGCTTGTAAGTTTAAGTGTTGGCTATTGATCTCAAGGGTTGTATCTTCATTTTGGAATCAATAAGCTCTCTTTTGTGCCTTCATTCACCATGAGTTCTTTGCATTCACTTGATCTTTCAAACTCTTCATTGAGCTTGCAAGTTTAAGTGTAGGTTATTGAATCCATGTCTTGTGTTATGTTCTATGGTTCTTAGTGTTCCCTTTTCTTGCTTTTCTTTCTTGCACTTTTCTTTCCACGCTTTCCTTACTTGCACTTTAATTACATGCTCTTTATTTACTTGCAAATTTATTATCATGTCATTTACTTACTTGTACTGCTATTTTCTTTTCTTTGTTTATCTTTTCTTTTGCTCTTTTTGTTTGTTGTTTTGATGTTTGTGAATATGTGTTGTTAAGAAAAGAATATTGTTTACCTCCGAAAATAGAGACGAAACCGCGTAGGTCGTCTTGCCTGAATTTGGGGGCAGATGCTATTTGGTTTTATCCGTCCACCTCTCCGAAGATGCCAAGTTGATTTATGACACCATGTGTCGAAGGTTTAGACGGATGCGGCCGATGTAGCAGATTTCATCAGATTCCCCCTCATTGTGAGGGGTTTTTGATTGTGGGGACGCTCTTCCCTGCAGGCGTAAGCCCCTGCAGTTAATTACGCTACCGCATCGTGGTAACCACTTTCTCCTTCTCTAGATGGTCACTTCGTGTCGTGTTTATTTGTTTTGTTTTTTGGTTTCCCGTGGATTGTATATGGAGACTAATTTATGTTGTCGCCCGTAGGGCGTGGATTAGTCCAAATCTGTATTTTCTTAGATTTGGGTTTGGGTTGGGTTTAAGGATCGTTAGTCTCGTTTGAGATTAAGATCAACTTAAACGTTTGTTAAGGATACGTTAGTCTAATTTTAGACTAAGATCTACTTAACAGGGTTTTGGGATCATTTAGATCCAACAAAAGAGCATGTGGGCTCTATTGTGTTAGTTTAGGAACATTGCGGTCCATTAGGTTTAAGGATCATTAATCTCATTGAGATCAGGATCAACTTAAGCGTTTGTTAAGGATACATTAGTCTAATTTTTAGGCTAAGTTCTACTTAACAGGGTTTGGGATCATTTAGATCCAACAAAAGAGCATTTGGACTCTATTGTTTTAGTTCAGGGACATTGCGGTCCATTGGGTTTAAGGACATCATAGTCCATGGAGTTTAAAGACATCATAGTCTGTAAAGTTTAAAGACATCATAGTCTATGAGTTTAAGGACCTCATAGTCCATGAAGGTTAAGGACATCATAGTCCATGAAGTTTAAAGATGTCATAGTCTGTGGGGTTCTGATTTAATCATTTTGGGAATGCGCCAAAAGTTATTGGTTATTGGGACCCTCCATCTCTCTGAAGACGTTGAAGGATTACAACGACATGTATCAGAGGTATGAAGAGATGTACCCTTGAACCAATGTCCCGATTTTGGGAAGTGGGATGAACATCAGTTTAGATGTCATATGTTGGGAGCTTATTAGCTGTCTTGAGATCGGCTTTGGAAACCCCGAGCATGAAGGGCTCAATTGATGGTCTTTGGAACGTTTGATCTGATTTTGGGTAATGTTAGCCCTTCATAGTGTTCAACACTAACATGTTTATTCAGCGCTCACGTGCTCCCGCGTGATGTGTACAAAATGGTGTTAAACACTAAAATTCATAGGCTCTCACGTGGGATCACGTGGGGCGATTGAAGTAATATTAGACTTCAAGAATTTGAGCTGCTGCCTCTACAGGTTTATTCTTTTGTCCTTTATTGAGCGTTAAGTGCTAATGGGTCACGTGGGAGCATGTGAGGCTCCTGAAAAATGGAAACTGCCTTTGATTTATTCCCTTTTGCTTTTTAAGTGCTAAGCACTACTATGAGGTCATGTGTGATTACGTGAGTCAATTTCTTTTATTCTCTATTGTTCATCACAGGCAAGCACGTGATTGGCAGTTATCATGTTGGGTGCCAATTCTTTTACGTGCATGGAGATCCTGAGTTTCGAGGCTTTCAAGCCCATCATTTTATGAGAATTGGATCCTTAAGACTTAGTTTTTCACTTAGCTTTGGGATTTGTATGACAGGATCTCCCTGATGAGAATTAAATTCTCAACTTGTGAGGAGATCTGCTTCTGCAGATCTTTGCCATAAGGGATAACTAAGTTCTCATATGAAGGGTTAAACCCTTATTTCATCAAAAGAATAAAATTCCTAGGAATTAAATTCATATATACATTTTTTGGAGAATTAAATTCTCTGAACTTAGATCTCCTTCTAGGTTTTGGATCTGCATGGCAAAATCTCCCCGATGAGATGAAGGGTTACTAGGCACTCTAACAAGGGTTAAGAAAGCATCAACCATACCCGATTAAAATTTTAGCCATGCCTAACGACCCTAAACAAGATCATTGCTAGATTATTAGGGTTTCACAAGCAAGTAAACTACATTTACGACTAAGTGAATACGAAATACAACCCTTTTAAATCGGTCCTTCACTTCATTAGCTCCTTGTTGAAGTCCCTTCACTACGATCGTGGTTCTTCCGGACTCTTGCATGGCTTCACGAGGAATAGAAGTGTCCTTGCTTGAAGTTTTCGAGGCCGAAGATGATCTACGTCGAGGGGATGCCAACTCAAGCTTCTACTTCACTAACTAGAGAATTAGTGAAGCAAACACCCTAAACTAAAGTGCTAGTCTAGTAGAGGATGGAGAAATAGGAAGTGGGTTCTCTTTAGAATTTTATTTCTCACAATCTTTCACTCTCTTTTTGAAACCTTAGCAAGCTTTTCTTTTGCTCAAAGAAGAAGAAGAAGATGAATAAAAGAAAAGATGAGGATAATGATCAAGTGAGTGAGCTAACCATGGTGAGTGAGTATCATATACTAACTCATGTAGAGACATAACCATGGCTAATCCAAAATGGTTAGGTTAACAAAAAATCTAAAGTAAAGACAAAGTTAGTGGAATTTGTCAAAGCAAAGAAAGCTTCTACAAGCTTCATGCTTTTTCCAAATCTCCACTAATTTTGTAATTACCTTAAATAATAATAACCCACCATAATAAATAGAATGGGGTAAGTCTCATACACCCATGAATGTTGTATAAACAACCATGATACAAAAAAAGAAAACACTTTAATATATATCATATATATATTAAAGTTGTGCTCATGTGAGAAAAATCCATAAGTGAACAAATGTTAGTTAATGTAAATTAGTATATCATATATACAATTATACACTAAATTATTAAATCTACACTTGACTAAATAATCTGGTTATATCTTATATAACCGACTAACATCCAATGTATCGACTTATCGAATCAACACTTGATTCGATAACCCGGCTATATCACATATAACCGACCGATACAAAAAGTCGTGAGAATGGAATACGGTATCACATACATGCATTATTCTCGGTCCCCCGCATATCACATATGCGCTCCTATTACGTTTTGCCTGAGCTAGTAAAACCTCTATGTAGCACTCTAAAGACTCGTCAATACGCCGGCAGTAGGTGATGATCACATCATGCACCCACAAGCCGTCAGCGGTACTAGCTGGACGTAACGGCTACCCGGGTAATGAGCGATCAGAAGATCAGCAAGCAAGCCCGCTCCAACTCCTGTAAAAGCCTGCCGGTAACAGTTCCCGTACAGTCCGGTCTTCTCGTCTGATATGTCGCATATCAAGTCTAGGGGGGTAAACGTCAGACCCCAATAACCGATAAGTCGTGCCGATGTGAGGCTCATAACGGGTCGAGAAACTACTGGTAACACTTACCAGTAAATCTCTAAATCAGTCCTGGCCAGGGGCTTCCCTGTTACGGCCAATCGAGCACAGCGCAACATCAACCCCCAATACCGGGAGAGACGAAACCCCTCCTATCGCTCATTGCCTCCATGTGACTCGGGACTGTACCCAAAAACCACCATTTTGCACACCCTCTTGGACGTGGTTAGGTGGAAATCAAAGCACAGTGGGAATCACACAAGACTCTATGACGATCTCGGGTCTACAGACTAACCTGCATAAGTGTCACCAGAGAAATGCAATCTGACGTAAGGTATAATACCATCGGGGAGTTCTCGGCGAGTCTGTCCAGTGTACCCAGTCTCCACTGAGCACCCATATACCATCTCTGATGTCAAACACCAATGGATATGGGATCATCCATCGCCCATCATATGGGTTGAGAAGCGTATACGCTAGTCTACTCTTGTATATCAATGCCCTGTCTCGATATACCTCCGACTAGGAACATTAAAGGATGTACTTATGGACTACTCTGTCCCCACTAGTATGATCTGCATCACAGTCTAGGTAGTCAAGTACACATCCTAAGGGCTTTACCAACTTGTAACTATAGGACACCATCAAGAGACAAGTGTACATGTTAAGATAAAGAGCAACCAGATAGCATACTATCATATCGAGCAAGAAAGTCCTCTCTATATATGTCCAAGCATCCAATATAATATACATCATCTGTACAATACTGGCCTCTAGGGCATACATACAACTAACAATCTCCCACTTGCACTAGGGCCAGCTGCTACAGTATCGCATACCAAGCATCCCGAAGAGTCTCTCAAACTGTAGCTGGGCAATGTCCTTCGTGAGTGGATCCTCTGCGTTGTTCTTCGTGTCAACCCTCCTGATCTCGATCTCCCGGCGATCAACTATCTCCCAGATCAGGTGATACCGCCTCAAAATATGCCTGGATCGCTGATGGGACCTGGGTTCCTTGGCCAAAGCCACCGCTCTATTGTTATCACAATACAAAGATATTGGATGCTCAATGGATGGAACCACTCCAAGTTCAGTAATGAACTTCTTGATCCAGACGACCTCTTTGGCAGCATCGTTGGCAGCGATGTATTCAGCCTCCATCGTCGAGTCTGCCATGGTTTCCTGCTTGGAACTCTTCCAGCTAACCGCCCCTCCGTAAAGGGTAAAGACAAATCCCGAGTGCGACTTAGAGTCGTCCTTATCACTCTGGAAGCTCGAATCGGTAAAGGACTCCACTTGGAGTTCTCCGTTACCATACACCAAGAGCAACTTCTTAGTCCTTCGTAAGTACTTGAGAATACTCTTCACAGCTGTCCAGTGACTTTCTCCAGGATGAGCTTGATACCTACTCACTACACTTAGTGAGTGTGCTACATCGGGTCTGGTATATAGCATCGCGTACATGATAGAGCCTACAGCCGAAGCATAGGGTATCCCTTGCATGCGAGCTCTCTCCAAATCAGTCTTGGGAGACATCTCTTTGGAGAGAGCGAGCCCTGAGATTGTGGGTGAAAACCCACGTTTGGACTCTTCCATACTAAACCGCTTTAGTATGGTGTCAATGTATCTGGATTGGGACAATCCCAGTATCCGTTTGGATCTATCTCTATAGATCTTAATCCCCAAGATGTAGGAGGCATCCCCTAGATCTTTCATTGAGAATCTTTGTGATAGGAAGAGCTTGACCGATTGCAGCATAGGAATGTCATTTCCTATCAAGAGTATGGCGTCCACATACAATACGAGGAAGACAACCTTACTCTCTGCCACCTTCTTGTGGATACAAGGTTCATCTATGTTTTTGACGAAATCAAACTCTTAGATAATGACGTCAAAGCAGATGTTCCAACTCCGCGATGCTTGCTTTAATCCATAAATGGATTTAAGCAGCTTGCACACCTTCCCGCTGCTCCCACTAGCTACGAAGCCCTCTGGCTGAGTCATGTACACGCTCTTTTCTAAATCACCGTTTAGAAAGGCGGTCTTAACATCCATTTGCCAGATTTCATAGTCATGATATGCAGCGATGGCAAGCATGATCCAGATGGATTTAAGCATAGCCACTGAAGAAAAGGTTTCATCATAGTCCACACCTGGTCTTTGACGAAAACCCTTTGTAACAAGTCTAGCTTTGAAAGTCTCCACTTTCCCATCTACACCAGGTTTTTTCTTGAAAATCCACTTGCTCCCAATGGGTTTTACCCCTTCAAGAGCATCTTCCAAAGTCCATACTTTGTTGGTGTACATGGATTCTATCTCGGACCGCATTGCATCCAACCATTTCACTGAGTCACCACTCGTGATGGCCTGCTCGAAACTAGTTAGGTCATCATCCTCCATGATGCAATCCTCGCTCCCACCATCCATGAGAAAACCGTAGTATCTCTCAGGTGGGCGAGGAACCCTACTAGATTGGCGGAGTGGCTGGGGTTCATCGGGAACTACCGAATCCTCCGGTTCTACCAAATCTTCTGTTGTAGTCTGTATTGCTGGAACCTCTTCCAGTTCTACCTCCTTGCCACTAATCTCTTTTTCAAGAAATTCCTTTTTCTAAAAAGGTGGCGTGTCGAGAAACAAATACCTTTTGTTCCTCGGTGTGGTAGAAGATATACCCGCGCGAATGTTTAGGATATCTAATAAACTTACACAGAATGGACCTTGCCGCGAGTTTGTCCGGATTTAGTGTTTTTACATATACCGGACAACCCCATATCTTAACATAATTAAGACATGGTCTCTTTCCTTTCCATATCTCATATGGAGTGGTTGACACAGATTTGGTGGGAACCATATTCATTAGGTCTGCAGCTGTTTCCAGTGCATACCGCCAGAAGGAAATAGGTAACTCAGTTGTGCTCATCATAGAGCGCACCATATCTAATAGGGTGCGATTCCTCCGTTCCGATACACCGTTGTGCTGTGGTGTATATGGAGGAGTTAACTGAGAGAGAATCCCATTCTCTTTTAGGAAGTCGAGGAATTCATTGCTCAAGTATTCACCTCCTCGATCAGATCGAAGGATTTTAATACTTTTTCCGGTTTGGTTCTCGACTTCTTGTTTATATTCTTTAAATTTCTCAAAAGCTTCAGATTTGTGTTTCATCAGGAACACATATCCGAACCTAGAGAGATCGTCAGTGAATGTAATGAAGTACGAAGCACCATTCCTGGCATGTGTAGACATGGGACCGCATACATCACTATGTACCAGTCCCAAGAGTTCCGTAACTCTTTCTCCGTGTCCCGTAAACGGAGTTTTGGTCATCTTGCCTTTGAGATATGACTGGCAAGTGTCATAAGATAAAAATTCAAACGGATTCAAATATCCATCCTTATGCAACTTAGCTAGTCGTGTCGCATTGATGTGACCCAGTCTACAATGCCATAAGAAGGATTCGTTCAGTTCTAAACTCTTCCTCTTGTGTGTGTTTGTTATGCTCAGAACTGTTGATTGATTTAGAACATAAATGCCATTGCACAACGTGCCTGATCCAACCAACTTTTGGTTCAGAAAAATGTACATAACATTATCCTGTAATACAAAATTATCTCTCTTTACTCAACAAAGAAACCGATATAATGTTGCATATCAGGTTCGGCATGTAATAGCATTCGTTCAGAATCAATGTATTACCTATTGGTAATACAAGGTGATATTCCCCTATGGTTTTAGCTGCAACAATTGCACCATTTCCAATCCTTATGTCTTTATCACATTCTCCAAGTTCTCTACCTTCCTTAAGCCCATGTAACTGATTACATATATGGGATCCTGACCCGGTATCTAATACCCAGGACGTAGAGCAAATGGAGAAACAGTTCTCTGTAACGAACACACCCGAAGAAAATGCATCAACATGTACTTTCTTCATTCGGGTGGCATGGGAATCCTGGTATTCCCCTATATCCTGTTCAGTCTTATAACTTTTATAAGAAAGAACGGAACCAACGTTCCCCAGCACAGTATAACAAGCGGGCTCGGTCAATACATCTATATTATTATCTTTATTAAGGCATGATATGGTCGCTACCTGGAGAGAGAGAGAGAAGAAAACACTTTAGCGTATGCTCTTGCAAGATCAGATTGGTTATTATTTTATCTAATCAGGATGGCTCCCACTGTTTTTATCAAATCTTCCTTCAAACCCTAAAAGGAAAGACTAGCCGGGATTAATTACACCCTACAATTTCGCCAATCTTTCAGCCATGCCAGTGTCGGTACTTTGAGGGAGGTTCCACGTGCTTTCGCACGGCCCTAATTAAAGTAAACCTCGTTTTCCCAGAGGCATAACCCCGTTGACACCTTTCTAGACACCTACTTGATCGGCTAATTGTCCTGTGTAAAACTCTTCAAGGAGTAACAATTACTCGCAGTGGGTATCGGGATCCAACTATCTCATAGAAGGTATGCAATCTCATTGCAAATTTCAACACTTGAAATTCCCGATAATATTTTTCCCCTAGCATCCCATGACCTTGATGCAGGCCAACAAACCATAGTGCGCTAGTCAAGTTCAACCCGTCATTTCTTGATTGAATTAAACCCACCCGCACGACCCTTGATGCAGGCCAACAAAGTCGCACGACTACCCTAATCCATTCTGCATCATATGCACAAGTAGATAAATACTAGTTAGCTACCGCACACTATGCCTTGACGCAGGCCAACAAACGTAGCGCGAATACTAAGTAGGACTTATCTGAAATGACGGAGGGCTACGCCAGGTTTTTCTGAAAACCTATTGCGTAATGAACTTGATATCGTTGTAGAATCGAGTGAATTTTGAAATGGAGTGATTTTGAAGCTTTCATTAATTTTGCTAAAGAGGTCGCTCCCGGTGAAGGGATCTCGGCTCTTTCCTCATCGAATAAGGTGCTGGATATATCATATATATCACTATGCAAAGCAAAACTCCAAAAGCAATCAAAAACAAACCGAGTGTTGTAGCATCTGCCAGTTTTTGTTAAAGAGGTCACTCCCGGTGAAGGGATCTCGGCTCTTTCCTCATCGAATAAGGTGCAGGATATATCATATATACATGGCAAAAACCGTAGCTACCCTTTTTGAAAATTTGATTCTACAACATCTTTTAGGTTTCTTTTCTTTCATTAATCACATTAATGAAGTCCCATCATTTAAATCACCTAAACATCACAGATAAATACGACGTACACTTATGCCATCCGCATTCGCCTCGATGTTCCCTCGTGCACCGTTAGGTTAGGTAACTAACGGCAGAGCGGGGCAGGGCTAGCGCGGATGTAAAACATAAGCAACGTCTATATAATATATCATATATACTATATACAGTATTTATCACAACATATCAAATGATCACATCACAGATATCGCAGCAGAAGAAACATATGAAACATTGGATATACTAGGACGTCCGTGTTTTATTTTGAGCCTCTATAAAACACGGATTCCATGGTCGCGATGAATAGCCAAACCCACACCCCTAGACCCCTACGAGAGCGGCAAGCAACCCTTCCAATTCTAGAGTTAGGAGACCCGGACTCGACTCCTCGAGTTGGTCTCCCACTGGACTCCAGAACCCGGTTACTTGTGCTCTCCTCCTTGGGTCTATCCTAGTGCGGAAAAGTAAATAATATACAAATGGTGACATCAATCTCATCCCGGAAGTGCCCCAATAAAAGAATATTACATACATTTAATTTTATATGAATGAAAAAAAAGACCCTCATCTCACATAAAACCCCCCGGCTATTCAGAACGCGACGATCCAATATAACATATCCAGCAACACATAACATCACATGTCATCAACGTAAGTAAGTATGCATACACCGATCGTCGTTGATGTTTAGCAACGAAAACCGGCAATACAACTACATACTACACTTACGGTCACAGAAAAGAAAGTGTAAAACTACAACATTTGGAATCCACAATCTCTTTAGACATCGTAAATCCGAAATATCACATACTTCGCATTTCATGCCCAACTCTACGAATTCCACATATTGTATCAGATTCCAGATAAATAGACAGTATTAAAGTTTCCGAACGAATAATCAAATACCCAAGATTTCCTAAATAGCTCAATAATTGAGCGGAGTTCAAAAATTCCAGAATACGTCGCAGTAGCAACGGTCCAGCCGTAGAAGGGTCAAGCCAACGCCTCACATATGGCACGCTGTACTGCCCCAAACCCTAAGGTTTAGAGGCAGTTCAAGACGGTCACATAATCGAGTTACGGTTTGTGTTCTTCTAGAGGGTCCATCGCGTTACATGCACGTTTTTCCGAAAGATTTAAACTCAAGAAAAATTCAACACTTGAAAGTTTTCGTGCCGGGAAAAAATGAGTTAATGATATCCGTTGGAACATTTTAATACTTTCTAAATTATCCGGAAAACATAACAAAATTAAATTTTCCGATCGAATTAATGAATACAAAATAAACCCCAGAACACTTAACACTTGAGTCAGATAAAAAATACCCAGAAAATATAACTAGCAGCTACGGGCATTACTATGCCAAAAGACAAGTCAAAGCTCACTGTACGACCGGGGATCCGCGGCCCAAGCAGGGTATTGCCGTGGATCCGCGGCAGTCCGTACGGCTTACGTCATCGTTTTGCACTGTAATGCTTAGAATACTATGCTGAATTTTTTAGGTATTTTTAAAACTGAAAAATCACAGTTTTTAAAAAATGACCAGAGAGGGGTTGATTTTGAGGTTTCGGGGTTCGTTCGGAGTTTTAACTTCGTATACACGTTCCCTAACGCTCTAGCTAGGCTCTGATACTACTGTAGGATTACTAGGTACTCTGACAAGGGTTAAGAAAGCATCAACCATGCCCGATTAAAATTTTAGGCGTGCCTAACGACCCTAAACAAGATCTTTGCTAGATTATTAGGGTTTCACAAGAAAGTAAACTACATTTACGACTAAGTGAATACGAAATACAACCTTTGTAGATCGGTCCATCACTTTATTAGCTCCTTGTTGAAGTCCCTTCGCTGCGATCGTGGTTCTCCAGGACTCTTGCATGGCTTCATGAAGCTATTGGAGTGTCCTTGCTTGAAGTCTTCGAGGCCGAAGATGATCTACGTCGAGGGGATGCCAACTCAAGCTTCTACTTCACTAACTAGGGAATTAGTGAAGCAAACACCCTAAACTAAAGTGCTAGTCTAGTAGAGGATGGAGAAATAGGAAGTGGGTTCTCTTTAGAATTTTATTTCTCACAATCTTTCACTCTCTTTTTGAAACCCTAGCAAGCTTTTCTTTTGCTCAAAAAAGAAGAAGAAGATGAACAAAAGAAAAGATGAGGATAATGATCAAGTGAGTGAGCTAACCATGGTGAGTGAGTATCATATACTAAATCATGTAGAGACATAACCAAGGCTAATCCAAAATGGTTTGGTTAACAAAAAATCTAAAGTAAAGACAAAGTTAGTGGACTTTGTCAAAGCAAAGAAAGCTTCTACAAGCTTCATGCTTTTTCCAAATCTCCACTAATTTTGTAATTACCTTAAATAATGATAACCCACCATAATAATTAGAATGGTGTAAGTCTCATATACCCATGAATGTTGTATCAATAACCATGGTACAAAAAAAGAAAACACATTTTAATATATATCATATATATATTAAAGTTGTGCTCATGTGAGAAAAATCCATAAGTGAACAAATGTTAGTTAATGTAAATTAGTATATCATATATACAATTATACACTAAATTATTAAATCAACACTTGACTTAATAATCCGGTTATATCTCATATAACCGACTAACATCCAATGTATCGACTTATCGAATCAACACTTGATTCGATAACCCGGCTATATCACATATAACCGACCGATACAAAAAGTCAGAAGAATGGAATACGGTATCACATACACGCATTATTCTCGGTCCCGCGCATATCACATATGCGCTCCTATTTCATTTTTCCTGAGCCAGTAAAACCTCTTTGTAGGACTCTAAAGACTCGTCAATACGCCGGCAGTAGGTGATGATCACATCATGCACCCACAAGCCGTCAGCGGTTTTAGCTGGACGTAACGGCTACCCGGGTATTGAGCGATCAGAAGATCAGCAAGCAAGCCCGCTCCAACTCCTGTAAAAGCCTGCCGGTAACACTTCTCGTACAGTCCGGTCTCCTCGTCTGATATGTCGCATATCAAGTCTAGGGGTGGTAAACGTCACACCCTAATAACCGATAAGTCATGCCGATGTGAGGCTCATAAAAGGTCGAGAAATTACTGGTAACACTTATCGGTAAATCTCTAAATCAGCCCTGGCCAGGGACTTCTCTGTTACGGCCAATCGAGCACAGCGCAACATCAACCCCCAATACCGGGAGAGACGAAACCCCTCCTATCGCTCATTTCCTCCATGTGACTCGGGATTGTACCCAAAAACCACCGTTTTGCACGCCCTCTTGGACGTGGTAAGGTGGAAATCAAAGCACAGTGGGAATCACACAAGACTCTATGACGATCTCGGGTCTACAGACTAACCTACACAAGTATCACCAGAGAACTGCCATCTGACGTGAGGTATAATACCATCTGGGAGTTCTCGGCGAGTCCGTCCAGTTTACCCAGTCTCCACTGAGCACCCGTATACCATCTCTGATGTCAAACACTAATGGATATGGGATCATCCATCGCCCATCACATGGGTCGAAAAGCGTATACGCTAGTCTACTCTGGTATATCAATGCCCTGTCTCGATATACCTCCGACTAGGAACATTAAAGGATGTACTTATGGACTACTCTGTCCCCACTACTATGATCTGCATCATAGTTCAGGTAGTCAAGTACACATCCTAAGGGCTTTACTAACATGTAACTATAAAACAGTATCAAGAGACAAGTGTACATGTTAAGATAAAGAGCAACCAGATAGCATACTATCATATCGAGCAAGAAAGTCCTCTCTATATATGTCCAAGCATCCAATATAATATACATCATCTGTACAATACTGGCCTCTAGGGCATACATGCTTCTACAGATCATAACCAGAGGAAGAACTAAGTTCTTTTTGGAAGAGTTAAACTCTTATGGAGGTGAAAAAGAGATGAGATATTCTTTGTGTTTCGTTCGTTCTCTTACCTAGAGTTTCTTTTTCTCTTTTTCTCTTTGGAGAATTAAATTCTCTTTTCTTTTAAGCTTACGAAGGGTTTCTCTCTCTCTTTTTTTTTCTTCTTCTTTTCTCTGTCTACCTTCCTTTTTTTGTTTATATCTTTGCTCTTATTTATAGGAGAAAGAAGGGAATCAATTTTTTTAACAAATCTCTCGTTGAGATATTTTTATTGATTTTCTAATCAACCAACATGAACTTTTTGATCACTTGGTGAATTTTATTCACCGCAGAATTTTTAATCCAAGGACTTCTGTTTTACAGAAGATATTTCCTTTGTTGTTCTTAACAAATTTAGGATGATATTTCCTTGCACAGAATTTCTTTGTAGATTGGTGATTTTTAATCACCATTGGATCTTTAATCCAACGGCGCTCTGTCTTACAGAGCACAATCTTTCTTGTTTAGAAAGATCCAAGGAAGTATTTTTCAAATAAGGCTTTTAATCCCTTTTAATTAGAATTTATTTTTATCAGTCCAGAAGGCATAGGAGTCTATCACGTGTAGCACGTGACCCTTCACAGCATTAAGCCTATCAAAAAGCGTCACATGCTACCACGTGATTTCTTCTGGCCAATTGTTTTTTAAGAAGGCGCTTATATACTTTGTATATAACAACCACATGTCTGCACGTGACGCTCAGTTTTTGCTTCAGTTTTAGCCTTGCTTTATCCAGCGCAGCGCCTATCACATGTGGGCACGTGATGCTCTATTTGGGGGCTTTTCCCGTTGCATTTCTAGATATATATATATATATGTATTTTTTGTTCAGTTTCTATGAGGGAACAAATTCCCCCACAGCTTTGTTCTCATGTGGTTTACACGTGAGTGCAACGCTGTCACTTTTACAGCCGTTGGATTGTCTAGGGGAACAGGAAGATGAACCGCCCTAGTCATGTCTTATAAATGCGAGGATTTGGTTCCTTAGGCAGCCACTGTTTCTTCATCTCCTTCCTTTTTTATTTTCTTTGAGAATTTTATTCTCTTCATCAGAGCTTAGTTCTCTGCCATTGCAAATCCAGAGTTAAACTCTGTCAAAAGAAACCCTTTTTCAGGTAACGCTTTGTTCATCAGAAAACATTCCTTCTTTGAGAAAGCCTCTGGATTTTAAATCCATTATGAAAGCTTTGCTCTCCTTAGAAACCCATCCTCCAAAGATGTGATCTTTGAGCAATAACTTCTATATCTCTAACATTTCCC
The DNA here is from genome assembly GCA_030015575.1 of Agapanthus africanus. Lineage (NCBI taxonomy): Eukaryota > Viridiplantae > Streptophyta > Magnoliopsida > Asparagales > Amaryllidaceae > Agapanthus > Agapanthus africanus. Next base: position 437,198,962 of record CM057340.1, on the reverse strand, counting down.
TCTGATTTTGAGGATTCATGGGATTTTTGTTTCTCATGTATTTTTATGAATTCTTGGAATTTAATTCCATTACATAAAGGAATTTAATTTCTCTGGCGAAGAGCTTAGCTTTGAAAGATCAATGGGACCCTTCGGGAATTTTATTCCCTGGTGTTCTTGAAAGTCTCTTCATAGGGTTTTACCCTTATTCGCACAAATTTGAATTTGTTGGTACTTAACAGGACTTGTTTTCCCAAGAATTTGTTTGAATCCCAATGCTTGTTTAATGAGGGTCTTCTTTATTGCTAATCTTTCACTGATGTCTCTTTTCAGACACTAAGGCTGCTCATTTGTACAGTCTTAGTGAATTTATTTCTTATGAGGACATTCGGCACATGGCCGTTGTCAAAACTAGGAGTTTGCAAATGCCCAATGTGCTAAGATTATGAATCATTTCCATCAACACAACGGTCGATTACTTCCTCATCGCTTCACTCTTTTGAAGATTATAGTGAGAGCAATTTGGGGAGCACTTCCTGGATTTCACGAAGCTATGCCGCTTGAGGCATTGGATGATGCTGAAGATAAGGTGCCCTTAGCATATCTGACGGGCCTGATCTCGAAGAAACGGCGAGATAATCTCACTGATATCTTGCATCAAGTTTTCCAACAAACGACGATAATCGCTTCTTATCAGAGGGCGGAGGACATTGGCGAGGATCTTGACACTTGCGATCGTGAGAGGATGCACGCAAGAATGGTCAGAAAGGACAGAAACATTTTAGACGGCCTTACTTTTGAATTTCTCAATCCATGTCCCGGGTTTATTGTTTTACCATTGTAAACATTTTCTTTTATTTTTGTATGAATTTTCGGAATATGAATGACAAAACTTTCCTTTCACCCTTTTTGTGTTTACCCGCGTTCTTTATGAAATTTTGTCATAATGTTGTTGGTGTTCACGTGTTTTGCTCATGAAGCACCGCTGGGGATTTCATTCTTGCATTGGCACCCGCTCACGTGTCATGCATGTGTGGGGCCTTTTTAATCTCCGATAAAGATTAAGGCTGATACTCACGTATTATGCACATGGGGCTCTGTTGATGGGGTCGTTTCGTCTCCCCATACTGATTCCAACGAGTCACCTCTTTGATTTCCCATGCTTTCCCCTTTTTCTGGGCCTTGGGAATAGTTCTACCATGCGCAATATTTTCTGTGCATAGCATTGAATGCTCCCCTTTATAACCTGAAGCCATGCATTTCTTCCTCTCTTTGCAGAGAAACCCATTTATACCTTAGGGTGATCATCTTAAGAAAACGACAGAGTGTTATGGCTTGCAACCGCCCTCATGCTCATCAACAACCATGGGAGGTGCCCGTCGAGGAGATGATTCCTCGTTTCGCCGCGCGGCTAGCCGATCCCCTTCTCACCGACGCTTAATGTGATGAGGTGATGTACGAGCTTCTGACTCGTAGGGGCTCTCCTCTTCCAATGGGCTCCATTTAGCTCCTGACGATCTTTCTCTCCGTGCTCGCCGATATTCCTCCTCATCTGGCAGAGATGACCCTGGCAACTCTTGATATGGCAGAGGATAAGATCGAGTGTTTCTACGAGGCGTGCCTGATTACTCGGGCTATGAAGGATCGCCCGATTCATCTACTGGGTCAGATAAGAGCCCGGCGGGCTCTTATGTCCGCTTTTGCTGATGAACATGGCACTAATCGGTGGGGAGCAACTCTTCGCGAAAACCATCGCTTCGATGTGTTAGAGAAGGCAGAGAGGGAGCTGGATAATTTTGTATTTTGTTTTGTTAACCCTTGTATCACTGATCCCTTGTTTGGTGAACTTTTCCCTGTAGAGTAGTATGTTTTAAATCGATGTATTTCTTTTATTATTGGTTGTTGCATGCTTTTCTGTTGAATCCTTTCTGTTCATCATATATTCGTACGTGCATCCCGCTTGTATACATGAGCTTTATACTTTATCCCTAGGAATTTCCTTTAAGTGCGAGCGCTACTGTCGCATTGCCCGCAAATCAGCACGTTTTAGATACCATTTCTATTTAAGAGGGCGTATAGTTGCAAATGCATGCTTGATGTGGCGCATACTAAGGACCCTCCTTATTGCCTTACATAGCACACGGTTTGTGTATGTTTTGGATCGGATACTGTCGTCGAGTGGAGGCTTTTTTACATTGTCTCAAGTGCACATGACTTCCCTCAGAGGTCATGGCTGCAAAGACGAGCTTGCGGGGGCTGATTGAACGTTGCGCCGCAAATCTACAATCATGTGAGAAGAGGCTTAACCGGAAATTCTCGGAGAGGGAACTGTCCTCGAATGCTTTGAGGGAACTTCAAGCTGAGCTCACTACTAAGACCACGCATGCATATGAACTTTGGCGGGTGCTTCAAAAAGCTATCAGGGAGGTGGTGGCTATTGATAAAGCCGTTATCTTTACTCGCGAGATGGTCGAAGCTCACAAAGTTGCTGAAAAGGAGCTTGAGATTTGGCTTGCTTCATATCAGGGTCAACAGTCCCAGGCGGAGACCCGTCTCGTGGTGATAACCAAGCTTGAAGCCGAGGCCCAGCGGAAGAGCGATAAATTGAAGAGCTTATTATGCCGTCCGCCGGCTTAAAGAATTTTTGTAAAAAATTTCTTTTCTTGTATCCACTCCTGAATGAGAGGGTATTTTGTATTCATTTTGATTCTCTTTACGATATGTATCTTGTATTTACTTTGAATTCATGAATAAAAGACATATATTATCATTTTTATCTCATTCTTGCATGTAGCTCTAATGGATGTTGTCCATATGTAGTTTATCTGGATCTTTTTGCAGGGCAGCGATGGCTTAGGCGACAGGGTTAGGATTTGCCACCGACTTTTCAACTCTATAAGCCGTGAGGGTCTCATAAAGACTTTTCTCCCGATGAGTCGAGAGGATCTCATAGGTGCAATTTCTACTTAGGGGTCGTGAGGACTCCTAAGTGCCTTTTCTTATGAGAGTCGTAAGGGATCTTACAAAAGAACTTTCTTTTTATGGGTTGTTAGGTTTATGTGTTGATTTATTTCCGAGTCGAAGCATTGCTTTACGACAGGGGAATCATAGGTTGATGTATTTCCGAGACGGAGCATTGCACCAGCAGGGGGGTTAGGAGTTGACATGTATCCGAGTCGAAGAGTTGCTTTACGACAGGGAGGTCAGGGGTTGACATGTATCCGAGTCGAAGCTTTGTTTGATGATAGGGAGGTCAAGGGTTGACATGTATCCGTGTCGAAGCATTGCTTTACGACAAGGAGGTCAAGGGTTGACATGTATCCGAGTGGAAGCGTTGCTTGACGACAGGGAGGTCAGGAGTTGACATGTATCCATGTCGAAGCGTTGCTTTATGACAAGGAGGTCAAGGGTTGACATGTATCCGAGTTGAAGCGTTGCTTTACGACAAGAAGGTCAGGGGTTGACATGTATCCGAGTCGAAGAGTTGCTTTACAACAAGGAGGTCGGGGGTTGACATGTATCCGAGTCGAAGTATTGCTTGACGACAGGGAGGTCAGGAGTTGACATGTATCCGTGTCGAAGCGTTGCTTTACGACAAGTAGGTCAAAGGTTGACATGTATCCGAGTCAAAGCATTGCTTGACGACAGGGAGGTCAGGAGTTGACATGTATCCGTATCAAAGCGTTGCTTTACGACAACGGTTGACACTAAGTTGTCTGTGTACCGTAGAGTCTTGAAACTGGGGACTTTGCCGTGGCTCCGATTGGTGATGTCGCGTCCGTGCTCTGCTGGCATGAGGAGGAACACCGTTGTTGGTCTCTAGGCTGTAGAGGTGGCCGTCGAGATTCGGAACTAAGGACTTTGCCATGGCTCCGATTCGTTGCGACCTTGAGGTCGGTTGTTGATGTTGTGTCTATATCCTGCTGGAGTTGAAAAGGAACGCCGTGTTGGTCTTATGGTATGCAGACATTGCCGCTGAGACCTGACTATCCCTTTGGTAGAGTTTGTTCGGACATGTGTTTCCTTTTTCGTTTATGCCTATGGATTGTATACAGGGGTCGGTATGGACTTACCTGCAGGGCAAAAGTTTCATTTTTTTTTATTTCTTTCCGCGATACTCTATCATTTCACCATTTTATATCGCGAAAGTCGCGATTGCCAAATCTTTTCGGCTATTTTTCACGGTGCCAATCATTTCGGCTATTTTTTATTTTTACTCGCTGCTTTTTATTGCAAGTTGCCCAATCATTTCGGCTGTTTTTTCTTTTTACTCGCTGCTTTTTATTGCGAGTTGCCAAATCATTTCGGTTGTTTTTGTATGCATTTATAGCTCGCTGACTTTTTGCTGCGAGTATGGAGCTTAGGATCTGATGCCAATCTTAGCATCAGCATCGCTGCGACTGGAATATTGCCAGGAGCGAATCCTCATTTTCCGTTAAAGGACTTGGAATTTGATACCGATTTAGGCATCAGCATTGCTACCACTGGGACATTGCCAGGAGCGAATCATCATTTGCCTCCGTCGATGTCGAACAAAGGTGGCTTAGCAAACAGGGTTACGATCCTGTCGACTAAGGCTTCTGACTTCATGAGCCGTAAGGGTCTCGTAAAGATGTTTCTCCCTACGAGTCGTGAGGATCTCATAGGTGTATGTTCTCCTTAGAAGTCGTGAAGATTTCTAAGTGGTGTGTTCTCTTGTAAGTCGTAAGGATCTTACAAGAGTGTTTTCCCCTTATAAGTCGAGAGGACTTACAAGGGTCGTTCACTAAATAAGGGGATTTCACGCCATCGGCGGAACTTGGTGGGGGACGCGTTTATTTGTGCCCATGGATTGTATACAAGTGTCAACATTGAACCCCTTGTAGGGAAAATTGGGGTGTATGATGGCTTTAGAACAGGTTCAAATCCCTGTAGCTTAAGGCTTTTGGATCTTACGAGCCGTACGGGTCTCATAAGAGAATTCTCCTTACAAGTCATGGTGATCTCATAAGTGTAATTTCTCCTTAGGAATCGTGGGGATCCTTATGTGCGTCGCTCCTTTATGAGTCGTAAGGATCTCACGCTGGTATTTTCTTCTTACAAGGTCGAGAGGACCTTGCAAGTGTATTTTAACGAGATTTCGCCCTTTCGGGTTTTCAAAAACTCGCTAGTAGCCCTGCTGTTTTTACTCACGGAGCCCTTTCGGGTTTTCATCCGTGCCCTTTTCGCTTAAGGACGTACTGCTTTTTTTTGCGTCAGCCCTTGGATGCTGTAGTTTGTATTAGTTTAAAGATGTTTAGGTCAGTTGTTAGTTTATGGACATTACGGTCCATTGTTAGTTTTAGGACATCTCGGTCCGTAGTTAGTTTTGGGACATTTTGGTCCGTTGTTAGTTTTAGGACGTCTCGGTCCATAGCCTTGGAGGCGAGGTTTCGCTGGGCACTACTTATAGAGTTTGGACTCAGGAAGATAGCGAGTGGACATAGGCGTCTTCATCTATCATTGACCTGGTTCGTGACTCGTCAAGCGTAGTATTTTTTCAGGAACCGGCCGTTTATTGGCCTGAAGGGTCTTTCGCCATGCATATTTATGAGCAAGTAAGCCCCATCTTGGTAGACTTTGTCTATGATGTACGGGCCCTCATAGTTTGTCTTAAATTTCCCTCGTTTGGCACGATTGGGGATCATAGGTCTCTTGACAATTAGCATGAGTTCGCCTTGGTGGAATGTTCTCGGCCTAGCCAGTCTTTCGTATGAGCGCGTCATCTTTGCTTTGTAAGCCTCCAAGTTTTGCTGCGCCATGAGCCGAGTTTCATCAAGGGTGTCAAGCTCCTCAAGCCGAAGATGAGTATTCTCTTCGTCTGTTAGCTCGTAATGAACCGCCACTCATATGGAGGGTATCTCTATTTCCAAGGGGAATACTTCTTCAGTGCCGAACACCAATGCATACGGCGTTGTATTCGTGGCCGTTTTGAATGTGGTCCGGTATGCCCAGAGAGCTTCATGTAGTCTCTCGTGCCAGTCCTTCTTATTTCTGGTCACCATCTTCTTTATGATCTTTGTCAAGGTTTTGTTGAAAGCCACAGCTAGACCGTTAGCTCGGGGATTGTAGACCGAAGAGTATCTCCAGTCTATATTATGCTAATGTGCGAAGCGACCGATTTTGTGACTTCTGTAGGCTGGCCCGTTATCGGAGATAATCCGTTATGGAGTGCCGAACCGATAGATGACGTGTGTCTTGAAGAAATGTAGGATATTCTCCGTCTTCACTTCTCTCAGCGGCACTCCTTCTGCCCACTTAGAGAAGTAATCGGTCGTTGCTAATATGAACCGATGTCCTCTAGATGATGCTGGTTCGATGGGCCCGATTATGTCTGTTCCCTACATTTCGAACGGCCAGCTAGCCACCGTTGGGTGTAGCGGATTCGGATGCTGATGGATGAAATCCCCATGAATCTGGCATGAGTGGCACTGCTTCGCATATTCGAGGCAGTCCTGAATCATCGTGGGCCAATAATAGCCCATCCTTTTGATCTTCAGCTTCATCTTTGGCCCGGCTTGATGGGAACCGCAGAGTCCGTCGTGAATTTTTTGGACGACTTTCTTTTCTTCTTCCGGTCCTAGGCATCTTAACCACAAAGAGTCGAATGATCTCTTATACAGCGTATCATTGACGAAGGCAAAAGACAGAGCTCGTTTCATGAGCTGATGCCATGAGGATGCATCTTCAGGTGTTTGACGGGATTTGAAGTATTCTATAAAGACTTCTCTCCAATCCTTAGCCTTTTCCTGGTCTTTTATTTGTAGGACCGTTTGCTTGGTCGCTCCCTTTTCTTCGAACAATTTCGGTGATATTTCTGCCGGCGCAAGAACCCGATGGCTTTGCACAACGATCCTCACGTCATCGAGGTTTTCATCAGCTAGTTCTTTAGCAAGCTTCGCTAATGCGTCTGCCTTGCTATTTTCCGTACGCGGAATGATTTCCAGAGTGTAGGAGGGAATTTGAGTCAGCAGTTGCTGCACACTCTCACCGTACTTTACTAGCTCTGGTTTGCACGTTTGATAGTCGCCGTTTACTTGGCTAATGACCAATTGGGAGTCTCCGTATATGAGGAGGTTTTCAATTCCCATGTCGACAGTGATCTCAAGCCCTGCTATCAAAGCTTCATATTAGGCTTCATTGTTTGTCCTCGGCTCTATTAAGGAGAAGGCAAAGCGTATTATCCCTCCTTGCGGAGTCACGAAGATGAGGCCTACCCCAGATTTGATTATGGGGGAGCTGTGCTTTTGCTTCTTCATGAAAGATGCCCCATCGAAGTAGAGTTCCCATCGGGTGTCATTCTCTCTTCTCCTTCCGTCGATCATGTCAAACGCGTGCTCGTCTGGCAGTTCGCAATTTAGGGGTGAATCGGTAGGTATCGGGTGCTCAGCGAGGAACTCGGCGATGGCCTGGCCTTTCACTGCCTTGAGGGGATGATAAGTTACGAGAACTCCATCAAGACAAGGGCCCATTTAGTGAGCATCCCCGTTAGTATGGCTCTTGACATCAAATATTTAAGAGGGTCCACTTTTGATATGCGGTGGACCTCATGCGCCAACGAATAGTGTCTGAGCTTGGTTATCGAAGATTAACGCCAGGCAGTGTTTTTCGATGGGGAAGTAGTTGTTTTCTGCCCCCAGGAGAACTCGACTGAAATAGTAGAGGGCTCTCTCCTTCCCTTGGTCGTTCTCCTATGCCCATAGTGCGCCTAAGGAACCTTCAAGGGCAGTTGTGTACAGGATGAGAGGCTTTCCCTTGACCGGAGCAGTCAGTACTGGCGGATTCTGCAAGTATTGCTTGATTTCGTCTAGTGTGCTTTGGCATTTGCGATCCCATATGAACGGAGTCACCTTCTTCATTAAATGGCTGTAGGGGCGAGATTTGCCGGAGAGATTGGCTATGAACCGCCGAATATATGAGAGCTTCCCTTGGAGGGACCGCAGTTGCTTGAGAGTTCTTGGCGGAGGAATTTCCATGATCGCCTTGATCTTTGACGGGTCTATTTCGATGCCCCGGTGTCGTACAATGAATCATAGGAACTTGCCTGAGGGAACTCCGAACGCGCATTTGAGAAGGTTCATTTTCAAGTTGTATTTCCGAAGACGTTGGAACACTATCTTCAGATGCTCTCAATGCTCTTCATGCGATTTGCTTTTCACCACGAGATCGTCGATATAACATTCGATAATCTCATGTATAAGGTCATCAAAGATCTTCGTCATGGACCTCTCATAGGTGGCTGTTCATACCAGAATATTGCATTTTATACCGCCCATTCATACGCTCGTTTGTTTATCGGTAGGTACTCTTGAGCCGTGTTTTCTAGTTAAATGTAGGATACTGGTTCTCAGCTCTAAACAGTGAAATTCATGGAAAAGCATGACAAATTCCGGATTACTGCCAACCACAGATAAAACACGGGTCTCCGCTCTTTATCCGTATGTTGCCGCACACCAGTTTAAGGGACAAAATAGCAAATCGATGTCATTTTCATGCACAAAGATCAATGTCAACACAAGATCCAACATATCTACGCGGAGCTCGAGGAAATCATGGCAAAATATCTACATCACATCACCTTTTGTTCTGCTGGAATTCTGGAAATATTGTGAAGAGATTCTGGGAAACAACATATACAACATTGAAGAGTACACAAAACCAGGGAAACCGACAAAAGATTAAGAGCCAATCCCTCTATAGGGCCGCGGTTCCGCGGCATAAGCATGCTTAGGCCGCGGATCCACGGCCGTATGGTCTCCTCAGTAGGAGATCTTTTAGGGGCTGTTTGGTAATTTTATAAGGAGGCCGATTGTTGCCCTTGGTTTCTAGTTCCCTGCCTATAAATTGCCCAGAACTTGCCAAGCCATGATGTTCTTTTTCATGCCCTCTTTTTGTTAGTTTTTAGTTTAACTTCTTCTTCATCATCATCTTTCCTCCATTAAATTGTTGTGAGAGCTTTTGAGTGGATGTTAAATGAAGATGAGCGTTATTTTGTATCATTCTTTTGCTTAGCTTCCCCCTTGAGCTCTCTACCTTAATTTGATCTTGCAACCTCTTAAGTGAGCTTGCAAGTTTAAGCTTTGGTCATTGATCTTAAGGGTTGTATCATTTTGGAATCAATAATGTTCTCTCTTATGTGCTTCATTCTCCATGAGTTCTTTGCCTTTTCTTGATCTTGCAACCTCTTAATTGAGCTTGCAAGTTTAAGATTTGGTTATTGAACCCATGTCTTGTTTTGGGTTCTATGGTTCCTAGTTTCATTTCTTGCTCATTTACTTTCTTGCACTTTAATACAAGCTTTACTTTCATGCACTTAAATTCCATGCGCTTTTTACTTACTTGTAATATTTTCTTTTCTTTGTTTATCTTTTCTTTTGCTCTTTTTGGTTCGTTTTGTGAATGGTTGTAATATGTTGCTGTTAAGGATAAATACGCTATTATAAGTTAATGTTTCTTTGCTCATTTCCTTTTCCCGTTATTTTCCTTTGAACTCCGCCCAAACGTTACGCAAGCGCTCCGTTAGGCACCCTACCTTACCAAGGTAACGGTGATTCCTAACCGCGACCGGTTGCGTTCGGTTTGGCCGGAGGCGAAAGCAAGAGACAAGAACGGAAGGACAAGGGTAAATAAGCCGGATTCCACGAATACCGTGCTTAAATCCCCTAATCCACGTTGTTGCCGATTGCTCTAGCTTCAATTGGTCAAGACTCGGCTCAAAGGTTTTAAGTGCGGATTTCCTTAGCTTACACTTTCGTATCTTTTTCTTAACAACTTTATACTTGCATATAACACTTAGGATAGAATTGAACAAACATATACACATTCTTTATTGACTCGTTTAAGACTCGAACGGATATACAACCATCTCCCTGTGGATCGACCCGTGCTCAACCGGCTAGCTGCATATCGACACCGTCCTGATCGCAGTTATAACTTTAGAATTTTGAACATCCGACACGCCAAAAGCGTGCAATCAAATGGCGTCGTTGCCGGGGAGACGGTAATGTATTTTCTTTCTTCTTATTCGGGTTAATATTCTTTTTTGTATATATATAAAATAATTAAAAAAATATATCTTTTGTTATTTTTGATAATTTTTGTGAGCAAGTGTGCAGGCTAATCTGGAGCAAATACAGTAATCCAAAAAGAAAACAGAGGTTTTAATTTTGGAGAAGAGAAGAAGTGGAGTTCGTTGACCAAAGATAAATCCCCAAGTCAACATTTTGACGGCGGAACCGCGGTCAAAAGGTGCCTTGAGCGGCGGTTCCGCGGTCCCATTGAGGCCTCTGTGCCCAATTTTTTTCTCCACCCCTTTTCTTTTCTTTTATCTTCTCTATGAATTCCACTATACTGTATTTTTTGCAGATTTTTGCGGATTTGCGAACTGCGATTGTGGGGAGCAAAGTATACGTTCAAGGCTAAGGTGATTACAAAGTACAGTACCAATGATCCGGGTTGTTTGCCCCGCGCAAGCGAACTTTTCAAGCTTACCGGATTTGATTCAACGGGGGTTTCCTAACCCAAAAACTTAACGGTACGTATTTCTTAAACACCTTCTTCTCAAATCCAACGCATCCAATATACTATTCTTTGCAGGATTCTTTGCAAGTTTGCTAGCAAACGCTAAAAAAATTGACTAACCCGTATTTGTTGCAGTGCCGTGCTTAAACTAAAAAACGATTGTTTGATTCTTTATAGAATTTTTATTAAATTGCACATTGCATACATTAATACGGACTTAAGGGCAAGCGAACCCCACAATATACGGTAAAAGATTTCATCACCTTTCTCGTGGCCCACAAATCACGAACTTGAGCATAACGTTTACCCGCACAAATTTTAAAAGAAATTAGACTTTAAGCCTTAAGGACTCCGCGCTCACTAGGAGAAGTTAACTGTGTTTAGAATACCGCTTAACGGTATATTGTTTACGGGGTGTCTAGGAAAGTGTTCACGACGAAACCGCCAAAAGAGAAAGGATTATTTAATTAAGGACCTTCGCGAAAGCGTCGGAAAACCTCCCCTTATCTCTGCACTTACCTGGCCTCGTGATCAGTATATCTTGAGCTCGTTTCCCGACACAGTTTTACTTCGACAATCAAGTTCTTGAGCAGGTCTAGTTGACCTAGGTGAACCCTAGACCGATTAGGTGTGTGGTATTTTTGTGTCATGATTGCTTTTTTGTTCCAGATTCTTTTTATGTGTATATTTCATTCTTTTGTTGATAACTAACTAAAAAAAATCACATTCTTTTTCCCCTCCTTTTCTCTGCCTTTCTTTCTTTCTTTCTTCATATCATGGGTACCCCACCTCGCAAAACTCTTGCCGAACTTTGGTACCCACAATCAGACATTACTTCTTACGGTTCTTGATTTGGCCGAATGTCGAACGACCCCTCCATGCCCAAAATTTCATTGAAAGACCGTATAGAAGCGTCTAGGACAAACACTTGTATTCCGCAATCCACTTTGTATCAACCTTTTCAACCTCCCCCACCCTCTTATGTTGATACCCCTTTGCAAGTCATCCTTTGTCCATCGCTGAACATATTGAACAATCCTATAGCCGAGCTTTCACTCCTTTCACCACTACAGATTCTTGGGATCACCAATTTCATTCACCTTCCCTAGACATTGCTTCTGAACCGCCATTTGGGAGTTTTCAGTATCCAAACAACTTTGAATCTTTTACTGAAACCCCTTCACAACCCATGTCTAGTCTGGAACAGTCATTGGAAGACTTTAGGGTAGTGTCGTACCAACAGATGATAGATTTGAATGCGTCCATGGCCGCCCTCATACAACCTAATGACCAGGTAGCTAGTTTTCAGCTAGCTGCAAATTTTCCAATGTATGAAGAGGCGGTAGGACAGGTTGAGAATTTGAGTGGAGGGAGTGAGCTGTAGCCCCTTCCAAATCAAACCTACCCGTTTCGACTTGAATCCCACAACTCCGGTTTTGAATGTCTAATGATTAAAGATAGAACAGATAATGAGTTGTGTGACTTTGTAGTGTTTGATTTGCCCGATTGTGAAGGATCCCTTTTGAGTGAAACAACACCCAATCCTTTTGACCTCTACACCTCCACTCTAGAACCTGAATTGATTAATATCCATGCTTTTGTTGAGGTATCTGAGAATATTGATTTTCACTTGGTTGAGGATATTGACGCCGGGAATATTTTGGATGATGAACCTGTAGATTTGGCAGAGTTTTTCTCTCCAATTCATCATCCCGAGTCATTAACTGTCTTTCCCGAACCCCATATGCGTCTTGATTTTGATGAAATTTGCATGGATAAGCTGAATTTTTAGGAGACTACTGAGGATGAACCAGTTTTAATTGATGAGTCGGATTTTCCAATTCATCCTGTTCCTTTCATTGACTGTGTACACCCTCCTGAACCTTTAACCGATAACCTTCCTCAATCACCTACCTTCATCCTTTCCATCGTTCCGACCTTGCAAGAAACCGTATCATTTTCACTTCCTGTGTCTGGTTTACCAAGTTCAGCGTACCAATGGTTTCTCATGAATCTTGAGGGATTTGACCCAATTTCTCGCCATATTGATAAATTAGTACAATCCATCTTTTCACATCGATCATTACAGATTGTACTAATTTATTCAATCCATTTCCACCCTCAAGTTCGTATTCCACTTCTTTCTCCCTTCCGCCATTCTTCTTCCCATATACCGAGACCGTATCCCGCTTCTATCTCCATACGGTCTCGCGTATTCTCTATTTCTTACCTCTCCGCATTCTTTCACCAGCCACTGCTTTATCACGATAAGATCTTTGAATGGTTGGTGCTCACTTCTCGCCTGTGTAAGGCCTTGTATAGCTTGATACTGTTCTTTCCCTCATAATCCTGAACTTCAACGCTTAACAGTGAAAACACTGTTTTACTTAAGTTTGGGGGGGTAACCTTTTTGTATATATTTTTTGTTTTCCTTTTTTTGTTTTGTATATGATTTGTTTTTAGGAAGCGCCGACAATTTTGACCCTCTTGGTGTAGCCTGATAGTGAGGGCACTGTCAAGTTTAAGTTTGGGGGTGTGCTCGGTAAGCTTTCTTCCTTCGCATTCATTTGTATATTCTACATTTGCATACCTTATTTAAAAAAACCCATAAAAAATCGAAAATTTTCCAAAATATAAAAACTTTGTCGTCAAGTTAGATAATAGGGTAACTTAGATTTTTATTCTGAAAGTTTAGTTGATATGTTAGAAATAACTAAATTCTAGGCTTAAGAATTGAAAATCCTAAAAAATAACCCCCATTCTGTTTAAACTTGGTGATTATACGTCTTTATAGTTTTTTTTATAGAAGTAGGTAATCTTAAGTTCAGTTCTTGAGTTAAGTTAAGATGAGGGGAAACTATTGAAGCTTTACTGAAGGATAAGTCTGAAAAATAGTTTCTTTTCTTGAGTTCAGATTTAGAAACTATACACCCTACAAACTGCACTTACACGCACCTTGAAACTTGGGATAGTAGAGGATACCTAGAAATACTCTTGCCTGAAAGCCTAGTATGAAAGAAAAAACGGTATTTAAAGCTAAACACCAAAAGAGCATATTGAAAAATATATCCGGTCTTGAAAAAGAAAAATAAAAAGAAAAAGAAAAATATAATAAAGTTAAGACGTGGAAACTGCTATTTACGCTTTAAAGTTCACACATTCAGTAATCGGCCGTTAGTGCCTCAAGAAGCATTAATAGTCGCATGAAAAGTGTGTGAGCAACACCGTCCATCATTAAATGAAAAGAAGTAGTATTAGGTATTAGGGCAAGGGTATTATAGCTTGAATTGAATTCTTGAGTGTACGGGTGCAAATATACACACACGTAGGGATATACAATCGATGTTTGGATAAAAGATAGAAATAAAGAATAAGACTTGTGTTTTCTGTAAAGTTGATAAAAATCCATGATTTGAGGCTGCACTTTAGAAGGAAAACTCAGGAGAACCAACATCTTTCTAAACTTTTTCTGGAACGTCTAGGATCCAAGGTTAAATAGATAGGAGGTATGAAAAATAAGGGTTGGATATTTCTAACATAGGATGATAGAGTTTCTAACGTAAATACTAAACTGTAGGAGTAGAATCGATATTAACTTATGACACTAGCTTGACGGGATTTTGAGGGTGTAATCCGCTGAAAACCCTCAAGAGACAACACTCCTCCTACTAGGGACACCTAGAGGTTTAACAGCTTGTTGTACGAGCTCAGTGCAATCGCGTTCCCTGCGAAAGTGCGGTTAGGACTTTTTGTGAATAAATTGGTTTTGCTCGGGACAACCAAAAGTTAAGTTTGGGGGTATTTGTTCATACCAGAATATTGCATTTTATACGGCCCATTCTTACGCTCGTTTGTTTATCGGTAGGTACTCTTGAGCCTTGTTTGCTAGTTAAATACAGGATACTGGTTCTCAGCTCTAAACAGTGAAATTCATGGAAAAGCAAGACAAATTCTGGATTACTGCCAACCACAGATAAAACACGGGTCTCCGCTCTCTATCCGTATGTTGCCGCACACCAGTTTAAGGGACAAAATGCCAAATCGATGTCATTTTCATGCACAAGTTCAATGTCAACACAAGATCCAACATATCTACGTGGAGCTCGAGGAAATCATGGCAAAAGATCCACATCACATCACCTTTTGTTCTGCTGGAATTCTGGAAATATTGCGAAGAGATTCTGGGAAACAACATATACCATACTAAAGAGTACACAAAACCAGGGAAACCGACAAAAGATGAAGAGCCAATTCCTCAATAGGGCCACGGTTCCGCGGCATAAGCACGCTTTGGCCGCGGATCCACGGCCGTATGGTCTCCTCAGTAGGAGATCTTTTAGGGGTTGTTTGGTAATTTTATAAGGAGGCCGATTGTTGCCCTAGGTTTCGAGTTACTTGCCTATAAATTGCCCAGAACTTGCCAAGCCATGATGTTCTTTTTCATGCCCTCTTTTTGTTAGTTTTTAGTTCAACTTCTTCTTCTTCATCATCTTTCATCCATTAAATTGTTGTGAGAGCTTTTGAGTGGATGTTAAATGAAGATGGGAGTTATTTTGTATCATTCTTTTGCTTAGCTTTCCCCTTGAGCTCTCTACCTTAATTTGATCTTGCAACCTCTTAAGTGAGCTTGCAAGTTTAAGCTTTGGTCATTGATCTCAAGGGGTTGTATTATTTTGGAATCAATAATGTTCTTTCTTATGTGCTTCATTCTCCATGAGTTCTTTGCCATTTCTTGATCTTGCAACCTCTTAATTGAGCTTGCAAGTTTAAGATTTGGTTATTGAACTAATGTCTTGTTTTGGGTTCTATGGTTCATAGTTTCATTTCTTGCCCATTTACTTTCTTGCACTTTAATACTTGCTTTACTTTCGTGCACTTAAATTCCATGCACTTTTTACTTACTTGTAATCTTTTCTTTTCTTTGTTTATCTTTTCTTTTGCTCTTTTTGGTTCGTTTTGTGAATGGTTGTAATATGTTGCTGTTAAGAATAAATACGATATTGTAAGTTAATGTTTTTTTGCTCATTTCCTTTTCCCGTTATTTTCCTTTGAACTCCGTCCAAACGTTACGCAAGCGCTCCGTTAGTCACCTTACCCTACCAAGGTAACGGTGATTCCTAACCGCGACCGGTTGCGTTCGGTTTGGCCGGAAGCGAAAGCAAGAGACAAGAACAGAAGGACAAGGGTAAATAAGCCGGATTCCACGAATACCGTGCTTAAATCCCTTAATCCACATTGTTGCCGATTGCTAGCTTCAATTGGTCAAGACTCGGCTCAAAGGTTTTGAGTGCGGATTTCCTTAGTTTACACTTTCGTATCTTTTTCTTAACAACTTTATACTTGCATATAACACTTAGGATAGAATTGAACAAACATATACACATTCTTTATTGACTCGTCTAAGACTCGAACGGATATACAACCATCTCCCTGTGGATCGACCCGTGCTCAACCGGCTAGCTGCATAGCGACACCGTCCTGATCGCGGTTATAACTTTAGAATTTTGAACATCCGACATGCCAAAAGCGTGCGATCAGTGGCGCCGGTGTTCTTCAGACCGAAAGGCATCACTTTGTAGCAGAATATGCCCAGAGGAGTCCGGAAAGCGGTGTGCTTCTGTTCCTCGGGATGCATCTTTATTTGATTGTACCCTGACGAGCCGTCCATGACGGAGAAGACTTCGTGATGGACGTGTTGTCTATCATCAACTCGGTAACTGGTACGGGAAAATCGTCATTCGGGCAGGCTTTGTTAAGGTCCCGAAAGTCCACGCAGATGCGCACCATCCCGTTCCTCTTCATCACTGGGACGATGTTGGCAATCCAGTCGGGGTATTGCACTTCTTGGATGAAGCCGAAGTCGATCAGCTTCTTGACCTCGGCGTTGATGCTCATTTCAAGTTCGAGCCGCATTCTTCTTGGCGCTTGTTTGACTGGCTTGATGTCCGGAGATGTCGCCAATTTGTGCACAGCTACTTCTGGATCTAGTCCCGGCATTTCGAAGTAGTTCCATGCGAAACAGTCTTTATACTGCATGAGCACGTCTTTGAGCGTAGCCACCTTCTCTTTAGAAAGCAGCTCACTGATGAATGTAGGCCGCGGATCGTCTACCGTCCATAAGTCAATTTTCCATAGGTTGTCCACAGTAGTGTGAATTCCATCTTCCAATTCTTTTGGCACTGGTAGAAATTCTGAGATCATCTCGTCATCATCGTTTTCGAAGCACCAGGACATGTCATCCATGTTCTTGCGCATTCCTTCTTCTGACAGCGTTATTGCGCGACAGGTACGAGATCGTTTACAAAACCGATGTTGGTCTGGTTCTACTCTCGCCATATACGTTGCCTTTGGCATATGCTTTTGCGGTGGGGTCACCTTCCAACTATTGGATAAAGCGAACCTGCCGAGTTGATATTGGTCTTCGACCCAATTCTTGAATGTAAAGCAGTCTTCAAGAGGATGACCTATTGCTCGGTGATAGGAGCAATAATCTGGGTGATGAACTTCATTTGCTTGATCGGGATGCCGAGACTCCGGGGGTGTCATCATTTGATGCTTCATAACGAGGTCAAAGATTTTCCTTGTCTTTTCTCGGGGGAAAGAGTATGCTCGGCCTATCTTTTTCGTTAGAGACGGATTCCGGCTGACCTTCTCTTGATCGTGTGGCCTTTTGGATCCGTTTTGCCGCTGTCGAACGTTTTTTCTGTTCTTCAACTTGTTTTTGCGTCTGCATCGGGCCTTTTTCCTATCTTAGGAGTACGTAGCGGGCTGACGACAAAGGGCATCATCATCTTCCGTGGCCTGCCGAATGAGACGTTGCGTCTTAGCCTTCTCGTAAATGGCCATTTCGCGGCTGTAGTCGTTTCGAACCTTTTGACTCACTTCCTTTATTAGCTTGTCCATCTGTTCTTCAAACGACGGACTCAGCATTTTTATGGCAGGACCTCGTTCTGGTTCAACGTCGGCGTCTTTTAAAAGGGCGTTCTCTTTTTCATCCAGGTCCTTTATGACATGGAATCCATGGACCTGCTCCCGTTTCTTGGACTGGACATATCCAAGCCCGATCGTTTCCATTTTTCCGTTGGGAAATTTTCATTGAGTTCCAGGGACGTTCCAAATCCTGTTGTAGAACTGGGCCTATCGCGCGGTCTGCTTAAAGGGTACGCATTGGCCCCTCAACAACCATTTTAATCCTTCTGTGTAGTATCTGGGCAGACGGATGGACTGGAGCTTGTCAAGTGCAGAATCGGCACCATGCCAGATTTCTTTCTCCACTTTCATTTTCGCGGATCGATAAAAGAGGATCGTCTTTTCATCTTTTCGCCTGGGAGGGACGTAAAACGTTTACAGTTCTTGCACACTATAGGTATCAAGTGCGTCGAGCTCTTTGTAGTACCGCCGCGGAACCATAGAGATTTGCAAACTCCATTCGTCGCCTAGCACGGCTTGTATGGATAGTCGAACAGAAAATACTGCATTGACCTCATCTTCAGAGTCGCTGCCGAAGATCAATATAGGGGTAGACGGTCCAGACTTGTTGTATTGGAGCGGCCCTGAATAGACTATTTCTTCTTCCTCCTCGGTATCACTCCCGAAGAATGGACTAGTGGTGATTGCATTTTTCTTGTCCTCCGGTTTATGGCATCTTTCCGTGTCCTCAAAGTCTGGTAAGAAATACTATGCGTCTTCATACTTTCGGACTTCATTCACGGAGAATGGGTTCAGCTCCCCTGTTATGGTATACTCGAGACCATCCTTGAAGTACTTCATACACTGATGCTGTGTAGAAGGGATGATGTTGTACTCGTGTAACCAAGGCCTGCCGAGCAAAGCGTTGTAGCAAGTCTTGGCGTCAATGACATGAAACTTGACATCGGTGACGAGCAGCCCAAAGCGTAACGTCAGTATCACAGACCCGAGCGTCCGTGATGACTGGGAGTCAAATCCGGAAATAGTGATTTTATTTCGAGTGAGGTGTTGAACGCTCATGCAGATTTCTTTTAGCACCCTCACATTTAGGAGGTTGACAGAGAACCCGTTGTCAACTAAGATCTTCCCTATCTTGATATCATGGCAGTATCCGGTGACATAAAAAGGACAGTTGTGCTCATATATTCCGAGGAGGAGATCTTCGTCGCTGAAAGAGATGTCAGCGGTGTGCACTTTTTCCAACTCTTCCTTCATCTTTTCTTCGGCAAGGAAAGCTTGAAACCGTTCGGGCTCTTGTAGTGCCTTGATTAGAGAATCTCTCTCCTCTTTAGATAGCAGAAGGGCATCAAGAATGGTTAGTTAAGAGGGTATCTTCCTCAGGTGTGCCAGAGCGCTGTAATCCACCTTGTTTTTCTTAGGCGGGTCCTTGGCTGCCAGCTCTTCGACGACTCGATCATTGAGGGCGATATCCTCACGGACTTTTTCCTTCCCTTTATCTTTTTTATTCGATCCGTTGTTCGTAGGTCCGAGATTCTTTTCGGCAACGTACGATTGCGTAGCTAAATATTCTCGCAGGTCTTTACTTCTTCTGTTTCGGAGATGGATTCCTTGAAGAGAGGGCCGAAAGCTATTTCTTCATCAGAATCGCTCCCGAAGGTGAGAACTTGTGATCCTCCGGAATCAACCATGTGACAGTTACCGGCGGTTCTTTTGTGCTCATCGGTCGCGCTTCATTGTTCCCAACGAGTTTTGCGCTTCATCCGCTTCAAATGTTGTCGATAAGCGACGTATCCCTGCCACCAATTTTTAAAGGCCATGCATTCCTCGGTAGGGTGCATGATCCTCCGATGGTATAAGCAGTAGTTTGGATATGCATCCGGTTCATCGGGACACGTACTCCCTAAAGTATCTTCTTTGAGAGATGGCAACCTCATTCCCATTGACATGGCTTTGGCAAACCGCTTCCTTGTCATAAGCATATTTTTGCTGGTGGCAGGAGTGCTTTGATCCGGTTGGGGTACTTCAACCCTTTCGTTCAGTCGCTGACATTTGGCTCTTTCGTATATGGCGATTTCACGCTCTCGGTCAGCTTTGCTTTTCTGAAGAGCTTCGTTCAGGAATATGTCAATCATCCCGTCTGACGGTTCCGAGAGTTCTGGGTCTGGATCTGCCCCCAGTTTATTTGCATCAAGAGCTTCTTTACTATCGATTGACGAATGAGAGATCGCGTGGCAGCTTGCTACATAATCCTCAGGCTCATCTGAAGAATTGTCTCCTTCATTAGCGTCATCGGCTTCATTTTCAAGAACATGATTAAAGAATTCGTCCAACGTGATTGGGGTCCGTGCCTTCTGGTTATATTCTTCCAGTGCATCGATGTGTTTCTGCAGACCTGTACGGCTGTCTTCGGGTTGGACGGGCTTCTTGGCCTTCTTCTTTTTCTTTAAAGATTTTGGAGGCTTGGCCTGAATGTTTTGTCCACCTTCACCAACTTTCAGCGTTGGGCGCGGCTTCAGCATCCCCTCAATAATCTCGGGCTCCAGCGGGCTCTTCCACCTAATTGCCAGGCAAATTTGGAGATCCTTCAACATTCATTTTGTTTTGGCTGAAAGAGCGACTTCCCATGGAGCTTCTTCTATAAAAGAGTATGATGCCCATGGCGTGTCCATCTTTTTAGGAGTATGCGGCTGGGGCGGGCTTACCTTCCAGTTCTTAGACATCGCGAATTTGCCCTGTTGGTATTGGTCCTCAATCCAGCCTTT
The DNA here is from genome assembly GCA_030015575.1 of Agapanthus africanus. Lineage (NCBI taxonomy): Eukaryota > Viridiplantae > Streptophyta > Magnoliopsida > Asparagales > Amaryllidaceae > Agapanthus > Agapanthus africanus. Next base: position 437,178,752 of record CM057340.1, on the reverse strand, counting down.
GAAGACGAAGCAATCTTCGATTGGATGTCTTACTGCTCGGTGGTAGGGGAAGTAATTAGGATTGTTGGTGTCGCCCGGCTGCAGTGGACATCTTGGATCTGGCAGATTGATGAGTCTGTTACGCACCGCCAGTTCGAATAGTCTCCTCGTTTTATCCCGCGGAAACGAGTAAGGGCGTTTTAGCTTTTCGTTAAAGAATCGCTGTCTATCATTTTGGCGATCAGTTGGTTTTGGACCGTTGGGGTGCTGTTGAGCGTTGGCGACAAAGGTCGCTTTTCCTTTCCCCTTTTCGTTTTGAGGCTCCATTTTCGAGGAAGACGGTCTATGGCCCATCTGATCCATTTGAGCCAGCTTGTCAATCAAGGCCTAGAAGGTAGTCGGCTTGAAAAACATCATGAGCTGGGATATGGTCGCTTGCGGATCGAGGGTACCAACGAACATGCCTACTGCAGGAGCCTTTTCTATGCGTTATTCGCACTTCGACTATAGGTTCCCCTACCGTATCGCGTACTGAACCCATGTTTCGCCTGGCTTCACCCTGGCGTTAATTAGTGCGGTGATTGGGGTGCGCTCGCTAGCGCTTATGAATCTTTGTGTAAACAGTAGCTCCATTTCTGCAAATGTCTTAACGGAGTCGTTCGGGAGCTCAGAGTACCATTCAAACGCTGTCTCCGACAAGCTGCCAATGAATTGGCGAAGCAGTAGCTTATCGTCACCTCTGGTCTTGCCACATAGAGCCCTGAACTGAGCGACATGTTGATGGGGATTGCCCGTCCCCTTGTATAGATGGAATTTAGGGATCGTGCATCTCGGCAGGTACTTTATTTGGTCGTACCAACCGGGATAGGGTCGTCCAGTCTTGACGATTTGTCCAGCCACTTCGCTCACCTGATGAGCTCGTATCTGTTGAGCTATATAATCTTCAAGGGCGGCTTTGGAGATCGTCTCCTCTTTGGCTGCTGATAGAGTCGGAAGAGAGTTCGATGTCTCTCCTCTGTCGTCTTCAAGGATAATCGGAGGGTCTTCAGCTGGAGGATCCGGTTGTATCATCATCCCGACCATATCTTGGAATAAAAGTGCCATTTGTTTTATGTTAGCCGCTTGTTCCGCGGCCTCTTTGTCTTTCCTCTCGAGCATTCTTCGGAGGAACTCAGCATCGGTTTCTTGTTCTTGACGCTGCTCCGACGATGTCTCCGGGCTCCCTTTTGGCCCGGTGAGTGCAGCCATAGTTGTCAGCATCTCCTGGAGCTTTTGCTGTTGTAATTCCTGAGCCTTTGTCACAAACCGTGTCAGTGGTCGATGACCTGTGGATGCACGGCTTTCCTCTTTTCCGAAAGCCATGTAAATGGTATGCAACACCATGCCTCCAGACTTGGGGCGTTTAGGTTCGGTTCCCTTGAAATTCGTCACAGACACGGGGATTTTCTCCGTCCTTCTCCTTTTGTGGGCTGTCGAAGTTGAAGGAGCCATTGAAACAGGCACCCAAGCAGACGACACCTTCTGTGGTAGGACAGGGTGTTCCTTCTCTTGCCGAACCTTCATCTTCTTCGGTCGGCAGGAGTAGTCTTGGTTAACGATAGAGTCTTGGACTTTTCGCCAAACCCTGTGAATTTTGGAGGACAGCCGCTGAGGGGGCTGCTCCGTCATCGCCTTTATAACGTTCTCCTCTGGTGGAGGAGCTCTTTTCAGCACAGCGATTGGAGAGTTCTTACACACCCTCCTAAGCGGCTCAAAACTGTTCCCAGTTGGAACAGCAACATCGACTTCCACCGTTGGAGCTGGCGGAGTCATACAGAAGGGGAACTGCCCCCAGCTTTTCTTACTCGGCGCCAATAGCGACGTCGAGCTTGTCGTGCGGCCGGGATTACCTCCGTTGTCGAGGTAGCTGCATCGTGCTTCATGCTTTGATGAGAAACTGCTGTTGGTGTCAGCTTGTCAAAGACTGACGTCCGTTGAGAAGGGATAGCCAACCTGTCGAAGGCAGACTTTCGAGCATGGGAAGAAGCCTTTGTATCTTCGCCTGAAGTGAGAGTTGGAGCAGACAGTCTAGCGAAGACCGATCCCATAGCAGGAGGAGCCTCTCCGATGATTTCGTTTATTGGGGTTAGAATGGCGATCCGCTTTAGGATAACTCCTTCACGTATTGTAGGCTTTTTCATGGGGCCATCTGAGCTTTGGCCCAGTCTGTTGAAAACCGAGGCGCTGGATTTGGGAAACCCGTTGAGAGAGGCCGCGGTACTTGCAAGCCGATCAAAGACCGACTTCCTCGAAGCTTCTTGCGACGGCAGTAGGGATTTGAAGCTCATTGGAGGGAGCATGGTCCCAAAGAACAGCCCAGTGGTGGCTTACTTCACCTGTTCCACTGGCATTGTGAAAACGGAGGCCGCTTGAGGCCCATAGGTCACTCCTCCAGCAAGGACGAAATGGGAGTTGTTGCAGTAGATGCAGTTGAAAGCCATTGATCCTCTATTTTCTGCACGGAGCAAGACACCAAATCTTAGTACCTCGAATCCAGGGGCAACCATAGAAAACCGTGATTCGTTCGCGAAACACGACACACGAAGTGTGGAGTGGAAAGGGAAAAAGGTCCCACCGGGGGAGCCAGAATCTGTTTACCGCCGAAAACAGAGATGAAACCGCGTAGGTCGTCTTTCCTGAATTTGGGGGCAGATGCTATTTGGTTTTATCCGTCCACCTCTCCGAAGATGCCAAGTTGATTTATGGCACCATGTACCGAAGGTTTAGACAGATGCGGCCGATGTAGCAGACTTCGTCAGATTCCCCCTCATTGTGAGGGTTTTTTGATTGTGGGGTCGCTCTTCCCTGCAGGCGCAAGCCTCTGCAGTTAATTACGCTACAGCATCGTGGTAACCACTTTCTCCTTTTCCAGATGGTCACTTCGTGTCGTATTTGTTTGTTTTGTTTTTTGGTTGCCCATGGATTGTATACAGAGACTAATTTATGTTGTCGCCCATAGGTCGTGGATTAGACCAAATCCGTATTTTCTTAGATTTGGGTTTGGGTTGGGTTTAAGGATCGTTAGTCTCGTTTGAGATTAAGATCAACTTAAACGTTTGTTAAGGATACGTTAGTCTAATTTTAGACTAAGATCTACTTAACAGGGTTTTGGGTTCATTTAGATCAAACAAAACAGCATGTGGGCTCTGTTGTGTTAGTTTAGGGACATTGCGGTCCAATGGGTTTAAGGATCGTTAATCTCATTGAGATCAAGATCAACTTAAGCGTTTGTTAAGGATACATTAGTCTAATTTTTAGGCTAAGATCTACTTAACAAGGTTTGGGATCATTTAGATCCAACAAAAGAGCATTTGGACTCTATTGTTTTAGTTTAGGGACATTGCGGTCCATTGGGTTTAAGGACATCATAGTCCATAGAGTTTAAAGATATCGTAGTCTGTAAAGTTTAAAGACATCATAGTCTATGAGTTTAAGGACCACATAGTCCATGAAAGTTAAGGACATCATAGTCCATGAAGTTTAAAGACGTCATAGTCTGTGGGGTTCTGATTTAATCAGTTTGGGAATGCGCCAAAAGTTATTGGTTATTGGGACCCTCCATCTCTCTGAAGACGTTGAAGGATTACAACGACATGTATCAGAGGTATGAAAAGATGTACCCTTGACCAATGTCCCGATTTTGGGAAGTGGGATGAACATCAGTTTAAATGTCATCTGTTTGGAGCTTATTAGCTGTCTTGAGATCGGCTTTGGAAACCCCGAGCATGAAGGGTTCAATTGATTGTCTTTGGAACGTTTGATCTGATTCTGGCTAATGTTAGCCCTTCCTAGTGTTCAACACTAACATGTTTATTCAGCGCTCACGTGCTCCCACGTGAAGTGTAAAAAATGGTGTTAAACACTAAAATTCATAGGCGCTCACGTGGGGTCACGCGAGGCGCTTAAAGTAATATTAGACCTCAAGAATTTGAGGTGCTGCCTCTACGGGTTTATTCTTTTGTCCTTTTCTGAGCGTTAAGTGCTATTGGGTCACGTGGGAGCACGTGAGGCTCCTCAAAAATGGAAACTGCCTTTGATTTATTCCCTTTTGCTTTTTAAGTGCTAAGCACTACTATGAGGTCATGTGTGATCATGTGAGTCAATTTCCTTTATTCTCTTTTGTTCATCACAGGAGAGCACGTGATCGGCAGTTATCATGTTGGGTGCCAATTCTTTTATGTGCACGGAGATCCTAAGTTTCGAGTCTTCAAGCCCATCGTTTTATGAGAATTGGATCCTTAAGACTTAGTTTTTCTTTTAGCACTACTAAAATAAGGGGTTGCCCCTATGGATAACAACATCCGTAAGGGCAGATAAAGTTTGGCCCTACGGATTAATCTGTAGGGCCAAACGGTTGCCCCTACGGTCCTTATATATTTATTTAAAAATTATTAAATGTTAAATTGTTGTTTGCCCCTACGGAGCCGCAAACCATGAACCTACGGACTTATCCGTAGGGGCATCTAAATAGGGATTTATGTAAAAAGGCAGATTGATCTCTACGCCGATTATCTCTTATTTTCTCATCACTACGCGCGAACCCAAATCCCCAAACCCTCGTTCCCGCCGATCGCCATTCTCGTCGTCGTCGTTCTCGTCGTCTCCAGTGCCGGCCGATTCGTCGTCGCCACCGCCTGCTTCTTCCTCATCTCCGTTCGTCGCCGCCACCGATTCATCGTCGCCACCGCCTGCAAAGGTTAGGAAATCTTCAATTAAACAAATTTTTGATTGTTTTAGGGCTATGGTTCATGGTTTGGGTACCGATGAGGCATCGGTTGGGGTTAGCGTTAGGGTTAGGGCTGGGGCTGGGGCTACGGTTGCGGTTGGGGTTGGGATTCGGCAGGGGGTTGTGGTTGGGGTTGGGCTTGGGGTTAGGGTTAGGGTTGGGGTTCGGCTGGGGTTGGGGCTGGGGCTGGTGGTAGGGTTAGGGTTAGGATTGGGGTTGGGGTAAGAAACTGGATGCTGTTACCGCAGTAGATTGCAAAGGCAGATATTTTGCCAGTGAGATTACAAAATTAGGTAAATACATCTTTGACATAGCCCAAAAACAAAAGAAGCGATGTTGGAAAGCTATAACTGAGCGAGCTAGACACTGTTAAGAAGTTGAAGTTTCAAGAATTATAAAATATATTTGTGGAGCTTAATGTATGTATATGCTACCTGCCTTTATCTTAGCATATCTTACATGCTGTTTTTCCGTCGTTAATTGTAAGAATTGAATTAGGAATCTAGGATGATACAACTTAAGTTGCTTTATCTACTTTTATCATATGATTTGGAAATAAATTTGAACATAGGATTATGACATTCTTTCTTTTTCTTTTCGTTATAACCTTTAACTGATTTTAGCAATAAATTGTCCTTTAAACAAGAGAAGCCAGTGTCTTGTCAAGAAATTTGACTTTCTTAATTGTTTTAAGCTTATCTATTGATGTATGCTTGGTATTGTAGGCAGAACTTTACTGGGTAAGGAAAGCATTTGATAAAGCTGAGCCATTATATTTAGAAGCTATAACTATTCTGGAGGAAGTGTTTGGTTCTGATGACGTACGGTGTGTATATTATTTCAGTTGAAATTTATTTTATTTTCTAACCTTGTAAACATGTATGCTTAGTAAGTAACTAATGTTAAATCTAATAATTTGTATAAATAGTTATTAATGAAGTTCAGTGAAGGGTCTTTAAGCCTTTTTGACTTTTTTTTAATGATATATACTTACATTATATGTGTAGAACAGATATAGTAATTCTGTTTTTTAATATATGATTTTATGTATTTTTAACTTTTTAGTCACCTAAATTGGATGATGGACATATTTGTCATTCTTTAAGGTTTCTTGCTTTTGCAGAGTAGGGGCTGCTTTACACATCCTAGGGCAATTTTACCTTGTCCAGCGAAAACTGGAGCAGGCTCAGAAGTGCTATGAGATATAAGTTCTTTCGAAGCACTTTTTTCTTTATGAATTTTTTATTTTAATAATATTTTTTCCATGAACCATGATACTTGATATGATAGTTGTTGGTAATAAAGCATAAATTTCAAGGCAAGGTTCTCAGAACTCTAATGTTGTATTTCGATAGATTTATATCTAAGCTTTAAGACAATTAACTTTCATCCTTTATGTGCTATTTCTCATCTCCTTCCCCCAAAAGAAAACCCCTCTACTTCTATGTCTTCCCCTCCATTTCATATTTCCAGGTTCTCCCAAAAGAAATTATAATAACATGTCACATCTTCTTTAAGCAGCATAAGTTAATTATTTATTTATCTATCAATTCCTATGTGATAATCTGTTCTATTGTCTTTCTGTTTCTTTTGGCAGCGTGCTCTAAAGGTATGAAACAATACTTGAATTCTCTGTCTTTCATCTCCGATATGGTGGTTCTTTTCCTTTTATTGCTATATGTTGTTTATGTTTTGCGTAGATAGAAGGACATGTTCTGGGCTATGGTGTGCTTATACAATATATTATCTTAAAAAGGGTAATACCGTGTTTTTCTAATATGGATAATTTGTCATTGTTAATCCATCTTCCTGAAAACGGTTTATACGGAGGAAGTATATTTCTTGGTACTTGAGAAAAATATATGTTGAAGTCAAAAGTTATCAAGATTTAAATGCTCCGCTTATAGTCTTCCAAGATATTTTATATTCCAAGGCAAGGTGACAATAATTGCATGCTTATGCACGATTTGGTATGTAGATTCAAGGTTATGCATGGCTACGACCCTTTCTTATGGTTTCTTATCATAATATTCTATACACTTGTAGTTTATAAAGGCAGTTAGATCATATCACTATACGAAATATTGTATTGTGTTCTATTGTGTATTGTGGATCACATACTAGATAACCAAGACATTGCATGCCTGTGCACGTTTTGGTATATTCCTCGATACGTGAAAAAATTTTATTTAATAAGGGAAAACTTAAAATAACAACCTTTATACTAAAAAAATTATATATGCTATTACTTAGTAGTGTATGGTTTTTAGATGCAAAATCCATTTGAGAAATACTTTTCCTACCCACTATTAATCCATATTCTCAATATAGTCATCATAACCTACAATTTATATGATACAGTCTAACATGGCCCGTGAGTACGTCAGGGTTAAGGACTGGATTTAAGTGAATTGGCAACAGCGTATGCAACCTAAGTTTGTCACTGGAGTTTCTGCTTTCATTGAATTTGCATGTGCACATAATAAGAAGTAGAAGACAGTAATGTGGCAGAAAAAGAAGGAGAAGACAGTAATGTGGCAGAAGAAGAAGAAAATGGCATTCCTTGTTCTCTGTTTCAGCATCAATCTTCTGATATGAACTAATGATGGCTTTCACATTGGCTTTTCCTTTTAGAGACTTCTTAGTGTCCAATGGAAAGTATACATCAAATTTTGATACATGCAGATACCAGAGGAGCACATCTGCTATCTCTGTAGGTAAGGCTTTGAATTTGTTGATTTTGGTATTTCTTGTCAATTTTATAGACCAGTATGTGCTAAATATAATGTTCTGACAGTTGCTAGGGGGAAGGCAGCATTCCTTGATCCCGCTCGTGAAGAACTATCCACTTCACGTTGAGTGGGGTGAGCAGCACCGGCACTCATTCGCCCTCTTCTTTGATCAGGCTCGGGTATTAATATATATTTTCATTTGTGATATAATGCAATATTAAGAGTTATTTTCTAATATATCTAATATTAAGAGTTATTTTCTAATATTGCAGACCGCTCAGACCCTGGCGCAAGGTGGTACACCGAGCGTGCTGTCTGTAAGTCTACGGTAGCGCCCCGGCCGACTACAGATACCAAATGCGGAACAAAAACTTTTTAACTGGCGCTATCGTATACTTTAATCCGGATCTGCCATTATTGATAAACTAACAAACTGTAAAGAGAGTAGAAAGGTTATACCGAACGATCCGAGTCCTTCGTTCTTTAACCATCATCCTACGCTCCGTTGCGGCTGCTCCGATCTCATCGATCTCCGATCTCATCGATCTCCGATCTGCTCGTCCAGGTGGCACCACGTCAACGATTCTTTAAACGGGCTCCCGCCTCTGACTCGAGGCAACTCGGTCGTCAAGTTTGCTAAAAGAGACGACCAAGATTGATGTAGAGAATGAGTAGAAGACTTTGTCTCGTTCCGCCCAAAGCCATGGACGAACGGTTAATGAAGTTGCTAATTGATTTAGGTGATGGAATGAAATGAGCAATGAAATTTCCATACACCCCAAAACTATCATAATCTTTTCACAACCATTTTCATCAAGTTAGTGAGTGAGAGTGAGGAGGGAGGCCGGCCATATATTGGAACGGGGGGTGAGTGTAGGAGAGAGGAGAGTGACCACAAGAGAAAATATCTAGTGTGAACACAAATTAATATCTAGTGTGAACACAAATAAATATCTAGTGTGAACACAAAGTGTGAACACAAAGAAAGCAACCAAGGAAACATCAACACCACTCTAACCTAGTCACCACCTTCTAGAACCTTCTAGAAGAATGACTCACCCTCATCCAAGAAACGATAGATCCGTCTTTAACCGAATGTTAAAAGACGGCTGATAAAAAATTGAAAACTGGCAACTTCCAAAAGTAATCCCGAAACGAATTTCAGGATAACCCGGTAACTGTATAAATATACCCGCATTTGTATTACAACCGAATACAAATGCAACTGAGACAAAGATATTATATCTACTCAATATAATACTCGGATCCGGCTTAAACCAAAGCCGACCAGTATCATCTGCCCGAAAAATGACACGTTCGTAAACGCACGTGCATTTTCCGAACCCTGCCATAAAACCATACGGCCTCTACAACGTTTCTCCCGAACTTGGGAAACTGTCTGTGGGGGACTCTAATGACTCGTCAGTACCCTGGCAGTGGGATTAACCACAAACCGTCAACGGCACTAGCTATGCGTAACGGCTGCCCATAGACTGACCTCAAGGGTGGCCGATAAGCGAACTCATCCGGAAACCCTACTGAGCCTAACAGTGACAATGTATATACAGTCCGGTCCGTTCGTCAATGAGTTTCACATATCTACCTAGGGGGCTAGTAACGTCAGATCCCCAATAGCAGTATAAGTCGTGTCCGAGTGTAGCCCAATAACACCCTGAGATACTACTGGAGTACCTACCAGTAAATCTCCTGCCACGGCCATGGGCTTTGTGTAATGGCTCTCCTAGACACAGCACGATCTCGCCCCCAATACCGGGAGAGACGAATCCTCTGCCGATCTGCTCACGTGCCTCCATGTGGCTCGGGACTGTACCCAAAAACTACCTGTTTCCACGGCTCCTTTGAGCCGTGGTAGGGTAGAAATCAAAGCACAGTGGGAACTCACACGAGATAAATGACGACCTCAGGTCGATGAACTAACCTGTACACATGTCACCAGGGAACTACTATCTGACGATATGTATAATACCAACTAGCAGGTTCCCGGCGAGTCCTGTCCGGTGTACTCATAACCCAATGAGCATCTGTATACATCTTCGGTGATCCAACTGACACCAGTGGCTTGTGAGACCGGCCACCGCCCCTCGTCGGGGTCTCGACTGTATACACTAGTCTACTCCGGAGTATCGATGCCCTGTCTCGAAACTCCCACGACTAGGGACAACAATTAAGGATATGCGTATAAACTACCCAACTCTCACGTATATGATCGCCATCATACTGTTGGTAGTAAAGAAAGATCCTAAGGGCTATATCAAAGTGTAACATGTAATCAGTCACCTGAACATGTACACAACTGATAAAGGCAAACTAGATAGCATACTATCATCTCGAGTAAGACTGTCCGGCCGGTATAGGTCCTCCGCAATCATTGCAATCACGTACCTGTGATCCAATAATTGACTCTGAGGGCACTATCTCCAACAATCTCCCACTTGCACTTAGGGCTAATTATTGCGATGTCGACTACTCACAGCCCGTGTGAAACCGAACATTCAACTCCTCTACTAATCAGTTTCACAAAGCCCGTTTGTAAAACTATTATGTTTGAGAAATAGCCTCAGTCAGTGGATCCGCCTAGATGTTTCTTTCTATATCTCTCTAAATCTCAAGTTCGCGGAGAAAGCCATCTCCCGAATCGAGTAATACCTGTCTTAGAATATGTCTGGATATCTGATGGGACCTAGTTCATAAATGAACTCCAAATCCAAACTTCTTAGACTGTATCGATCACTGAACCAAATCAGTATCCGGCACCATGCCTCCCACAGTATACTCTTGGACCACCTGTCCATAATACTGTCCCTCATCAGAGGGAAAATTATAACTCTGACAATCACTCTGTCAACCATGTCACCTTTGAAGCCTGGAATGATAACCGTCTCCCGAAGAAGGCTGCCATCATCAAATCCGTAGAACATGTACTTATATTCTAAAACTGCTTCCTTATGTTTCTCCATGATTGGATTAATACAAACTTATTGCATCTAGTGCAAAAACAACATCTGGTGTGGTACTTGACATCTCTGACTCAATTGCCTAAGCAAGTGATCTGCCAATCATGCACATCCCTCTCCCTTTTAGTCTGTAAGATACCTTTAGAGAGGGTGACTCCATGACTTGCAGGTACACCACCATTCCAGGAGTCATCTATTCTAAAAACCATTAGAATACTGTCAAAGTACCCACATTAGGAAACTACCGAAATCCAGATCTAAAACCATAGATCTAGAAACCAAAATGTCAAATATTATATCCATATCCTGTCTGGAGAAACAACTGTGTGACGACCACAGTACAACCGATCGTAGTGTAGGAATTTTACTTCCTACTCTGTGTATGTCATCCAGATACCATGACATCACACCCTACTACCTTCTTAACAGATCCATCCCCTATTCTGATTGAAGTCAAACCCATGACTGTCACATCAAAATTAGATGATCAATCTCCGCTATATCTGCTCTAGTCTATAAATAGACATAAGCTACTTGCCCACTATGCTTCCGCTGCTCCCACTGACTACGACAACCCTCTGGCAGAATAATATATACGTGCACTTCTAAAGCTAATTTAGAACGACACTATACTTAAGCTCCTGCCGGGTCTCATAGCCTGGAATAACAGTAGTGTCAAGTCTGGGTAGATAAGAACCTTCCTGTCACCGTCCTTGAGGCTACCGAAGTACCTCTCGGGTGTCTGAGGTTACCCATCATATCTGCGGAGTGGCTATTGGAATGTCAAACCTGATTGAATATATTGGTCCTATTAAATTTTCCGTAATCGTTCGCGGTTCTGGAATCACTTCCAGTTCTACCATACTCCCACTACTGTTTTCTGAAAAAGATCCATTTTACTAAAACTGTGGCGAGTCAAGAACAATATCACTATTGATCTTCCAAATGGTAGAAAATCAACCCTCGTCATAGCCAGGGTCAACCCACAAACAGCCATTACAGAAACGTGCCCTGAGTTATCCAGAGTCTGGTTTTAAGCATAAGCTGGACAACTCCCCGTACCTTAACATCTTTTAAGGTATGAACCATTCTATATCCAATATAGAAACTTTGGCACTTATTTAATTGGAACCAGATTCAAATCATGCAACTGTCTCCAGTGCATATCAATTTAATGGAAAGAGGCTAATCAGCATTACTCAACTTAGGAATCCATCCAATTATGAGTAACCTGAAAGAGAAACAAGTTTCTCAAAACCATTACTAACATCTGAATACCAATCACAAGAATCTACATCTTCGATCTCTTTGAAGAATCCCGATACTTGTGACACCTGGTTCTCTACTTTATTCTTATACCCACAACTTCTCAAAACTTAGACCTTGTATCTCTACGAAACACTTGTCTAAAAACTAGAGAAGTTATAAGTAAACAGAACATAGTACGAGGACCTACCCCTTTGTCTTGATGGACACTTGGACAACATACAATATACTGTATAAGTCCACTGAGTTGAACAACTCAAAACCTGTGCGTCGTAGGTTGAAAACTGTACCTTGGCGATTTCCTCAAATATCACCAATTACAACGAATTCCGATATAATGAGGATGATCACCTAATTCCCAATAACTTACTCCCACTCATCATCTGTAAAACCATACAGATATGAGAATGAAACCTGATAAATACATACCCTGGAGTAAGTATCTAATCGGAAAAACAGTTTTCCTTTAACAATGCACTGAAACATGAAAATGTTTCGTAGGGGTATCCTGGTATTCCTAGCAATGCCTCTTCCATAAACTAATTCATGACTTCAACCGTATATTTTATTGCCATCTCTCCAAATCCCTTTATTTGTCTTTAGTCATTACCTTCTGTACACCATCGTTAGGCTAAATGGTTTTCTTCCTTCCCTACCGTTCGGCACCAGCCTATGGTTTGGAAGAAGACTAACCAGTAAGCATAATAGGTGTACCCTCCTAAACCAAGGAGTACTCACATCTTGAGAGAAGGTGATGATAAAAGACAACTGAATAATACCTTATTCCTTTAAAGGTGAAACAGGAGTGGCGATGAAGTACGCGGTTTTGGTCCTGAATGATAACAGTCGCAATTTACTTTGCCCTCTTTCTAATCCCTTTATTTTGTCTTTACATATTACCTTCTGTACACCCAACTTAGGCTAATTGGTTTTGTTCATTCCCTACCTTTCGGCACCTGCCTATGGTTTGGAATAAGACTATCTAATAAGCGTAATAGGTGTACTCTCCAAAACCAAGGAGCCCTCGCAACCTGAGAGAAGGTGATAATAAAAGACAACTGAATAAACCAATTCTATTTCTCCTGAACCTTGATCCATCCTCGAAGAAGTCCCTTCGAGTTCGTATATAACCATACGATGGATCTATCCAATGGAAGTGGATGTCCGTAGTAATACGGGTGTTCTGAGAAATGCAAAGGGTAGAAGAAGGAGTGGCAATGAATTATGCAAATCGGACAATCCAAAAGCCAGTATTTTAAGAAGGTTCGGTCAACTTGGTCACTGAGTCATAGTCTAGGGTCGGTCAAAGGTCGCTGCCAAAGAAAGAGAGAAAAGAAACACTCTGCGTGCACTCTAACCTAGATCAGAATAGTTATCACTTTATCTAATCCGGAAACCTCCCACTGTCCTGTCAAATTCTCCTCCAAACCTGAAAGAAGAATCAATCGGGATCACCCGAAGAGTAAACCAACTCATCAGTGGGAATCGGGATCCAACTCTCATCGCATGATAACGTGACGGAATCCACTCACGTTATCACACTCCAGAAGGTATGTGCATACTTGGCAAGTTTCAGTTTCTTTAGAAACTCCCGATATGATTTTTGCCCTATGCTCTTATAACCTTGGCCTTGGTCAAAATGTCATAAGTCACATGCCAAGTTCTACCCGTCACTATCTTGTCAATTTGAACCCATCCGCACATGCCCCTGACGTTGGCCAAATGGAAGAACGACTGTCCCAAACCAACTCATCTATCTATGCAACAAATGAATACCCAGCAGCTACCAAACACTATGCCTTAATTTTGGCTAAAATGCATAGCTTGAATACTACTGAATACCCAAAAGAAATGACGGAGGGCTACGGCTGATTTTTGGCGAAAAACCTTTAACGTAGTGAACTTGATATCGCTGAAGGAACCTGATAGCTTTTTATAAAAATGTAGTGGCGAAAACCTTTTGCTAAAGTGGTCACTCCCGGTGAAGGGATCTCGGCTCTTTCCTCGTGGAATGAGGTGCAGGATATTCCACTGAATATCGCGATGCAAAGCAACATATAATCGACTATAGTGAAGTTATTACCCTGACGCAAACTTCTGCCTAAGGGGTCAGTCCCGGTGAAGGGATATCGGCCCTTGCCCCGTCGAATGAGGTGCAGGATATTCCACTGAATACCGCTATGCAAAACAAAAGAAAACGTCATTGCAATAACACTTTTTAAATTTGTTCCAACAACTGCCAAACAGGTTTGCTTTACTTTGCATTGATCAGAATCAACGCAGTCCCATCATATAATCACACCAGAAAAGAACGAAAATAAAATGTACGTATATGCCATCCGCATTCATCACTGGGTCCTGTCATCACCCGTTAGGTTACTTAACTAACGACAGAGCGGGGACTGGACTAGCGCGGGTGTAAAACATATACAACATCTAATAGTATATAAACCAATATACAATAATCGCTCCAGGCGTGATAATATGCAACATTACAGAAAAGTAATAAGCATCACAAAACAATACGGATAATCTGGGATCCCCGGGTTTCACAGAGCCGCTGCTGAAACCCGACGTTCCCCTGGTCGTGTGGACAGCCTGTGCAATGAAACCTAGACCCCTACGGATGCGGCAAGTTACCCGCCAAAACCTGAAGCGAGGCAGCCCCCTACAGCAAAGTGAATGGACCACCCTTCACTTCACGGAATCCGGTAGCTTGAGCACCCCTCCTTGGGTCAACCTGTACCCCCTATGAGTGCGGCGAATAGTCTACCAATTCTAAAGTGAGGCCTCTCTGCCTCTCAAAGCGATGAGATGCGGACCCGTTGCCCTCCAGAACCCGGCTATCCGTGCACTCTATCGCGGGGTAAAACCTAGTACAGAAATGGAAAAATAGTACAACAGGTACATCGACCGCAACCTGGTCATGCCCTAAAAGAATATTATACAACAGGTAGTGACGGCAGTCCACATGTTGGACGCTCGCCCCGCAAAATCAAATATACAAATAAATCCAAACTGCACTACCATTGCACACTGCTATCCACCACGACAAATCCGCAACATCACAGCACAACACAGAACATCAACGCGAATGTCACGTTCGCAAACCCGTCTAAAAGAACTATAGCAATCAGATGCGGTTTACTGATCAAATGACATTCCCGGTAGGAGATATAATGTAAGCACCGTAAACTAACATGTTTAAATTTCGATCGACTAAATATCACGAAGTGGGCCCCTCGAACATCTGTTGAACAGTAACAAAATCTGGGCCCAAAAGATATATACCAAAAACCTCAAATTCCAAACAAGAACCCACTGTGCAATTTGGGAGCCTGATCTCACAGAATGGCCGCGGATGCGCGGTCAAACCATAAGTTTGACCGCGATTCCGCGGCAGCCTTGTCGAATCATGAGCCCAAATTTGTACGGTGTTCTTAGACAACCTTGCGCAACTTTCTGTGATATGTAGAATAATTTTTGGAACCCTTTAAAAATCAACAGAAACTATGAAAATGAATTTTGCGGTTTTCGATATCCGGTTCGATCGATATTTTAAACGCGTTAGCATAAGTTAGTAAAGCAAAATGGTGAGGCCTTGATACCACTGTAAGTCTACGGTAGCGCCCCGGCCGTCTACAGACGCCAAATGCGGAACAAAAAACTTTTTAACTGGCGCTATCGTATACTTTAACCCGGATATGCCATTAATGCTAAACTAACAAACTGTAAAAAGAGTAGAAAGGTTATACCAAACTATCCGAGTCCTTCGTTCTTTAACCATCATCCCATGCTCCGTTGCGGCTGCTCCGATCTCGTCGATCTCCGATCTGCTCGTCCAGGTGGCACCACGTCAACGATTCTTTAAACGGGCTCCCGCCTCTGACTCGAGGCAACTCGGTCGTCAAGTTTGCTAAAAGAGATGACCAAGATTGATGTAGAGAATGAGTAGAAGACTTTGTCTCGTTCCGTCCAAAGCCATGGACGAACGGTTAATGAAGTTGCCAATTGATTCGGGTGATGGAATGAAATGAGCAATGAAATTTCCATACACCCCAAAACTATCATAATCTTTTCACAACCATTTTCATCAAGTGAGTGAGTGAGAGTGAGGAGGGGGGCCGACCATATATAGGAATGGGGGGGTGAGTGTAGGAGAGAGGAGAGTGACCACAAGAGAAAATATTTAGTGTGAACACAAATAAATATCTAGTGTGAACACAAATAAATATCTAGTGTGAACACAAAGTGTGAACACAAAGAAAGCAACCAATGAAACATCAACACCACTCTAACCTAGTCACCACCTTCTAGAACCTTCTAGAAGCATGACTCACCCTCATCCAAGAAAAGATAAATCTGTCTTTAACCGAATGTTAAAAGACGGCTGATAGAAAACTGAAAACTGGCAACTTCCAAAAGTGATCCCGAAACGAATTTCAGGATAACCCCGTAACTGTATAAATATACCCGCATTTGTATTACAACCGAATACAAATACAACTGAGACAAAGATATTATATCTACTCAATATAATACTCGGATCCGGCTTAAACCAAAGCCGACCTGTATCATCTGCCCGAAAAATGACACGTGCGTAAACGCACGTGCATTTTCTGAACCCTGTCATAAAACCATACGGCATCTACAACGTTTCGCCCGAACTTGGGAAACTGTCTGTGGGGGACTCTAATGACTCGTCAGTACCCTGGCAGTGGGATTAACCACAAACCGTCAGCGGCACTAGCTATGCGTATCGGCTGCCCATGGACTGACCTCAAGGGAGGCCGATGAGTGAACTCATCCGGAAACCCTACTGAGCCTAACAGTGACAATGTATATACAGTCCGGTCCATTCGTCAATGAGTATCACATATTTACCTAGGGGGCTAGTAACGTCAGACCCCCAATAGCAGTATAAGTCGTGTCGGAGTGTAGCCCAATAACACCCTGAGATACTACTTGAGTACCTACCAGTAAATCTCCTGCCACGGCCGTGGGCTTTATGTAATGGCTCTCCTAGACACAGCACGATCTCGCCCCCAATACCCGGAGAGACGAATCCCCTACCGATCCGCTCACGTGCCTCCATGTGGCGCGGGACTGTACCCAAAAACTACCTGTTTGCACGACTCCTTTGAGCCGTGGTAGGGTAGAAATCAAAGCACAGTGGGAACTCACACGAGACAAATGACGACCTCAGGTCGATGAACTAACATGTACACATGTCACCAGGGAACTGCTATCTGACGATATGTATAATACCAACTAGCAGATTCCCGGCGAGTCCTGTTCGGTGTACTCATAACCCAATGAGCACCTGTATACATCTTAGGTGATCCAACTGACACCAGTGGCTTGTGAGACCGGCCACCGCCCCTCGTCGGGGTCTCGACTGTATACACTAGTCTACTTCGGAGTATCGATGCCCTGTCTCGAAACTCCCGCGACTAGGGACAACAATTAAGGATATGCGTATAAACTACCCAACTCTCACGTATATGATCGCCATCATACAGTTGGTAGTAAAGCAAGATCCTAAGGGCTCTATCAAAGTGTAATATGTAATCAGTCACCTGAACATGTACACAACTGATAAAGGCAAACCAGATAGCATACTATCATCTCGAGTAAGACTGTCCGGCCGGTATAGGTCCTCCGCAATCATTGCAATCACGTACCTGCGATTCAATAATTGACTCTGAGGGCACTATCTCCAACTCTGTCCGCATATCTTTCCGTCCACGGCACCTCGACAGATCCCGCTACGGGCGAGCTTCGATATCCCGACGTCGCTACCCAGGAGTATTGCGTAAGTGTTAATATATATTCAACCCATATTTGAAATTTTAGTTTTGGAAGGTTCAAATTTAAATTTTATACTTATACTTTACTGCTTACTGTGGGTGTAGGAGCGGGTGGTTGAGCAGGCCGAGGCCTCAGGGATCGATTTTAACGGACAGAGCGATCCGAGGCTGCTGACCCCAGTCCTGGACGCCGCACATGGACGACACCACGGAGGATGGGGGAAAGGCCGAGGACTGGGCCCTAGCTGGGCCCATATGAGGTTGGACTCTACCCCGGCGGTTACTTCCTCCGTCTCCAGTGAGCGACGTGTCCAGCAAGAACTGGAGAGCTTGAAGGCTACCGTTCAGGAGTTGAAGGAGATGCTGGTATGTATACTACTTAATAGTAAAATATCATGTCATATTATAGATATCAACATATCTAATATTAGTACGTAGCCTGAGCTTATTTGGTTGTAGACTTAGGTTTGATTAATCATACATACATATCTAATTAAAATAAACTACGGTTTTCCAAACTAGATATCCCAATGGGGTTTCGAAATAACTTGATAATGATAAGAATTCGAATAATACTTAGTTCTTACACGCTTATTACACACGTTAGGTCCAGACGCGACGGGGTACATCGGCCGAGCCTCCACATGCATCTCCTTCGGCTGCGGTTCCGCAAGCCACTACATCGGCTGCGGTTCCGCAGACAGCTCCTATAGCTCCACCGCACGCTCAGACTCCCGCAGCCGCGGCTCCGCAAGCCACTACCTCGATGGCGGCTGCGCAGACCACATCGCCAGCTCCATGAGATGTGATATTGATATTGGTTTTTTTAAACATGTATTTATTTATATGATACATATTGTACTACATTTTGAAACATTTTGGACGATATTGATATTGGTTTATATTTATATCATATTCAGTTTTTTGGTTTCTTTTGTATATTATATGCGTGAGATGTGATTATGAATACTGCGATACATGTTGTGTGATGATTAATTTTATATTTGATTGATGTATATATTTTTGTGCACAGGGCGAGAAAAAATCAGGCAGCCCTTTTTTTTATTAAAAAAACAGATAATATGTACCTACGGATTAATCCGTAGGTACACATGTTGTCCCTACGGCTTAAACCGTAGGGGCAAAATATCAGAATTAACTGATATTTCCCCCCCCCCCCGATCTCAGTTTCAGGGGGTTGGGTGTGCCCCTACGGATATATCCGTAGGGGTAAACAAATGCCCCTACGGCGGTATCCGTAGGGGCAAAATATCAGGATTTCTGATATTTTGCCCCTACGGATATGTACCTACGCATGTATCCGTAGGGGCTATTACTTGGCCCTATGGATTCATCCGTAGGTACAAGAAATCTATTTTAAAAAACCATAAATAAAATAATTTTTTTGCCCCTACGGCCTAATCCGTAAGGGAAAAGGTACCTACACATAACTCCGTAGAGGCATGTTCAGGGCTTCGACTTGCACCTACGGCGTTTGCACCTACAGGTTATTTTTTCGCCACTACGGATATATCCGTAGGGGCAATGGTTTGCCCCTACGGGTAAATCCGTAGGGGCAACCCTTATTTGTAGTAGTGTAGGTTTGGGATCTATATGACAGAATCTCCCTGATGAGAATTAAATTCTCAACTTTTGAGGAGATTTGCTTCTACAGATCTTTGCCATAAGGGAGAACTAGGTTCTCATATGAAGGGTTAAACCATTATTTCATCAAAGGAATTAAATTCCTATATACTTTTTTTGGAGAATTAAATTCTCTGAACTTAGATCTCCCTCTAGGTTTTGGATCTGCATTGTAAAATCTCCCCGATGAGAATTAAATTCTCAACTTGTGGGGAGATCTGCTTCTGCAGATCTTAACCAGAGGAAGAACTAAGTTCTTTTTGGAAGAGTTAAACTCTTATGGAGGTGAAAAAGAGATGAGATATTCTCTGTGTTTCGTTCATTCTCTTACCTAGAGTTTCTTTTTCTCTTTTTCTCTCTGGAGAATTAAATTCTCTTTTCTTTTAAGCTTACGAAGGGTTTCTCTCTTTTTTTTATCTTATTCTTTCTCTGTCTATCTTTCTTTTTTTGTTTCTTTGCTCTTATTTATAGGAGAAATAAGGGAATCAATTTGTTTAACAAATCTCTCGTTGAGAGATTTTTATTGATTTTCTAATCAACCAACATGATCTTTTTGATCACTAAGTGAATTTTATTCACCGCTGGATTTTTAATCCAAGGACTTCTGTTTTACAGAAGATATTTCTTTTGTCGTTCTTAAAAAATATAGGAAGATATTTCCTTACACAGAATTTCTCTGTAGATTGGTGATTTTTAATCACCATTGGATCTTTAATCCAGCGGCGCTCTGTTTTACAGAGCGCAATCTTTCTTGTTTAGAATGATCCAAAGAAGTATTTTCCAAATAAGGCTTTTAATCTCTTTTAATTAGAATTCATTTTTATCAGTCCAGAACGCATAGGAGTCTATCACCTGTAGCATGTGACCCTTCACAGCATTAAGTATATCAAAAAGCGTCACGTGCTACCACGTGACATCTTCTGGCCAATTGTTTTTTAAGAAGGCGCTTATATATTTTGTATATAACAGTCACGTGTCTGCACGTGAGGCTCAGTTTTAGCCTTGCTTTGTCAAGCGCAGCGCCTATCACATGTGGGCACATGATGCTCCATTTGGGGGCTTTTCCCGTTGCTTCTCTATATATATATATGTATTTTTTGTTCAGTTTCCATGAAGGAACAAATACGATATTTTAAGCTTTCGTTTCTCATTTCCTTTTCCCGATCATTTCCATTAAACTCCGCCCAAACCTTACGCAAGCGCTCCGTTAGGCACCCTACCCTACTAAGGTATCGCTGTTTCCTAACCGCGACCGGTTGCGTTCGGATTGGCCGGAGGCGAAAGCAAGCGACAAGAACGGACGGACAAGGGTCAATAAACCGGATTTCACTACTACCATGCTTAAGCACCCTAATCCACGTTGTTGCCGATTGCTCTAGCTTTAGTGGTCGAGTTCGACTCAAAGGATTTTAGTACGGAAATCCTTAGCTTATACTATGCTATCGATTCCTAACAAGCTTTATACTTTTCATATAACACATGGGATAGATACGAACATTCTGCCCACGTGCATTAACTTGGGAAAACAAGAACTTAAAACGCTCCGTCTCCCTGTGGATCGACCCGTACTCATTGCGGCTAGCTCCAAAGCGACACCGTCCTGATTGCGGTTAACTTTAGAACTTCAAATACACGACACGCCAAAAGCGTGCCAATCAAATGGCGCCGTTGCCAGGAAAATGGTAACGTTTTTATTCTTGTTATTTCGGGTTAATCTTGTTAATATCCATCTAACACTTTTCTAGAAAACAAACTAAAAATCAAAAATTTGAAAACCAAAACAAAAAAACTAACATTGATAACATTTTTTGCCCTCTGGATTTCTAACCTGCTAGCACTCTGGACCTAAACTAAAAAGATAAACAATACCAGTGAGGTACTAGTGGAACACTGGGATCACAGAAGAAATTGGGAGCCCTATCTCCAAGGAAAAACTGGCGACAACCCTACAAAAACCGAGCTCGCCGGCCAAAGCTCCCCCATTTGCTCCAAAATTTTGTCTTGTTCTCCAGTGTTATATTTTTGTCCCTTTTTTATTGCTTGTTTTTTATAATTTTTAGTGTGCAGGTATTTGGGCATTCATATCGCTTTTTCGTACTAAATCCGTTTTTTCGACATTTCAGATCTTTGCGGATTTGCGAACTGCGATCATGGGGAGCAAAGTGTACATTCCAAGGTTAAGGTGATTGCGAAGTATAGTGCCAAAGATTTGTGTAGGTTGACCCGTGCAAGCGAACATTCCAAGCTATTCCGATTTAACTTCAACAGGGGTTTCTTAACCCGAAAACTTATCGGTACGTATTTTACTAACACCTTCTTCTCAAATCCGACGCATCCAATATAACATCTTTACATGATTTTTTGCAAGTTCGCTTTCAAATGCCAAAATTGACTGACCCGTATTTGCTGCAGTGTCGTGCTTAACATAAAAAACGATTGTTTGATTCTTTAAATAATTTTTATTGAATTGTGCATTGCATCCATTAATACGAACTTAAGGGCAAGCGAACCCCACAACATACGGTAAAGGATTTCATGCCATTTTCCGTAGCCTACAAATCATGAAATTGAGCATAACGTTTACCCGCACAAAGTTTAAAAGAAACTAGACTTTAAGCCTTTAAGGACTTCACGCTCACTAAGAGAAGTTAACTGTGTTTAGAACACCGCTTAACGGTATATCGTTCACGGGATGTCTAGGAAAGTGTTCACGGCGAAACCGCCAAAAAAGAAAGGATTATCTAATTAAGGATCTTTGCGAAAGCGTCGGAAAACCTTCCCTTATCTCTGCACTTACCTGGCCTCGTGATCAGTATATCTTGAGCCAATTTTTCGACACAGTTTTACTTCGACAATCAAGTTCTTGAGCAGGTCTAGTTGACCTAGGTGAACCCTAGACCGATTAGGTGCGTGGTATTTTTGTGTCGTGATTGTTTTTGTCCAGATTCTTTTTGTGTGTATATTTCATTCCTTTGTTGATAACTAACTTTAAAAAAATATTTAAAAAATCACATTATTTTCCCCTCCTTTTCTCTTCTTCTTCTTTTTCTTCTCTTCATATCATGGGTACCCCACCTAGAAAAACACTTGCCGAACATTGGTACCCACAACCAAACATTACTTCTTACGGTTTTTGCTTTGGTCAAACTTCGAAAGATCCCTCCATGCCAAAACTTTCTTTGAAAGATCGGATAGACGCGTCTAGGATAAAAATTGGACTCCACAATCCACTTCGTATCAACCATTTCAACCTCCACCACCTTCTTACGTTGATACCCCTTTTGCGAGTCATCCCTTGTCCATTTCTGAACGTATTGAACAATCTCGTAGCCGATCTTTCGCGTCTTTCACCACTACAAATTCTTTTGATCAACAGTTCCAACCACCTTCTTATCATAATGTTGATCCTACTCCTGTCCAACCATTCAATTCCTATCATCCCTACCCGACTTTTACACCTTCCCTAGACATTGCTTCTGAACCACCATTTGGGAGTTTTCAGTATCCAAACGACTTTGAATCTTTTACTGAAACCCCTTCACAACCCATGTCTAGTCTGGAACAGTCGTTGGAAGACTTTCGGGTAGCGTCGTATCAACAGATGATGGATTTGAATGCGTCCATTGTAAGGCTACGCCAGCGCCCCGGGCGTTAATTTGAGGCCAAATGCAAAACAAAAACTTTTTATAAACCGGCACTGACGGAACCCTAAAACCCGGATCGTGCCATTAACCGTATGCTAGTAAACTGTAAAGAGGTTTAGAGAGGTTATACCGATCGATCCGTGTCCTTCGGTCTTCAATCTCTGCGCCTTGTTGGTTGCGGCTGCCCCGACGAAGTCCGCTCTCCGATCTCGCTCGTCGAAGAGGCTCCACGTCGAGGATTCTTTATACGGGCTCCCACTTCAAACCGAAGTAACTCGGACATCTAGTTTGCTAGCCTAGATGCGCAAGGTGAAGTAGAGATAGTGTGTGAATATTTTGTCTCAAAGCACCCAAGGATTTAGATGGAGGTAAAAGAAGTTACCAAGAGATGTGAGGAAGATGTGAGCAAAGGATTTTGGCTTCAAGAAAAAAAATGGGCTCGGACAATTTTTGTTCTCTAGGGATTTTCATATGAAGTGGTGGTGTAATATTAATTAAGCAACCCATGAATTAAAACCCTCACCAAAAAATTGCCAGCACACTCCCACAAAAAATATCCTACACAAATATCCTTAGAACAAAACAAAAGCAATTAATGAAAGAACAAATATCTCACCCACTCCAATCCCTCACAAAAAGTCCACTGCCCATGAAATGCTCACGAAAATTGGCAGCCACAAAAATTCCCAGCCCATATAAAGCCCACGAAATTTCCAGCAAGGAATATGGCCAAAATTCAAGATCCACAATTTCAATTAATTAAACATTTAACCAAATGTTTAATCCAATAAAAAGAAATGGCAACTTCAAAAGTAAACTCGTAACGAATTACAAGAATAACCCGCATCTGTATATACATACCTGCATCCGTATTCCGACTGAATACGAATACTACGAGACGAAAGTAATCCAACCAATCTAATACTAGGATCCGGCTTAAACCAAAGCCCACTAGTATGATCCGTCCGATCATGATCCGTGCACGAGTGCACGTATATGATCGAACCCTGCCATAAAACCATACGGGCTCTACAACGTTTCGCCCGAACTTGGGAAACTTTGTGTGGGGAACTCTAAAGACTCATCAATACGCTGGCAGTGGGTTTAACCACAAGCACATCAGTGGCACTAACTGTACGTAACGGCTGCCCAGGTATTAAGCAAAAGGGAGGCCGATGAGGGAACTCATCCTGAAACCCTACTGAGCCTGTCAGTGATAATATCCGTACAGTCTGGTCCGTTCGTCTATGAGTATCGCATTTCGGGCCTAGGGGGTTGGTAAATATCAGACCCCCGATAGCGGTATAAGTCGTGTCGGATGTAGCCCAGAACATCCTGAGAAACTACTGGAATACTTACCAGTAAATCTCACTTGTCTTGGCCAAGGAATTTGTGTAATGGCTCTCCTAAACACAGCGCGATATCACCCCAAATACCCGGAGAGACGAATCCCCTGCCGATCCGCTCACTGCCTCTATGTGGCTCAGGATTGTACCCAACTAAAACCTGTTTGCACGACTCCTTTAAGCCGTGGTAGGGTAGTAGTCAAAGCACAGTGGGAACTCACACGTGACAAATGAAGATCTCAGGTCAATAGACTAAGCTGTACACATGTCACCAGGGAACTGCTATCTGACGACAGGTATAATACCAACTAGCATGTTCCCGGCGAGTCCGTCTGGTGTAATCATAACCTAATGAGCACATGTATACTATCTTAGGTGAACCAACTGACACCAATGGCTTGTGAGACCGGCCATCGCCCCTCGTCGAGGTCTCGATCCGTATACACTAGTCTACTCTCGGAGTATCGATGCCCAGTCTCGAAACTCCCACGACTAGGGACACTTTAAGGATGTGCTTATAGACTACCCAACTATCACGTATATGATCGCCATCATACTGCTGGTAGTGAAGCAAGAATCCTATGGGCTCTATCAACATGTAATAGTGATCTGTAATGCCACCTGAAGCATGTACATGATGATAAAGATAAACCAGATAGCATACTATTATCTCGAGTAAGACTGTTCTACCGGTATAGGTCCTCCTTCAATCATTGCAATCACGTGCCTGTGATCCAATAATTGACTTTGAGGGCACTATATCCAACAATCTCCCACTTGCACTTAAGGATAATTATTGCGATGTCGCATATTCACAGCCCGTGTGATACCGAACACCCAACTCCTCTACTAATCAGTTTCACAAAGCTCGTTTGTAAAACTATTGCTTTCGAGAAATAGCCTCAGTAAGTAGATCCGCCCTGATATTTCTTTCTATGTCTCTCTTTATCTCAAGTTCACGGAGAAACCCATCTCTCGAAATGAGCAATACCTGTCTTAGAATATGTCTGGATATCTGATAGGACCCAGTTCATAAATGAACTCCAAATTCAGTAAACTTCTTAGACTGTATCGTCAACTGAATTAAATCAGTATCCTGCACCATACTACCCTCAGTATCCGCTTGGACCAACTGTCCAAACTACTGCCCCTCGTCAGAGGGAAAACTATAAATCTGACAGTCACTCTGTCTTCCAGGTCGCCTTGGAAGCCTGGAATGATAACCGTCTCCCGAAGGAGGCTGCCGTTATCAAATCCCTAGAACATCCACTTATGTTCTAAAACTACTTCCGAATGTTTCTCCAGGATTGGATTAATATATAAAAAATTATTGCATCTTGTGCAAAAACAACATCTGGTGTGGTGCTTGACATCTCATGATTGACTCAATTGCCTAAGCAAGTGATATGCCAATCATGCTCATCCCTCTCCCCTTTAGTCTGTAAGACACCTTTAAAGAGGGTGACTCCTTCACCTGCAGGTATACCACCATGCCAGGAGTCATCCATTCTAAAATGCTTTTAGAATACTGTCTAAGTACCCAGATTGAGAAACCACCCAAATCTAGATCTAAAACCTTATATCTAGTAACCAAAATGCCTGATATTTTATCCATATCCCATGTTGAGAAACCACTGTGTGACAACCATAGTATAATCGATCGTAGTATTCACTTCCTACTCTGTGTATGTCATCCAAATACCAGGACATCACATCATACTACCTTCTTAACAGATCCATCTCCTATTCTGATGAAGTTAAAGCCCATGACTGTCATATCAAAAATAGATGATCTATCTCCGCTATATCTGCTTTAGTCTATAAATAAACATAAGCTACTTGTCCACTACGCTTCCGCTACTCCCACTGACCACAACAACCCTCTGGCAGAGTCATATACACGTGCACTTCTAAAGCTAGTTTAGAACAATGCTATACCCATCCTCCTGCCGGGTCTCATAGTCTAGAACAGCAGTAATGGCAAGTTTTTGTAAACAATAGCCTCCCTGTCACCGTCCTTGAGGATACCGGAGTACCTCTCTGGTGCATGAGGTTACCCACCATATCTGTGGAGTGGCTAATGGAATGTCAAGCCTGATTGAATCATTAGGTTCTATTAAATTTTCAGTAATCGTCTGTGGTTCTGGAATCACTTCCACTTCTACCATACTTCCACTACCGTTTTCTGAAAAAGTCCATTTTACTAAAACTGTGGCTAGTCAAGAACAATATCACTATTGATATTCCAGATGGTAGAAAGTTAACCCTCATGATAGCCCGGGTTAACCCACAAACAGCCATTATAGAAACGTGCCTTGAGTTATCCAGAGTCTGGTTTTAAGCATAAGCCGGACAACTCCATATACCTTAACATCGTTAAGATATGATCCATTCTATATAAAATATAGAAACAGAGGCACTGATTTAATTGGAACCAGATTCAAATCATGCAGCTGTCTCTAGTGCATATCATCCAAATGGAAAGAGGCCGATCAACATTACTCAACTTAGGAGTGCGTCCAGATATGAGTAACCTGAAAGAGAAGCAAGTTCTCATAACCATTACTATCAACAGAATACCAAATACAAGTATCTACATCTTCGATCACCATGAAGAATCCCGATACTTGCGACACATGGTTCTCTACTTTATTCTTGTACCTATAACTTCTCAAAACTTAGACCATGTATTTCTACGAAACACTTGTCTAAAAACTAGAGAAGTCACAAGTAAACAAAATATAGTACAAGGACCAACCCCTCTGTCCTAATGGACACTGGACAATATGCAATACTTTGTATAAGTCCCCTGAGTTGAATAACTCAAACCCTGTATGTCGTAGGTTGAAAACTGTATTATGGTTAAGAAGAATTACACCGCTGTTGAATGCTCCTTACCTAACCATCAACTGATATAGATAAATCTTATAGACATAATTTCAAAAAGTTATATCTCACTTTATAAAATAAACGTACAGATATATCAGTTTGAAATTGGTGCATAACAACGGATATTCAAAACCAAATATTTGCCGTCCGGCAAAAACCCAGGCGATTTTCTCAAATATCACCAATTACAACGAATTCCGATATAATGAGGATGATCACCTAATTCCTAATAACTTACTCCCACTCATCATCTGTAAACACCATACAGATGTGAGAATCAAACCTGGTAAATACATACCCTGGAGCAAGGATCTAATTGGGAAATCAGTTTTCAATTAACAATGCATAGTGAAACTGAAATATGAAAATGTTTCGAAGGGGTATCCGGGTATTCCCAGTAATGCCTCTTCCATTATCCAGATTCATGACTGTAACCGTATATACGCGGTTTGGTCGTGAATGATAGCAGTCGCAATTTACTTTGCCCTCTCTCTAATCCCTTTATTTTTCTTTACTTATTACCTTCTGTACACCACACTTAGGCTAATTGGTTTTCTTCCTTCCCTAACTTTTGGCACCTGCCTATGGTTTTGAAGAAGACTATCTAATAAGCGCAATATGTGTACCCTCTCCTAATTCTGGGAGCCCTCACAACCTGAGAGAAGGTAAAAGGAAAAGACAACTGAATAGTCCTATTCAATCTCTCCAGAACCAGAATCCATCATCGAATCTAGAATAAGTTCCTTCGAGTTCGTATGTAACTATACGATGGATTTATCCAATGGAAGTGGATGTTCGTAGTGATACGGGGTGTTCTGGAGAAATGCAAAGGGTAAAAGAAGGAGTGGCAATGATGTATGCAATTCAGACAATCCAAAAGCAAGTGTTTTAAAAAAGTTCGGTTAACTTGGTCACTGAGTCATAGTCTAGGGTCGGGTCATGGTCGCTGCCAAAGAGAGAGAGAAAAGAAACACTCTGCGTGCACTCTAACCTAGATCAGAATGGTTAATCACTTTATCTAATCAGGATGTCTCCCACTGTATCCTCAAATTCTCCTCCAAACCTGAAATAAGAATTAGTCGGAATCACCCGAGGAGTAAACCAACTCATCGGTGGGAATCGGGATCCAACTATCATTGCATGATAACCTGATGGAATCCACTCACGTTATCACACTCCTGAAGGTATGCGTAAGCCTGGCAAGTTTCCTGTATGTTTGAAACTCCCGATGTGATTTTTACCCAATGCTCTTATGACCTTGACGAAGGCCAACATATCATAAGTCACATGTCAAGTTCTACCCGTCATTATCCAGGTTAATTTGAACCCATCCGTACATACCCTTGACGAAGGATAAAATAGTAGTACGACTGTCCCAAACCAACGCATCCATCTATGCAACAGAAAAGTAACAAATAGCTACCATACACTATGCCTGGACGAAGGCCAACATACATAGCATGAATACTATATTCTACCCGTCTGAAATGACAGAGGGCTACGAATGGTTTTTGACGAAAAACCTTTAACGTAATGAACTTGATATCGTTGAAGGAACCGGATAGCTTTTTATAAATATATAGTGGCGAAAACCTTTGCTAAAGAGGTCACTCCCGGTGAAGGGATCTTGGCTCTTTCCTCGTGTAATTAGGTGCAGGATATTCTAAACTGAATACCACGATGCAAAGCAATAGTGAAGTTATTACCCTGATGCAAACTTCTGCCCAAGGGGTCACTCCCGATGAAGGGATCTCGGCCCTTGCCTCGTCGAATGAGGTGCTGGATATTCATAACCGAATACCACTGTGCAAAACAAAAGAGAACATCCTTATAATAACAACTTTTTGAAAATTGTTCCAACAACATTGAATAGGTTTATTTTCCTTGCATTGATCTGAATTAATGCAGTCCCGTCATTTGATCACACCAGAAAAGAACGAAAATATGATGTACGTATATTCCATCCGCATTCGCCACTGGGTCCCGTCATCACCCATTGGGTTACTTAACTAACGACAGAGCGGGGACTGGACTAGCGTGGGTGTAAAACATATACAACATCTACCAGTATATATATCAATATATAATAATCGCTCCAGGTATGATAAATGCAACATCACAGAATAAGCGATAAGCATCACAGAACAATACAGATAATCTAGGAGCCCCGGGTTTTCTTTGAGCCGTAACTGAAACCCGATGTTCCCCTGGTCGTGTGGATAGCCTGTGCAATGAAAACCTAGACCCCTACGAGTGTGGCAAGTAACCAGCCAAAACTAGAAGCGAGGCAGCCCCCTTCAGCAAAGTGAATGGACCACCCAGCACTTCACAGAATCCGATAACTTGAGCACCCCTCCTTGGGTCAACCTGTACCCCCTATGAGTGCGGCGAATAGCCCACCAATTCTAGAGTGAAGCCCCCTCTGTCTCAAAGCTATGAGATGCGGGCCCGTTGCCCTCTAGAAGCCGGCTATCCGTACACTCCACTGTGGAGTAATTCTAGTACAGAAAAGAAAATATGTACAATGGTGACATCGACCTCAACCCCGTCGTAATCCAAACAAATAATATACAAACAGGCAGTGACGGAAGTCCACATGTCGGACACTCGTCCCGCGATATCAAATGTACAAATATATCCAAACTGCACTAACATTGCACTCAAGCTATCCACCATGACGAATCCGCATCAAACACAGCACAACACAGAACATCAACGTGAATGTCACGTTCGCAAACCCGTCTAAAAGAACTATAGCGATTAGACAAGTTGTACCGATCGAATGACATTCACGGTCACAGATAGAAATATATGTACTGTAAACTTTAAACAATGTTAGAAAATATCGAGTTCGAAATAACCCTGAATAGCCCCCAAAAGTAGATAAAACCAAATCCAAACTGGGCTAAACAAACAATACCAATGAACCGACGATCCAGAGACTAGATGCCATTGGGATGAAGAAAAAATGAAGCAATTAGTTTTTGGCCAAGACTTGAAATGAAAAATTATGAAGTGGCTGTGGAATTTTTTTAGGTGGGATGAAGAAAATTGAGGGATTTTTGCTTAAAGCAACACATGAAAATTTCCCAGCCCACACACAAAAAAAAAATCCATGCACACAAAACAAAACCGCAGCCACTTAAATTTCTTTTTGTGGAGTTGTGAAATTTTGTGTTCAAAAGCAACACAAGAAATTTCTAGCACTATCAAAAATCAGCCACTCAATTTTCTCATCACCAAAAATATCATTGGTATTGTTTCGGTTTCGATATTTTAATATTGTCTAAACAACTAGTATGTAGTTAATGGGTTGGCTCTGATACCATGTAAGGCTACGCCAGCGCCCCGGCCGTCAATCCGAGGCCAAATGCGGAACAAAAAGTTTATAAACCGGTGCTGACGGAACCCTAAAACCCGGATCGTGCCATTAACCGTATGCTAGTAAACTGTAAAGAGATTTAGAGAGGTTATACCGATCGATTCGTGTCCTTCGGTCTTCAATCTCTGCGCTTTTCTAGTTGCGGCTGCCCCGACGAAGTCCGCACTTCGATCTCGCTCGTGGAAGAGGCTCCACGTCGAGAATTCTTTATACGGGCTCCCGCTTCAAACCGAAGCAACTCGGTCATCTAGTTTGCTAGCCTAGATGCGCAAAGTGAAGTAGAGATAGTGTGTGAATACCTTGTCTCAAAGCTCCCAAGGATTTGGGTGGAGGTAAAGAAGTTGCCAAGAGATGTGAAGAAGATGTGAGCAAAGGATTTTGGCTTCAAGAAAAAAAAATGGGCTCGGCCAATTTTTGTTCTCTGGGGATTTTCATATGAAGTGGTGATGTAACATTAATTAAGCAACCCATGAATTAAACCCTCACCAAAAAATTGCCAGCACACTCCCACAAAAAATATCCTACACAAATATCCTTAGCACAAAACAAAAGCATTTAATGCAAGAACAAATATCTCACCCACTCCAATCCCTCACTTAAAGTCCACTGCCCATGAAATGCTCACGAAAATTGGCAGCCACAAAAATTCACAGCACATAAAAAGCCCACGAAATTTCCAGCAAGGAATATGGGCAAAATTCATGATCCACAATTTCAATTAATTAAAAACTTAACCAAATGTTTAATCCAATAAAAAGAAATGGCAACTTCAAAAGTAAACTCGTAACGAATTACAAGAATACCCCTCATCCGTATATACATACCTGCATCCGTATTCCGACTGAATACGAATACTACGAGACGAAAATAATCTAACCAATCTAATACCAGGATCCGGCTTAAACCAAAGCCCACTAGTATGATCCGTCCGATCATGATCCGTGTACGAGTGCACGTATATGATCGAACCCTGCCATAAAACCATACGGCTTCTACAACGTTTCGCCCGAACTTAGGAAACTTTCTGTGGGGAACTATAAAGACTCGTCAATACGCTGGCAGTGGGTTTAAACACAAGCACGTCAGTGGCACTAACTGTACGTAACGGCTGCCCTGGTATTGAGCAAAAGGGAGGCCGATGAGCGAACTCATCCTGAAACCCTACTGAGCCTGTCAGTGATAATATCCGTACAGTCCGGTCCGTTCGTCTATGAGTATCGCATATCGGGCCTAGGGGGTTGGTAAACGTCAGACCCCCCATAGCGGTATAAGTCGTGTCGGAGTGTAGCCCAGAACACCCTGAGAAACTACTGGAATACCTACCGGTAATTATCACTTCCCTTAGCCAAGGACTTTGTGTAACGGCTCACCTAAACACAGCGCGATATCACCCCCAATACCGGGAGAGACGAATCCCCTGCCGATCCTTTCACTGCCTCCATGTGGCTCAGGACTATACCCAACTAAAACCTGTTTGCACGACACCTTTGAGTCCTGGTAGGGTAGTAGTCAAAGCACAGTGGAAACTCACACGAGACAAATGACGATCTTAGGTCGATTGACTAACCTGTACACATGTCACCAGGGAACTTCTATCTGACGACATGTATAATACCAACTAGCATGTTCCCGGCGAGTCCGTCCAGTGTACTCATAACCCAATGAGCACATGTATACTATCGTAGGTGAACCAACTGACACCAATAGTTTGTAGACCGGCCATCGTCCCTCGTCGGGGTCTCGATCCATATACACTACTGTACTCTCGGAGTATCGATGCCAAGTCTCGAAACTCCCATGACTACGGACACTTTAAGGATGTTCTTAAAGACTACCCAACTCTTATGTATATGATCGCCATGATACTGCTGGTAGTCAAGCAAGAATCCTATGGGCTCTATCAACATGTAATAGTGATCTGTAATGTCTCCTGAAGCATGTACACGATGATAAAGATAAACCTGATAGCATACTATCATCTCGAGTAAGACTGTTCTACCGGTATAGGTCCTCCCTCAATCATTGCAATCACGTGCCTGCGATCCAATAATTGACTTTGAAGGCACTATATCCAACATCCATGGCTGCCCTCATACAACTTAGTAACCCAGTAGCTAGTTTCTAAGTAGCTCCACATTTTCCAATGTATGATGAGGCGGTAGGACAGGTTGAGAATTTGAGTGGAGAGAGTGAGTTGTACACCCTTCCAAATCAAATCTACCCGTCCCAAATTGAATCCCACAACTCTGATTTTGAATGTCTATCAAGTGTCCCAAATGATTTACCAATTAAAGATAGAATGTTTAATGAGTTGTGCGACTTTGTAGTGTTTGATTTACCCGATTGTGAAGGGTCCATTCCAAGTGAAACCGATCCCAATCCTGTTGACCTCTACACCTCCACTCTAGAACCTGAATTGATTGAAATCCATGCTTTTGATGAGGTGTCTGAGAATATTGATTTTCACTTGATTAAGGATATTGATGCTGGGAATATTTTGGATGATGAACCCACAGCTTTGGACGAGTTTGTCTCTCCAATTCATCATTTACTTTCACTTCCGTGTGGACATCATCCCGAGTCATTAGCCGCTTTTCCCTAACTTCATATGTGTCTGGATTTTGATGATAAATGCATGGATAAGCTGAATTTTGAGGATAGCTTTGAGGATGAAACAGTTCTACTTGATGAGTCGGATCTTCCAATTCATCATGTCCCTTCCACTGACTGTGTACACCCTCCTGAACCTTTAATTTTGACCCTTCCTCAACCTCTTCCCTCCATCATCGTTCCAACCTTGCAAGAAACCGTATCACTTTCATTTCCTATATCTGGTTTACCAAGTTCGGTGTACCCATATTTTCTCACGAATCTTGAGGGATTTGACCCCATTGCTCGACGGGTTGATAGATTAGTACAATCGCTTTTTACACATCGGTCATCACAAATTGTACTAATTTATTCACTCCATTTCCACCCTCAAGTTCTTATTCCACTTCTTTCTCCCTTCCGCCATTCTTCTCCTCATATACCGAGACCATTTCCCACTTCTATCCGCATACGGTCTCGCGTATTCTCTATTTCTTTCCTCTCCGTATTCTTTCACCAACTTGCACATTATAACGATAGAATTTTTGAATGGTTGGTGCTCACTTTTGGCCTTTGTATGGTCTTATATAGTTTGAAACTGTTCTCTTCCCCCTAACACTGAACATTAACGCCTAAACAGTGGAAACACTACTTCACTTAAGTTTGGGGAGGCTTTTTGTGTATATATATTTTTTGTTTTCTTTTTCTGTTCTTAAATAAATAAATATTTCTTTAGGGAGCGCCGACAATTTTGACCCTCTTGGTGTAGCCTAATAGTGAAGGCACTGTCAAGTTTAAGTTTGGGGGTGTGCTCGGTAAGCTTTCTTCCTTCGCATTCATTTGTATATTCTGCATTTGCATACTTATTTTAAAACCCATAAAAATCGAAAAAATTTCCAAAAAAATAGAAAAACTTTGTCGTTAAGTTGGCTAATAGGATAACTTAGATTTTATTCCGAAAGTTTAGTTGATACGTTAGAAATAACTAAATCCTAGGCTTAGAAATTGAAAACCTTAAAAATAACCCTCATTCTGTTTAACCTTGGTAATTATACGCCCTTGCAGTTTTTTTTATAGAAGTAGGTAATCTTGAGTTCGGTTCTTGAGTTAAGTCAAGATGAAGGGAAAGTATTGAAGCTTTACTGAAGGATAAGTCTGAAAAATAGTTTCTATTCTTGAGTCCAAATTTAGAAAGTAAACTGCACTTACACGCACCTTGAAACTTGGGATAGTAGAGGATACCTAGAAATACTCTTGCCTGAAAACCTAGTATGAAAGAAAAAACGGTATTTAAAGCTAAACATCGAAAAGAGCATCATTGAAAAACATATCCTGTCTTGAAAAAGAAAAATAAAGAAAAGGAAAATAAATAAAGTGAAGACCTGGAAACTTCTATTTACGCTTTAAAAGCTCACACATTCAGTAATCGGCCGTTAGTGCCTCAAGAAACATTAATAGTCGCATGAAAGGTGTGTGAGCAACACCGTCCATCATTGATGAAAAGAAGTAGTATTAGGTATTAGGACAAGGGTATTATAGCTTGAATTGAATTCTTAAGTGTAGGGGTGAAATTTTACACACACGTAGGGGTATACAATCGATGTTTGGAGGAAAGAGAGAAATAAAGAATAAGATTTATGTTTTTCGTAAAGATGATAAAAATCCCTGATTGGAGACCGCACTTTAGAAGGAGAACTCAAGAGATACTGAGATCTTTCTAAACTGTAAAACGTATAGGATCTGGGGTTGAATAAATAGGAGGTGTGAAACATAAGGGTTGAATATTTCTAACTTAGCATGATAGAATTTCTAACGTAGATACTAAACTGTAGGAGTAGAATCGACGTTAACCTATGAAACTAGCTTGATGGGATTTTGTGGGTAGTATCCGCTGAAAACCCTCAGGAGACAACACTCCTCCTACTAGAGACACCTAGAGCTTTAACGGCTTGTTGCACGAGCTCAGTGCAGTTGCGTTCCCTGCAAAAGTGAGGCTAGGATTTTGTTTTGCTCGGGATGAGCAAAAGATAAGTTTGGGGGTATTTGTTCATATCAGAAAACTGCATTTTAATACCGCACATTCTTTATCTATTTTGTTATATATCGGTACTAATAACCAGTGTCTGCTCAGTAATACAGATTACAGGTATCCGTGACATAATAATGGAAATATACTTAAAATCACGGATATATCATTTGTGAGTCGACACTACAATCGAAACTGGAAACCAACCGATATCCAAAGAGCTTTTGCGAATAAAATGTGTGCACAATATTTTGGTCCAACACAATACAAGTGTACACATGCTCTTTGGCACATGGACCATAGATGGGGCAGCCATGAATCATGGCATAAGTGGGCATGGAAGTGATGGGTAGTTAATGCATAAAGTGTTGATGTGATTTGTATCATCAAGTTTCCCTCCAATCTAAGAGTGCAAACCAGGTTAAATTAGAGAAATCTAGCAACACCAATGTGATATATGGGAGCACACAAGACCACACTTCCAATACGAGACAGATCCCTCATCATGTGGCCGGCCACAACCCCCTTCTGGCCGAGCTAGCTGGCCCCCTGCCTCCAAAAGCCCCCAGTTTTGTACAGGCCCTCCCTTGCTACCACGTAGTCTTAGTTTTATTGTTTGTTTATTTTGCTTTGGTGCCAATAAAAGCAGAACCTATGAGCAAGGGAGAGGGGTCTTAGATTGTCATTCATTTTGCATTATTTGTCCAAGCTTTTGTTTCTCTTTTGTTCTTTCTCTTGTACATAGCTTAGTCCCCTTGAGCTCCTTGCCCTCACTTGATCTTGCAGCCTCTTCATTGAGCTTGCAAGTTTAAGCATTGGCTATTGATCTCAAGGATTGTATCTTCATTTTGGAATCAATAAAGCTCTCTTTTGTGCCTTCATTCACCATGAGTTCTTTGCCTTCACTTGATCTTGCAACCTCTTCATTGAGCTTGCAAGTTTAAGTGTAGGTTATTGAATCCATGTCTTGTGTTATGTTCTATGGTTCTTAGTGTTCTCTTTTCTTGCTTTTCTTTCTTGCACTTTTCTTTCCATGCTTTCCTTACTTGCACTTTAATTACATGCTCTTTATTTACTTGCAAATTTATTATCATGTCATTTACTTACTTGTAATGCTCTTTCTTTTCTTCGTTTATCTTTTCTTTTGCTCTTTTTGTTTGTTGTTTTGATGTTTGTGAATATGTGTTGTTAAGAAAAGAATACGATATTGTAAGTTAAGCTTTCGTTTCTCATTTCCTTTTCCTGATCTTTTCCATTAAACTCCGTCCAAAACTTACGCAAGCGCTCCGTTAGGCACCCTACCCTACTAAGGTATCGTTGTTTCCTAACCGCGATCGGTTGCGTTCGGATTGGCCGGAGGCGAAAGTAAGCGACAAGAACGGACGGACAAGGGTCAATAAGCCAGATTTCACTAATACCGTGCTTAAGCACCCTAATCCACGTTGTTGCCAATTGCTCTAGCTTTAGTGGTCGAGTTCGGCTCTGTAACATTTCAGAAAAATAAAATATTATTTTTGGGAAATATTGGAAAAATACATTTGAATGGTGATTTTGAAAGAATATCATATGACTTAGACACTTTATAAATTTTATACAATTGATTATATACAAGGTTATGTCTAAGCTTGATTAAGTATCACTAATCGTGCATTAGGATTGATTTTTGCATGTGACATACACCATGTCATATTGCTAACACTTGTTACATTTCTTTTCTTGTTTGCAAACCATGCACCATTTCATTGTTATTTGGTTTTTATTTGATTTTGTGGGAGTTAAAAAGAAAAAGGAAAAAGAAAAGAAAATGAATAAAGAAAGGGGTATGGGCATGAGAGAGAAGAGAGAGAGGTGAGAGGTCATTTGACCAAGGCTAACAATTGTTATCCATTCATCATCTTCATCATTTCTCTCTCCCCCTCACCCATGGCTACCCTCTTCTCCCCACCTCTTCTACCCCCTCACTTCAACCCCAAAACCCCATCAAAACTATGCATCCCTTTCATTAAAAATATGCACAAGCTCACTACAAGCATGAGGAACCAAGAAAGTTTGGATTTTAAACACTTGGGGCAACTCAAGAAAATTCTTGAGTTGCCAAATGAGCTAATTCTTTCATCATTAATGTAGTATTTCAATTCCTCTAGCATCCATTTTAGTTTACAAGTGTTTAAGTGTAGTTTAGTGATGGTTGAAAATTCTAGATGAGGGTTAGGGTTTTCCTTAAGTTGTGATGGTGAAAGTGAGTCAAATTGGTGACTACAAACCCCCCTTAGTGATTGAAACCAGTGACTAAACTCAAAATACAAGTTAGATATCGAAATGTCGGTTTTGTGTATAAAATTGTGGGTGCATGAAATCTGGGATAACCTGAGATCTTTACTAGAAAAACAAGCAACTCCATTGACCTAGATTGAGCACTAAGAGGCCACCCTGCAAAGACGAACCCATTCCGAGCATCCCAAACCGAGCAGGCCGGTTTAAATGGAAATGTGGCCGGCCAAGTGGTGGAATTTGGTGCTAGGATTTGTTCTGTAGCTTATTTACCCTTTATACAACACCCCAGTACTGTTTGTTTAGCCCAATTTCCCCTGAACTAAAATCTGGAGAAAGTTTTCATAAGTTGCTGTATTGTTTTTGTAACTTTCCATGACATAAAGTTTTGATATTTGGTTTTGTATCGGTCACTTGACGTTTGTACGTCGATATCGGGTGTTGATTGGTTGATTTGCGTAAGTAGACCATAGGTTTTAATCTATGTGTGATTCGCGTGTCGTTTAGGTTTTGAATTGGACGTTTTGATGAGATACGATATATGTAATATGTAGGTACCCTCACATAGACTACGGAATATGAAGAAGAGGATGGCGACATCGACTTCGGCAAGCAAGGATCAATGTGAGTAGATATATATCTACGGAGGAAGTCAAGTGGATGGCGTATAGCACCCGCGTAGTGTCGTAGTGCAGTATACGAATGTGTATATCTATATACGTACGTGTTATCATGAGATGTGTATTCTTAGCAAGAAATGCTTTAGGTGACTTTGGGTTAGTGTTAGCGTATTTGGAAGTTAATGCTTAGGTTTAGTTTTTAGTCGCGAAACCCTAGAGTAAGGTACATACACACACATGCACACATGGGATATGATTTTGGTGTATATGATATATGTAAATATGTGTGTGTGTATGTGTTGGTGTGTTGGGATAGATATATATATATATATATATATATATAGACACACACACACACACACATACATATACGTATACACGGGTGATGAGGATAGTATATGATACTTGGAGATGTGTCGATGTGAATAGGCATGATGCCGTGAGATCGGTGATGTGACTTAGGTCGTATTATGAGATACGACATGATATTATAGCGGATCGTTGAGCGATGTGTTTTCATAAACACACGGATATATATGTATGATGGTATTGGAATGTGCTAGACTTTAGATCAGTACCCTTAATTCAGGATATGATGATAATGATACCAGATAGATAATAAGTTATATGTGATATTGACCCATACCCATATTCAGGATGCCGTACGATGGATTTTACCATACGAAGTATAAATATGATAATTGATCCGCACTCTTGATTTGAGGATGTCATATTATATATTTTATCATACGAGACGCTATTGAGGCGAGATCACCGACTACTAGATATATCGATTCGGACTTTAGATGGATTTCCTTACCTTTTCGACTAGTCTCCTAGTTTAGTCCTGTAGTATTTGGTAGATGTTAGACTGGGCTCGAGTCATACTTATTTTCAAAACTAACGAATCGTGAGTATTTTAAAGACAGCCAGAGGGTTATTACGGATTTTTCAAAGGATGTGTCTTTTCTTTAAAACACCGTAGCCCTTCTTTCTAAAATCCACGATTCGCGCTATTTCAAATGCCAATACCGTATGACTTGTTTATATAAATGTATATCCTTAAATGTTGTGTTTACTAATCATCCTCCATTTAATTCATGTTATATTCATCGCATTATATTCTTATACCTGCGTTTCTGTAGTCATTACAAACCCTTGTTGTCAGGACACCAGCACCATTACCGATGATGCGTATGTCTACGAACACTTGCTTGCCGGCTCACACACATCATCATCGGTAATTGCCATGTCACGTACACCTTAGAGAATAGTATTCCATTGATATAACTTGCTAGTTGATAGTTCCAATATGCTTGCTTTCATATGCTAAATTAGATATTGCATTCTTTTATTTAGATATCCATGAATATGTATTCATCTATTTGTCATTAAATATTATGGGGCATTATGTCGGTAAATCACTGTTTATTTACTCTCAATTTGGGATTTGATATTTCCATGAGATTTCTGAATTTGGAGAAACCACAAGGATTTTTATAAGCTCATTTTCATTTCAAAAGATAAAAATTGCGGTTTTCTCGTGAAATGATTTCAGAGGTGTCCACCATGAGTTTTCTCGGCACTTGAGCGGTATCATACACCCGATTCGAGGAGGAGGAGGAACCATCTGCGGGTGCATGGTGGACCCGGTGCGATAACTCGGGGAAAGATGGTCGCAGATAATGGCGTTGAGCCTGGCAGGGAAGCACTACCGACCGGTTATTTGTGACGCGGCGGATATCCGGAGGATACCGACGTAGTCTTGAGATTTGATTATAGGGGCCAGTCCGGATTGCCGGAGCCCGAGATATTGAGATATTGAGATATTGAGATTATATGTTATGGGCCAGTCCGGATTGCCGGAGCCCGAGACATAGAGATATTGGGATATATGTTTTGTGTCGATACTTGACATGGATTTTCTGTTGATTTCATTGCTGATACTTCGGTTTTATACAGAAATCTCACTGAGATAAGAAAACAGTTTTCCTATTAAAGATGTATTCTGTTTTCATTCTTAATGCATTCGTACATCATATATGTGATATGTTGTTACCTGGGGCATTAACACGAGCACTTGGTATTACACTTATGTATAGATATTTAACTTGCCATTATTGATGCTCCAGGTTATATATTATATAGATATTATGGTATGACCTAGGATAGAGTCATACATGCGATTTCCGCTCGGTGATGATTTATACTCACGAGTTGGCAACTCACCCCGTTGTGCCACAGTTTCTTGCAGGTTTTGCCGTACAGGTTTCCTTGGCGGCTTTACTGGCACACTGCTTTCTTCCGGGTGATTGCTTGGTAGGTGGGTTCACTTGTATCGTGACCACCGTAGTATTTGTATTTACATTCAGTTGTATCTAGTAAACTCCATCAACCAGACTTGTATATTTGATAGACTTAGAAGACCAGTTGTATATTCTTTCGACCTTAGAGTCGCGCGATTGTATTATTATGATTCTTCTCTGGTTTTCTTAAAGTTGTTGGTTTTCTTCTGAGTTTTTATCCTCGCCCTTCGGCCTTGTATATTATATTGTTTGTGTGGTGGTTTCCGCCATTTGGTGTAGAGCTATCTCCCGCTTGGGGATGCCTTTATTCATTATTATGTATTTCATGTGTTGTATCCATTTGGGGACCAGTATTTACAAAGGAGACTTTGCCGAAATTTTCGGGAAAATATGACGTCGCTTTTAAAGGTTTAATGCCACTTATTTTATTCAAACAACTTGCTTTAAAATAAGTTTTCCTTCATTTCTTCTTTTAAATGGTTTAGATTTCTGGGCTTTGGCTTACTTGAATTAGGTGGGGTCTTATAGACTTCACATGATTCAAGTGCCAGTCACGTGCTATTTTGGGTCGTCACAGGCTCGAAGGATTTTAGTACGGAAATCCTTAGCTTACACTATGCTATCGATTCCTAACAAGCTTTATACTTTGCATATAACACATAGGATAGATACGAACATTCCACCCACGCGCATTAACTCGTGAAAACAAGAACTTAAAACGCTCTGTCTGCCTATGGATCGACCCGTACTCATCGCGGCTAGCTGCAAAGTGACACCGTCCTGATTGCGGTTAACTTTAGAACTTCAAATACACGACACGCTAAAACCGTGCCAATCAGATCTCATATCCATTGGTGTTTGACTACAAAGATGGTATACGGGTGCTCAGTGGAGACTGGGTACACTGAACATGACTCGCCGAGAAATCCTAGATGGTATTATACCTAACGTCAGATAGCAGTTCTCTGGTGACACTGGTACAGGTTAGTCTGTAGACCTGAGATCGTCATAGAGTCTTGTGTGATTTCCACTGTGCTTTGATTTCCACCTTACCACGTTTAAGAGAGCGTGCAAAACGGTGGTTTTTGGGTACAGTCCCGAGTCACATGGAGGCAATGAGCGATAGGAGGGGTTTCGTCTCTCCCGGTATTGGGGGTTAATGTTGCGCTATACTCGATTGGCCATAACAGGA
Source organism: Agapanthus africanus (assembly GCA_030015575.1). Taxonomy (NCBI): domain Eukaryota; kingdom Viridiplantae; phylum Streptophyta; class Magnoliopsida; order Asparagales; family Amaryllidaceae; genus Agapanthus; species Agapanthus africanus. The sequence continues at coordinate 437,137,316 of CM057340.1, read as the reverse complement.
AGTCCCTGGCCAGGGCTGATACGGATATTTACGGGTAAGTGTTATCAGTAGTTTCTCGACCAGTTATGAGCCTCACATCGGCATGACTTATCAAGTTACTGGGGTCTAATATTTACCACCCCTAGACTCGATATGCGGCATATCAGACGAGGGACCGGACTGTACGGTAGTGTTACTTATTGGATTCACGGGAGTATGGAAAAGCTTTCTTGTTGATCATCTGATCGCTCAATACCCGGGTAGCCGTTACGTCCATCTAGTACCGCAGACGGCTTATGGGTGACTGATATGATCATCACCTACTGCCGGCGTATTGACGAGTCTTTAGAGTCCTACACGGAGGTTTCCTAGCTTATACGAAATGAAGTAGGGCATATATGTGATATGTGCGGGACCGAGATTAATCCGTGTATGTGATGCGATATTCGAATCTCGCGATATAGGTTATATGTGATATAACCGGATTGTTGAATCAAGTGTTGATTCAATGATATGTTATATGTATATGTGATATGCATATAAATGATATTAGTCGGTTGTATGCGATACAGCCGGGTTATTAAATCAAGTATTGATTTAATAATTTAATTTATAATTTTATATATTTGATATATTAATATGCATTAACTAATATTAGTTCACTTAAGAAAATGTTTTTCTCAAAATACTTACAAATATATATGTGATATATATTATTGTATTTATTATGTGTCATGCTATATGATAGATTGGACTTGGGTGTATGAGACTTATACCTAACTTAAGATAATTTGGGTGTTTAAATATTAAGGGGAAAATCAAAATTAGGTGGAAATTAGCATGGCTAAGATGCTTGTGGAAGTATGGAGAAGCATTGACTTTAGTCCACTAATTTTGTTTTACTCTAGATATTTATTTACCTAACCATTATCTTTAGCCATGGTTTAGTCTCTATATGATTTATAGGAGATATTTTCTCACCCATGGTTGATGACTTGATCACTTGGGTTTTCTTTCTTCATCTCCTTCATTGCTCTCTAGTTTTGCGTGAGTGAAGAAAAGAAAGAGAGAAAAATTATTCTAAAATGAGCAAAATTCCTACTTCACCAATCTATACCAAACTAGCCATTTAGTATAGGTTCTTTCTTCACTATTTCATCAATTAGTGAAGAGGTAGCTTGAGTTAGAGATTCTTCGACGTAGATCATCTTCGGCCTTGAAGATCCTTGGGCAAGCTCGTTCCTTTCACCTAGTGGAGCCAAAGGAAAGTCCGGGACACCACTACATGGAGCAAAAGGACTACTACATGGAGCTTTACAAGTGAAGGACCGGTCTACAAAGGTTGTATTCCCATTTCACTTGGTGTAAAGTTGTTCACATGTTTTTATAACCCTTATTCTCTAATTAGATCCTTGGTTTAGGTTGCTTTGCTCTCTAGATTTTAAAAAATTGCATACCCGATGCCTTATAAAACCTAGTGAGAGTACTAAGGAACCCAGCAGTGGTATCAGAGCCAAGCTAGAGAATTAGACGATATTAGCAGAACTACGAAACCGAAACAACTCCGAAACCTGGAATCCGAAACCTTGGTTTCTGTCGAATTTTTTAAGTCCTCTAAATTTTTTTTAAACAAGTCCAGAAAGCTAGTTATGATGTATCTAGAACACCAGAAAAATCTGAGGCAAAACACTAAAAATATAGCCGGCCAAATTGCTTAAAAAACCGGCCTCACCTTTTTTTCTGTAGCAAAAAATCTTGAAATTTTTGTGGTGTTTAGATCTCATGGTTTTAGGGTTTCAGGCTATGTTTGTTTTTGCCAAGATTTCATGTGATGTTATCTTTCTGTAGTGCCAATACGGAGTGTTTCGTAGTCATATTTTAACATCGTTTCGGGTTTCATATTGATATGTGATACTATATTTAGAATCCACGATAATTGGTTTTGTGAAAACTAGTTAGTATTCTGTAAATCTAGCAATTTAGTATCTTCTGATAGATTTCCATGGAGTTTCGATTTGGATCAAAACTCCGTCACAATCTCTTATAGTACACGAACATTCACCGGGTAACACTACTAAATAGCCATACCCAATAGCCCCGACCAAGTGACAATAGGAGAACCCCGTTGCCAAAAGCATCCCCTCGGGTGCTCGTGGCCATGATGTTCCGCCTAAGTGCACTTCGTCGACGGGATCTGGGGTACGACCATCTACTAATGTTTCCGATGAGTATTCGATCAAGTAGTCGGGAATCTTGTTGAATTACCCGACTAGGTTATTGAAAAGGTGTTTTCAATATGAGACTAAAATGCAAGGTTTATATGTTAAGCATGAAATTCATGGTATGAGATATTCCGGGTTTATGATGTCTAAGAATGTTGCGGATTCTAATTATTCAAGTTTTCGTTTTCTTTTCTGCGGCCGTAAGTGTAATATGTGGTGTATCACCGGTTTCGTTTCTATACGTCAATGACAATTGGGATACGCATATTTACTTACGTTGATAACATATGTGTAAGTCCACATTGCCCACCCCGATGCTTGCGGGGAGGCGGAAACGTTATGAAAAATCGGATTTTTGCAACACTAGGCAACATGGACGAGGCTAAAGGAGGGATCTTTGCTAAACAAAACTAACTACCAAAGCTAAAAGAGTTAGCTACTCGGAAAAGGGGTTATACCCAGGTCTTCAAGTCCTTCTCCTCTTGCTCCTTGGAGTGAAAGAACGGGTTCTCTTTGTTGCCTTCTTTTGCCGAAGAAAGATCCACCCGAGGGCCTCTACCTTTGGCTCCAACCTCAAACTAGAAACAACTAAGGTGCTTGGTGTGCTAAACCTAGGACCTTAGAAAGAGTAGAGAGTATTTTTGAAGGGATTATCTCAAGCTCCAATGGTTCTCAACTCATGAGAGGGGAGAGCTAGGGAGAGAGGACGAGGATGAGAGAGAATGAGAAGAATAATCCAACCTTCTCACATATATGTGAATTTTAAAAAATAGATAATTAGCTAAAGATAATTGTGATGATTAATCAAGAAATGACCATTATCATTTCACATTAAATGCTTTTGCAAGGATCAAAGAGAATCTTTTATATGGAATGATGATGGTCAACTTGTCAACCTAGGTCAACAAGTCAAGTATAGTCAAATGGTCAACAATCCTAACCATGCACAATTATAATTAACTAATATTAATAAATCATATTTCACACATAAACATTAGGGTTAAGAAAATGACAATGGTCATCAACCCTAATGAAAGTCCTCTGCCTCTGTCTCAGTCAACTGTGCATACACACCCATATCCGTGTTCCAAGGAACACGAATACAATGAGATAAAACCAATCCCAAATCATATACTAGGATCCGGCTTAAACCAAAGCCCGCTAGTATAAGCTGTCCGGACACAAAACGTGCACAAGTGCGCGGATGTGAACGAACCCTGTCGCAAAACCATGCAACCTCTACTCATTTTGCCTAAAGGCGAATAACCCTCTGTGTGGGACTCTAAAGACTCGACACTGCGCTGGCAGTGGGTTTAACCACATACCGCAAGCGGCACTAGCTGTACGTAACGGTCCCCAGGTAGATGCCGATAAGAAGACTGACGAGATAAACCCATCTGAACACCTACTGAGCCTAAATGTGATAGTCTCCGTACAGTCCGGTCTGTTCATCTGATACATCGCATGGCGGGCCTAGGGGGTGTTGAACGTCAGTCCCCTAATAGCTGTACAAGTCGTGTCGGAGTGTAGCCCAGAACACCCTGAGATAACACTGGAAACCTACCAGTATATCTCGCTTGCCCTGGCCCGAGACTACTCGTGTAATAGCTCTCCTAGACACAGCGCGATGTTAACCCCCAATACCGGGAGAGACGAATCCTGTCTAACCGTCACTGCCTCCAAGTGCTTCGGGACTGCACCCAACTACTACCTGTTTGCACGACTCCTTTGAGCCGTGGTAGGGTAGTAATCTAAGTACAGTGGGAACACACTCGAGGCGAAGTGACAGTGTGAAGTCAGCGGACTAAGCTGTACTCATGTCACCTAGGAACTGATAACTGACGATAGGTATAATACCAACCAACAGTTCCCGACGAGTCCTGTCCAGTGTACTCGTAACCTAACGAGCACCCGCAAACTATCTCAAGTATGACGTACTGACGGCTGTGGGATAGACCACCTCCCGTGCTGGGATGAGAAGCGTATACGCTAGTCTACTCCGGAGTATCGATGCCCCGTCTCAATAATCCTACGACTAGGGACCTGTATAAGGATGTGCTTGTAGATTACCCAGCCCCCACTAGTGTGACTGCCATCATAACGCTGGTAATTAAGCAAAGATCCTAAGGGCTCTACTAATATGTATAAGCGATATGCTAAAAGAAACACATGCACATATTGAAGTAGATACAAACTAAGTAGCATACTACCATTTTGAGCAAGATTTTCTATACAACTGTGAATATCCCAAGCTTCCATTAAGTAATATACAAACTAGTATGATACAGTAATGGCCTCTAGGGTATATACACTAACAATCTCCCACTTGCGCTAAGGCCATGTACTGGCATATCGAAGACCTATCATCTCGATCAGCCGCTCGAACTGAGTCTGGGGTAAGGCCTTCGTGAGTGGATCTGCAGTGTTATTCTCCGAATCTACTCTCTTCACCTCGATCTCCCGGCGATCTACGATCTCCCTGATCAGGTGGTACCGCCTCAAAATGTGCCTGGACTTCTGATGGGACCTGGGTTCCTTCGCTAAAGCTATAGCGCCGTTGTTGTCGCAATACAGCGGTATTGGATCAACAATGGTAGGAACCACCTGAAGCTCCGTGAGGAACTTCTTCATCAGACAGCTTCCTTTGCGGCATCGCAAGCAGCTATGTACTCCGCTTCTATAGTTGAGTCAGCAACGGTTTCCTGCTTGGAACTCTTCCAGCAAACCGCCCCTCCATTGAGGGTAAAGACATAACCCGACATGGACTTGGAGTCATCCTTGTCACTCTGGAAGCTGGAGTCAGCAAAGGCCTCGATCTGGAGGTCTTTTCCGCCATACACCAAGAACATCTATTTAGTTCTTCTCAGGTACTTGAGAATGTTCTTTACCGCTATCCAGTGTTTCTCCCCTGGGTCTGACTGATACTGGCTTACAACGCACATGCGTATACTACATCTGGTCTGGTACATAACATCGCATACATTATAGAGCCTACCGCAGAAGCGTAGGGTATAATAGACATGCGATCCTTTTCCAAATCATTCTTGGGAGACATCTCTTTGGATACTGTGATCCCGTGACAAGCCGGTAAATTACCGCGCTTGGAATCTTCCATACTGAATCTTTTCAGTATGGTGCCAATGTACCTGGACTGTGAAAGTCCCAACATCCTCTTAGATCTATCACGATAGATCTGGATCCCCAGAATGTAGTTGGCATCGCCCAGGTCCTTCATGGAGAACCTCTGTGACAAGAATCCTTTGACTGACTGTAGCATAGGAATATCATTTCCTATTAGGAGAATGTCATCCATGTACAAGATGAGGAATACCACAGTTCTACTTGCAATCTTACTGTAAATGCATGGTTCATCTGGGTTTTTGATAAAGTCGAATTCCTTGACAGTATCATCAAAGAAGATGTTCCAACTCCGCGATTCCTGCTTCAGTCCATAGATGGACTTTAGCAACTTGCACACTTTACCGCTGCTCCCACTCTGAATGAATCCCTCCGGCTGATCCATATAGACGCACTCTTCTAAATTTCCATTTAGGAAAGCCGTCTTTACGTCCATCTGCCAGATTTCATAATCGTGGAAGGCAGCAATGGCAAGAAGGATCCGAATGGATTTGAGCATAGCCACTGGAGAAAAGGTCTCGTTATAGTCCAAACCAAGTCTTTGACGAAAACCCTTTGCAACAAGTCTAGCTTTATAGGTTTCAACCTGCCCATCTACACCAATCTTCTTTCTGAAGATCCATGTGCAGCCTACAGGTTTTACCCCTTCTGGAGAAAAGTCCAAAGTCCACACTTTGTTGGTGTACATGGACTCTATTTCGGTTCGCATTGCATCCAGCCATTTTACCGAGTTACCGCTCTGAATGGCTTGCTGGAAGCTAATAGGCTCACCATAATCCATAGTGCAATCCTCTCTATCCCCGTCTATGAGAAAACCATAGTATCTCTCGGGCGGATGAGACTGCCTACTACTCCTGCGGAGTGGCGCTGGGATGTCCGGTTCTCTTGAACCTACTGGTTCTTCCAAGCTTTCAGTAATAGCTTGTGGTTCTGGAATTTCTTCCAGTTCTACTATGCTCCCACTTGTTTCTTTTTCTAAAAACTGATGTTCCAGAAAGTGGGCATGATGAGAAACAAAAACCTTTTGTTCCTCTGCGTAATAGAAAAAATACCCCCTGGAGTTCTTTGGGTATCCCACAAACTTACACAGTACTGAGCGTGCCTCGAGCTTGTCCGCATGCTGCTTTTTAACAAAAGTTGGACATCCCCATATCTTCAGATATTGAAGATGGGGTTTCTTCCCACACCACATCTGGTATGGTGTGGTAGGCACAGTCTTGGAGGGAACCTTGTTCAAAAGATATGCAGCTGATTCTAGTGCATAACCCCAGAAGGATCGCTGTAACTCAGCCTTACTCATCATGGAACGAACCATATCCAATAGGGTTCGATTTCGCCTTTCCGATACACCATTGTGTTATGGTGTGTACGGAGGAGTAAGCTGAGAGAGAATTCCATTCTCTTTTAAGAAGCCCAGAAACTCGGCACTCATATTTTCACCACCTCGATCAGATCTCAGTGTCTTGATACTTTTGCCTGTTTGTTTTTCAACTTCATTCTTGTATTCCCCAAATTTCTCAAAGGCCTCGGAATTATGCTTCATTAAGAAGACATGTCCATACCTAGAGAAATCATCTGTGAAAGTAATGAAGTATGAATAACCACTTCGCGCATGTGTAGACATTGGACCACACACGTCACTGTGTATGAGTCCCAAGAGCTTGCTTGCTCTTTCTCCGTGTCCAGTGAACGGAGTCTTTATCATCTTTCCCATGAGACAAGATTCATAAGTGGCATAAGACTGGTACTCAAACGGATCCAAGTATCCTTCTTTATGTAACTTTGTCAACCGTGTCTCATTAATGTGACCCAGTCTACAATGCCATAAGAAAGCCCGATTTAATTCCGGAGACTTTCTTTTAAGTGTATTCTGGACACTAAAAACCTGAGCTTGATTCAGTACGTATATTCCGTTTTTCAATGTACCTGACCCAATCAGAACTTGATTTAGGTGGATGTTTACTACATCGCTTACAAAGGTAAAATCATATCTTTCCTTAGAAAGTAAGGATACAGATATGATATTACAAGTCGCACCTGGTATATAAAAACAGTCACGCAGAATCAATATCTGCCCAGTTGTCAGTCCAAGATGATATTCCCCTACGGATTCGGCGTACATGCTCATTTCGTTAGCAACCCTGAGAGTCATATCACCTTTCTTGACAACCCTACGGTTTCTCAGAGCCTGTAACGAATTACAGATATGAGATCCTGATCCGGTATCCAATACCCAGGAAGTAGGGTTAACTGACATACAGTTCTCTATTACAAACACACCCGAAGCCAAAGCCACAACATGCTTCGAATTGTGGCTACTGGATTTGCTAGCCCTGCAATCCTTCTGCCAATGTTCATTCCCGTAACAACAGGAACGTCCCTCTGTTACTACATTCATTCCCAAAACATCCGCCCTTCCCTTTCCTTCTACTTCCCTGGTTTCCTTCAGGGTAGAAGGTAGAGACTGCAAAATCAAGTCAGCACTTGACTCGTTCTTCAACGTGGTCTTCAGGTCCGTGAGCTTAAAATAGCTGGTCTCTGTAAGGACGTTGCCCCCTACAGATGACCCGATAGCCAACCTCGCTGGAAGCAATTCGTTCGAGGTCTCATATCTTACGATACGAGATTGCTCTCTGTATAAATCTTTGTTATGGAGGAAGATAGAAACTAAGTCCATCTTCTCGTGCTGCCCCTGGTATGCACCATCAACTGTGGCTAACACGAAGCACTTGGCTTTCACACAGTCTTTTTCCGATGTCTTGCGGATATGAATATCCGTGACAGGGGAAACTGGACCTGAGACGGCAGGGGTGGGATCAGTTAAGAGGTGTCCCAGCTTGTCATGGGCATTGGACATCTGGACAGACCCTTGCCAGTCATAACAGTCAGATTCAGTCATTTTATTATCTAGATGTAACTTAGGTATGGTCACTGGGTCGCAGCAATTAAGAGAGAGAGAAGAAAACACTCAGCATGATGCTCTTGCAAGTTTAGATTGGTTTTTAATTTATCTAAACAGGATGGCTCCTACTGTCTCTCGAATCCCTCCTCAAACCATAAAGGAAGAATTAGTCGGGATCATTCTCACCGTACAATACTTGCTTAACCGTTCAGCCAGGCCAGTTTCGGTACTTCGAGGGAGGGTTTCCAACGCTTTCGCGAAGTTCCTTAATTAAGTAACCTCTTTTCCCTGGGGGTGTAGCTCCGCTAACACCTTTCTAGACACCTACTTGATTTATAGCATTGATCGTTAAGTGAGAAAGTTCCCGAGGAGGAGCATATACTCACAGTAGGATCGGGATCCAAATATCATCGCGTGACAAAACTGAAGGAATCCTAGCAGAATCATCACACTCCAAATGGTATGCAGCGCCAGCAAGTTTCAGTACTTTTGAAACTCCCGAAGTGGATTTTTGCCCCATGCTCTTATGGCCTTGACGAAGGCCAACATATCATAAGTCACATGTCAAGTTCTACCCGTCATTGTCCAGGTTAATTTGAACCCACCCGTACATACCCTTGACGAAGCCCAAAATAGTAGTACTACTGTCCCAAACCAACGCATCTACCTATACTACAGATAAATAATCAGCAGCTACCAATCACTATGCCTTGGCGAAGGTCAAAATACATGGCTTGAATACTACTGATGTAACGTTTTGAAAATCGTTTCGGTGAAATTTCGAAAAAACGGTAAAATAAGGGGGTTTTCGGTAAAAAGTCAAAAATACAAATATCTTTATTATAAAATTAAAAATACATATTCTAGGTATATAATTGCTGGTATTTGGTGTTTATTGACCCACAGGTGAAAATTCAAATTTTCTGAAAATTTTTCCGAAATTAATTATTTTAATATTATTTTAAGCCGTCACTAATATATTTAATTAGGGAAAATTACAAATTGGAATGAGTTGAAACAAATTTTGTGCATCATAAAACATTAAATAAAATTTTATCATGTGGTTTTTGAAACGAAATCGTTTGCCAAAACGGTTAAGGAAATATCGAAGAAAAATGCTTTTTTTGGTGAAATTAGTGTTAATGGAATTGGGGTATAACATTTATCCTTTCCCAACACACTCACCCACACACACCCACCCACAAGGACATGGCTGCCCCTCACCCACACACTTCACACTTCATGAGAAATGAAATGAGAAAAGAAAAAGGAAAGAGTAAGGAATGAAGTCAAAAAGGGGTATGACTTTGACCTTGGGTTGACTAGATGACTTTTTTCCTACCTCACTCTCTCTCCTCTCACTCCCCCCATTGTAGCCGAGCTCCTTCCCCTCTCCTAACAGCAGCAGCCCCTTCATTTCCCCTTCTCATTTCTCATCAAAAAATTCACCAAAAATGCTTCAAATCCACAAATAAAATCAAAGCTAAATCCAAATCCAACACTTACCCATTATTTTTTAGCTCATCTAGCATGGATCTTAGGGTATAGAAGCTAATTTGGGAGGCTAAGTTGCATGTAGATCTACAAGTTTTGTGAGGTATAAATCTTTGTTCCATGGTTTGATTATTGATTAGTTACTTAATTGTTGCTATCATACTTCAAGTGAAGCTAATTAGGTATTTATTAGGGTTATTTGCTTATTTAGAAAATTCAAGAAAGGGTTTTTAATTGCAATTAGGGTTCTTATCATGTAATCATGGTTAAAATGAGTATATTAACATGTTAATGTGATGCTAAAACTAACCTAGTTGCTAGTTTACTAATTTATGCTTGTAATTGTTAAAATTGGAATTTTATGCAAACTAGGTTTTGGAAATTTATTGCAAATGTTAGACTAAAAATCTAATTAGGTTTTTCATGACTTCATTAACATTATTAAGTGTAGTTTAATGTTTTAGATCATGCAAATCTAAGCTAGATTGTAGTTTGTGCATTTTTGCTATGAAATTGTTAAAATTGGTTATGTTTGCAAACTAGATTTTTGATATTGATATTAAGAATTAAGTTTAAAATCTAATTAACATTGGTATGACTTAATTAAGATGGTTAGTGAGCCTTATGGCCATTAGTTTTGTTAAAACATCATGTTTTGTACAAAAACGGGTAAATTTTTGCTTGCTAGATTTTCGGAAAAATAGCTTTTAAAGTGAGTTTGAGGTTTTTGTGAATTGCAACCTATTTCATATTATAATTAGTGCTTGTAATTATACAAATGAGTGTGTTTGCATTTTTCTCGATGGTTTGGCGTTTGTACGCCGACGTCGAGGGTTTTTAGGTTGATTTGTGGAAGCAAACCATAGGTTTTGACCTATGTGGGATTCATGAGTCATTTGGGTCATGAGTCGGATTTTAATGCGATACGGTGCGTTATGATATGTAGGTACCCCATGTAGACTTCGAGACGACAAGCAAGCGCGTGGCGACGTCGGCACCGGCGAGCGAGGACCAGGTGAGTAGATTTATATCTACGGGGAGAAGTCGGGTGGATGGCGTATAGCACCCCCGCAATCCGTGGTGGTGTATACGGATGCGTATACACACCAACAATTATTATATGTTATTTGGGATTAATAACGATGTTTAGGATGGATATTGGTCTGTTGGATTATTTTAGTGTTGCGAACCCTAGGGTAGTGTTGCACTACACATACACACATACATACTTGCATACATTCCTATTTATATGTGCTCATGGGATTCTTTATAGTTATGTGTTCATATGGGTATGGGACTATGTGTTCACATAGGGATATGAGGCATGATATGCTAGGATATTGATATTAAGCCGTATCGGGCGATGTATACCCTTGATGATGATATGTGCTGACGATATCGGTTTGTACGAGATTGTCGATCAGTAGTCAGATCATGAGTATATTGAGGATATTAGTATTGTACTAGACATAGGTCAGTACCCTAGACTATGATCTTGGATAAAGAGGATACCAGGTGAATAGTATGATGAATGTGATATTAACCCGTACCCAGATTTGGGGATGCCGTACGACGGATTTACGTACGAGCTATATTTTGATGATTGATCCGCACTCTTGACTTGGGATGTCTGATTATAAATATGGTATCGGATATGATATTATTGAGGCGGGATCACCGACTAATATATATACAGGTTTGTATGTGTATCGACTCAGATATTAGGCGGTTTCCTTACCTGTAGTCCAGCTTGTCAGCTAAGCCCTTTATTTTAGTTTAGTTGTTAGATTAGATTCGATTCTTAAATATTTCAAAAACTAACGAATCGTGGGTATTTTAAAAGACAGCCCAAGGGATCCTACGGATATTTCAAAAGACATATCTTTTCATAAAAACACCGTAGCCCCTATTTTCAAAACCCCATGATTCGTGTTATTTCAAAAGGCACCATTTGTAGGACTTATATTAGATTAATGCAGATTAGTTATAGTTGCGTCTAGTATTCAGCTCCCGCTCATTATTGTGGTTCGCTTCGCATCGCATGCTTATATTATGTTTCATACTCCATTATTGATATCATGCTGTTAGGACACCAGCACCATTACAGATGATGCGTATGTACCACGTACACTTACTTGCCGGCTCACACACATCTTCATCGGTAATTGCCATATCACGTACACCTTAGAAAATATTATTGCTTGGCATAGCCTGTTAGCTAATAGTTTAGACATGATATTAGTATACTTGCCGTATATGTTAGTTTAGACATTGTAGTTATTACCTGCTACTTCATGCATACTGTTATTCATTGTTATGCCGCATTCATGGATTCTCATGCATATATTCACTATTTTACATGTTATTGAGGTTTTGGATTCAGATTTCCATGAGATTTTCTGTATTTGAAGGAAAACCGCAAAAACATAAATAAACCTTTTCTCTCTTTTAAAATAAAAAGTGCGGTTTTCTCATGATGTATGAGTCGTCCACCATGAGTTTGCTGATGGATTTCGAGACCCGATTCGAGGTGTGGAGGAACCGTTTCGGGTACATGGTGGGCCCGGTGCGGTACCCCGGGGCAAGAGGAATGTGTTGTTGACATTGAGCCCGGCAGGGGAGCACTACCGACCGGTGATATTACCCGACGCGTCGGATATCCGGAGGATACCGTCGTGGTCTTGAGATGGATGGTAGGGGACGGTCTGGATTGACGGCGCCCTAGATATTGTGATTGAGATTTTGAGATATTGAGGTACAGAGATTGTGATACAGAGATATCGAGATATTTGGACACTTGTTTTGTGTCGATGCTGGGCACTGTTTTATGCCTATTTCATTTATGGTACCTCACTTTTAAAATACAGAAATCTCACTGATTTATGAAAGCTGCTTTCGTCAGTACATGCATTCTGTTCCATGCATTCATACCTCATTCATATGATATATTGCTACCTGAGGCACTGATACGGGCACATGAGATCACACTCGGTTAGATATTACCCTAGCCATTGTTATAGGCTGCATGTTATACTTATATATTGAGGATATATTATGATCATTGACCTAAGTTGCGTTATTTATGCGATTTCTTTCCGTAGATGGTTTTCTATTCACGAGTTGGCAACTCCCCCCCGTTGTGCCCCAGTTTCTTGCAGGTTTACCGTAAAGGTTTCTTTACGGTTTGCGGGCATAGTCTCCTTCTGGTGATTTGCTAGTAGGTGGGTTTACTTGTATCGTACCCCTATTATATATCTTGTATATCATTATTCTGTTGTATCTAGAAGTTCCATTAACCAAACATGTATTTATTTTGAGATAGAGACCAGTGATGTTATTCCTTCGACCTTAGAGTCGCGCGTTATATCTCTGTGGTTTTCTTGTGGTTTTGAGTTTCCTTTTGAATTTTGATCCTCACCGTAGGCGTTGTATATTATATTGCTTGTGTGGTTGTGACCGTCGTTTGACGAAGAGCTAGCTCCCGCTTGGGGATGCCTTTTTATTGATTTCGTTTACTATTCATGTTGTATCCCGTTTGGGAGCCGGTATTTACAAAGGAGACTTTGCCGAAATTTTCAGGAAATACTTGATGTTTTTTTTAAAACCGCATAACTCGGCTTATGCTATTAAAACTACTTGATTTTAAATTGGTTTTCCTTCAATCTACTGCTTTTCTTGGTTTGGATTTCTGTGGTTTCGGTTTACTTAGATTACATACGCCTCGAGACGTTCGTAGTTTAAGTGCCGGTCTTGTTCCGTACTCTCGGGACGTGACAAAGTTGGTATCAGAGCGTTAGGTTTTACCTTCGGAGCATAGGATGACCCTTGGTTGATGGAATAGGTGACTAAAGTAGAGTGACGTACCGTGGGTATATTCCGCGACATACTTACGATACGCTATTCAACTTATGAAGGCTTAGGATGTACATTTCTTTGCTCAGTATTATATTCATTCCGATCTAGCCTCATCAGTACCAGTTATGGTTTTGCTGCCATGATTACGGGCAGGGAGAGCTACAGCTTGAGTTGTGGTCAGCACGAGCTCGTCACGAACGAGGACTGACCAGGGCGAATTCCGGCGACACACGATTGCGGAGATGTGTCTTTTTACTATGTTTCCGCGCCACGAGCGTTTGGCGGATCGCCTTTATGAGATTAGTCGGATGTGCTGATCGACACCAGAGGATCGAGCCAATGATAGAGACCAACCAGATTTTGATGACCGTTGGCGTATTGCTTATTCATGATGGTCGAGGTACTGTTCAGCGTGCAGACGAGCGAGCCAGTTATTGCTGCGAACGACGAGATATTGCCCTAGATGCTGGAGCTATTGCAGTACGAGTTGTACTAAGAGATGATAGAAGGTCGCTAGTCATCGAGGATGAATGACTAGGACATGTGGATCGTTCACCTACCCCGATGCGAGGTCATCAGATAGATTGATTCCAGCTAGAGACGACTTCATGCGGAGACGTTGAGAGTCGACAAAGACGATCGAATGTCAGAAACCTATTTTTCCAAGTTTAAGTAGTCGGAATGACATGCAGGCAATTCTATGGTCCCTCTAGAAGAATGAAACCCTAACTCGACATAATGACCGTGTGAAAGCCTTTGAACCTTAGGGTTTGCGGCAGTTCCGCGGCGCCATTAGTGAGGCTTGGGTTTGCCCTTCTACGGCTGGACCACCGATGCTGTGGTATGTGCTCGATATTATTAAACTGTGCCCAAGATGTTGAGCCCTTGGGGGATTATGTGGTTTTTACAATCGATTGGATGGTTCGACTTAATTCGGATGCTAGGTGGTGAGATGCATTTCTTGGGAGACTCCCGATACGAGAATAGCCGTTGGAGCTCAGTCCATGCAGCCGCGACGAGACGAGTCCAAAGCAGACGACATTAGAGAAAAGTGAAGTAAGAGGTTCGTACCAGATCTAGATGAGATGACATTCCACTCCGCCGACATCAGAGATGCGATGTGCATGACGAGGCATGGTACTTGGATTTACCTTCCAGAAGGAGTCGCGATGAGTATGCAGCCGTTCCGGAACAAGAAATTGATATGGTAAAGGACGATGACTTTCGGACAGTTCGGCAGAGACGAGATTTGGGAGAGACCTCGACAGGACCTTTCTGGAATAAATTACGAGAAGACCTGGACCTAGGATTGGTCATGATACACACACCAGCAGGCCAGATTTCAGGATCGTCGACGAGACATGCTATAAGTGACCACGACAGTTGGCCAGAGATTCTTGGAGGATATGCTTGAGCGGGACTATTCCGTAATACTTGATTTGCGTATTTTGGGCGATTTATTCGCATGATTGATTTTGATGATTGAGTTTCATGATATTTGTCTTCATGGACCATGGTTGGACCTGCTGAGTATTTACGATTTTTGCACGGTTGTTGCACTTAATATCGTTTTCGTGCCTTGGTTCTCATGTTTGTGATTATATGGATTTCATACAGTTGAGTTGATTTGTGCGTATATACGCATACGATTTGGTTTTTGCACTCGGTATGATTCACATATGCTTGCAGTGCAGTGATACGCATTTTGTGCACTTAGATGCACTGGACTTCGATTTCGATTGTGATACTCGATATTTGTTTTGTGCACCTGATTTGATTTTGCACATGTTCGGCGCTTGATATTGGATTTCATGATTTCGTGCATGATGGTTGCCCCTGGTTTTGGGTTTTCGCGCATGTTGAGCGCATGTCTTGAGATGCGATTTTGGTGCACACCAGATGCACTAAATCGAGATTTTTTTTCGTGCATGTCAGATGCACCTGATTTTGCTGTCAGGCACACACGTTGCCTACGACAGATGCTTTGTGCACACCCGATGCACTTAGATTTCGTTTCTGTGCACTTGTATGGCACGTATATGGATTTTGATTGTCGTGCGCACCAGACGCACGTAGTATTCATACGCGTATTTTGGGATTGATTTCTTATAGAGCAGTACGTTTTTTTTTCTTATGATAATTGCAATGTGTTTTCTTACTAAGCAGGACTAGTCAGAGGACAGTACCTGAATGTATTTTGCATGCATTGATAGCTATTGAAGGGAATTCCAAAAAGCGAGCTACAGTCTCAGTATTTACCTACGTGTCTGATATGACGCGAAACATTTAAAACAAGGAAAACCCTTCTAAATTGTTTCCCAAAACGGCAGAACGTACATTTCAAACAAAGGTATATATGTATATAGTTATTTTCTTATGATAGACGTCCGCCACTGTGCAGTGTTATGTGCATTGCACAACAACTTAAAGGATTTGGCATGCATTTCCTCCTGATATTTACGTGTAAAGTTTCGAGTTATATCATATTGGTTTTGGTATTGGATTTGACATTGTGTCATTACCATGACTCCGATGATTGCGGGATGCTTGACGGAGTTTTGATTTTGAGTTATGATCATTTTTCATGCGCATGCGTTGCGCTACGATTTGTTTTATGTATTTATGATTTCGGAGCCCCGGCGATTTGATGGTTTTGGCTGAAATATTTTAGTATTTGGGGGGAAGTTTTAATTTAAATTCGGGGACCGAATTTCTTTAAGGGGGGAAGATTGTAACGTTTTGAAAATCGTTTCGGTGAAATTTCGAAAAAACGGTAAAATAAGGGGGTTTTCGGTAAAAAGTCAAAAATACAAATATCTTTATTATAAAATTAAAAATACATATTCTAGCTATATAATTGCCAGTATTCGGTGTTTATTGACCCACTGGTGAAATTTCAAATTTTCTGAAAATTTTTCCGAAATTAATTATTTTAATATTATTTTAAGCCGTCACTAATATATTTAATTAGGGAAAATTACAAATTGGAATGAGTTGAAACAAATTTTGTGCAACATAAAACTTTAAATAAAATTTTATCATGTGGTTTTTGAAACGAAATCGTTTGCCAAAACGGTTAAGGAAATATCGAAGAAAAAGGCTTTTTTCGGTGAAATTAGTGTTAATGGAATTGGGGTATAACATTTATCCTTTCCCAACCCACTCACCCACACACACCCACCCACAAGGACATGGCTGCCCCTCACCCACACACTTCACACTTCATGAGAAAAGAAATGAGAAAAGAAAAAGGAAAGAGTAAGGAATGAAGTCAAAAAGGGGTATGACTTTGACCTTGGGTTGACTAGATGACTTTTTCCCTACCTCACTCTCTCTCCTCTCACTCCCCCCATTGTAGCCGAGCTCCTTCCCCTCTCCTAATAGCAGCAGCCCCTTCATTTCCCCTTCTCATTTCTCATCAAAAAATTCACCAAAAATGCTTCAAATCCACAAAAAAAATCAAAGCTAAATCCAAATCCAACACTTACCCATTATTCTTTAGCTCATCTAGCATGGATCTTAGGGTATAGAAGCTAATTTGGGAGGCTAAGTTGCATGTAGATCTATAAGTTTTGTGAGGTATAAATCTTTGTTCCATGGTTTGATTATTGATTAGTTACTTAATTGTTGCTATCATACTTCAAGTGAAGCTAATTAGGTGTTTATTAGGGTTATTTGCTTATTTAGAAAATTCAAGAAAGGGTTTTTAATCGCAATTAGGGTTCTTATCATTTAATCATGGTTAAAATGAGTAGATTAACATGTTAATGTGATGCTAAAACTAACCTAGTTGCTAGTTTACTAATTGATGCTTGTAATTGTTAAAATTGGAATTTTATGCAAACTAGGTTTTGGAAATTTATTGCAAATGTTAGACTAAAAATCTAATTAGGTTTTTCATGACTTCATTAACATTATTAAGTGTAGTTTAATGCTTTAGATCATGCAAATCTAAGCTGGATTGTAGTTTGTGCATTTTTGCTATGAAATTGTTAAAATTGGTTATGTTTGCGAACTAGATTTTTGAGATTGATATTAAGAATTAAGTTTAAAATCTAATTAACATTGGTATGACTTAATTAAGATGGTTAGTGAGCCTTATGGCCATTAGTTTTGTTAAAACATCATGTTTTGTACAAAAACGCGTAAATTTTTGCTTGCTAGATTTTCGGAAAAATAGCTTTTAAAGTGAGTCTGAGGTTTTTGTGAATTGCAACCTATTTCATATTATAATTAGTGCTTGTAATTGTACAAATGAGTGTGTATGGGTTTTTATCGATGGTTTGGCGTTTGTACGCCGACGTCGAGGGTTTTTAGGTTGATTTGTGGAAGCAAACCATAGGTTTTGACCTATGTGGGATTCGTGAGTCGTTTGGGTCATGAGTCGGATTTTAATGCGATACGGTGCGTTATGATATGTAGGTACCCCATGTGGACTTCGAGACGATAAGCAAGCGCGTGGCGACGTCGGCACCGGCGAGCGAGGACCAGGTGAGTAGATTTATATCTACGGGGAGAAGTCGGGTGGATGGCGTATAGCACCCCCGCAATCCGTGGTGGTGTATACGTATGCGTATACACACCAACAATTATTATATGTTATTTGGGATTAATAACGATGTTTAGGATGGATATTGGTGTGTTGGATTATTTTAGTGTTGCGAACCCTAGGGTAGTGTTGCACTACACATACATACATACATACTTGCATACATTCCTATTTATATGTGCTCATGGGATTCTTTATAGTTATGTGTTCACATAGGTATGGGACTATGTGTTCACATTGGGATATGAGGCATGATATGCTAAGATATTGATATTAGGCCGTATCGGGCGATGTATACCCTTGATGATGATATGTGCTGACGATATCGGTTTGTACGAGATTGTCGATCAGTAGTCAGATCATGAGTATATTGAGGATATTAGTATTGTACTAGACATAGGTCAGTACCCTAGACTATGATCTTGGATAAAGAGGATACCAGGTGAATAGTATGATGAATGTGATATTAACCCGTATCCAAATTTGGGGATGCCGTACGACGGATTTACGTACGAGCTATATTTTGATGATTGATCCGCACTCTTGACTTGGGATGTCTGATTATAGATATGGTATCGGATATGATATTATTAAGGCGGGATCACCGACTAATATATATACAGGTATGTATGTGTATCGACTCAGATATTAGGCGGTTTCCTTACCTGTAGTCCAGCTTGTCAGCTTAGCCCTTTAGTTTAGTTTAGTTGTTAGATTAGATTCGATTCTTACCTATTTCAAAAACTAACGAATCGTGGGTATTTTAAAAGACAGCCCAAGGGATCCTACGGATATTTCAAAAGACGTATCTTTTCATAAAAACATCGTAGCCCCTATTTTCAAAACCCCATGATTCGTGTTATTTTAAAAGGCACCATTTGTAGGACTTATATTAGATTAATGCAGATTAGTTATAGTTGCGTCTAGTATTCAGCTCCCGCTCATTATTGTGGTTCGCATCGCATCGCATGCTTATATTATGTTTCATACTCCATTATTGATATCATGCTGTTAGGACACCAGCACCATTACCGATGATGCGTATGTACCACGTACACTTACTTGCCGGCTCACACACATCTTCATCGGTAATTGCCATATCACGTACACCTTAGAAAATATTATTGCTTGACATAGCCTGTTAGCTAATAGTTTAGGCATGATATTAGTATACTTGTCGTATATGTTAGTTTAGACATTGTAGTTATTACCTGCTACTTCATGCATACTGTTATTCATTGTTATGCCGCATTCATGGATTCTCATGCATATATTCACTATTTTACGTGTTATTGAGGTTTTGGATTCAGATTTCCATGACATTTTCTGGATTTGGAGGAAAACCGCAAAAACATAAATAAACATTTTCTCTCTTTTAAAATAAAAAGTGTGGTTTTCTCATGATGTATGAGTCGTCCACCATGAGTTTGCTGATGGATTTCGAGACCCGATTCGAGGAGTGGAGGAACCATTTCGGGTACATGGTGGGCCCGATGCGGTACCCCGGGGCAAGAGGAATGTGTTGTTGACGTTGAGCCCGGCAGGGGAGCACTACCGACCGGTGATATTACCCGACGCGTCGGATATCCGGAGGATACCGTCGTGGTCTTGAGATGGATGGTAGGGGCCGGTCTGGATTGACGACGCCCTAGATATTATGATTGAGATTTTGAGATATTGAGGTACAGAGATTGTGATACAGAGATATCGAGATATTTGGACACTTGTTTTGTGTCGATGCTGGGCACTGTTTTATGCTGATTTCATTTATGGTACCTCACTTTTAAAATACAGAAATCTCACTGATTTATGAAAGCAGTTTTCGTCAGTACATGCATTCTGTTCCATGCATTCATACCTCATTCATATGATATATTGCTACCTGACGCACTGACACGAGCACATGAGATCACACTCGGTTAGATATTACCCTAGCCATTGTTATAGGCTGCATGTTATACATATATTTGAGGATATATTATGATCATTGACCTAGGTTGCGTTATTTATGCGATTTCTTTCCGTAGATGTTTTTCTATTCACGAGTTGGAAACTCCCCCCCGTTGTGCCCCAGTTTCTTGCAGGTTTGCCGTACAGGTTTCTTTACGGTTTGCGGGCATAGTCTCCTTCGGGTGATTTGCTAGTAGGTGGGTTTACTTGTATCGTACCCCCATTATATATCTTGTATATCATTATTCTGTTGTATCTAGAAGTTCCATCAACCAAACATGTATTTATTTTGAGATAGAGACCAGTGATGTTATTCCTTCGACCATAGAGTCGCGCGTTATATCTCTGTGGTTTTCTTGTGGTTTTGAGTTTCCTTTTGAATTTTAATCCTCGTCGTTGGCGTTGTATATTATATTGCTTGTGTGGTTGTGACCGTCGTTTGACGAAGAGCTAGCTCCCGCTTGGGGATGCCTTTTTATTGATTTCGTTTACTATTCATGTTGTATCCCGTTTGGGAGCCGGTATTTACAAAGGAGACTCTGCCGAAATTTTCAGGAAATACTTGATGTTTTTTTTAAAACCGCATAACTCGGCTTATGCTATTAAAACTACTTGATTTTAAATTGGTTTTCCTTCACTCTACTGCTTTTCTTGGTTTGGATTTCTGGGGTTTCGGTTTACTTAGATTACGTACGCCTCGGGGCATTCGTAGTTTAAGTGCCGGTCTTGTTCCGTACTCTCAGGACGTGACAACTGAATATTTAACTGAAATGACGGAGGGCTACGAATGGTTTCGGCGAAACCGTGAACGTAGTGAACTTGATATAATCGATGGAACGAGATAGCTTTTAAAAGGAGTGGTTCAAGCTCCGCATTTAAAAGTTGGTTTTTGAAAAGAACCGAGTGGTTTTGAAAGTGTTCCAACGACTTTTATTTGGTTTATTTTCTTGCATTAATTTTAATGCGTCCCATCATTTAATCCTACCTTTGCAAAAAACAATGAAAATATGACGTACGCTTATGCCATCCGCATTCGCCACGGGGCCCCGTCATCACCCGTTAGGTTACTTAACTAACGACAGAGCGGGGGCTGGACTAGCGCGGATGCAAAACATAAGCAACGCCTAAATAGATATCGTATATAGATATATAGCAATGATAGCCATTCCAGATCACAGATGAACACATTGGATATACTAGGAATCCGCAATCTGTTCGAGCCTGTAACGAAAAGCGGATTACACGGTCGCGATGAATAGCCATACCCCACCCTAGACCCCTACGGATGCGGCAAACTACCCGCCAAGTACCCAAAGCGAAGCAACCTCCCTCAACGACGTGAGTAGGCCACTCGGCACTTCCAGATACCCGGTAGTTTGTGCACCCCACCTTGGGTCTATCCTAGGAGCAAAAACAGTAAAAAGAAATTATACAATGGCGGCTACAACCTCAACCCAGATGTGGGGCCAAACAAATAATATTACATCAATTTACATATTACAAGAATTGAAAGAATAAGAAAACTCTCATCTCACAACCCCCCGGCTATTCATCCGCGACAATCCAACGAATTCATATACACAAACCATCAACATTACAGATCACAGATATGTATAACCCCCACTAATCGACGTATAGCGATTAGCAGACATTCAATACATATATCACATCACAGATATAATCCATTAGCCAAAGTGTAAAGAAGTTCGATCAAAATACGGATTTGTGACCACCCCAAAAACTAACTTGTTCTATGGAAAATCTGGGCAGAAACAAACCATCACAAAATTCACAAAACAGCAACAGAAGAACACTGCAAGGAAAATGACCCACGGAAGTGTTAGTTATATGTATGCCCTAGAGGCCATTACTGTACATAGGATGTATATTGTAGTGGATGCTGGGACATATATAGGGAGGACTTTCTTGCTCGACATGATAGTATGCTATCTGGTTGCTCTTTACCTTAACGTGTATATTGATTGTCTCTCTGTTACATGTTGGTAAAGCCCTTAGGATGTGTACTTGACTACCTGGACTATGATGCAGATCATACTAGTGGGGACAGATAGTCTATAAGTACATCCTTCAAAGTCCCTAGTCGTGGGTATATCGAGACGGGGCATCGATATACCAGAGTAGACTAGCGTATACCTTCTCGACCCATACAGATGGGCGATGGATGATCCCATATCCATTGGTGTTTGACATCAGAGATGATATACGGGTGCTCAGTGGAGACTGGGTACACTGGACGGACTCGCCGAGAACTCCCAGATGGTATTATACCTCACGTCAGATGGCAGTTCTCTGGTGACACTGGTACAGAGTAGTCTGTTGACCCGAGATCGTCATAGAGTCTTGTGTGGTTCCCACTGTGCTTTGATTTCCACCTTACCACGTCCAAGAGGGCGTGCAAAGCGGTGGTTTTTGGGTACAGTCCCGAATCACACGGAGGCAATGAGCGATAGGAGGGGATTCGTCTCTCCCGGTATAGGGAGTTGATGTTGCGCTGTGTTCGATTGGCTATAACCGAAAATCCCTGGCCAGGGTTGCTGAGATTTACTGGTAAGTGTTACCAGTAGTTTCTCGAACTGTTATAGACCTCATATCGACACGACTTATCGAGCTATAGGGGTCTGACGTTTACCACCCCTAGGCGAGATATGCGACATATCAGACGATCAGACCGGACTGTACGGTAAGTGTTACTGGTTGGATTCACAGGAGTGTGAGCGGGCTTGCTCGTCGATCTTCTGATCGCTCAATACCCGGGTGGCCGTTACGTTTAGCAGACCGCTTGCGGCTTGTGGGTGTTTGATATGATCATCATCTGCTGCCGGCGTATTGACGAGTCTTTAGAGTCCTACACAGAGGTTTCCTGGCTCAAGCGAAACGAAATAGGAGCGCATATGAGATATGTGCAGGACCGAGAATAATGCGTGTATGTGATACCGTATTCCATTCTCGCGATGAATGTATCGATTGGTTGTATGCGATATAACCTAGTTATCGAATCGAGGGTTGATTCGATAAGCCGATACATTGGATACTAGTCGGTTATATGCGATATGACCGGATCATTGAATCAAGTGTTGATTTAATGATCCGGTCATAATTATATATTTGATATATTACTTTGCATTAACTAGTATTGGTTCACTTTAAATGGATTTTCTCACTTGGATGTACAAGTTGTATATGTGATATACTTTTTGTGCAAATGATTGTATCATGTTTGATGATGCATGTTTACTTGAGTTTGTGTAAAGATTGAACCATGGTTATTTAAATGGTTAGGGTTTTGGTTTTCTTATTTATTTATTTATTCTTTATGGAAAATAATAAGCATAAAGATAAATGGTGGCTTTCTTTGGATGGATATTGAAGCTTCATGAAGCTTTGACTAAGTCACCATTTTTGTCTTCATGCTTAACCCTAACCATTCACTTAACCCTAGTTCATTCTCTACACTTGACCATGGTTGGATTATGATAAGTATTCAATTCTTTTTCTATTTTGAATTAACTTATCATAACATTTTCTTCTTCTTCTTCATTTTCAACATGAAGAAACCTTGGTCCATCAATGGTGATTGATGAAAATGAGTGAGAAATCCAATTCTAAAGTGAACCCACTTCCTATTTCTTCATCCTCTACCTCTTGCCAAGTAGTATAAGGTGTTTCCTTCACAAGTTTTCATGGCTTGGTGAAGGTGGAGCTTGATCTAGTGATGCCTCGACGTAGATCATCTTCGGCATCGTCGTCGATGACCTAGCCCGCTTTTTCTCCGTTGAAGCCGACGCTAGAGTCATGGTTCGATTTGGACAGCGGAGAGGACTTCATCATGGAGCTATGGAGGTGGAGAAACGGATCTACAAAGGTTGTATTTCCGTTCTTTTAGTTTAGTTGTAAACTAGTTGCTTTGGTCGCCTAGATTTCTAGTTAACGATCCGTAGTCTAGGGTTTCTCGGCACCGTAAATTTTGAAATTGGCATGGTTGATGCCTTGTGAGACCTCTTGAGTGTGCCTAGGAACCCTACAGTGGTATCAGAGCCTAGCTAGAGCCTTAGGTGACGCGTAGACGAAGTTTGAAACCCGATCGACCCGAAACCCTAACATCAAAGTGCTCTCTGGACTTTTTCTAAAAACTGGGTTTTTTCCAGATTAAAAATTCTTTAAAAATTCAGCAGGAAAAACTATGAATTACGATGCAAAATTTTTTGAGTGAAGCTGCTACAGTGCGGCGGAACCGCGGCAGAAGCTTGGCTTCTGCGGCGGTTCCGCGGCCAATATATGTTATCACTGTTTAATTTTTGCACAGTAATTCATGTTTTCAGGTGTTGAGGTTTCTGGGAATTTTTAATATTTATTCAAGAGTTGAATTTTCTGGGGTTGTTTTGGGGATTCGATGAATCGATCGGATTATTTAACTTTGTCTATTTGGCTTTCCGGATAACTTTAGAATATGTTAAAAAGTTCGACCGGATATAAATACCCAACTTTTCCCCTGTCGGGAAATTTCCAAGTGTTGGATTTTTCCAAGGTTTAAAGACGTTCTAAGTAGTGCAAGTAACGCGATGGACCCTCTAGAAGACAACAAACCTTAACTCGATTATGTGACCGTCTTAAACTGCCCTTTGAACCTTCGGGTTTGGGGCAGTACGGCGTGCCACATGTGAGGCGTTGGCTTGACCCTTCTACGGCTGGACCGTTGGTACTGAGGCACGAATTGAATGTTTTCAGACTTGTTTCATGTGTTGATCTGTATCGGGAAAACTTGGGTGTTTGAATGTTCGATCGGAAAGTTTAACATTTTCTAATTACCTGGAATGTGATACAATAATTGGAATTCACAAATAGTTATGAGATAACTGAATGAATGTTATAAACATAGAACTTTAGTCTCACTTGATCGGTTGCCACGGAATTTTGATGTGATCAAAATTCCGTCGCAATCACGTAGCGTACGCGGATATTCGCCGGATAAACTTAATAGACAGCCTCACCCCATAGCCCCGACCAAGTGACTGTAGGAGAACCCCGTCGCCGAAAGCATCCGTCAGGGTGCTCGCGGTAGCGGTGTTCTGCCTTGGTGCACTTCGTCGACGGTATCGGGGGTGCAGCCGTCTACTGAAGTTTTCGACGAGCATTCGATCAGGATGTCGGGAATCTTGTTGAATTACCCGACTTGATATTGAAAAGAGTTTTCGATAATGAGACTAAAATGCGGGGTTTATAATTGTTAGGCATGTGATGTCTAAGTAATTCATTTGATTAGGCATGCGATGTCTAAAGAGGATGTGGATTCCAACTGTTGTAGTTTTACACTTTCTTTTCTGTGACCGTAAGTGTAATATGTGATATCGCCAGTTTCGTTGCTATATGTCTACGACAATTGGAATGTGTATATTTACTTAAGTTGATGACATGTGATGTTATGTGTTGCTGGATATGTTATATTGGATTGTCGTGTTTGAATAGCCGGGGTTTTTTATGTGAGATGAGTGTTTTTCATTTTCATTCATGTATAAACTTGTATGTAATATTCTTTTATTGGAGCACTTCCAGGTTGCGGAAGATGTCACAGTTTGTATATTATTTACTTTTCCGCACTAGGATAGACCCAAGGAGGGGAGCACAAGTAGCCGGGTTTTGGGGTCCAGTGGGAGACTAACTCGAGGAGTCGAGTCCGGGTCTCCTAACTCTAGAATTGGTAGGGTTGCTTGCCGCTCTCGTCGGGGTCTACGGGTGTGGGTTTGGCTATTCATCACGACCGTGGAATCCGTGTTTTATACTGGCTCGTATTGAAAACACGGACGTCCTAGTATATCCAATGTTTCATATGATTCTTCTGCTGCGATATCTGTGATGTGATCATGTGATGTTCTGTGATAGATACTGTATATAGTATATATGATATATTATATAGACGTTACTTATGTTTTACACCCGCGCTAGCCCTGCCCTGCTCTGCCGTTAGTTACCTAACCTAACGGTGCACGAGGAGACATCGAGGCGAATGCAGATGGCATAAGTGTACGTCGTATTTATCTGTGATGTTTAGGTATTTAAATGATGGGACTTCATTAATGAGATTAATGAAATAAAAGAAACCTTAGATGTTGTAGAATCGAATTTCAAAAATAAAACAGGTAGCTACAGTTCTTGCTTTGCACAGCGGTATATATGATATATCCTGCACCTTATTCGATGAGGAAAGGACCGAGGTCCCTTCACCGGGAGTGACTCCTTTAGCAATAACTGGCAGATGCTACAACCCTCGGTTTGTCTTTTGCCTGCTTTTAAGAGTTTTGCTTTGCACAGTGATATATATGATATATCCCGCACCTCATTCGACGAGGAAAGGACCGACGATCCCTTCACCGGGAGTGACTCCTTTAGCAAAACTAGAAAAGCCTCAAAAGCACTCCATTTTTAAAATCATTTGATTCTACAACGATATCAAGTTCATTACGCAATAGGTTTTCAGAAAAACCTGTCGTAGCCCTCCGTCATTTCAGATAAGTAGTAGTTAGTATTCGTGCTACGTTTGTTGGCCTTTGTCAAGGCGTAGTGTGCGGTAGCTGACTGGTGCTTATCTGCTTATGCATATGATGCAGATTGAGTTAGGGTAGTCGTGCGACCTTGTTGGCCTTTGTCAAGGGCCGTGCGGGTGGGTTTATTTCAATCAAGAAATGACGGGTTGAACTTGACTAGCATCCTATGGTTTGTTGGCCTTTGTCAAGGTCATAGGAGATTAGGGGCAAAATATTATCGGGAATTTCAAGTGTTGAAATTTGCAATGAGATTGCATACCTTCTATGAGATAGTTGGATCCCGATACCCGCTGGGAGTAAGAGTTACTCCTGGGAGAGTTTTACACATTACAATTAGCCGATTAAGTAGGTGTCTAGAAAGGTGTCAACGAGGTTAAGCCTCTGGGAAAACGAGGTTTACATTAATTAGGTTCGTGCGAAAGCATGGGGGACCTCCCTCAAAGTACCGACACTGGCCTGGCTGAAAGATTGGCGAACTTGTAGCGTGTAATTAATCCCGGCTAGTCTTTCCTTTTAGGGTTTGAAGGAAGATTTGATAAAATGCAGTGGGAGCCATCCTGATTAGATAAAATAATAACCAATCTATTCTTCTTGCAAGAGCGCACGCTGAGTGTTTTCTTCTCTCTCTCCAGGTAGCGACCATATCATGCCTTAATCAAGATAATAATACGGATATTTGACCGAACCCGCTTGTTATACTGAGATGGGGAACGTTGGTCCCGCTCCAACTTATAATTGTTATAAGACAGAGCAGGAAATTGGGGAATACCAGAATTCCCGTGCCGCCCAAACGAAGAGAGTGCATGCTGATGCATCAGCTTCGGGTGTGTTCATTACAAAGAACTGGTTCTCAGTATCCTCCGCATCCTGGGTATATGATACCGGATCAGGATCCCAGATATGCAATCTGTTACATAGGGCTACAGATAGGTAGAGAACTGAGAACGGGTGATTAGTTTCATGAGGCAGAAAACGGGGCAAGTGTTGCAGCCAAGTATGTTGGTCACTGTCACCCTGTATTACCAATACATTGATTCTGAACGAATGTTATTAGATACCGAACCTGATATACAAAATCATATCAGTCTCTTTATCAGTAAAGAAATGATAAAATTTTGTATTGTTGGATAATGTTTTGAACATTTCCTATATCAAAAGTTGATCGGTTCAGGCACGTTATCTAAAAGCATTGATGTTCTAAATCAAACTACAGTTCTTAGTATATGGAACACACACAAGAGGAAGAGTTCAGAAATGAACGAATCCTTCTTGAGGCATTGTAGACTAGGTCATATCAATGCGATCCGACGGGCTGAAGTTACATTTTAGATGCATATTTAAATCAGTTTGAATTTACATCTTATGAAACTTGCCAGTCATGTCACAGAGATAAGATGACCATAGCTCTGTTTACTGGAAACAGAGAAAGAGTTAGTGAACTCTTGGGATGATACATGTTGATGTATGTAAGGTCCCCTGTCTACACTTGCCAAGACCGGTTCTTTATACTTCATTACATTCTCTGATGATCTTTCAAGATTCAGACCTATGTTCCTGTTGAAACACAAGTCCGAACCTTTTGAGATATTCACAGAATATAAGTTAGAAGTAGAGAACCAATACGGGTATAAATACTATGTCCTTTGATGAGATCAAGGAGGAGAATACTTGAGCACGGAATTCCTGGACTATTCTAAAGGAGAATGAGATTCTCTCTCAGCATTACTCCTCCGTATACACCATAGCACGATGGTATATCGGGGCGGAGCAATCACACCCTATATGATAAGGTGTGCTCTATGATGAGTACTACTGAGTTACCTATTTCCTTTTGGGAGTTATGCACTTGAGAAGCTGCATACCTATTGAATAGGGTTCGAATCAAATCAGTTGCCTACCACTCCATATGAGATATGGTATGGTAAGAGCCCATGTCTTAAGCTAGTTAAGATTTGGGGTTGTCCGGCCTATGTCTAAAAGCAAAATACCGGACAAGCTCGAGGCAAGGTCTGTTATGTAGAACTGGAAATGTTCCAGCCATACAAACTGCAGCTGATGATTTGATAGAACCAAAAGATTCAGTAGATTCCAACGAACCTCAGCCTCTCCGCCGATCTAGTAGGGTTCCTCATCCGCCTGAGAGATACTTCGGTTTCTCGATGACAGTGGGAGCGAGGATTGCATCAAGAGATGATGACCCAACTAGTTTCGAACTGGCCATCAGGAGTGTGACTCTGTAAGAATGGCTGGATGCTTAGTGATCTGAGATGGAATCCTTATACACCAACAAAGTATGGACTTTGGTTGCTATATCTGAAGGGTTAAATCCCCATCAGGAGCAAGTATATCTTGAGAAGATTACTTGGTGTAGATGGAAAAGTTGAGACTTTCAAAGCTAGACTTGTTAAAGCTTTTCATCATCGACCAGGCGTGGATAATGATGAAACCTTTTCAAGTGGCTATGCTTAAGTCCATCCAGATCCTACTTGCCACGGCTACATACCATGACTGCGATATCTGGCGGTTGGGTGCCATGACTGCTTTTCTAAATGATATTTTAGAAGAGAACGTCTATAAGTACACAGCCAGAGGGCTTCGTAGACAGTGGGAGCAGCGGAAACGTGTACAAGATGCTTTATAGGATAAAGCAGGTATCGCGGAGTTGGAACATCTGTTTTGATGTGGTAGTCAAAGAGTTTGACTTCATCAAAATGGTAGATGAACCTTGTATATACAAAAAGGTAGTAGGGAGTATGGTGACGATCCTCGTTGAGTACGTGGATGACATGCTCTTGATAGGGAAGGAGTTTCCTATGCTACGCTCGGTCAATCTCCGCTTATCACAATGATTCTCCATATAGGATTAAAGTGATACCTCCTAAATCCTAGGTTTTGGATCTATGAGATAGATCTAATTGGATGTTAGGATTCTCACTAGTTGTAGTGAGAAGGTATCAATCGACCCTGGGGAGAATCACTGGAATGGTTCCAGGGTGATAAAGACGACTGAATGTCAGTCACAGGCATTGTCTTTACCCTCAGTAAAGGGACGGTATGTTGGAAGAGTTCCAAGCTAGATACCGTGACATACTAGACGATAAAGGCATGATACATCGCTACTTAAGATGCTACCAAAGAGGCTGTTTGGGTGTATATTGGTTCATGAGATG
This sequence comes from Agapanthus africanus, assembly GCA_030015575.1. Lineage (NCBI taxonomy): Eukaryota > Viridiplantae > Streptophyta > Magnoliopsida > Asparagales > Amaryllidaceae > Agapanthus > Agapanthus africanus. Next base: position 437,107,497 of record CM057340.1, on the reverse strand, counting down.
AACTACGTTCCAACCATTGTGAGACAATGGAGTTATGGCTTATGCCAAGGAACGCCGGTCCCATCAGTGATCCAGACATATTCTAAGACGGTGTCACCTGATCATGGAGATGGTTGATCTCCAAGAAGATCTAGGTTAGGAGAGTAGACTCAGAGGACAACACGGCTGATCCACTCACGAAGGCCTATTCCCAAAGAGAGATTTTTATGGGATGGTTGAGTATGAGATACTGCAACCACCCATACAGATGGCCCTAGTGCAAGTGGGAGATTGTTAGTTATATGTATGCCCGAGAGGCCATTACTGTACATAGGATGTATATTGTAGTGGATGCTGGGACATATATAGGGAGGACTTTCTTGCTCGACATGATAGTATGCTATCTGGTTGCTCTTTACCTTAACGTGTATATTGATTGTCTCTCTGTTACATGTTGGTAAAGCCCTTAGGATGTGTACTTGACTACCTGGACTATGATGCAGATCATACTGGTGGGGACAGATAGTCTATAAGTACATCCTTCAAAGTCCCTAGTCGTGGGCATATCGAGACGGGGCATCGATATACCAGAGTAGAATAGCGTATACCTTCTCGACCCATACAGATGGGCGATGGATGATCCCATATCCATTGGTGTTTGACATCAGAGATGATATACGGGTGCTCAGTGGAGACTGGGTACACTGGACGGACTCGCCGAGAACTCCCAGATGGTATTATACCTCACGTCAGATGGCAGTTCTCTGGTGACACTGGTACAGAGTAGTCTGTTGACCCGAGATCGTCATAGAGTCTTGTGCGGTTCCCACTGTGCTTTGATTTCCACCTTACCACGTCCAATAGGGCGTGCAAAGCGGTGGTTTTTGGGTACAGTCCCGAATCACATGGAGGCAATGAGCGATAGGAGGGGATTCGTCTCTCCCGGTATAGGGAGTTGATGTTGCGCTGTGTTCGATTGTCTATAACCGGAAATCCCTGGCCAGGGTTGCTGAGATTTACTGGTAAGTGTTACCAGTAGTTTCTCGAATTGTTATAGACCTCATATCGACACGACTTATCGAGCTATTGGGGTCTGACGTTTACCACCCCTAGGCGAGATATGCGACATATCAGACGATCAGACCGGACTGTACGGTAAGTGTTACTGGTTGGATTCACAGGAGTGTGAGCGGGCTTGCTCGTCGATCTTCTGATCGCTCAATACCCAGGTGGCCGTTACGTTTAGCAGACCGCTTGCGGCTTGTGGGTGTTTGATATGATCATCATCTGCTGCCGGCGTATTGACGAGTCTTTAGAGTCCTACACAGAGGTTTCCTGGCTCAAGCGAAACGAAATAGGAGCGCATATAAGATATTTGCAGAACCGAGAATAATGCGTGTATATGATACCGTATTCCATTCTCGCGTTGAATGTATCGATTGGTTGTATGCGATATAACCTAGTTATCGAATCGAGGGTTGATTCGATAAGCCGATACATTGGATACTAGTCGGTTATAAGCGATATGACCGGATCATTGAATCAAGTGTTGATTTAATGATCCGGTCATAATTATATATTTGATATATTACTTTGCATTAACTAGTATTGGTTCACTTTAAATGGATTTTCTCACTTGGATGTACAAGTTGTATATGTGATATAGTTTTTGTGCAAATGATTGTATCATGTTTGATGATGCATGTTTACTTGAGTTTGTGTAAAGATTGAACCATGGTTATTTAAATGGTTAGGGTTTTGGTTTTCTTATTTATTTATTTATTCTTTATGGAAAATAATAAGCATAAAGATAAATGGTGGCTTTCTTTGGATGGATATTGAAGCTTCATGAAGCTTTGACTAAGTCACCATTTTTGTCTTCATGCTTAACCCTAACCATTCACTTAACCCTAGTTCATTCTCTACACTTGACCATGGTTGGATTATGATAAGTATTCAATTCTTTTTCTATTTTGAATTAACTTATCATAACATTTTCTTCTTCTTCTTCTTCATCTTCAACATGAAGAAACCTTGGTCCATCAATGGTAATTGATGAAAATGAGTGAGAAATCCAATTCTAAAGTGAACCCACTTCCTATTTCTTCATCCTCTACCTCTTGCCAAGTAGTATAGGGTGTTTCCTTCACAAGTTTTCATGGCTTGGTGAAGGTGGAGGTTGATCTAGTGATGCCTCGACGTAGATCATCTTCGGCATCGTCGTCGATGACCTAGCCCGCTTTTTCTCCGTTGAAGCCGACGCTAGAGTCATGGTTCGATTTGGACAGCGGAGAGGACTTCATCTTGGAGCTATGGAGGTGGAGAAACGGATCTACAAAGGTTGTATTTCCATTCTTTTAGTTTAGTGGTAAACTAGTTGCTTTGGTCGCCTAGATTTCTAGTTAACGATCCGTAGTCTAGGGTTTCTCGGCACCGTAAATTTTGAAATTGGCATGGTTGATGCCTTGTGGACCTCTTGAGTGTGCCTAGGAACCCTACAGGCAGAGTCAACTCGGCCGCGGATCCGCGGCAGGAGCAAGCGTCTGCCGCCGATCCGCAGTGAGTCGGCCGAGTCAGTGGATCGTCTTCCTTGTGTGTTCTGTAAAAACCCCGAGCCGATTTTTTACGTACGATTTATTAATTTTAAAGCAGGTTTAAAAATCGGCAGAAACTTAGGGTTTTTGAAAAGTGTTTTGGGATTTTTTCCGATCGAAGTTCTAGATACTTTGCTAACTAGTTAGTTTGTATTTAGCTAGGCTCTGATACCACTGTAAGTCCACGTTGCCTACCCCGGTGCTTGCGGGGAGGCAGAAACGTTATGAAAAATCGTATTTTTGCAACACTATGCAACATGGACTAGGTTAAAGGAGGGATCTTTGCTAAACAAAACTAACTACCAAAGCTAAAAGAGTTAGCTACTCGGAAAATGGGTTATACCTAGGTCTTCAAGTCCTTCTCTTCTTGCTCCTTGGAGTGAAAGAATGGGTTCTCCTTGTCGCCTTCTTTTGCCGAAGAAAGATCCACCCGAGGGCCTCTACCTTTGGCTCCAACCTCAAACTAGAAGCAACTAAGGTGCTTGCTGTGCTAAATCTATGACCTTAGAAAGAGTAGAGAGTATTTTTGAAGGGATTATCTCAAGCTCAAATGGTTCTCAACTCATGAGAGGGGAGAGCTAGAGAGAGAGGAAGAGGACGAGAGAGAATGAGAATGATAAAGTGAGAAGAATAATCCAACCTTCTCACATATATGTGAATTATGAATAATAGATAATTAGCTAAAGATAATTGTGATGGTTAATCAAGAAATGACCATTATCATTTCACATTAAATGCTTTTGCAAGGATCAAAGAGCATCTTTCATATGGAATGATGATGGTCAACTTGTCCACCTAGGTCAACAAGTCATGTATAGTCAAATGGTCAACAACCCAAACCATGTACAGTTATAATTAACTAATATTAATAAATCATATTTCACACATAAACATTAGGGTTAAGAAAATGACAATGGTCATCAACCCTAATGAAAGTCCTCTGCCTCTGTCTCAGTCAACTGTGCATACACACCCGTATCCGTGTTTCATGGAACACGAATACAATGAGATAAAACTAATCCCAAATCATATACTAGGATCGGGCTTAAACCAAAGCCCGCTGATATAAGCTGTCCGGACACAAAACGTGCACAAGTGCGCGGATGTGAACGAACCCTGTCGCAAAACCATGCGACCTCTACTCATTTTACCTAAAGGCGAATAGCCCTCTGTGTGGGACTCTAAAGACTCGACACTACGCTGGCAGTGGGTTTAATCACAGACCGCAAGCGGCACTAGCTGTACGTAACGGTCCCCAGGTAGATGCCGATAAGAAGACTGATGAGGTAAACCTATCTGAACTCCTACTGAGCCTGAATGTGACAGTCTCCGTACAGTCCGGTCTATTCGTATGATACATCGCATGGAGGGCCTAGGGGTTGGTGAACGTCAGTCCCCTAATAGCGGTACAAGTTGTGTCGGAGTGTAGCCCAGAACACCCTGAGATAACACTGGAAACCTACCAGTATATCTCGCTTGCCCTGGCCAGCGACTACTCGTGTAATGGCTCTCCTAGACACAGCGCGATGTCAACCCCCAATACCGGGAGAGACGAATCCTGTCTAACCGTCACTGCCTCCAAGTGCTTCGGGACTGCACCCAACTACTACCTGTTTGCATGACTCCATTGAGCCATGGTAGGATAGTAATCTAAATACAGTGGGAACACACTCGAGGCGAAGTGACAGTATCAAGTCAGCGGACTAAGCTGTACTCATGTCACCTGGGAACTGATAACTGACGATAGGTATAATACCAACCAACAGTTCCCGACGAGTCCTGTCCAGTGTACTCGTAACCTAACGAGCACCCGCATACTATCTCAAGTACGACGTACTGACGGCTGTGGGACAGACCACCTCCCGTGCTGGGATGAGAAGCGTATACGCTAGTCTACTCCGGAGTATCGATGCCCCGTCTCGATAATCGTACGACTAGGTGTTAGTTATATGTATGCCCTAGAGGCCATTACAGTACATTGGATGCATATTGTAGTGGATGCTGGGACATATATAGGTAGGACTTTCTTGCTCGACATGATAGTACGCTATCTGGTTGCTCTTTATCTTAACGTGTATACTTTCTGTCTCTCTGATTACATGTTGATAAAGCCTATAGGATGTGTACTCGACTTCCAGGACTATGATGTAGATCATACTAGTGGGGCCTGGGTAGTCCATGAGTACATCCTTGAAATGTTCCTAGTCGAGGGAATATCGAGACGGGGCATCGATATTCCAGTGTAGACTAGCGCATATCTTCTCGACCCATACGATGGGCGATGGATGATCCCATATCCATTGGTGTTTGACATCGAAGATGGTATGCGGGTGCTCAGTGGAGACTGGGTACACTGAACGGACTCGCCGAGAACTCCCAGATGGTATTATACCTCACGTCAGATGGCAGTTCTCTGGTGACACTGGTACATCTTAGTCTGTTGACCCGAGATCGTCATAGAGTCTTGTGTGTCTCCCACTGTGCTTTGATTTCCACCCTACCACGGCTCTACTGAGTCGTGCAAACAGGTGGTTTTTGGGTACAGTCCCGATTCACATGGAAGCAATGAGCGATAGGAGGGGATTCGTCTCTCCCGGTATTGGGGGTTGATGTTGTGCTATGCTCGACTGGCCATAACAGGAAATCCCTGGCCAGGGTTGCAGTGATATACTGGTAAGTGTTATCAGTAGTTTCACGAATGTTATGGACCCTACATCGGCATGACTTATCGAGCTATTGGGGTCTGACGTTTACCACCCCTAGGCGAGATATGCGACATATCAGACGAACAGACCAGACTGTACGGTAAGTGTTACTGGTTGGATTCACAGGAGTGTGAGCGGGCTTGCTCGTCGATCTTCTGATCGCTCAATACCCGGGTGGCCGTTACGTTTAGCAGACCGCTTGCATCTTGTGGATGCTTGATATGATCATCATCTGCTGCCGGCGTATTGACGAGTCTTTAGAGTCCTACACAGAGGTTTCCTGGCTCAAGCGAAACGAAATAGGAGCGCATATGAGATATGTGCGGGACCGAGAATAATGCGTGTATGTGATACCGTATTCCATTCTCGCGATGAATGTATCGATTGGTTATATGCGATATAACCTAGTCATCGAATCAAGGATTGATTCGATAAGCCGATACATATGATACTAGTCGGTTATATCCGATATGACCGGATCGTTAAATCAAGTGTTGATTTAATGATTTAGTGCATATTTATATTTGATATATTTCTTTGCGTTAACTAGTATTGGTTCACTTTAAAAGGATTTTCTCACTCGAATTGTGCACATTGTATATGCGATATAGTTATGTGCACATGATTGTATCATGTTTGATGATACATGCTTGCTTGGTTAAGTGTAAAGAATTAAACCATGGTTAAACTCATGATTAGGGTTTTGCTTTCTCATTCATTTATCTTTTTATTTATTATTTTCATTTTGGAAAAAGGAAATGATAAAGTAAAAGATAAATGGTGGCATGTTTTGTTTTCTAGCTTGAAGCTTCTTGAAAGTTTTGACTTAGTCTCCTTTTTTCTTCTTTTGCTTAACCCTAACCATCCTATTAACTATGGTCTCTTCTCTACACTTAACTAGGGTTTTGATTATGATAAGTATCATTTTATATTTCTATTTTTAAATATACTTATCATATCTTTCTTCTTCATCATCTTCATCTTCCATGGAAAAGCTTGCTACTCCAATGGCAAGTGTTGAAAAAGTGTGAGAAATCCAAATCTAAAGTGAACCCAACTCCTATTTCTTCATCCTCTACCTCTTGCCAAGTAGTATAGGGTGTTTCCTTCACAAGTTTTCAAAGCTTGATGAAGTTGGAGCTTGTTCTTACGATACCTCTACGTAGATCATCTTCGGCATCGAACCGACGATCAAGCTCGCCCATTCTTCGATGATACCGATGCTAGAGTCATGGGTTCATTTTGGACAGCGGAGGGAGATCATCGCAGAGCATACGAAGTGGTGGACCGGATCTACAAAGGTTGTAGCTCCTTTCCTTTTAGATAAAGTTGTTTATTTGCATCGTTTCGCCTAAATATCTAGTAAACGATCCGTAGTCGGGTTTGTAGGCACCCGTAAAATTTGATTTGTGCATGTTTGATCACTTGTGAGACTTCACTAGAGTGTCTAGGAACCCTACAGTGGTATCAGAGCCTAGCTAGAGCCTTAGGCGAAGTCCCGACGGAATCAGAAGTCCGATCTACCCAAAACCCCGACTAAGAATATGCTCTCTGTACTTTTTTTAATTTCGAGGATTTTTCCGTATTAAAAATATCTAGAAATATCAGCAGAAAAATATAAGAGTAACTGTGCAATTCGTAACCCTGATTCCACAAAGTAGGCGCGGATCCGCGGCCTTAAAGAAGGCTCATGCGGCGGATCCGCGGCCACTTTGTCGTTTTGTGCATCTATTTCTGCACAGTAATTCTTATTCTTCTGTGCTGATTTTCCTGGGAATTTTTAATAATTTTTCCAGAATTGTATTTTCTGTGTTGTATTGGGGACTCGGTGTATTCGATCGGACTGTCTAATTTTGTCGGTGTGCCTTTCCGGGTATTTTTAGAATATGTTAAAAAGTTCAACCGGATATAAATACCCATTTTTTCCCCTGCCGGGAAATTTCCAATTGTTGGATTTTTCCGTAGTTTAACGACGTTCTAAGTAGTGCAAGTATCGCGATGGACCCTCTAGAAGACAACAAACCTTAACTCGATTATGTGACCGTCTTGAACTGCCCTTTGAACCTTCGGGTTTGGGGCAGTACGCGTGCCACATGTGAGGCGTTGGCTTGACCCTTCTACGGCTGGACCGTTGCTACTGAGGCACGAACTGAATGCTGTTAGACTTATTTCATGTGTTGAGCTGTATCGGGAAAACTTGGGTGTTCGATTGTTCGATCGGAAAGTTTAACATTTTCTATTTATCCGGAATGTGATACAATAATTGGAATTCACAAATAGTTATGAGATAACTGAATGAATGTTATAAACATAGCACTTTAGTCTCACTTGATCGGTTGCCACGGAATTTTGATGTGATCAAAAGTCTGTCGCAATCACGTAGTGTACGCGGATACTCGCCGGGTAAACTTAATAGACAGCCTCACCCCATAGCCCCGACCAAGTGACTGTAGGAGAACCCCGTCGCCGAAAGCATCCGTTCGGGTGCTCCCGGTAGCGGTGTTCCGCCTTGGTGCACTTCGTCAACGGCGTCGGGGGTGCGGCCGCCTACTGAAGTTTGCGATGAGCATTCGATCAGAATGTCGGGAATCTTGTTGAATTACCCGACTTAATATTGAAAAGAGTTTTCGATAATGAGACTAAAATGCGGGGTTTATAATTGTTAGGCATGCGATGTCTAAGTAATTCATTTGGTCAGGCATGTGATGTCTGAGGAGGTTGCGGATTCCAACTGTTGTAGTTTTATATTTTCTTTTCTGTGACCGTAAGTGTAATATGTGATATCGCTGGTTTCGTTGCTATATGTCAACGACAATTGGGATGCGCATATTTACTTACGTTGATGACATCTGATGTTATGTGTTGCTGGATATGTTATATTGGATCGTCGTGTTTGAATAGCCGGGGGTTTTTTATGTGAGATGAGTGTTTTTCATTTTCATTCATGTAAAAACTTGTATGTAATATTCTTTTATTGGGGCACTTCCAGGTTGCGGAAGTTGTCACCGTTGATGTATATTATTTACTTTTTTGCAGTAGGATAGACCCAAGGAGGGGAGCATAAGTAACCGGGTTCTAGGGTCCAGTGGGAGACCAACTCGAGGAGTCGAGTCCGGGTCTCCTAACCCTAGAATTGGTAGGGTTGCTTGCCGCTCTCGTAGGGGTCTAGGGGTGTGGGATTGGCTATTCATCACGACCGTGGAATCCGTGTTTTATACTGGCTCGTATTGAAAACACGGACGTCCTAGTATATCCAATATTTCATATGATTCTTTCTGCTGCATTATTTGTGATGTGATCATGCGATGTTCTGTGCTCTGTTCGGACAGATATAGTATATAGTATATATGATATATTATATAGACGTTGCTTATGTTTTACACCCGCGCTAGCCCTGCCTCGCTCTGGCGTTAGTTACCTAACCTAACGGTGCAGACGGGACATCGAGGCGAATGCGGATGGCATAAGCGTACGTTATATTTATCTGTGATGATTAGGTGGACTTAAATGATGGGATATTCATTAATGAGATTAATGAAAGAAAATAAACCTAATTGATGTTGTGGAATCGAATTTCAAAAATAAAACAGGTAGCTACAGTTCTTGCTTTGCATCGTGGTGTTCATTATAGAACATCCTGCACCTTATTCGATGAGGAAAGGACCGAGATCCCTTCACCGGGAGTGACTCCTTTAGCAATAACTGGCAGATGCTACAACCCTCGGTTTGTCTTTGATCGCTTCTATAGTTTCCGCTTTGCACAGTGATATATATGATATATCCCGCACCTCATTCGACGAGGAAAGGGCCGACGATCCATTCACCGGGAGTGACCCCTTTAGCAAAACTAGAAAAGCCTCGAAAACACTCCATTTTAAAACCATTTGATTCCGCAACGAGATCAAGTTCAAAGCGTTAAAGGTTTTCACAAAAACCAGCCGCAACCCTCCGTCATTTTAGGAAGTAGAGTACTTAGTATTCGTGCTGTGTTTGTTGACCATAGTCAAGGCACAGTGTACGGTAGCTAAGTGATGTCTTCCTACACCGCATATGATGCGATTAGTTAGGACAGTCGCGTGACTTTGTTGACCTTAGTTAAGGGTCATGTGGGTGGGTCTAATTAATCACGAAATGACGGGTAGAACTTGACTAGTACTTATGATTTGTTGACCATAGTTAAGGTCATAGGTGCTAGGGGTAAAAACCTTTATCGGAAGTTTCAAGTGTTGAAATTTGCAATAAGATTGCATACCTTCTATGAGATAGTTGGATCCCGATACCCGCTGCGAGTAAGAGTTACTCCAGGGAGAGTTTTATACATTACAATTAGCCGATCAAGTAGGTGTCTAGAAAGGTGTTAACGAGGTTACGCCTCTGGGAAAACGAGGTTTACATTAATTAGGTTCGTGCGAAAGCACGGGGGACCTCCCTCAAAGTACCGACACTGGCCTGGCTGAAAGATTGGCGAACTTGTAGTGTGTAATTAATCCCGGCTAGTCTTTCCTTTTAGGGTTTGAAGGAAGATTTGATAAAAACAGTGGGAGCCATCCTGATTAGATAAAATAATAACCAATCTGATCTTGCAAGAGCATACGCTGAGTGTTTTCTTCTCTCTCTCTCTCCAGGTAGCGACCATGTCACGCCTTAATCAAGATAATAATACGGATTATTGACCGAACCCGCTTGTTATACTGAGCTGGGGAACGTTGGTCCCGCTCCAACTTATAATTGTTATAAGACAGAGCAGGAAATTGGGGATTACCAGAATTCCCGTACCGCCCAAACGAAGAGAGTGCATGCTGATGCATCATCTTCGGGTGTGTTCGTTACAGAGAACTGTTTCTCAATATCCTTTACGTCCTGAGTATGTGATACCAGATCAGGATCCCAGATATGTAATCTGTTACATAGGGCTACAGAAAGGTAGAGGACTGAGAACGGATGATAAGTTTCATGAGGCAGAAAACGGGGCAAGAGTTGCAGCCAAGTCTGTTGGTCACTGTCACCCTGTATTACCAATACATTGATTCTGAACGAATGTTATTAGATACCGAACCTGATATACAAAATCATATCAGTCTCTTTATTAGTAAAGAAAGGATATAATTTTGTATTGTTGGATAATGTTTTGAACATTTCCTATATCAAAAGTTGATCGGTTCAGACACGTTATCTAAAAGCGTTGATGTTCTAAATCAAACTACAGTTCTTAGTATACAGAACACACACAAGAGAAAGAGTTCAGAAATGAACGGATTCTTCTTGAGGTATTGTAGACTAGGTCATATCAATGCGACCCGACTAGCTAGAGTTACATATAGATGCATATTTAAATCAGTTTGAATTTACATCTTGTGAAACTCGCCAGTAATGTCACAAAGATAAGATGACCATAGCCCTGTTTATTGGAAACAGAGAAAGAGTTAGTGAACTCTTGGGATGATACATGATGATGTATGTAGGTCCCCAGTCTACACATGCCAGGACCGGTTCTTTATACTTCATTACGTTCTCTGATAATCTCTCAAGATTCAGACATATGTTCCTGTTGAAACACAAGTCTGAACCTTTTGAGATATTCACAGAATATAAGTTAGAAGTAGAGAACCAAAATATGGGTATAAGTATTATGTCCTAGGATGAGATCAAGGAGGAGAATACTTGAGCACGGAAATACTGGACTATTCTAAAGGAGAATGAGATTCTCTCTCAGCATTACTCCTCCGTATACACCATTGCACGATGGTATGTCGGGGCGGAGCAAATACACCCTATATATATGGTGTGCTCTATGATGAGTACTGCTGAGTTACCTTTTTCCTTTTGGGAGTTATGCACTTGAGAAGCTGCATACCTATTGAATAGGGTTCCAATCAAATCATTGCCTACCACTCCATATGAGATATGGTATGGGAAGAACCCATCTCTTAAGCGAGTTAAGATTTGGGGTTGTGCGGCCTATGTTTAAAGAAAAATCCGGAGAAGATTGAGGCAGGATCAGTTCTGTAGAACTGGAAAGGTTCCAGCTATACAAAACTGCAGTTGATGATTTGACAGAACCATAAGATTCTATAGTTCCCGACGAACCTCAGCCTCTCCGCCGATCTAGTAGGGTTCCTCATCCGCCTGAGAGATACCTCGGTTTCTCGATGACAGTGGGAGTAAGGATTGCATCATGAGATGATGACCCAACTAGTTTCGAGCAGGCCATCGAGAGTAGGGACTCTGTAAGAATGGCTGGATGCTTAGCGATCTGAGATGGAATCCATGTACACCAGCAAAGTATGGACTTTAGCTGCTATATCTGAAGGGTTAAATCCCCATCAGGAGCAAGTATATCTTGAGAAGATTACTTGGTTTAGATGGAAAAGTTGAGACTTTCAAAGCTAGACTTGTTAAAGGTTTTCGTCATCGACCAGGCATGGATAATGATGAAACCTTTTTCCAGTAGCTATGCTTAAGTCTATCCAGATCCTACTTACCACGGCTACATACCATGACTACGATATCTGGCGGCTGGGTGCCATGACTGCTTTTCTAAATACTGATTTAGAAGAGAACGTCTATAAAAACACAGCCAGAGGTCTTCGTAAACAGTGGGAGCAGCGGAAACGTGTGCAAGTTGCTTTACATAATGAAGCAGGCATCGCGGAGTTGGAACATCTGTTTTGATGGATTAGTCAAAGAAGTTGACTTCATCAAAATGGCAGACGAACCTTGTATATACAAAAGGGTAGTAGAGAGTAAGGTGGTCATCTTCGTATTGTACGTAGACAACATACTCTTGATAGGAAAAGAGTTTCCTATACTACGATCGATCGATCTCCTATTATCACAAGGATTCTCCAAATAGGATAAAGATGATACCTCCTAAATCCTGAGATTTGGACCTATGAGATAGATCTAAAGGGATATTAGGGTTCTCACTAGGTATAGTGAGATTGTATCAATCGATCCTGGGGAGAATCACTGGAAGAGTTCCAGGGTGATAAAGACGACTGAATGTCAGTCACAGGCACTGTCTTTACCCTCAGTAAAGGGACGGTATGTTGGAAGAGTTCCAAGCTAGATACCGTGGCAAACTAGATGATAAAGGCTGGTAACATCGCTATTGAAGATACTACCAAAGAGGAAGTTTGGGTGTATATTGGTTCATAAGATGAACTAGGTTCCTGCCATTGTATGACAATGGAAGTGTGGCTTCGGCCCTGGAACCCTGGTCCCATCAGTGACCCAGACAAATTCTGAGGCAGCATCACCTGATCGTGGAGATAGTTGATCTCCAGGGTGATCGAGGTTAGGAGAGAAGACTCAGAGGACAACACGGCGGATCCACTCACGAAGGCCTTTTTCCCAAAGAGAGACTTTTAGGGGATGGTTGAGTATGTGATACTGCAACCACTGCTACAGATGGCCCTAGTGCAAGTGGGAGATTGTTAGTTATATGTATGCCCTAGAGGCCATTACTGTACATTGGATGTATATTGTAGTGGATGCTGGGACATATATAGGTAGGACTTTCTTGCTCGACATGATAGTACGCTATCTGGTTGCTCTTTATCTTAACGTGTATACTTTCTGTCTCTCTGATTACATGTTGATAAAGCCCATAGGATGTGTACTCGACTTCCAGGACTATGATGTAGATCATACTAGTGGGGCCTGGGTAGTCCATGAGTACATCCTTGAAATGTTCCTAGTCGAGGGAATATCGAGACGGGGCATCGATATTCCAGTGTAGACTAGCGCATATCTTCTCGACCCATGCGATGGGCGATGGATGATCCCATATCCATTGGTGTTTGACATCGAAGATGGTATGCGGGTGCTCAGTGGAGACTGGGTACACTGAACGGACTCGCCGAGAACTCCCAGATGGTATTATACCTCACGTCAGATGGCAGTTCTCTGGTGACACTGGTACAGCTTAGTCTGTTGACCCGAGATCGTCATAGAGTCTTGTGTGTCTCCCACTGTGCTTTGATTTCCACCCTACCACGGCTCTACTGAGTCGTGCAAACAGGTGGTTTTTGGGTACAGTCCCTATTCACATGGAGGCAATGAGCGATAGGAGGGGATTCGTCTCTCCCGGTATTGGGGGTTGATGTTGTGCTATGCTCGACTGGCCATAACAGGAAATCCCTGGCCAGGGTTGCAGTGATATACTGGTAAGTGTTATCAGTAGTTTCACGAATGTTATGGACCCTACGTCGGCATGACTTATCGAGCTATTGGGGTCTGACGTTTACCACCCCTAGGCGAGATATGCGACATATCAGACGAACAGACCAGACTGTACGGTAAGTGTTACTGGTTGGATTCACAGGAGTGTGAGCGGGCTTGCTCGTCGATCTTCTGATCGCTCAATACCCGGGTGTCCGTTACGTTTAGCAGACCGCTTGCGGCTTGTAGATGCTTGATATGATCATCATCTGCTGCCGGCGTATTGACGAGTCTTTAGAGTCCTACACAGAGGTTTCCTGGCTCAAGAGAAATGAAATAGGAGCGCATATGAGATATGTGCGGGACCGAGAATAATGCGTGTATATGATACCGTATTCCATTCTCGCGACGAATGTATCGATTGGTTATATGCGATATAACCTAGTCATCGAATCAAGGATTGATTCGATAAGCCGATACATATGATACTAGTCGGTTATATCCGATATGACCGGATCGTTAAATCAAGTGTTGATTTAATGATTTAGTGCATATTTATATATTTGATATATTGCTTTGCGTTAACTAGTATCGGTTCACTTTAAAAGGATTTTCTCACTCGAATTGTGCACATTGTATATGCGATATAGTTATGTGCACATGATTGTATCATGTTTGATGATACATGCTTGCTTGGTTAAGTGTAAAGAATTAAACCATGGTTAAACTCATGATTAGGGTTTTGCTTTCTCATTCATTTATCTTTTTATTTATTATTTTCATTTTGGAAAAAGGAAATGATAAAGTAAAAGATAAATGGTGGCATGTTTTGTTTTCTAGCTTGAAGCTTCTTGAAAGTTTTAACTTAGTCTCCTTTTTTGTTCTTTTGCTTAACCCTAACCATCCTATTAACCATGGTCTCTTCTCTACACTTAACTAGGGTTTTGATTATGATAAGTATCATTTTATATTTCTATTTTTAAATATACTTATCATATCTTTCTTCTTCATCATCTTCATCTTCCATGGAAAAGCTTGCTACTCCAATGGCAAGTGTTGAAAAAGTGTGAGAAATCCAAATCTAAAGCGAACCCAACTCCTATTTCTTCATCCTCTACCTCTTGCCAAGTAGTATAGGGTGTTTCCTTCACAAGTTTTCAAAGCTTGATGAAGTTGGAGCTTGTTCTTGCGATACCTCGACGTAGATCATCTTCGGCATCGAACCGACGACCAAGCTCGCCCATTCTTCGATGATACCGATGCTAGAGTCATGGGTTCGTTTTGGACAGCGGAGGGAGATCATCGCGGAGCATACGAAGTGGTGGACCGGATCTACAAAGGTTGTAGCTCCTTTCCTTTTAGATAAAGTTGTTTATTTGCATCGTTTCGCCTAAATATCTAGTAAACGATCCGTAGTCGGGTTTGTAGGCACCCGTAAAATTTGATTTGTGCATGTTTGATCACTTGTGAGACTTCACTAGAGTGCCTAGGAACCCTACACTAGGGACCTGTATAAGGATGTGCTTGTAGATTACACAGCCCCCACTAGTGTGACTGCCATCACAACGCTGGTAATCAAGCAAAGATCCTAAGGGCTCTACTAATATGTATAAGCGATATGCTAAAAGAAACACATGCACATATTGAAGTAGATACAAACCAAGTAGCATGCTACCATTTTGAGCAAGATTGTCTATACAACTGTGAATATCCCAAGCTTCCATTAAGTAATATACAAACTAGTATGATACAGTAATGGCCTCTAGGGCATATACACTAACAATATGATGTTATGTGTTGCTGGGATATGTTATATTAGATTGTCATGTTTGAATAGCCGGGGATTTTTGCGTGAGATGAGAGTTTTTTTCATTTTCATTCATGTAAGAACTTGTATGTAATATTCTTTTATTGGGACACTTCTGGGTTGAGAATGATGTCACCATTGTTGTATATTATTTACTTTTCCGCATTAGGATAGACCCAAGGCGGGGAGCACAAGTAACCGGGTTTTAAAGTCCAGTGGGAGACCGTTTCGAAGAGTTGAGTCCGGGTCTCCCGACTCTAGAATTGGTAGGGTTACTTGCTGCTCTCGTAGGGATCTAGGGATGTGGGTTTGGATATTCATCACGACCGTGGAATCCGTGTTTTTTTATTGGCTTAATTTAAAACACAGACCACCTAGTATATCCAATATTTCATATGTTGACTTCTGCTGTAATGTTCTTTGATGAGATCATATAACTGCCTGAGGCGAATGCTTTATATTATATATATGATATATAATAAATATTGCTTATGTTTTGCATCCGTGCTAGTCCTGCCCCCGCTCTACCATTAGTTATCTAACCTAACGGTGCATGACGGGACCCCGTGGCGAATGTGGATGGCATAAGCGTACGTTATATTTGTATTTTCGTTTCTTTATCTGTGATGCTTAGAAAGCATAAATGATCGGACTTCATTAATGAGATTAATGAAAAAGAAAGAAACCTAAAGATGTTATAGAATCAAATTTTCAAAAAGAGTAGCTCTAGTTTTTTCTTTGCATAATGGTATTCCTTGATGAATATCCAGCACCTCATTCGATGGGGAAAGAGCCGAGATCCCTTCACCAGGAGTGACCACTTTAGCAAAAGCTTGCAGATGCTACGACCCACTCGGTTTTGTCTTTTGATTGCTTCTCTAGTTCTTGCTTTGCATAGTGGTATTCCTTGATGAATATCCCGCACCTCATTCGATGAGGAAAGAGCCGAGATCCCTTCACCGGGAGTGACCTTTTTAGCGAAACTAGTAAAAGCCTCAAAAACACTCCTTTTCAAAATCACTCGATTCTACAACGATATCAAGTTCATTACACAAAAGGTTTTCTTAAAAACCTGTCGTAGACCTCTGTCATTTCAGATAAGTGCTATTTAGTATTCGTGCTACGTTTGTTGACCATAGCCAAGGCGTAGTGTGCGGTAGCTAATTAGTGCTTATCTGCAACTATATGATGCGATTGAGTTAGGGTAGTCGTACGGATTTGTTGACCATAGCCAAGGGTCATACGAGTGGGTTTAATTCAATCAGGAAATGACGGGTTGAACTTGGCTAGCGCTTATGATTTGTTGACCATAGCCAAGGTCATAAATTGCTAGGGGAAAAATATTATTGGGAATTTCAAGTGTTGAAATTTGCGATGAGATTGCATATCTTCTATGAGATAGTTGGATCCCGATACCCGCTGCGCGTAAGAGTTACTCCTGGGAGAGTTTTGCACTTTACAATTAGCCGATCAAGTAGGTGACTAGAAAGGTGTCAATGGGGTTATGCCTCTGGGAAAACGAGGTTTATTTTAATTAGGTCCGTGAGAAAGCATGGGGAACCTCGCTCAAAGTACCGACACTGGCCTAGCTGAAAGATTGGCGAACTTGTAAGGTGTAATTAATCCCGGCTAGTCTTACCTTTTAGGGTTTGAAGAAAGATTTGATAAAAACAGTGGGAGCCATCCTGATTAGATAAAATAATAACCAATATAATTTTGCAAGAGCATACACAAAGTGTTTTCTTCACTCTCTCTCTAGGTAGCGACCATCTTACACCTTAATCAAGATAATAATATTGATATATTGACCGAACCCGCTTGTTATACTGAGCTGGGGAATGTTGGTTCCGCTCTATCTTATAATTCTTATAAGTCTGAGCAGGAAATAGGGGAATATCCAGATTCCTACGCGACCCAAACGAAGAATGAGCATTTTGATGCATCTTCTTCGGGTGTGTTCGTTACCGAGAACTGTTTCTCGGTACACTCTACGTCCTGGGTATTAGATACCGGATCGGGATCCCATATATGTAATATATTACATGGGCTTAAGATAGGTAGAGAACTGGGAATAGGTGATCATTCTCTCAGAGTAGGGAATGGTGCAATTGTTGCAGCCAAAGCAGTTGGCGAATATCACCTTGTATTGCCAAATGGGAATACATTGATTCTGAACGAATGTTATTACATACGGAACCTGATATGCAATATTATATCAGTTTCTTTACTAAGTAAAGAAGGATATAATTTTGTATTACAGGATAATGTTATGAACATTTTCCTGAATCAAAAGTTGATTGGATCAGGCACGTTATATAATGGCATATACGTTCTAAATCAAACTACAGTTCTTAACATACAGAACACACACAAGAAGAAAAGTTCAGAAATGAACGAATCCTTCTTGTGGCATTGTAGACTAGGTCATATCAATATGACACAACGAGCTAAGTTACATAAGGATGGATATTTGAATGTAACGTTTTGAAAATCGTTTCGGTGAAATTTCGAAAAATCGGTAAAATAAGGGGGTTTTCTGTAAAAAGTCAAAATACAAATATCTTATTATAAAAATTAAATATACATATTCTAGCTATGTAATTACTATTATTTGGTGTTTATTGAGCCGCTGGTGAAATTTCAAATTTTCTGAAAAAAATATTATTTTATTATTATTTTAAGCCGTCACTAATACATTTAATTAGGGAAAATTACAAATTGGAATGAGTTGAAACAAATTTTGTACATCATAAAACATTAAATAAAATTTTATCATGTGGTTTTTGGAACGAAATCATTTGCCAAAACGGTTTAGAAATTATTGAAAAAAAGGCTTTTTTTTATCGTAAATGGATGTTTGGGGTATTGTATTTATCATTTTTCATCACCCCACACCCGTACCCACACCCACACACCCCCATTCTCTTCTCCCCTTGGCTGAATTCAGCAGCCCCCATCTTTTTCCCCACTTGAATTTCAAAGAAAAGAAAAGAAAGAAAACAAAGGAAATGAAAGGAAATTGTAAAATGAGTTGGACCTTTGATTTTATGCCTTGACTTGGACAATTTCCTCACCTCCCTCTCTCTCCTCTCCCCTCCATTTTCAGCCGAGCCCCCCCCCCCCCTTTGTGCAGCCCCAATTTTCCCCCTCTCATTTCATCACAAAATTCCATCAAAAATCCACAAATTTACTCACAAATTCAAAGCAAACTCCAAATCCAAGCTTTACCCATTATTCTTTAGCCAATTATGTATGGATCTTGGGGGATGGAAGCAAGTTTGGGAGGCCATGGGTGCTTGTGGATCTTCAAATATTTTTGGGTATAATTCTAAACATTTTTGCTTAATTTGTTACTTAATTTCTTAAAGCTAATTTAATTAAGTGTTAATTTGGTTTATGTGAGTTTAATTGCATGATTAAAGATTTCAAGTTAGGGTTTGTTGTGGAAAATGAGTTGTGTTTGATTGTGCATGGTTTAGTGATGTGGATTAACATATTTAGTTTTGTAGAAAACTAATCTAGTTGTTAATTACAAGTTGTTACTTGAAAAATGTCCAAATTAAGCTTTTGTTGCAAACTAGGTTTTTTGATTTAATTCGAAATATGAGATTAAAAATATGGTTAGGGTTTTTATCATATTATTAACTTTATTAAGTGTAGTTTAACACTTTAGTTCATGGAAATCCAACCTAAATTGTAGTTTGTGCATTTTTGCTATGAAATTGTTAAAAAAAAAGGGGTATTTTGTAAACTAGAATATTAGGGTTTTTGGAATTTAATGAGATTAAATTCCGGAAATTATTTATATGACTTATTTAAGATATTTAATAAGTATATTGGCCGCTACATTCATTTAAACATCATGTTTTGTACAAAAACGGCGAATTGTGCTTGCTAGATTTTCGGAAAAATGACTTTTTAAGTGAAATTGGGGTTTTTGTGAGTTTTAACCTAGTTTATATTAAAATTAGTGTTCGTGAATGTGCAAATGAGTGTGATTGGATTTTTTCTCGATGGTTTGACGTTTGTACATCGACATTGAGGGTTGGTTTGACTATTCTTGCATGCGTAGGCGATAGGTTTGGACCTATGCGTGATACGCGTGCCGATTTGATTTTCGTATGCCGTTTCGATTTCGAATTTAGTTTTAATGCGATATGGTGCGTTATGATATGTAGGTACCCCCATGTGGACTTCGAGACGATAAGCAAGCGCGTGGCGACGTCGGCACCGGCTAGCGAGGACCAGGTGAGTAGATTTATATCTACGGGGAGAAGTCGGGTGGATGGCGTATAGCACCCCCGCAGTCCGTGGTGGTGTATACGGATGTGTATACACACCAACAATTATTATATATTATTTGGGATTAATAACGATGCTTAGGATGGATATTGGTGTGTTGGATTACTTTAGTGTTGCGAACCCTAGGGTAGTGTTGCACTACACATACACACATACATACTTGCATACATTTCTATTGATATGTGCTCATGGGATTCTTTGTAGTTATGTGTTCACATGGGTATGGGACTATGTGTTCACATACGGATTTGAGGATGATACTTGGGATTGAGCTGAGTCGATGAGATTTGATTTGAGGCCGTGAGATCGGTGATTTAGCAGGGTTCGTATTTGAGATACGACATGACGTTGTAGCGGGTCCTTGACGTAGTGTTTCACACACGTCCATGCATACGTAGGCGGTATCAGTATGGTACTAGACGTAGATCAGTACCCCGATCATGATATTTGATAAAGAGGATACCAGGTGAATAGTATGATGAATGTGATATTGACCCGTACCCAGATTGGGATGCCGTACGACGGATTTACGTACGAGCTATATTGATGATTGATCCGCACTCTTGACTTGGGATGCCTGACTATAGATATGGTATCGGATATGATATTATTAAGGCGAGATCACCGACTAATATATATACAGGTATCTATATGTATCGACTCAGATGTTAGGCGGTTTCCTTACCTGTAGTTCAGCTTGTTAGTTCAGCCGTATAGTTTAGTGTAGTTGTTAGATTAGATTAGACTTCTTACCTATTTCAAAAACTAACGAATCGTGGGCATTTTTAAAGACAGCCCAAGGGATCCTACGGATATTTCAAAAGACGTATCTTTTCATAAAAACACCTTAGCCCCTATTTTCAAAACCCCATGATTCGTGTTATTTCAAAAGGCACCATTTGTAGGACTGATATTAGATTAATGCAGATTAGTTATAGTTGCGTCTAGTTTTCAGCTCCCGCTCATTTTTGTGGTCCGCTTCGCATCGCATGCTTATTTTATGTTTCATACTCCATTATTGATATCATGCTGTTAGGACACCAGCACCATTACCGATGATGCGTATGTACCACGTACACTTAATTGCCGGCTCACACACATCTTCATCGGTAATTGCCATGTCACGTACACCTTAGAAAATATTATTGCTTGACATAGCCTGTGAGCTAATAGTTAGACATGATATTAGTGTACTTGCCTTATATGTTAGTTTAGACATTGTAGTTATTACCTGCTACTTCATGCATACTGTTATTCATTGTTATGCCGCATTCATGGATTCTCATGCATATATTCACTATTTTACGTGTTATTGAGGTTCTGGATTCGGATTTCCATGAGATTTTCTGGATTTGGAGGAAAACCGCAAAAACTTATGTGAACTGATTTCTCTCTTTTTAAAATAAAAAGTGCGGTTTTCCCATGATGTATGAGTCGTCCACCATGAGTTTGCTGATGGATTTCGAGACCCGATTCGAGGAGACGGATGAACCGTTTCGGGTACATGGTGGACCCGGTAAGGTACCCCGGGGCAAGAAGCGCGTGATGATGACGATGTGAGCCTGGCAGGGGAGCACTTCCTACCGGTGATATTACCCGACGCGTCGGATATCCGGAGGATACCGTCGTGGTCTTGAGATGGATGGTAGGGGCCGGTCTGGACTGACGGCGCCCTAGATATTGAGATTGAGACATTGAGATTGAGACTTGAGGTACATAGATTGTGACACAGAGATATCGAGGTATTTGGACACTTGTTTTGTGTCGATGCTGGGCACTGTTTTATGCTGATTTCATATATGGTACCTCATTTCTTTTAAAATACAGAAATCTCACTGATTTATGAAACCAGTTTTATTCAGTACATGCATTCTGTTTTATGCATTCATACATCATCCATATGATATATTGCTACCTGAGGCACTGACACGGGCACATGAGATTACACTCGGGTTAGATATTTACCCTAGCCTTGTTATAGGCTACGTGTTATTCATATATTTGAGGATATATTATGATCATTGGCCTAGGTTGCGTTATTTATGCGATTTCTGTGCGTAGATATTTTTCTATTCACGAGTTGGCAACTCACCCCCGTTGTGCCCCCAGTTTCTTGCAGGTTTGCCGTACAGATTTCATTACGGCTTTGCGGGCTCAGTTTCATTCGGGTGACTTGCTAGTAGGTGGGTTTTTCTTGTATCGTACCCATCATATTACCTTGTATAATATTATTCCGTTGTATCTAGTAAATTCCATCAACCAAACATGTATTTATTGAGATAGAGACCAGTGTTGTTTATTCTTTCGACCTTAGAGTCGCTCGTTATATTTCTGGTGGTTTTGAGTTTCCTTTTGAGTTTTGATCCTCGCCGTTGGCGTTGTATATTATATTGCTTGCGTGGTTGTGGCCGTCGATTGACGAAGAGCTAGCTCCCGCTTGGGGATGCCTTTTTATTGATTTCGTATACTATTCATCTTGTATCCCGTTTGGGGGCCTGTATTTACAAAGGAGACTCTGCCGAAATTTTCAGTAAATTTTTGATGTTTTTAAAAACCGCATAATTCGGCTTATGCTATTGAAATTACTTGCTTTAAGTTGGTTTTTCCTGCACTCTACTTCTTTTCTTGGTTTGGATTTCTGGGTTTTCGGTTTACTTAGATTACGTACGTCTCGAGACGTTCGTAGTTTAAGTGCCGGTCATGTTCCATACTTTCGGGTCGTGACAAAGTTGGTATCAGAGCGTTAGGTTTTACCTTCGGAGCGTAGGATGTCCCTTGGTTGATGGAATAGGTGACTAAAGTAGAGTGACGTACCGTTGGTATGTTCCGCGGCATATTTACGACACGCCACTCCGCTTAAGAAGCCTTAGGATGTACATTTCCTTGTTCAGTACTATATTCCTTCCTGATCTAGCCTCATCGTTACCAGTTTGGTTTTGCTGCCACGATTTCGGGCAGGAAGAGCTACGGCTAGAGTTGCGGTCAGTAGGAGCTCATCACGAACGAGGGCTGACCAGGGCGAAATTCCGGCGACACTCGATTGCGGAGATGTGTCTTTTTACTGTGTTTCCGCGCCACGAGCGTTTAGCGGATCGCCTTTATGAGATTTCTCGGATGTGCCGATCAGTATCAGAGGATTGGGCCACTGACAGAGGCCAGCCAGATTTTGATGACCGTTGGTGTGTTGCTTATTCATGATGGTTGAGGCACTGTTCAGCGTGCAGACGAGCGAGCCAGGTATTGCTGCGAACGACGAGATATTGCCCCAGATGCTGGCGTTAGTGCAGAACGAGTTGTACTAAGAGATGATAGAAGGTCGCTAGTTATCGAGGATGAATGACTAGGACATGTGGATCGTTCGCCTACCCCGATGCGAGGTCATCAGATAGATTGCTTCCAGCTAGAGACGACTTCACGTAGAGACGTGAGGGTCGACAGAGACGATCGAATGTCGGAAACCTATTATTCCAAGTTTAAAGTAGTCGGAAAGACATGCAGGCAATTTTATGGTCCCTCTAGAAGAATGAAACCCTAACTCGACTTAATGACCGTGTGAAAGCCTTTGAACCTTCGGGTTTGCGGCAGTTCTACGGCGCCATTAGTGAGGCTTGGGTTTGCCCTTCTACGGCTGGACCACCGATGCTGTGGTATGTACTCGATACTATTATACTGTACCAAAGATGTTGAGCTCTTGGGGGATTATGAGGTTTCGACGACTCGATCGGATGGCTCGACTTAATTCGGATGCTAGATGGTGAGATGCATTTCTTGGGAGACTCCCGATACGAGGTTAGCCGTTGGAGCTCAGTCCATGCAGCCGCGACGAGACGAGTCCAAAGCAGACGACATTAGAGAAAAGTGAAGTAAGATGTTCGTACCAGATCTAGATGAGATGACGTTCCACTCCGCCGACATCAGAGAGGCGATGCGCATGTCGAGGCATGGTACTTGGACTTACCTTCCAGAAGGAGTCGCGATGAGTATGCAGTCGTTCCAGAGCAAGATGCAGATATAGGAAAGGACAACGACTTCCGGACAGTTGGCAGAGACGAGGCATGGAATAGACCGTGAGCAGGATTCCTTCCAGGACACTGCTGCAATGATACTTGCACCCAGGATCAGATGTGTCATGTACATTCAGAGAGCCAGAGGCCGACGCCAGTGATATGCTGTCTTACGAATGGTCGTGATGATTGACCGGAAGATGACAAGAGACGTGGCAGAACTGGATCATCCCCGTTAGCACACCCGACAGGGCCGATGAGCCGATGGACCGAAAGATTGGTAATTCACAGTGAAGACCTTGACCCAGGAGTGGTCATGGTTACGCACATCAGCAGGACAGAGTTCATGATCATCGACGAGACGTCCCACTAGTGACCGTGACAGTTGGCCGAGATTCTTAGAGGATGCGCTTGAGCGGTACTATTCCGCCATTTTTGATTACGATGTTTTGGGTGATTTATTCGTATGATTTGATTTTGATGATTGAGGATTTACGATCTTTGCACAGTGTTGCACTTGATATCGTTTTCGTGCTTCAGTTTCACATGTTTGTGATTTTACGATTTTAAACAGTTGAGTTGGTTTTGTGCGTATGCATGCACACGATTTCGTTCCTACACTCGATATAGTTTATATATGCTTGCAGTGCAGCGATACGCCTTTTGTGCACTTAGATGCACTGGACATCGATTTCGATTGTGATACCCGATATTTGTTTTATGCACCTTGTGCACCTGATTGATTTTGCGCACGTTCGGCGCTTGATATTGGATTTCATGATTTCGTGCACGATAGATGCACCTGATTTTGCTGTCAGGCACACATGTTGCCTACGACAGATGTTTCGTGCACACCCGATGCACTTAGATGTTGTTTCTGTGCGCATGTATGGCACATTCATGGATTTTGATTTCCGTGCGCACCAGACGCACGCAGCATTCATGTGCATATTTTGGGATTGATTTCGTATAGAGCAGTACGTTTTTATGATATTGCTATGTATTTTCGTACTGAGCAGGACTAGTCAGAGGACAGTACCTGAATATATTTTGCATGCATTGATAGTTATTGAAGGGATTTCCAAAAAGCGAGCTATAGCCTCAGTATTTACCTACGTGTCTAATATGACACGAAATGTTTAAAACAAGGAGACCCTTCTAAATTATTTCCAAAACGGCGGAACGTACATTTCAAACAAAGGTATATATGTATATAGTTATTTTCTTATGATAGACGTCCGCCACTGTGCAGTGTTATACGCGTTGCACAGCGACTTAAAGAGATTTGGCATGCATTTCCTTCAGATACTTACAGATATAGATTCGATGTTTACATGTATAGTTTCGAGTTATATCATATTGGTTTGATTTAGATTTGGCATTGATGTCTACTCCATGACTCCGATGATTGCGGGATGCTTGACGGAGTTTTGATTTGAGTTATATACTCATTTTTCAAGCGCATGCGCTGCGCTACGAATTGTTTTATGTAGTTACAATTTCGGAGCCCCGACGACTTGATCGTTTTTCTTAGATGTTTTAGTATTTGGGGGAGTTTGAATTTAAATTCGGGGACCGAATTTCTTTAAGGGGGGAAGATTGTAACGTTTTGAAAATCGTTTCGGTGAAATTTCGAAAAATCGGTAAAATAAGGGGGTTTTCTGTAAAAAGTCAAAATACAAATATCTTATTATAAAAATTAAATATACATATTCTAGCTATGTAATTACTATTATTTGGTATTTATTGAGCCGCTGGTGAAATTTCAAATTTTCTGAAAAAAATATTATTTTATTATTATTTTAAGCCGTCACTAATACATTTAATTAGGGAAAATTACAAATTGGAATGAGTTGAAACAAATTTTGTGCATCATAAAACATTAAATAAAATTTTATCATGTGGTTTTTGGAACGAAATCATTTGCCAAAACGGTTTAGAAATTATTGAAAAAAAAAGGCTTTTTTTTAGCGTAAATGGATGTTTGGGGTATTGTATTTATCATTTTTCATCACCCCACACCCGTACCCACACCCACACACCCCCATTCTCTTCTCCCCTTGGCTGAATTCAGCAGCCCCCATCTTTTTCCCCACTTGAATTTCAAAGAAAAGAAAAGAAAGAAAACAAAGGAAATGAAAGGAAATTGTAAAATGAGTTGGACCTTTGACTTTATGCCTTGACTTGGACTATTTTCCTCACCTCCCTCTCTCTCCTCTCCCCTCCATTTTCAGCCGAGCCCCCCCCCCCTTTGTGCAGCCCCAATTTCCCCCCTCTCATTTCATCACAAAATTCCATCAAAAATCCACAAATTTACTCACAAATTCAAAGCAAACTCCAAATCCAAGCTTTACCCATTATTCTTTAGCCAATTATGTATGGATCTTGGGGGATGGAAGCAAGTTTGGGAGGCCATGGGTGCTTGTGGATCTTCAAATATTTTTGGGTATAATTCTAAACATTTTTCTTAATTTGTTACTTAATTTCTTAAAGCTAATTTAATTAAGTGTTAATTTGGTTTATGTGAGTTTAATTGCATGATTAAAGATTTCAAGTTAGGGTTTGTTGTGGAAAATGAGTTGTGTTTGATTGTGCATGGTTTAGTGATGTGGATTAACATATTTAGTTTTGTAGAAAACTAATCTAGTTGTTAATTACAAGTTGTTACTTGAAAAATGTCCAAATTAAGCTTTTGTTGCAAACTAGATTTTTTGATTTAATTCAAAATATGAGATTAAAAATATGGTTAGGGTTTTTATCATATTATTAACTTTATTAAGTGTAGTTTAATACTTTAGTTCATGGAAATCCAACCTAAATTGTAGTTTGTGCATTTTTGCTATGAAATTGTTAAAAAAAAAGGGGTATTTTGTAAACTAGAATATTAGGGTTTTTGGAATTTAATGAGATTAAATTCCAAAAATTATTTATATGACTTATTTAAGATATTTAATAAGTATATTGGCCGCTACATTCATTTAAACATCATGTTTTGTACAAAAACGGCGAATTGTGCTTGCTAGATTTTCGGAAAAATGACTTTTTAAGTGAAATTGGGGTTTTTGTGAGTTTTAACCTAGTTTATATTAAAATTAGTGTTCGTGAATATGCAAATGAGTGTGATTGGATTTTTTCTCGATGGTTTGACGTTTGTACATCGACATCGAGGGTTGGTTTGACTATTCTTGCATGCGTAGGCGATAGGTTTGGACCTATGCGTGATACGCGTGCCGATTTGATTTTCGTATGCCGTTTCGATTTCGAATTTAGTTTTAATGCGATATGGTGCGTTATGATATGTAGGTACCCCCATGTGGACTTCGAGACGATAAGCAAGCGCGTGGCGACGTCGGCACCGGCTAGCGAGGACCATGTGAGTAGATTTATATCTACGGGGAGAAGTCGGGTGGATGGCGTATAGCACCCCCGCAGTCCGTGGTGGTGTATACGGATGTGTATACACACCAACAATTATTATATGTTATTTGGGATTAATAACGATGCTTAGGATGGATATTGGTGTGTTGGATTACTTTAGTGTTGCGAACCCTAGGGTAGTGTTGCACTACACATACACACATACATACTTGCATACATTTCTATTGATATGTGCTCATGGGATTCTTTGTAGTTATGTGTTCACATGGGTATGTGACTATGTGTTCACATACGGATTTGAGGATGATACTTGGGATTGAGCTGAGTCGATGAGATTTGATTTGAGGCCGTGAGATCGGTGATTTAGCAGGGTTCGTATTTGAGATACGACATGACGTTGTAGCGGGTCCTTGACGTAGTGTTTCACACACGTCCATGCATACGTAGGCGGTATCAGTATGGTACTAGACGTAGATCAGTACCCCGATCATGATATTTGATAAAGAGGATACCAGGTGAATAGTATGATGAATGTGATATTGACCCATACCCAGATTGGGATGCCGTACGACGGATTTACGTACGAGCTATATTGATGATTGATCCGCACTCTTGACTTGGGATGCCTGACTATAGATATGGTATCGGATATGATATTATTGAGGCGAGATCACCGACTAATATATATACAGGTATGTATATGTATCGACTCAGATGTTAGGCGGTTTCCTTACCTGTAGTTCAGCTTGTTAGTTCAGCCGTATAGTTTAGTGTAGTTGTTAGATTAGATTAGACTTCTTACCTATTTCAAAAACTAACGAATCGTGGGCATTTTTAAAGACAGCCCAAGGGATCCTACGGATATTTCAAAAGACGTATCTTTTCATAAAAACACCTTAGCCCCTATTTTCAAAACCCCATGATTCGTGTTATTTCAAAAGGCACCATTTGTAGGACTGATATTAGATTAATGCAGATTAGTTATAGTTGCGTCTAGTTTTCAGCTCCCGCTCATTTTTGTGGTCCGCTTCGCATCGCATGCTTATTTTATGTTTCATACTCCATTATTGATATCATGCTGTTAGGACACCAGCACCATTACCGATGATGCGTATGTACCACGTACACTTAATTGCCGGCTCACACACATCTTCATCGGTAATTGCCATATCACGTACACCTTAGAAAATATTATTGCTTGACATAGCCTGTGAGCTAATAGTTAGACATGATATTAGTGTACTTGCCTTATATGTTAGTTTAGACATTGTAGTTATTACCTGCTACTTCATGCATACTGTTATTCATTGTTATGCCGCATTCATGGATTCTCATGCATATATTCACTATTTTACGTGTTATTGAGGTTCTGGATTCGGATTTCCATGAGATTTTCTGGATTTGGAGGAAAACCGCAAAAACTTATGTGAACTGATTTCTCTCTTTTTAAAATAAAAAGTGCGGTTTTCCCATGATGTATGAGTCGTCCACCATGAGTTTGCTGATGGATTTCGAGACCCGATTCGAGGAGACGGATGAACCGTTTTGGGTACATGGTGGACCCGGTAAGGTACCCCGGGGCAAGAAGCGCGTGATGATGACGATGTGAGCCTGGCAGGGGAGCACTACCTACCGGTGATATTACCCGACGCGTCGGATATCCGGAGGATACCGTCGTGGTCTTGAGATGGATGGTAGGGGCCGGTCTGGACTGACGGCGCCCTAGATATTGAGATTGAGACATTGAGATTGAGACTTGAGGTACATAGATTGTGACACAGAGATATCGAGGTATTTGGACACTTGTTTTGTGTCGATGCTGGGCACTGTTTTATGCTGATTTCATATATGGTACCTCATTTCTTTTAAAATACAGAAATCTCACTGATTTATGAAACCAGTTTTATTCAGTACATGCATTCTGTTTTATGCATTCATACATCATCCATATGATATATTGCTACCTGAGGCACTGACACGGGCACATGAGATTACACTCGGGTTAGATATTTACCCTAGCCTTGTTATAGGCTACGTGTTATTCATATATTTGAGGATATATTATGATCATTGGCCTAGGTTGCGTTATTTATGCGATTTCTGTGCGTAGATATTTTTCTATTCACGAGTTGGCAACTCACCCCCGTTGTGCCCCCAGTTTCTTGCAGGTTTGCCGTACAGATTTCATTACGGCTTTGCGGGCTCAGTTTCATTCGGGTGACTTGCTAGTAGGTGGGTTTTTCTTGTATCGTACCCATCATATTACCTTGTATAATATTATTCCGTTGTATCTAGTAAATTCCATCAACCAAACATGTATTTATTGAGATAGAGACCAGTGTTGTTTATTCTTTCGACCTTAGAGTCGCTCGTTATATTTCTGGTGGTTTTGAGTTTCCTTTTGAGTTTTGATCCTCGCCGTTGGCGTTGTATATTATATTGCTTGCGTGGTTGTGGCCGTCGATTGACGAAGAGCTAGCTCCCGCTTGGGGATGCCTTTTTATTGATTTCGTATACTATTCATCTTGTATCCCGTTTGGGGGCCTGTATTTACAAAGGAGACTCTGCCGAAATTTTCAGTAAATTTTTGATGTTTTTAAAAACCGCATAATTCGGCTTATGCTATTGAAATTACTTGCTTTAAGTTGGTTTTTCCTGCACTCTACTACTTTTCTTGGTTTGGATTTCTGGGTTTTCGGTTTACTTAGATTACGTACGTCTCGAGACGTTCGTAGTTTAAGTGCCGGTCATGTTCCGTACTTTCGGGTCGTGACTCTGTTCGAACTTACATCTTATGAAACTTGCCAGTCATGTCTCAAAGGTAAAATGACCAAAACTCCATTTGCTAGACACGGAGAAAGAGCTACTGAACTCTTGGGACCGATACATAGTGATGTATGCAGTCCTATGTCTACAAATGCCAGGAATGGTTTCTCGTACTTCATTATATTCACCGATGATCTCTCAAGATTCAGACATGTGTTCCTGTTGAAACACAAGTCTAGAGCTTCTGAGAAATTCAAGGAATATAAGTGCGAATTAGAGAACCAAACGGGTAGAAGTATTAAAGTCCTTCGATTTGATCGGGGGGGAGAATACTTGAGCACGGAGTTCCTGGATTATTTAAAAGAGAATGGGATTCTCTCTCAGCTTACTCTTCCATATACACCACAGCACAACTGTGTATCGGGGCGGAGGAATCGCACTCTATGAGATATAGCGCGCTCTATGATGAGTACTGCTGAGTTACCTATTTCCTTTTGGGGTTATGCGCTTGAGAAGCCGCATACCTATTGAATAGAGTTCCATCCAAATCAGTGCCTACCACTCCATATGAGATATGGAATGGGAAGAGACCATCTCTTATACGAGTTAAGATATGGGGTTGTCCGGCCTATGTTGAAAAGAAAAATCCGGACAAGCTCAAGACAAGGTCAGTACTGTATAAGTTTGTTGGATATCCCGAACAATCGCGAGGGTATATCTTCTACCACACTGAGGAGCAAAAGGTGTTTTGTTTCTCAGCATGCCACCTTTTTAGAAAAGGAATTTCTTATGGAAGAAATTAGTAGCCATGAGATAGAACTGGAAGAAGTTCCAGCTAGACAAACTAACAGCTGATGATTTGCAAGAATTGGAGGATTCAATAGTCTTCAACGAACCTCAGCCACTCCGCAGATCTAGTAGGGTTCCTCATCCTCCTGAGAGATACTATGGTTTTCTCAATGAAGGTAGGAGCGAGGATTGCATCATGGAAGATGATGACCCAACTAGTTTCGAGCAGGCCATCACGAGTGGGGACTCTGTGAAATGGCTGGATGCTATGCGATCTGATATAGAATCCATATACACCAACAAAGTATGGACTTTGTTGGTTCCACCTGAATGGATAAAACCCATCGGGAGCAAGTGGATCTTGAGAAGATTATTGGTGTAGATGGAAAAGGTGAGACTTTCAAAGCTAGACTTGTTGCAAAAAGTTTTCGTCAATAACCAGGTGTGGATTTTGATGAAACCTTTTCTCCAGTGGCCATGCTTAAGTCCATCCGGATCCTACTTGCCATTGCTGCATACCATGACTATGAAATCTGGCAGATCAACGTCAATACCGCTTTTCTAAATGGTGATTTAGAAAAGAGCGTATACATGACACTGCCAGAGGGCTTCGTAGACAGTAGGAGCAGCGGAAAGGTGTGCAAGTTGCTTAAATCAAAATACGGATTAAAGCAGGTATCGTGGAGTTGGAACATCTATTTTGATGTGGCAGTCAAAGAGTTTGACTTCATCAAAATGGTAGATGAACCTTGTATATACAAGAAGGTTGTAGAGAGTAAAGTTGTCTTACGCGGATGACATACTCTTGATAGGAAATGGTGTTCCTATGCTACACTCGGTCAAGCTCTTCTTATTACTATGTTTCTCCATGAAGGATTTGGGCGATACTTCTTACATCCTAAGGAAAAACACTAGACAGCAGTGAAGAACATTCTTAAGTACCTGAGAAGGACTAAAGAAATGTTCTTGGTGTATGGTAACGGTGAACTCCAAATGGAGTCCTTCACCGATTCGAGCTTCCAGAGTGATAAGGTCGACTGTAAAACAGTCTAGGGTTTTGTCTTTACCCTCAGTGGAGGGAAGGTATATTGGAAGATTTCAAAGCTAGATATCGTGGCAGACTCAACGATAAAGGATGAATACATCGCTACCAACGATGCTACCAAAGAGTCTGTCTGAGTATAGATGTTCATGAGATGAACTTGGTTCCTACCATTGTGGTGAAAATGGAGTTGTGGCTTTGGCCTAGGAACCCCGGTCCCATCAGTGATCTAGACATATTCTTAGGCAGTATCACCTGAGTAGAGAGATGGTTGATCTCTAGGTGATCGAGGTCAGGAGAGTTGAGACGAAGAATGACACGGCGAATCCACTCACCTAGGCCAAAACCCCAGATACAGTTTGAGAGTTTTTGGGACGTTGGGTATGAGATACTACAACAACTGGCCTTAGTGCAAGTGGAAGATTGTTAGTTATATGTATGCCCTAGAGGCCATTGTTGTACATGATTGTATATTACGATGGATGCTTAGACATATATAGAGAGTACTTTCTTGATCGACATGATAGTGCTATCTGGTTACTCTTTATCTTAACATGTTGACTAGTATTGTGATATTGTCTTGCTCTCACATGTTGATAAAGCCCTTAGGATATGGACTTGACTACCTGGACTATGATGGAGATCATAGTAGTGGGGCCATGGTAGTCCATAAGTCCATCCTTTAATTTTTCCTAGTCGAGAGTGTATCGAGATGGGGCATCGATATTCCAGAGTAGACTAGCGTATACGCTTCTTGACCCATTTGATGGGCGATGGATGATCCCATATCCATTGGTGTTTGACATCAAAGATGGTATACGGGTTCTCAGTGGAGACTGGGTACACTGAACAGGACTCGCCGAGAACTCCTAAATGGTATTATACCTAACGTCAGATAGCAGTTCTCTGGTGACACTGGTACAAGTTAGTCGGTAGACCTGAGATCGTCATAAAGTCTTGTATGATTCCTACTATGCTTTGATGTCCACCTTACCACGTTCAAGAGAGCGTGCAAAACGGTGGTTTTTGGGTACAGTCCCAAGTCACATGGAGGCAATGAGCGATAGGAGGGGTTTCGTATTTCCCGGTATTGGGGGTTGATGTTGCGCCATGCTCGATTGGCCATAACAGGAAGTTCTTGGCCAGGGCTGATACGGAGATTTACTGGTAAGTGTTATCAATAGTTTCTCGACCAGTTATGAGCCTCACATCGGCATGACTTATCAGGTTACTGGGGTCTGACGTTTACCACCCCTAGACTCGTATGCGACATATCAGACGAAGAAACCGTACTGTACGGTAGTGTTACTTATTGAATTCACGAGAGTATAGACAAGCTTGCTTGTTGATCTTCTGATCGCTCAATACCTGAGTAGCCGTTACGTCCAGCTAGTACCGCTGATGGCTTGTGGGTGACTGATATGATCATCACCTACTGCCGACGTATTGATGAGTCTTTAGAGTCCTACACAGAGGTTTCCTAGCTCATGCGAAACGAATTAGGGCACATATGTGATAAGTGCAGGACCGAGATTAATACGTGTATGTGATACCGTATTCCAATCTCGCGATATAGGTTATATGTTATATAACCGGATTGTTGAATCACGTGTTGATCAATGATATGTTATATGTATATGTGATATGCATATAAATGATATTAGTCGGTTGTATGTGATACAGCCCGGTTATTAAATCAAGTGTTGATTTAATAATTTAATTTATATTTATATATATTTGACATATTAATATACATTAACTAATATTAGCTCACTTAAGAAAATGTTTTTCTCAAAATACATACAAATATATATGTGATATATATTAATGTATTTAATATGTGTCATGCTAGATGATACATTGGACTTGAATGTATGAGACTTATACCTAACTGAAGATAATTTGGGTGTTTAAATATTAAGGGGAAAATCAAAATTAGGTGGAAATTAGCATGGCTAAGATGGTTGTGGAAGCATGAAGAAGCTTTGACTTTAGTCCACTAATTTTGTTTTACTCTAGATATTTATTAACCTAACCATTATCTATAGCCATGGTTTAGTCTCTACATGAGTTATATGAGATATTTTCTCACCCATGGCCAGGGAAAGCGAGATTTACTGGTAGGTATTCCAGTAGTTTCTCTGGGTGTTTTGGGCTACACTCCGGCACGACTTATTGCGCTATTAGGGGTCTGACGATTACCGCCCCCTAAGCCCGATATGCGATACTCTTAGACGAACAGAGCGGACTGTACAGAGATTATCATATTCAGGCTCAGTTGGAGTTCAGATGGGTTTTCTTCATCGGCCTTCTATTCGACATCTACCTTGGGACCGTTACGTGCAGCTAGTACCGCTTGCGGCCTGTGGTTAAACCTACTGTCAGCGTAGTGTCGAGTCTTTAGAGTTCCACACAGAGAATTTCCCTGCACTGAGCAAAAGGTGTAGAGGCCGTATGGTTTTATGGCAGGGCTTCGATCACTTACGTACACTTGTGCGCGTATGATGTTCGAGCGGATAATACTAGTGAGCTTTGGTTTAAGCCAGATCCTAGTATTATATTGATGGATCTGTTTCGTCTCTTTGTTTTCGTGTTTCTCGGAACACGAATGCGGGTATGTATATACGGATGAGAGGAGCACAGAAGGAGACACCTCATTAGGGTTTTGACCATTTACTTGATTAAAACAATTATGAGGTGGAGGAAAGTATTTGTTATATTTGTAAATGATAATTGAGACATGGCTACTAGTTTTGACTACTTGACTTTGCTTCACCTTTTGACTTGGCTTAACCATTTGACTTGGTTTGACCATTTGACTTAGATATTTTTGTGAGATATTTTGTGACCTAGATATTTTGGGGAGATATTTTTCATCCCATGCTTGTGGTCATGTCAAGTTATCCATCTCATTTTCATTCGTGATTATCATTTATCAAAAACATTTCTCTTTCCTTAAGTGAGCTCTCATGCTCGCTCTCTTCTTCTTCCTTACTACAAAACCCTAAAAGCTATCATGTGTTGAGAATCCTAGGGTTTCAAGAGACAAATAAATCCATCTTCATACTCTAGATCACCTAAGCCATCATGTTTAGCAAGCTTGTTGCCCTAGTTACCTCGGTTTTGAGGTGGAGCTTGGACTATAGACTCTCGGGTAGATCGTCTTTGACTCGAGGAGGCCGTCGAAGAAGCTACGATCCGAATCGATCCTTGGAGCCTACGTAGACGAGGAGGACAGCAATGAAGACCCGAAGGACATATATCATGAGGTATAACTTCGTATCCGAGTAGTTAAACCTCAAGTAGTTTTCTAGCTAGGGTTTATGGACGATCCTTGGTTCTAGTCGGTGTTGCGAAGCTCGTAAAAATCATTTTTTGCAAATTCTGCCTCCCCGTGAACACGTGGGATGTTGATTGGTTCGGAAAAGTTTGTGTTTGTAGTTAACCGCAATCAATAATGGTGTCGCATGTAGCTAGACCGAGATGAGTACGGGTCATCCTCAGGGAAACGTTGAATCTTTTACT
Source organism: Agapanthus africanus (assembly GCA_030015575.1). Taxonomy (NCBI): domain Eukaryota; kingdom Viridiplantae; phylum Streptophyta; class Magnoliopsida; order Asparagales; family Amaryllidaceae; genus Agapanthus; species Agapanthus africanus. The sequence goes on along the minus strand of CM057340.1, from coordinate 437,072,443 downwards.
GTTACTTTAGATGTGTTGAAAAAGGAGGAAGAAATAAGAATTTTGTGGAATGGTTTCTAGATCTACGTTAAGCAAGAATGCAGAATATAGATCTAGATTATTTATGGATGTAGCTAATATAATAAGAGGGCTTGTAGGGTTCGTTAGGATTTAGTAGTTATGGACGATTAATTAAAAGTTACCCTTTTTATCCTTTAATAGATTTAAAACTAGAACGACGGTGATGCGTGTAGATTAGGGTTTCTGGAGGGAAAAGGAATCCCACACTTAACCCTTATCTCGACACAGAACTCCGTTCAAATCTAGCCTTTACCAAAACAATCATTAATCTAATCTCTAATCGCGGTCGGAACTAGCAAAGAATTGCTAGAGCGCCCGATTAGGATGTTGTTGATTCTTTTGATAAAGTTCATAAACTTTATAGGACTTAAAAAGAGTTTAGGGATGTTCATCATCCAGTAGCCTACCCTAATCCTACGAACCCTAACAAGCGGAGAATTACTCGCGCATGTTGGGAGAAGAAGATGAAAAGACAGAGAGGGAAAACATAATGTAAAATACAAAAGAATTAAATAAAATAACTACCTTTATTAATCAACTTGAACAATCTACACTTTATTCCGTAGAAAATGATTACAAAACTAGTTGCTTCTCGATCTTTCCTAAGGAGGTAGACGAACAGTTGATGATCAGCCTGGATGCGTGAGCGTCTGGGACTTCGTGATCTCTTCGGCTTGATGCCTTCTAGCTTTAGCCCTTGGTCCTTTATATAGCCATCAAAGAAGAAAACTAGTTACCATATATGGTGACTTCCTAATATGGCGACTTTCCATGCCTGGATTCTGAGTCCCTGTCGGTATTGATTTTATGATTTTGGCAGATTTTTGATCCTGACATCTTGAACATCTTGATCTCTTGACCCGAGCTAAATCTTGCACAATATCTCTATGAATAATGTTAGTTTATTTATTAAATTAAAGAGAATATCTTAATCACTATATATGGTAATAAATCTTTAAGAAACTTGATTAAGAATATTTAATATGCTATGCACTTTATATGGTAATAAATCTTTAGCAAACATGATTAAGAATATTTGATATGCTATGCATCTTTTAATTACTAAAATATTATGCAAATACATATTTGATATGCTATACATATTTTCAATTACCAAAATATTATATAAATATAAAATGCCTATATTTTCCTTCATAATATTAATATAATATATAAACATATGGCCAATAGTATTTTGCAGATAAATCCAAATATGTTTAATATTTACAATAAACACCTTTTATTATTTAAGAAATGTAAGGAAAATACTTATACCAAAGTGCAATATTTTCAACTGAATAGGTGTGCGACATCGACTTACATCAGATCCACGTTCTGAACTTGTTTGCATCATTAGAAAGAGATTCAAGATGTTTAACTCAGTTTCCTAATATGGAGGTTGCATATTATAAAGGATTCGGTGTCCTTGGATACAAATTTGAAATTAAGGACATAGAAATATCTCGAACCACTCAGAATAGTGGGATTGTGATGGTAGGATCGGATGGTGTAATTTATTATGGATACTTAAATTGCATACTTGGCATCCAATACCCCGGATGATCAGAATCGTTTTATATTTTTCAGTGTACTTGGTATGATACACGAACCGATACGGATAAGTGGAGAAACAATCTTGGGACTTAGAAAGATTAATATGGATTGACTAGTGTGAACACACTTCGATTTTACAGTTAAGACGATCCATTTATGATTCCGAACCAAGCGTTCCAAGTATACTATTCACAGTGCTTGAAGCATTCGGGATGGAGTGTCGTATGCCGTTAGAAACCCAGGGATGTTTACGATGTCCCAGAATTCGAGGATCATATAGAGGACAGCGACGACGATGAAGAGGAGAGATGATTTTGTTAGGTCCACGTTTCCTCTCCCGGTACTTTCGGGGTTGCGGAAACGGTAAAACAAAAATTTTTCTAAACTTTGTAACATGGACCGTAAAAGCCGGATCTTTGCTAAACAATACACTAGCATCCTAACTTGAGATGTATCTACTCGGTTAGGGGTTATACCTAACTTGAACTCCTTCTTCTTGAAACTAAGTAGAGGTTGTGTAGGGTTCCTAGGCACTCTCAAGAGGTCTCACAAGGCATCAACCATGCCAATTTCAAAAATTACGGTGCCGAGAAACCCTAGACTACGGATCGTTAACTAGAAATCTAGGCGACCAAAGCAGCTAGTTTACAACTAAACTAAAAGAACGGAAATACAACCTTTGTAGATCCAGTTCTCCACCTCCATAGCTCCGTGATGATGTCTCCTCGCTGTCCAAATGGAAACCCGGGCTCTAGCGTCGGCTTCATCGGAGAAAAAGCGGGCTAGGTCATCGACGACGATGCCGAAGATGATCTACGTCGATGCATCACTAGATCAAGCTCCACCTTCACCAAGCCATGAAAACTTGTGAAGGAAACACACTCTACTACTTGGCAAGAGGTAGAGGATGAAGAAATAGGAAGTGGGTAGACTTTAGAATTGGATTTCTCACTCATTTTCTTCACTTGCCATTGATGAGGCAAGCTTTCTTCATGTGAAGAAGAAGAAGAAGAAGATAGAATATTATGATAAGTTAATTAGAATTGAAAAGAAAAATGAATCCTTATCATAATTCCAACCATAGTTAGGTGTAGAGAATAGACTAGGGTTAGTGAATGGTTAGGTTAAGGAGATGAAGACAAAATGGTCAAAGTTGCATGAAGCTTCAAGAAACTTCATGAATCAAAGCAACCATTTTGTTTTCTTCTCTCTTTATTAATCCAAAATAAATAGATAAAAGAATGGATAAATAAATAAAAACCTAACCATATACTTAACCAAGGTTTAATTCTTTACACTTAACCAAATAAGCATGTATCATCAAACATGATACAATCAAGTGCACAAAAATATATCGCATATACAATGCGCACATCCGAGTGAGAAAACCCATCTTAAGTGAACCGATACTAGTTAATGCAAAGTAATATATCAAATATATAATTATGTATTAAATCAATAAATCAACACTTGATTTAATAATCCGGTCATATCGCATATAACCGACTAATATCAATAGTAACAACTGATCGAATCAACACTTGATCCGATAACCCGGCTATATCGCATATAACCGATCAATGTCACAAATCGCGAGAATCGAATACAGTATCACATACTGGTATCATTCTCGGTCCCGCACATATCTCATATGCGCTCCTATTTCGTTTCGCTTGAGCCAGGAAACCTCTGTGTAGGACTCTAAAGACTCGTCAATACGTCGGCAGCAGGTGATGATCATATCAAACACCCACAAGCCGCAAGCGGTCTGCTAAACGTAACGGCCACCCGGGTATTGAGCGATCAGAAGATCGACGAGCAAGCCCGCTCACACTCCTGTGAATCCAACCAGTAACACTTACCGTACAGTCCGGTCTGATCGTCTGATATGTCGCATATCTCGCCTAGGGGTGGTAAACGTCAGACCCCAATAGCTTGATAAGTCGTGTCGATATGAGGTCTATAACAATTCGAGAAACTACTGGTAACACTTACCAGTAAATCTCAGCAACCCTGGCTAGGGATTTCCGGTTATAGCCAATCGAACACAGCGCAACATCAACTCCCTACACCGGGAGAGACGAATCACCTCCTATCGCTCATTGCCTCCATGTGACTCGGGACTGTACCCAAAAACCACCGTTTTGCACGCCCTCTTGGATGTGGTAATATGGAAATCAAAGCACAGTGGGAACCACACAAGACTCTATGACGATCTCGGGTCAACAGACTACTCTGCACCAGTGTCACCAGAGAACTGCCATCTGACGTAAGCTATAATACCATCTGGGAGTTCTCGGCGAGTCCGTCCAGTGTACCCAGTCTCCACTGAGCACCCGTATATCATCTCTGATGTCAAACACCAATGGATATGGGATCATCCATCGCCCATCTGTATGGGTCGAGAAGGTATACGCTAGTCTACTCTGGTATATCGATGCCCCGTCTCGATACACCCACGACTAGGGACTTTGAAGGATGTACTTATGGACTACCATGTCCCTACTAGTATGATCCGCATCATAGTCCAGGTAGTCAAGTACACATCCTAAGGGCTTTACCAACATGTAACAGAGAGACAATCAGTGTACACGTTAAGGTAAAGGGCAACCAGATAGCATACTATCTTGTCAAGCAAAAAAGTCCTCCCTATATATGTCCCAGCATCCACTACAATATACATCCTATGTACAGTAATGGCCTCTAGGGCATACATATAACTAACAATCTCCCACTTGCACTAGGGCCATCTATAGCAGTGGTTGCAGTATCTCATACTCAACCATCCCATAAAAGTCTCTCTCTGGGAACAGGCCTTTATGAGTGGATCCGCTGTGTTGTCCTCTGAGTCTTCTCTCCAAACCTCGATCACCCTGGAGATCAACCATCTCCATGATCAAGTGATACTGCCTTAGAATATGTCTGGATCACTGATGGGACCTGCGTTCCTTGGCATAAGCCACAACTCCATTGTCACACAATGGGAGGAACATAGTTCATCTCATGAACCATTATACACCCAAACAGCCTCTTTGGTAGCATCTTAAGTAGCGATGTATCCAGCCTTTATCTTCTAGTATGTCACGGTATCTAGCTTGGAACTTTTCCAACATACCGTCCCTCCACTGAGGGTAAAGACAATGCCTGTGACTGACATTCAGTCGTCTTTATCACCATGGAACCATTCCAGTGATTCTCCCCAGGGTCGATTGATACCTTCTTACTACAACTAGTGAGAATCCTAACATCTATTTAGATCTATCTCATAGATCCAAAACCCAAGATTTAGGAGGTATCACTTTGATCCTATATGGAGAATCCTTGTGATAAGCGGAGATTGATCGAGCGTAGCATAGGAAACTCCTTCCCTATCAAGAGTATGTCATCCACGTACTCTACGAGGATCGTCACCATACTCCCTACTACCTTTTTGTTTATACAAGGTTCATCTACCATTTTGATGATGTCAACTTCTTTGACTAATCCATCAAAACAGATGTTCCAACTCCGCGATGCCTGCTTTATCCTATAAGGCATCTTGCACACGTATCCGCTGCTCCCACTGTCTACGAGGCCCTCTGGCTGTGCACTTATAGACGCTCTCTTCTAAAACATCATTTAGAAAAGCTGTCATGACACCCATCCACCAGATATCGTAGTCATGGTATGTAGCCGTGGCAAGTAGGATCTGGATAGACTTAAGCATAGACACTGGAAAAGGTTTCGTCATCAAACGAAAAACCTTTCACAAGTCTAGCTTTGAAAGTCTCAACTTTTCCATCTACACCAAGTAATCTTCTCAAGATATACTTGCTCCTGATGGGGATTTAACCCTTCAGATATAGCAACCAAAGTCCATACTTTGTTGGTGTATAAGGATTCCATCTCAGATCGATAAACATCCAGCCATTCTTACAGAGTCCCTACTCTCGATGGCCTGCTCGAAACTAGTTGGGTTATCATCTCATGATGCAATCCTCGCTCCCACTGTCATAGAGGAACCGAAGTATCTCTCAGGTGGGTGAGGAACCCTACTAGATCGGCGGAGAGGCTGAGGTTCGTTGGAATCTACTGAATCCTTTGGTTCTACCAAATCATCTGCTGTAGTTCGTATAGCTGGAACATTTCCAGTTCTACATAACAGATCTTGCCTCGAGCTTGTTCGGATTTTGCTTTTAGACATAGGCCAGACAACCCTAAATCTTAACCATCTTAAGATATAGGCTCTTCCCTTTCCATATCACATATGAAGCGGTAGGCAACTGATTTGATTGGAACCCTTATTCAATAGGTATGCAGCTTCTCAAGTGCATAACCCCCAAAAGGAAATAGGTATCTCAGTAGTACTCATCATAGAGCACACCTTATCACATAGGGTGCTATTGCTCCGCCCCGATATACCATCTTGCTATGGTGTATACGGAGGAGTAATGCTGAGAGAGAATCTCATTCTCCTTTAGAAAAGTCCAAGAATTTCGTGCTCAAGTATTCTCCTCCTTGATCTCATCAAAGGACATAATACTTATACCCGTATTGGTTCTCTACTTCTAGCTTATATTCTGTGAATATCTCAAAAGGTTCTGACTTGTGTTTCAACAGGAACATATGTCTGAATCAAAAGAGATCATCAGAGAATTTAATGAAGTATAAACAACCGGTCCTGGCATGTGTAGACAGGGGACCATTCATACATCAGCATGTATCAATCCCTAGAGTTCACTAACTCTTTTTCTGTTTCCAATAAACGGAGCTATGGTCATTTTATCTCTGTGACATGACTGGCAAGTTTCACAAGATGTAAATTCAAACAAATTTAAATATGCATCTAAATGTAACTTCAGCCAGTCGGGTCGCATTGATATGACCTAGTCTACAATGCCTCAAGAAGGATCCGTTCATTTCTGAACTCTTCCTCTTGTGTGTGTTCCGTATACTAAGAACTGTAGTTTGATTTAGAGCATCAATGCTTTTAGATAACGTGCCTGAACCGATCAACTTTTGATATAGGAAATGTTCAAAACATTATCCAACAATACAAAATTTTATTATTTCATTACTAATAAAGAGACTAATATGATTTTGTATATCAGGTTCGGTATCTAATAACATTCGTTCAGAATCAATGTATTGGTAATACAGGGTGACAGTGACCAACAGACTTGGCTGCAACTCTTGCCCTGTTTTCTGTCTCATGAAACTTATCACCCGTTCTCAGTTTTTCTACCTTTTTGTAGCCCTATGTAACAGTTTACATATCTGGGATCCTGATCCGGTATCATATACCCAGGATGCGGAGGATACTGAGAAACAGTTCTGTGTAAAGAACACACCCGAAAATGATGCATCAACATGCACATTCTTCGTTTGGGCGGCACGGGAAATCTGGTATTCCCCAATTTCCTGCTCTGTCTTGTAACAATTATAAGTTGGAGCGGGACCAACGTTCCCCAGCTCAGTATAACAAGCGGGTTCGGTCAATAATCCGTATTATTATCTTGATTAAGGCGTGATATGGTCGCTACCTGGAGAGAGAGAGAAGAAAACACTCAGCGTATGCTCTTGCAAGATCAGATTGGTTATTATTTTATCTAATCAGGATGGCTCCCACTGCTTTTTATCAAATCTTCCTTCAAACCCTAACAGGAAAGACTAGCCGGGATTAATTACACACTACAAGTTCGCCAATCTTTCAGCCAGGCCAGTGTCGGTACTTTGAGGGAGGTCCCCCGTGCTTTCGCACGAACCTAATTACAGTAAACCTCATTTTCCCAGAGGCGTAACCCCGTTGATACCTTTCTAGACACCTACTTGATCAGCTAATTGCAATGTGTAAAACTCTCCCAGGAGTAACAATTACTCGCAGCGGGTATCGGGATCCAACTATCTCATAGAAGGTATGCAATCTCATTGCAAATTTCAACACTTGAAATTCCCGATAATATTTTGCCCCTAGTGTACTATGACCTTGACGAATGCCAAACAACCCATAGTCCACTAGTCAAGTTCAACCCGTACATTTCTTGATTGAATTAAACCCACCCGCACGACCCTTGACGAATGCCAAACAACGCCGTACGAATACCCTAATCCAATCGCATCATATGCTCAAGCAGATAAATACTAGTTAGCTACCGTACACTACGCCTTGACGAATGCCAAACTACCGCAGCACGAATACTAACTAGTACATATCTGAAATGACGGAGGGCTACGACAGGTTTTTCTGAAAACCTATTGCGTAATGAACTTGATATCGTTGTAGAATCAAATGATTTTGAAATGGAGTGTTTCTGAGGCTTTTCTAGTTTTGCTAAAGGGGTCACTCCCGGTGAAGGGATCGTCGGCCCTTTCCTCGTCGAATGAGGTGCGGGATATATCATATATATCACTGTGCAAAGCAGAAACTCTTAAAAGCTATCAAAAGACAAACCGAGTGTGTAGCATCTGCCAGTCATTGGTAAAGGAGTCACTCCCGGTGAAGGGATCTCGGTCCTTTCCTCATCGAATAAGGTGCAGGATATATCATATATACCGCTGTGCAAAGCAAGAAATGTAGCTACCTGTTTTATTTTTGAAATTCGATTCTACAACATCTTAGGTTTCTTTTTATTTCATTAATCACATTAATGAAGTCCCATCATTTAAGTACCTAAACATCACAGATAAATATGACGTACACTTATGCCATCCGCATTCGCCTCGATGTCCCCTCGTGCACCGTTAGGTTAGGTAACTAACGGCAGAGCGGGGCAGGGCTAGCGCGGGTGTAAAACATAAGTAACGTCTATATAATATATCATATATACTATATAATGTATCTATCACAGAACATCACATGATCACATCACAGATATCGCAGCAGAAGAATCATATGAAATATTGGATATACTAGGACGTCCGTGTTTTCAATACGAGCCAGTATAAAACACGGATTCCACGGTCGCGATGAATAGCCAAACCCACACCCCTAGACCCCTACGAGAGCGACAAGCGACCCTACCAATTCTAGAGTTAGGAGACCCGGACTCGACTCCTCGAGTTGGTCTCCCACTGGACTCCAGAACCCGGTTACTTGTGCTCCCCTCCTTGGGTCTATCCTAGTGCAGAAAAGTAAATAATATACAAACGGTGACATCTTCCGCAACCTGGAAGTGCCCCAATAAAAGAATATTACATACAAGTTTTTACATGAATGAAAATGAAAAACACTCATCTCACATAAAAACCCCCGGCTATTCAAACGCGACGATCCAATATAACATATCCAGCAACACATAACATCACATGTCATCAACGTAAGTAAATATGCGCATCCCAATTGTCGTTGACATATAGCAACGAAACCGGCGATATCACATATTACACTTACGGTCACAGAAAAGAAAGTGTAAAACTACAACAGTTGGAATCCGCAACCTACATAGACATCGCATGCCTAATCAAATGAATTCCTTAGACATCGCATGCCTAACAATTATAAACCCCGCATTTTAGTCTCAAAATCGAAAACACTTTTCAATATTAAGTCGGGTAATTCAACAAGATTCCCGACATCCTGATCGAATGCTCGTCGCAAACTTTAGTAGGCGGCCGCACCCCCGATGCCGTCGACGAAGTGCACCAAGGCGGAACACCGCTACCGCGAGCACCCGAACGGATGCTTTCGGCGACGGGGTTCTCCTACAGTCACTTGGTCGGGGCTATGGAGTGAGGCTGTCTATTAAGTTCACCCGGCGAGTATCCGCGTACGCTACGTGATTGCGACGGACTTTTGATCACATCAAAATTCCGTGGCAACCGATCAAGTGAGACTAAAGTGCTATGTTTATAACATTCATTCAGTTATCTCATAACTAATTGTGAATTCCAATTGTTGTATCCCATTCCAGATAAATAGAAAATGTTAAACTTTCCGATCGTACATTCAAACACCCAAGTTTTTCGAAACAGATCAACACATGAAATAAGTTTTAAAACATCTAGTTCATGCCTCAGTACCAACGGTCCAGCCGTAGAAGGGTCAAGCCAACGCCTCACATGTGGCACGCCGTACTGCCCCAAACCCGAAGGTTCAAAGGGCAGTTCAAGACGGTCACATAATCGAGTTAAGGTTTGTTGTCTTCTAGAGGGACCATCGCGTTACTTGCACTACTTAGAACGTCTTTAAACCACGGAAAGATCCAACACTTGGAAATTTCCCGACAGGGGAAAAGCTGGGTATTTATATCCGGTCGAACTTTTTAACATATTCTAAAATTTCCGGAAAGCCACATAGACAAAGTTAGACAATCCGATCGAAACACCGAGTCCCCAATACAACCCAGAAAACTCAACTCTTGAGTTCAGAAAAAAAATATATCCCAGGAAAACCAGCACTGCAAAATAGGAATTACTGTGCAAAATTCAATGGGAGAAGAGACAAAATGGCCGCGGAACAGCCGCATTAGCACGCTAATGCCGCGGTTCCGCCGCACTTTAGAAAGATCATTAGGTAATTTTTGCACCGTAATTCTTAGAATTTCCTGCTGAATTTTCTGCATATTTTTAATCTGGAAAAAACCCAATTTTTGGAAAAAGTCCAGAGAGCAAATTTGTGTTAGGGTTTCGGTTTAATCGGACTTCAAACTCCGTCTACGCATCGCCTAAGGCTCTTGCTAGGCTATGATACCACTGTAGGGTTCCTAGGCACTCTCAAGAGGTCTCACAAGGCATCAACCATGCCAATTTAAAAAATTACGGTGCCGAGAAACCCTAGACTACGGATCGTTAACTAGAAATCTAGGCGACCAAAGCAAATAGTTTATAACTAAACTAAAAGAACGGAAATACAACCTTTGTAGATCCGGTTCTCCACCTCCATAGCTCCGTGATGATGTCTCCTCGCTGTCCAAATGGAAACCCGGGCTCTAGCGTCGGCTTCATCGGAGAAAAAGCGGGCTAGGTCATCGACGACGATGCCGAAGATGATCTACGTCGAAGCATCACTAGATCAAGCTCCACCTTCACCAAGCCATGAAAACTTGTGAAGGAAACACACTCTACTACTTGGCAAGAGGTAGAGGATGAAGAAATAGGAAGTGGGTAGACTTTAGAATTGGATTTCTCACTCATTTTCTTCACTTGCCATTGATGAGGCAAGCTTTCTTCATGTGAAGAAGAAGAAGAAGAAGATAGAATATTATGATAAGTTAATTAGAATTGAAAAGAAAAATGAATCCTTATCATAATTCTAACCATAGTTAGGTGTAGAGAATAGACTAGGGTTAGTGAATGGTTAGGTTAAGGAGATGAAGACAAAATGGTCAAAGTTGCATGAAGCTTCAAGAAACTTCATGAATCAAAGCAACCGTTTTGTTTTCTTCTCTCTTTATTAATCCAAAATAAATAGATAAAAGAATGGATAAATAAATAAAAACCTAACCATATACTTAACCAAGGTTTAATTCTTTACACTTAACCAAATAAGCATGTATCATCAAACATGATACAATCAAGTGCACAAAAATATATCGCATATACAATGTGCACATCCGAGTGAGAAAACCCATCTTAAGTGAACCGATACTAGTTAATGCAAAGTAATATATCAAATATATAATTATGCATTAAACCATTAAATCAACACTTGATTTAATGATCCGGTCATATCGCATATAACCGACTAATATCAACAGTAACAACTGATCGAATCAACACTTGATCCGATAACCCGGCTATATCGCATATAACCGATTAATGTCACAAATCGCGAGAATCAAATACAGTATCACATACTGGTATCATTCTCGGTCCCGCACATATCTCATATGCGCTCCTATTTCGTTTCGCTTGAGCCAGGAAACCTCTGTGTAGGACTCTAAAGACTCATCAATACGCCGGCAGCCGGTGATGATCATATCAAACACCCACAAGCCGCAAGCGGTTTGCTAAACGTAACGGCCACCCGGGTATTGAGCGATCAGAAGATCGACGAGCAAGCCCGCTCACACTCCTGTGAATCCAACCAGTAACACTTACCGTACAGTCCGGTCTGATCGTCTGATATGTCGCATATCTCGCCTAGGGGTGGTAAACGTCAGACCCAAATAGCTTGATAAGTCGTGTCGATATGAGGTCTATAACAATTCGAGAAACTACTGGTAACACTTACCAGTAAATCTCAGCAACCCTGGCCAGGGATTTCCGGTTATAGCCAATCGAACACAGCGCAACATCAACTCCCTATACCGGGAGAGACGAATCCCCTCCTATCGCTCATTGCCTCCATGTGACTCGGGACTGTACCCAAAAACCACCGTTTTGCACGCCCTCTTGGACGTGGTAAGATGGAAATCAAAGCACAGTGGGAACCACACAAGACTCTATGACGATCTCGGGTCAACAGACTACTCTGCACCAGTGTCACCAGAGAACTGCCATCTGACGTAAGGTATAATACCATCTGGGAGTTCTCGGCGAGTCCGTCCAGTGTACCCAGTCTCCACTGAGCACCCGTATATCATCTCTGATGTCAAACACCAATGGATATGGGATCATCCATCGCCCATCTGTATGGGTCGAGAAGGTATACGCTAGTCTACTCTGGTATATCGATGCCCCGTCTCGATACACCCACGACTAGGGACTTTGAAGGATGTACTTATGGACTACCATGTCCCCACTAGTATGATCCGCATCATAGTCCAGGTAGTCAAGTACACATCCTAAGGGCTTTACCAACATATAACAGAGAGACAATCAGTGTACACGTTAAGGTAAAGGGCAACCAGATAGCATACTATCATGTCAAGCAAGAAAGTCCTCCCTATATATGTCCCAGCATCCACTACAATATACATCCTATGTACAGTAATGGCCTCTAGGGCATACATATAACTAACAGGTTGATGGTTCTTTCCTCGTAGCCTTCTTCCGTCAAAGATGGATCCACCTGAGGGTTCAACCTTCGGGCTCTTTCTCGAACTTAGAGTGAACTAGGATCTCGGGCTTGCCAAACCTTGAACCCTAGAGAGAGTAGAGAGTATCTATGGGGTGTTTCTCTTTCAAGGAGAGGGATTCTCAACACATGAGAAGGATTCTCCTTGAGCTTGAGGAAGAAGAAGATGAAGTGAGGAGAGAGAATGAATATGATAGAATGAGCTCATTTTCCTTTTGCAACCATAACAAAAGGAAAAAGAATTATCTAATTAATAATAATAATTCAAAATGAAATAGTTGATGGTTGTTTTTTGGAATGACCACTATCATCACTTCATTAAATGAATGTAAGCTACAATCAAGGAGTATCCTTGCAAAGTAATGATGATGGTCAAACATTCAACCATGGTCAACAAGTCAACCATGGTCAACAAGTCAACAAAACCAACCATGACACAATTTTATTTAATTACTATTATTAATTGATATTTCATAAATCCATTAGGGTTTGGAAAAAGACGACTGTCAACTGTGCATACGCACCCGTTCCGAAACCCTAATGAAAGACCTCTTCCTCCGCCTCAAACAACTGTGCATACACACCTGCATTCTCGTTCCGAGGAACAAGAATACTGAGAGATAAAAGCAACCCCAAAACATATACCAGTATCTGGCTCAAATCAGAGCCTGCTAGTATAAACCGTCCGGACTCCAAACGTGCACAAGTGCGCGGATGAGAACGAACCCTGCCGCAAAACCATGCGAGCTGTACTCAGTTTTGCCCAGAGGCGAATAGCCCTCTGTGTGGGACTCTAAAGACTCGACACTACGCTGGCAGTGGGTTTAACCACAGACCGCAAGCGGCACTAGCTGTGCGTAACGGTCCCCAGGTAGATGCCGATAAGAAGATTGACGAGGTAAAACCCATCTGAACTCCTACTGAGTCTGAATGTGACATTCTCCGTACAGTCCGGTCTGTTCGTCTGATACATAGCATGTCGGGCCTAGGGGGCGGCAAGCGTCAGACCCCTAATAGCGGTACAAGTCGTGTCGGAGTGAAGCCCAGAACACCCTGAGATAGCACTGGAACCTACCAGTATATCTCGCTTGCCCTGGCCAGGGACTACTTGTGTAATGGCTCTCCTAGACACAGCGCGATGTTAACCCCCAATACCGGGAGAGACGAATACTGTCTAACCGTCACTGCCTCCAAGTGCTTCGGGACTGCTCCCAACTACTACCTGTTTGCACGACTCAGAAGAGCCGTGGTAGGGTAGTAATCAAAGAACAGTGGGAACACACTCGAGGCGGAGTGACAGTGTCAAGTCAGCGGACTAAGCTGTACTCATGTCACCTGGGAACTGATAACTGACGATAGGTATAATACCAACCATTAGTTCCCGACGAGTCCTGTCCAGTGTACTCGTAACCTAACGAGTACCCGCATACTATCTCAAGTACGACGTACCGACGGCTGTGGGACAGACCGTCTCCCGTGCTGGGATGAGAAGCGCATACGCTATTCTACTCCGAAGCATCGATGCCCTATCTCGATACTTCCACGACCAGGGACGTGTATAAGGATATGCTTGTAGATTACCCAGCCCCCACGAGTGTGATCGCCATCACAACGCCGGTAATCAAGCAAAGATCCTAAGGGCTCTACTAATGCGTATAGGTGATATAATAAATAAACACACAAGTACACATTAAAGCAGAGACGAACCAAGTAGCATACTACTATATTGAGCAAGATTGTCTGTACAACTGTGAATATCCCAAGCTTCCATCAAGTAATATACATACTAGTATGATACAGTAATGGCCTCTAGGGCATATACACTAACAGATTTAGAGTGCTCCGACCATCTGTTTCAAAATACGGGTTGTTTTCGGCTGATCGTGAAGTTACGTGGGTTAGAATTGATATCGATGATTAAATCCAAGTAGATATGTCTAATGCGTCCACAAAACGAGAAAGGTTATCAGTACTGTTATTGTAAAATTTTGGAAAATTATAAAAAATACTTTATAATTTTAAATATGAATTTAACAAGTTTACAAAAAAAATGATACCGCTTAAAAAAATTGGATATCGAAATTATATCCGATATATGTAATTATATTAATAAATATGAATAAAAGTGTGTGATATAAAAAAAATGATATATTAATTATTGTAACATGATATAATATTTCATATTAAGATAAGAATATTTAAGTGTCATGACAAGTATTTTATTTTAAGCATGGATGTAGATTTTACATAAAGGGGTTTTCTTTTTTTTGTTTTTTTTTAAATGGTTGACATATCATAACATAGGCTACACTCTCACAACACCTCACCCTCACCATGCTCACATCTCTCCACCTCATGTTTAAACACTCACACAAACACTTCACAACTCCTCCGCCTCCTCCTTCTACCATGCCACCTCCATCTCACCACCCTCCACCTCATGCTTTCACTACACAAATCCTAACACCTCCACCTTATCTTATCACCACACTTAGAATTATTTTAGCTATTCTAAACTGAAACACAACATAGCTCCTTCAAACTCATAACATAACCAAATTCCCAAGTGTTCATCATATCAAAGAAGGAAACCATGTGATCAAAGTTGTGCACATCATCAACCTAGAAGCTTTACAAACCCCTAGATGCTTCCACAAGCACCTTTTGAGCTGGATTTCTTTGTGTTGCCTCACTATAGGTATATCTCCTTCTTTCTTTACAAATTCAAATATATTCAATATCAGTTTTCTTGTGCAGTATAGAAAAAACATGAACTTTGTGATATCTGTGAAGATATATTTGAATCTGGAACCACTAGGTGTAATCACTAGAAAAACTAGCAATACCATAAGTATAATATGACCACTAGGAGACCTTACTCAAAGCCCGAGACCCTATCTCCATGTTTTGGCCGGCGAGAACCCACAATATTCCTATGTTGCCGGGCCCCCTTGGGTTTTTGGTGTTGGTTTTTCTTCTGTGGCTTTGTTTGGGTAATTTATGATCTATAGTATTGTTTGATTTGTCCCAGTATGCATACAGAGAAATCTGAGAATGTTTAGGTTGGTTGTTATTTAAGTTTCCGATATTCCGATACGGGTTTTCATATTTTTGTACTGTAACTGAACCGTTAACGTTTGTACGTTAACAACAGGGATATATTGTCGTTTTGGATTAAGTAGGCTGTAGGTTCTAACCTATGGATGCTTAGCTCGTTGTTTTGATTTGGATATGATATTTACGCCGATATTTCATAACTACGATTATAGGTACGATCGCGAAGGTTTTCGAGACGGAGTTGGCGGACATAGCATTTTGGATTTCGACAAGTTCGACACGTTGGTGAGTAGATTTACATCTACGGAGGAAGTCGGGTGGATGGCGTATAGTACCCCCGCAACCTTATTTATATGATACTATGATATATAGTTAGTTCTTTTAGGTTTAATTAAGTTATGATATTAGAATGATGTTGCATCTAGTAAGCTTTCCATATGCAAATAGTGTTATTCATGGGTTGGTATAGTTGTATGAGGGATCATACTATATTTGAGATAATGTGGGTTTCGTACGAGGAATTGTACTGTACTTGTGATGACTAGTTTAGTATGCCGAATAACGGCCAAGTTTCCTTTAGACTCGTAGAGTCACGTTTTATTTCTTTTTAGAACGTAATACTTGAGTGGTCTATACTCTTTTAAAAACTAACGATTCGTTTCCCTTTTTAATGATAAAAGACAAGGATGCGATGCCAATTTCGAAAACGAATATTTTAACCTAAGGCAGTTTCCTTATTTCAAAACCAACGTCTCGTTCCATTTTTAAGGATAATGGTATAGCTCATAGCAAGTAGTTACAATTATTAGTTACGCTTAGATGTACTTTGCATGTTCGCGTTATAATTATCGATGTTATACGTTTTCGTCATAAGAACACTCTGATAGAGTACTGCATAACTACCAATGAGTATTACGTTGCACGAGCACATATGCATATGTTACACTACACCTCATTGGTATTGCCATGTCACTGTAGGATTGCTATACTACGTGATGCGTATGTAGATGTCGATACGAGTAGGCTTTATACACTTATAGAACACTCGCATAAATACTAATGATTACCTTGTGACACAAGCACAGACGCGTATGCTACACTACACATCACTAGTATTGCCATGACACAGTAGAATCGATACGTTAATTTCTTGTATGACTTATTTACGTACTTTACCTTATTATCTTTTAAGCATTGCGAATACCAGTACCATAGGTATTCATAGTTGATTCTTATGAGTTTTCAGGATGTTTTACTTTTGATGATATATATCAGTGGTATGGGACGTTGTTATATATGTATATATATAATATATCATCAGAATGATCTATGCAAGTATTATTATTCTTTACTTGATATTTCTGATTGTTTTACCCCGAACTGAGTAGGGGAGATATACGGTTTCGGAATTTCTACTTATCCAGACTTAGTGGGGGAGCTATACAGTCGGATATATGGTGGACCCGGTCGAGACCGAGGAGCAGGATAGCCGCATTAGAGACGGGGAGCCTAGCGAGGACACTCGATACCGGAGATAGAGATGAGCATGGCAGATATCCAGGGGATACTGACCGGGGTTCGATTGGGCACGGCGGATATCCAGAGGATACGGAACGGGGCCAGGGATATCGGGTGGCGATCATCTGTTGAGATGGTGTCGACGGTATCTGCATTTGCGTGTCGATGATAGACACGAGAGATTTGAGGATTTGCGTGTAGGTGATGGACACAAGGGAATTCTGATTTCGGCTGTCGATGCTGGACATCCATATATATTGATATGCTGCTATCATGAGGTACACAGTTATATTATAGGTATTGTAGCCGACCAAGACTGATCCAGGGGGGATAGTACCAGCATATGTTTTTACGGTTTATTACATATAAAAAGGATTTCAAAATCGAGCTATAGCCTCACTATTTTGATGTGTCTGATATGACACTAGGCTCTTTTAAATTGTAAACTTCTTAACAGTCTTCACTAAAATAGCAGGACGTATATCTTAAATAAGATACCTATTTTATTTCATACTATCTCGTTTGCTTTTATGCCGTGGCATATCTATCTCACGACTATTTTAAAGAAGAGGTTTATATATATATATATATATATTCTGCTACCTTTGGGCTTATACCTAGATACCTGTCATTTGCATTTGATATGTTCTACTTTGAGATCGCATGATAGATAGTGTTGCGTTTACGATACATATGCATATCATATATTATATTAGTATAGGATATGATAGTATTATATTTATGACCTAGGTATCGTTGTGCATTTCGATTTCTACCTTGTGATGTACTTTTATTCAATGAGTTGGCAACTCACCCCCGTTGTGCCACAGTTTCTTACAGGTGTTACCGCTTGGATTATCAGCGGCTTGGGGCACACATCCCTTTCGGTGATTGCTTTGGCAGGTGGGTTACTGTTGTATCGTACTCACACTTGTATATTCATGTCTTCTTGTATTTGGTAAAACTCCATCGACTTAGAACTGGTATATTGTGGACTTAGAAGTGAGACTTAGAGTTTGTGTATTATGGGTGTCGCACTCATTGGAGTCGACCTTTTTATATTGTTGATTTTGTTTTACTTTTCTTTTCTTCGCCATTGTGCGTCGTATATTGTTTTCTTGTTTGCTTCGCCGTTTAGGCGTGGAAGTTAGCTCCAGTTGGGATGCTATTTTTATTGTTATGTTGTATCGGGTTTTATGCAAAATTTACAAAAGAGGTTCTGTCGAATTTCAAAACGTCATAGATAGCTTTTCAAACCATACTTAGTTAAACTTAAATGTTTGTTTTAAATTGTTTCCATCTGATAATTATTTTAAACCTCACCTCCAATATTTTCAGAAAAGGTTTAGATTCCGGGTTTCGGCTTACTTGGACCGCGTCGACGTCTTTAGATGTTACGTGATTTAAGTGCCGGTCACGTGCCATATTTGGGTCGTGACAGTTATATTATTACTTCATATTTCTACGATCTATAGATATATTGCATGCATATGTAATGATTGTACTCTTATATAGGTTTGATGACGTCCACCGGAGCAGCGAAGGGCGGAAGGAACACTGGCTGCGGCAGCAGCAGAAGTTGAGGCAGAGGCAGAGTGGTTCTGCCGCCCGGAGAGCTGCGTAGGGAGCTTCATAGGGCCGGTCTTGCACTCCAATTGGTATCCCCTTCCGATGATTCCTTCCGTATGGACTTTGCCACACCTCCAGGTATATTTCACGCATATTCATTTTGAATGTAATATTATAGATATATTGTCACGACCCAAAGTTTGGCCCCTGACCGGCACTTAACCACGTAACGTCTACAGGCGTAACGCGACTAAGTGAACCGAAAACCCAGAAATCAAACCAGTAAAAGTATAGAGTGTTTTAAGCCTTAAATGGAAGCATTTATTAAATGTTAAGAGATCCAAGTAAACAATCACCAAGATAGCAATATACGACGCCGTAGCGAAGATCAAGATCAACAAGTGGGAACATCACAGATAGAGTAACTGCAAAAGTAAAGTCGGCTCACAACGAGCTCGACACCAGAATACAAATAATATACATCATCGTCCTCACACTGTCTCTAAGTCAAGTACATATATGGTAGATGGAGAATACTAGATACAAAAGTGTGTACAATAAAAGTAATCAGATACCACAACCCACCTAACAGCAAAACAGCTCACGCACCAACTGTAGTGGTATTTGTAGCCAAAAGTTGTAAGAAAACAGCCTGCCGCGACTACTCCGAAGGCAACCTGCAAATACTGTGGCACAACGGGGGTGAGTTGCCAACTCGTGAATAGAGATAATATATAAAGGTAATCGCGAGCATGCACGTACAGCGCTACTCTATCATATGCCAGCAGGTAAATATATATGCAATAAGCAGTATATGCATAATCGTGCAAGTACTCTGTCAGGGAAAGTAACTACAGGATGAGATACAATAATTGTTAGGTTTACCTAGCACCCTATGTAGAGTTTGGAAGCATCACATGTCACAAAGATCAAATTTTTATGGTGCTAAGCAAGCATACAAAGGATCTTATCCTAGAAAATTAGGGTTTCATGATTTTACAAGCGACAAAGGCTAGGGTTTCGAGACTACAACCTTTGTAGCTCCCTTCGCTGGACTCTTTGGCCTCTTGAGTGTTGGAAGAAGGTTCACTTGAAGTCTTCTAGCGTCCACGACGATCCACCCGAAGCTCCTAGTCCAAGCTTGCAACTTCACTTTTCAAGAGGAGAAATGAAGATAACACTCTACACAAGTGGGCTAAACTTATGTAGAATGATGTTGTGGTTCTAATTCTCACTTCAAAAACCTTTCTTGATGTATGTTTTGCTCACTAGAAGAAACTAGAGAGCAAAGGAAGAAGAAGGAGGAAGATGATGGCTTTCTTTTTAACAAGAGTAAAAAAGATAACTCTTGAAAAGAAATGAGAATATATCCTTATATATTTATTTCTTCTCATCTCAAACCATGGTCAAATGTTTGAGTTATTATTTAATTAGAGTTTAAAACATAGAAGGAAAGTTTAATCCATGGTTAAGGGTAGGTGAGGATGGTTAGGTTAAAGAAGGATGTAGAAACAAGTCAAGAATTATCCTTTCCTTTTCCATTTTGTTTTAAACACAATATCAAATAATAATTCATATATTTATCCATGGTGTGAGTCTTATATTGCCATCATTTTCAATGCGTAATCAACCATGATAGATGATGTATGTATGTATGTATGTATGCACATCCATATGTGCAAGAAACTAGAAAGAAAGAAAGAAAAACATACATGCATGCATACATCCATCATATACAAGAAAAGGTTTTAAGTGAGAAAACTAATGGTTAAATGATAAATCAACACTTGATTTATCAATCCGGCCATATCACATATGACCCCACCAAAAGCAAGCCGCCCGATCAATGTACGGTATCCTATACGCGCATTTTAATCGGGTCCATGCGCACATCGCATACGCGCACCACAACGTTTCGCCTGGACTAGGTAACTCCTTTATGGGACTCTAAGACTCGTCAATACGCCGGCAGTAGGTGATGATCATATCAAGCACCCCCAAGCCGCAAGCGGTCAGCTAAACGTAACGGCCACCCGGGTATTGAGAGATCAGAAGAAAACAAGCGAACCTGCTACAACTCCCGTCGAGCCAACCGGCAACACTACCGTACAGTCCGGTCTCTTCGTCAGATATGCTTCATATCGAGCCTTGGGATGGTCACGTCGACCCCAATAACTCAATAAGTCGTGCCGGTGAATGGTCTATAACAGATCGAGAAACTACTGATAACACTTATCAGCAAATCTCAGCAGCCCTGGCCAGAGACTTACTGATATAACCAGCCGGGCACAGCACAGCATCAACTCCCAATACCGGGAGAGACGAAACCCCTCCTATCGCTCATCGTCTTCGTGTGTCTCGGGACTGTACCCAACGGCCACCTGTTTGCACGACTCAGTAGAGCCGTGGTAGGATGGCAATCAAAGTACAGTGGGAGAACACACAAGACTCTATGACGATCTCGGGTCTACAGACTAACCTTTACCAGTGTCACCTGAGAACTGCTATCCGACGATAGATATAATTCCATATAGGAGTTCTCGGTGAGTCCGTCCAGTGTACCCAGTCACCACTGAGCACCCGTATATGATCTTGATGTCAAACATCGATGAATGTGGGAACATTCATCGCCCATCATATAGGTCTAGTATCATATACGCTAGTCTACTCTGGTATATTAATGCCCCGTCTCGATATACCTATGACTAGGGACTTTTCAGGATATGCTTATAGACTACAGATGTCCCACTGGTATGATCTCCATCATAATCAGAGTAGTCAAGCCGATATCCTCAGGGCTTTATCAACATGTATGAATGAATAAAAGCATGATCAAATCAACATGTCAGATAAAGAAGAACCAGATATCATACTATCATGTCGAGCAAGAATGCATACTGAATATATATATACATGTATAGATACATCCACTATCATATAATGGCCTCTAGGGCATACATATATCCAACAATAATGAATGTTGAGCATGGGAAATATAACATCTACAAGGAATGTCAACGTGGAATATATAATCGGTGTCTATCAATGCACCCTAAACCCCAACAACCCAGACGCCGGCACTCCCATCGGCCCTCAAATCCTGTACATCACTGAAAATCATGAGTGCCCAACATCGGCACCCAAATATCATAAATACTCGTGTCTAGCATCGACACGCAAATCTTCCTATGTCGGGCATCCGTCAGTCCGGGTCAGCCCTCTCTCTCATACATATCGGGTATCCGTCAGTCCGGGTCAGCCCTCTCTCAATATATCGGGCATCCGTCAGTCCGAGTCAGCCCTCTCTCAATATATCGGGCATCCGTCGGTCCGGGTCAGCCCTCTCTCAATATATCGGGCATCCGTCCGTCCGGGTCAGCCCTCTCTCAATATATCGGGCATCCGTCAGTCCGGGTCATCCCCCTCTCTCTCATATATCACTCTAGCACCGAGAAAACATAGGGTGGACGCACCGAAATATCATATCAAGGGAACTGGGTTTTTAAATGATTACATATTTGAAATAGCCACGGTTCCCAAATCCAGAAATCACATGTAATCCAAACCAATATGCAAGTCAATGTGATGTGATGTGTGCATCAAGTATGAATATCATGTCAAGTCACGTAAAGATGAGCTACAGTATAATGATCCGATGTGATATATGCATCAAGTATGAATATCATGTCAAAGACACATAAAGATGACCTATAGCATAATGATCCGATGTGATATATGCATCAATTTTGAATATCATGTCAATTCTAACGGTGTGTGTGTAACATGCAGGATAGTGCTCGTGCAACATGAACCGTTAGTAATGGTGCGGTGTTCTATCAATTCTAGTTTATATACATATAGCAGGGAATGAGGTATGCACTAAATAGTAGCCATGAACAATCAATGTATGGAAATGTAGCTATAAGGTCCTATCAGCCCTGACGTAGAACGCTATGTGGGCGATATTCCCGTAGATGTTAAATCTACTCACCGTAGTCTCTCGCTAGGTATAGCCGACGACTTGTTTCCCCTTCTTCGCGGCGTCCGTCGCACTCGCCTGCGAACCTGGAATTTCACAATATGTCACACATAAGCTCAAGCCATACAACCCGTGTCGCAAACCAACCGCGCGTGTGCGCGATACGCTAAAACGTGTGATTACGCGCCTGAAGCCACTCCGACGCGTCGCGATACGCAGAAACCCCAAACCCACACACCCGTATCACGCGTGTCGCGAAAGAATAAAAATACGGGAAATAGGGTATTCTACTCCAGATTTTGATACAGAACAGATATTATAAAAATAGATATACCAAAATACTCCACATAGCAGCAGATTCCAGTGGCCCAACCCCCAACCCCCAACTCACCCATCTGGCCACAAATTGTGGCCATAAAGAATATTCCGACGGCCTACCTTGGGAATTGGGCTCCCAGGTTTTGTGTGTGCACTCTATACCCCCTACACATGCTACAGTAAATCCAATCTTATTCTGAAACACCCCGGGTAGAAGCAGATTGCACAGAGCCCTAATTCTAGTTAAAAATCACACTTTTACACTAAAATGATACTTTAGGGTATTTCTGTGCAAACTGAAACTTAAACCTTGGTTAAATAGCTGTAATAGCACCTAAAAGAGTTAACTAAGCCAACAAAATCCCAATTTAACATATGCATCACAAATATCCTTTAATAACACTAGAAAGCACATAAAAACACGATTTTGCTAAAGAATACTACAAGTTTATAGAAAAAGAGTGCTAACATGAGTTGATACCTTCAAAAGTCCTTTCGAAACACCAAAAGTCCCAGCTCTAGTATCAAGTGTGCAGATTTGCCTCCAAACACCTCAAAAAGCTCACTTTTCCATGGTTTTGAGTGAAGAAATGAGTGGTTTTGTGTAGGATTTTGTATGGATTCAAAAGAGAAATGAAAAGATGATGAATATATTGTGTTATTGCTGCTGGAGCTGTTGTTTTTCTGCAGAAATTTTCAGAATGAGAGAAAAGAGAGAGAAGAGAGAAGGAAATGGTCAAGCCAAGGTCAAACTTTCTCACCTAACACCATGCCTTCATATTCTATTCAAATTTTGAATTATAAAAAGGGTTATGACATGATTAAAAGGGTGGGGATAAATATCAACCATGCAACAAAAGAATGGTTACCATGCTACACCAAAAGACCAAAGTCACAAAATTAGCTAAGTGTGCAAGTGTACACTACAAAGGAAAATTTTCCAATTAGGGTAAACCCGACTAAAATAACTAATAATCCTATGAACACATATATAATAACACGCACAATTGCTAATTAACACGAAAAACATTCTAACGAAATTTCAAAGTGTTACAATCTACCCCCCTTAAAGAAATTCGGTCCCCGAATTTAAAAATCTAACTACACGTACCTTAAAAAAGATGGGGGTACCTCTTCCTTATCTCGCTCTCGGTCTCCCAAGTGACCTCCTCGCCTCTCTGGCCACGCCAAAGTACCTTGACTGACGGTATGTCCTTCGATCTCAATTTCTTTACTTGTCGATCCAAGATCATCACCGGCCGCTCTGTATAGAAAAGGTCACGCTCAAGCTGGATCGTCGGGTACTGAATCGCATGCAAAGGATCATGAAGATATCTGCGGAACATCGAAACGTGAAATACGGGGTGCACGTCTGGAAAACTGGGCGGAAGGGCTAACCGATACGCAACTGCACCAACACGCTCGAGGATCTCGAAGGGGCCCACATATCTGGGACTAAGCTTCCCCTTCTTTCCAAATCTCATCACACCTTTCATTAGGGAGACCCTCAAGAAAACATGATCACCAACAGAAAACTCTAGTCTGCGCCGACGACGGTCCGCATAAGATCTCTGCCTACTCTGGTCTGCTCTCATCCTATCGCGAATCAACTGGATATTCACGGTCGTCTCTTCAACAATCTATGGCCCTAAGATACTGCTCTCACCGAGCTCTGTCCAACAGGTAGGCGATCTGCATCTCCTCCCATAGGGAGCCTCAAACGGTGCCATCTGAATGGTCTCCTGGTAGCTGTTATTGTAGGAGAACTCTACTAAGGGTAAATGATAATCCCGGCTACCTCCGAAGTCTAATACGCACGCTCTGAGAATGTCCTCGAGAGTCTAAATAGTCTGTTCTGACTGCCCGTCGGTCTGCGGATGAAATGCTGTGCTGAAACTCAAGCGAGTGCCCAAAGCCTCCTGAAGCCTTTGCCATAGTCGGCTGGTAAATTGGGTGCCTCTGTCGGACACGATACATGTCGGGACTCCGTGCAATCGTACAATATCATCAATGTAAATCTGGGCATACTGAGCAAATCCGAAAATCGCCTTCAACGGTAAGAAGTGAGCCGCTTTCGTCAAACGATCCACCAGATGGAGTCATACCTTCGACTAGTCCTGGGTAGACCCACAATGAAGTCCATAGAATCTGCTCCCATTTCCACTCCGGAATGGGTAATGGTTGTAGCTCTCCCATGGGCCTCTGGTGCTCAGCCTTGACTTGCTGACAAGTCAGGCATCTCAACACAAAATCTGCGATGTCTCTCTTCATTCCGTCCCACCAGTAAACACCTCTCATATCATGGTACATCTTGGTGGAACCGGGATGAACACTGTATACCGATCGATGTGCATCCTCAAGAATCTCACGCCGCAGTCCCTCAACGTCTGGTACGCACAGTCTAGCCACAAATCGCAGTATCCCCTGATCATCGATCACGAACTCGGAGAATCTGCCCTGTCCAATCTGTGTCTTAATCTCTGAACATCGGTCATCACTGTGCTATGCCTCATCTATACGGTCATGTAGGGTTCCTAGGCACTCTAAGGAGGTCTCACAAGGCATCAACCATGCCAAATTCAAAATTTTCCGGTGCCGAGAAACCCTAATGCGATCGTTGACTAGAGTTTAGGCGAAACTACAAGCTACTAAACTACTTTAGTGCTAAGTGAACGGAAATACAACCTTTGTAGATCCGGTCCTCCACCTCCATAGCTCCGCGTTGACGTCCCTCCACTGCGATCATCGGATCCCGGAATCTAGTAATGGTTTCGTCGAAGAAATGATCGGGCTAGATCGTCGACTTCGATGCCGAAGATGATCTACGTCGAGACGACTCTAACTCGAGCTCCAACTTCACCAAATTATGAAACTTGTGAAGAAAACACCCTATACTACTTGGCAAGTGGT
Organism: Agapanthus africanus; assembly: GCA_030015575.1. NCBI lineage: Eukaryota > Viridiplantae > Streptophyta > Magnoliopsida > Asparagales > Amaryllidaceae > Agapanthus > Agapanthus africanus. Next base: position 437,046,542 of record CM057340.1, on the reverse strand, counting down.
AGAGGATGAAGAAATAGGAAGTGGGTTCACTTTAAAATTGGATTTCTCTCTTTTTCTCAAGTTGCCATTAATGGTAGCATGCTTTTCTTCATTGTTGAAGAAGAAGAAGAAGAAGAAAAGAATTATGATTATAATAAAAAGAATTATCTTATCATATAGAAACCATAGTTAGGTGTAGAGAATTAACCAAGGTTAGGTTTAATGGTTAGGTTAAGGCTAAGAGACAAAATGGTGAAAGCTTCAAAGCTTCAAGAAGTTTCAACTAGCAAACAAAGAAAGCCACCATGATTTATTTATCTTTCAAAAATGAATAAATAAATAAATGAAAAGATAAGTAAATCAAAACCCTAACCATTAACATAACCATGGTTTAATTCTTTACACAAACCCAAGTTTGCTTGTATCATCAAACATGATACAAACAAGTGCACAAAAATATATCACATATACAACTTGTGCATTTCAAGTGAGAAAATCCATCTTGAGTGAACCAATACTAGTTAATATAAAGTAATATATCAAATATATAATTATACATTAAATCATTAAATCAACACTTGATTCAATGATCCGGTCATGTTGCATATAACTGACTAGTATCCAATGTATCGATTTATCGAATCAATCTTCGATTCGATAACTAGGTTATATCGCATACAACCAATCGATACATTCATCGCGAGAATAGAATACGGTATCACATACACGCATTATTCTTGGTCCCGCACATATCTCATATGCGCTCCTATTTCGTTTCGCTTGAGCCAGGAAACCTCTGTGTATGACTCTAAAGACTCGTCAATACGCCGGCAGCAGGTGATGATCATATCAAACACCCACAAGCTGCAAGCGGTCTGCTAAACGTAACAGCCACCCGGGTTTTGAGCGATCAGAAGATCGACGAGCAAGCCCGCTCACACTCCTGTGAATCCAACCAGTAACACTTACCGTACAGTCCGGTCTGTTCGTCTGATATGTCGCATATCTCGCCTAGGGGTGGTAAACGTCAGACCCCAATAGCTTGATAAGTCGTGTCGATATGAGGTCTATAACAGTTCGAGATACTACTGATAACACTTACCAGTAAATCTCAGCAACCCTGGCCAGGGATTTTCGGTTATAGCCAATCGAACACAGCGCAACATCAACTCCCTATACCGGGAGAGACGAATCCCCTCCTATCGCTCATTGCCTCCATGTGATTCGAGACTGTACCCAAAAGCCACCATTTTGCATGCCCTCTTGGACGTGGTAAGGTAGAAATCAAAGCACAGTAGGAATCATACAAGACTCTATGACGATCTCGGGTCAACAGACTAACCTGTACCAGTGTCACCAGAGAACTGCCATCTGACGTAAGGTATAATACCATCTGGGAGTTCTCGGCGAGTCCGTCCAGTGTACCCATTCTCCACTGAGCACCCGTATATCATCTCTGATGTCAAACACCAATGGATATGGGATCATCCAACGCCCATCTGTATGGGTCGAGAAGGTATGCGCTAGTCTACTCTGGTATATCGATGCCCTGTCTCGATACACCCACGACTATGGACCATGAAAGATGTACTTATGGACTACCATGTCCCCACTAGTATGATCCGCATCATAGTCCAGGTAGTCAAGTACACATCCTAAGGGCTTTACCAACATGTAACAGAGAGACAATCAGTGTACACGTTAAGGTAAAGAGCAACCAGATAGCATACTATCATGTCGAGCAAGAAAGTCCTCCCTATATATGTCCAAGCATCCACTACAATATACATCATATGTATAGTAATGGCCTCTAGGGCATACATATAACTAACAATCTCCCGCTTGCACTCGGGCCATCTGATAGCAGTGGTTGTAGTATCTCATACTCAACCATCCCATAAAAGTCTCTCTCTGGGAAAAGGCCTTTGTGAGTGGATCCGCCGTGTTGTCCTCTGAGTCTACTCTCCTAACCTCGATCACCCTGGAGATCAACCATCTCTATGATCAGGTGATACTGCCTTAGAATATGTCTGGGTCACTGATGGGACCGGGGTTCCCGGGCCAAAGCTACACTTCCATTGTCACACAATGGTAGGAACCTAGTTCATCTCATGTCCCATTAAACAACCAAACTGCCTCTTTGGTAGCATCTTAAGTAGCGATGTATCCAGCCTTTATCGTCTAGTATGCCACGGTATCTAGCTTAGAACTCTTCCAACATACCGTCCCTTTACTGAGGGTAAAGACAATGCCTGTGACTGACTTTCAGTCGTCCTTATCACCCTGGAACACTTCCAGTGATTCTCCCCAGGATCGATTGATACCATCTCACTATATCTAGTGAGTATCCTAACATCCAATTACATCTATCTCATAGATGAAAACTCAAGATTTAGGAGGTATCACTTTAATCATATATGGAGAATCCTTGTGATAAGCGGAGATTGACCGAGCGTAGCATAGGAAACTCCTTCCTTATCAAGAGTATGTCATCCACGTACTCTACGAGGACAACCACCATACTCCCTACTACCTTTTTGTATATACAAGGTTCATCTACCATTTTGATGAAGTCAAACTCTTTGACTACCACATCAAAACAGACGTTCCAACTCCGCGATGCCTGCTTTATCCTATAAAGCAACTTGTGCACGTTTCCGCTGCTCCCACTGTTTACGAAGCCCTCTGACTGTGTACTTATAGACTCTCTCTTCTAAAATATCATTTAGAAGAGCAGTCAATACACCCAACCGCCAGATATCGTTGTCATGGTATGTAGCCGTGGCAAGTAGGATCCGGATGGACTTAAGCATAGCCACTGGAAAAGGTTTCATCATTATCCACGCCTGGTCGATGAAGAAAACCTTTAACAAGTCTAGCTTTGAAAGTCTCAATTTTTCCATTTACACCAAGTAATCTTCTCAAGATATACTTGCTCCTGATGGGGATTTAACCCTTCAGATAAAGCAACCAAAGTCCATACTTTGTTGGTGTATAAGGATTCCATCTCAGATCACTAAGCATCCAGCCATTCTTACAGAGTCCTACTCCTGATGGCCAGCTCGAAACTAGTTGGGTCATCATCTCATGATGCAATCCTCACTCCCACTGTCATAGAGAAACCGAAGTATCTCTCAGGTGGGTGAGGAACCCTACTAGATCGGCGGAGAGGCTGAGGTTCGTTGGAATCTACCGAATCCTTTGGTTCTATCAAATCATCTGCTGTAGTTTGCATAGCTGGAACCTTTCCAGTTGTACATAACAGACCTTGCCTCGATCTTGTCTGGATTATGCTTTTAGACATAACCCGGACAACCCCAAATCTTAACAAACTTAAGATATGGGCTCTTCCCTTTCCATATCACATATGAAGCGGTAGGCAACTGATTTGATCGGAACCCTATTCAATAGGTATGCAGCTTCTCAAGTGTATAACTCCCAAAAAGGAAATAGGTAACTCAGTAGTACTCATCATAGAGCACACCTTATCATATAGGGTGTGATTGCTCCGCCCCGATATACCATCGAGCTATGGTGTATACGAAGGAGTAATGCTGAGAGAGAATCTCATTCTCCTTTAGAAAAGTCCAAGAATTCCGTGCTCAAGTATTCTCCTCCTTGATCTCATCAAAGGACATAATACTTATACCCGTATTGGTTCTCTACTTCTAACTTATATTCTGTGAATACCTCAAAAGGTTCTGACTTGTGTTTCAACAGGAACATATGTCTAAATCTTGAGAGATCATCAGAGAATGTATTGAAGTACAAAGAACTGGTCTTGGCATGTGTAGACAGGGGACCTTTATACATCAACATGTATCATCCCAAGAGTTCACTAACTCTTTCTCTGTTTCCAATAAACAGAGCTGGTGTCATTATATCTTTGTGACATGACTGGCAAGTTTCATAAGATGTAAATTCAAACTGATTTAAATATGCATCTACATGTAACTTCAGCTAGTCGGGTCGCATTGATATGACCTAGTCTACAATGCCTCAAGAAGGATTCGTTCATTTCTGAACTCTTCCTCTTGTGTGTGTTCTGTACACTAAAAACTGTAGTTTGATTTAGAACATCAATGCTTTTAGATAACGTGCCTGAACCGATCAACTTTTGATATAGGAAATGTTCAAAACTTTATCCAACAATACAAAATTTTATCATTTCTTTACTAATAAAGAGAGTGATATGATTTTGTATATCAGGTTCGGTATCTAATAACATTCATTCAAAATCAATGTATTGGTAATACAGGGTGACAGTGACCAACGGACTTGGCTGCAACACTTGCCCCATTTTCTGTCTCATGAAACTTATCACCCGTTCTCAGTTCTTTACCTACCTGTAGCCCATGCAACAAACTACATATGTGGGATCCTGATCCGGTATCTCATATCCAGTAATGAACACACCCGAAGGAGATGCATCATATGCACCTTCTTCGTTTGGGTGGCACGGGAATTCTGGTAATCCCCAATTTCCTGCTCTGTTTTATAACAATTATAAGTTGGAGCGGGACCAACGTTCCCCAGCTCAGTAAAATAAGCGGGTTCGGTCAATATTCCGTATTATTATCTTGATTAAGGCGTGATATGGTCGCTACCTGGAGAGAGAGAGAGAAGAAAACACTCAGCGTGCGCTCTTGCAAGAATAGATTGGTTATTATTTTATCTAATCAGGATGGCTCCCACTGTTTTTATCAAATCTTCCTTCAAACCCTAAAAGGAAAGACTAGCCGGGATTAATTACACACTACAAGTTCGCCAATCTTTCAGCCAGGCCAGTGTCGGTACTTTGAGGGAGGTCCCCCGTGCTTTCGCACGAACCTAATTACAATAAACCTCGTTTTCCCAGAGGCGTAACCCCGTTGACACCTTTCTAGACACCTACTTGATCGGCTAGTTGTAATGTGTAAAACTCTCCCAGGAGTAACTCTTACTCGCAGCGGGTATCGGGATCCAACTATCTCATAGAAGGTATGCAATCTCATTGCAAATTTCTACACTTGAAATTCCCGATAATATTTTGCCCCAAACGATCTATGACCTTGATAAGGTCAACAAACCATAGACCGTAAGTCAAGTTCAACCCGTCATTTCTTGATTGAATCAAACCCACCCGCACGACCCTTGACAAGGTCAACAAGGCCATACGACTACCCTAACCCAATCTGCATCATATGCATAAGCAGATAAATACTGGTTAGCTACCGCATACTGCGCCTTGACAAGGTCAACAAACGCAGCACGAATACTAAACAGGACTTATCTGAAATGACGGAGGGCTACGACAGGTTTTTCTGAAAACCTATTGCGTAATGAACTTGATATCGTTGTAGGATCGAATGAATTTTGAAATGGAGTGTTTTTGAGGCTTTTCTAGTTTTGCTAAAGGGGTCACTCCCGGTGAAGGGATCGTCGGCCCTTTCCTCATCGAATAAGGTGCGGGATATATCATATATATCACTGTGCAAAGCAGAAACTATAGTAGCATCAAAAGACAAACCGAGGGTTGTAGCATCTGCCAGTTATTGCTAAAGGAGTCACTCCCGGTGAAGGGATCTCGGTCCTTTCCTCATCGAATAAGGTGCAGGATATATCATATATACCGCTGTGCAAAACAAGAACTGTAGCTACCTGTTTTATTTAGAAATTCGATTCCACAACATCTTAGGTTTCTTTTCTTTCATTAATCACATTAATGAAGTCCCATCATTTAAATTACCTAAACATCACAGATAAATACGACGTACACTTATGCCATCCGCATTCGCCTCGATGTCCCCTCGTGCACCGTTAGGTTAGGTAACTAACGGCAGAGCGGGGCAGGGCTAGCGCGGGTGTAAAACATAAGTAACGCCTATATAATATATCATATATACTATATACAGTATTTATCACAGAACATATCAAATGATCACATCATAGATATCGCAGCAGAAGAAACATATGAAATATTGGATATACTAGGACGTCCGTGTTTTCAATACGAGCCGGTATAAAACACGGATTCAACGGTCGTGATGAATAGCCAAACCCACACCCCTAGACCCCTACGAGAGCGGCAAGAAACCCTACCAATTCTAGAGTTAGGAGACCCGGACTCGACTCCTCGAGTTGGTCTCCCACTGGACTCCAGAACCCGGTTACTTATGCCCTCCTCCTTGGGTCTATCCTAGTGCGAAAAAGTAAATAATATACAACAACGGTGACAACTTCCGCAACCTGGAAGTGCCCCAATAAAAGAATATTACATACATATTTTTACATGAATGAAAATGAAAAACACTCATCTCATATAAAAAACCCAGGCTATTCAAACACGACGATCCAATATAACATATCTAGCAACACATAACATCACATGTCATCAACGTAAGTAAACATGCGTATCGCAATTGTCGTTGACATATAGCAACGAAACTGGCGATATCACATATTACCCTTACGGTCACAGAAAAGAAAGTGTAAAACTACAACAGTTGGAATCCGCAACCTGCATAGACATCGCATGCCTAATCCAATGAATTCCTTAGACATCGCATGCCCAACAATTATAAACCCCGCATTTTAGTCTCATTATCGAAAACTCTTTTCAATATCAAGTCGGGCAATTCAACAAGATTCCCGCCATTTTGATCGAATGCTCGTCGCAAACTTTAGTAGGCGGCCGCACCCCCGACGCCGTCGACGAAGTGCACCAAGGCGGAACACAGCTGCCGCGAGCACCCGAACGGATGCTTTCGGCGACGGGGTTCTCCTATAGTCACTTGGTCGGGGCTATTAGGCGTGGCTGTCTATTAAGTTTACCGGCGAATATCCGCGTACGCTACATGATTGCGACGGACTTTTGATCACATCAAAATTCCGTGGCAACCGATCAAGTGAGACTAAACTGCTATGTTTATAACATTCATTCAGTTATCTCATAACTACTTATGAATTCCAAATGTTGTATTACATTCCAGATAAATTGTAACGTTTTGAAAATCGTTTCGGTGAAATTTCGAAAAAACGGTAAAATAAAGGGGTTTTCTGTAAAATGTCAAAATGCAAATATCTTTATTATAAAATTAAATATACATATTCTAGCTATGTAATTGCTAGTATTTGGTGTTTATTGAGCCACTGCTGAAATTTCAAATTTTCTGAAAATTTTTCCGAAATTAATTATTTTAATATTATTTTAAGCCGGTAAGAAAATACATTAAATTAGCGATAAATACAAATTTAAATGGGCTAATTTTAATCTTTAAAATCATGTTAATTAAAATCTAGTTGTAATATAATTTTTTAGTATTTTATTTCAAGTTTTAGTTGATTTATTATATGGAAAGCAAAAATATAGTTATTTTGAACTAAAACTTGCAAATATGGTATTGTGGGGGGTCTTTTTGCATAGAATTTTTTTGTAACGTCTCTCACACTCACCCTCACTCCCCTTGGCCGACCCCACACTATTGTAGCAGCCCAAGAATTTTATTTTCCTCTTTTTGACCTTAAATCATGTGAGAAATGGGTTAAAATAAGGTTTTATATATAGTAAAGTAGGTGGGGGTATTATGGTAATTTGGGAGGGGCTTTGACTTGGATTCTTTTCCATAACTCCCCCACACCTCTCCCCACTCCCTTCTCAGCCGAAATTCTGCTACAACAGCCCCCATCTTTTCCCCCCATTTTCCATCTCTTTTGCTTCAAAAATTGCCTCAAAATCCATCAAATAAATCCCAAAATCCAAATCCAACTCCTACCCATTTCTCATTAGCCAAACTTACATGGATCTAGGAGCATGGAAGCTACTTTTTGGAGGCTAGAATTTGCATGCTAGATCCTTGATCTTGTGAGGTATAAATCAAGACCTTTTGTTAAATTGTTGTTTGAATAACTTAAATCAAGCATTATTAGTTATTAATTTGGGTTTAATTGTATGTTTGAAAAAACTTAGTAAGGGTTTATGAAATTCAAGTTAGGTTTTTGTGTATGTAATTGTGGTTGCAATTGTAGTTCTTCATATTGTGAAATGAAAACCTAATCAAATTTCTAGTTGCAAATTGTTAGTTCGGAATTGTAATAGTTAAGCTATATTGCTAGCTAGGTTTTTGTAAACCATGAATTTGATTATGAGAAAAATATAATTAGGTTTTTTCATGAATTCATTAACATTATTAAGTGTATTTTAATACTTTTGTTCATGAAAATCCAAGCTAGATTGTAGTTTGTGCATTTTACTATAAAATTGTTAAAATTGGTTAATATTGCAAACTAGGTTTTTGAAATCGAATTAAATTGTGGGTTTAAAATTTACGTAATGGTTTCTATGGTATAATTAAGATATTAAGTTATCATCTTGGTCACTAGAATTGTTAAAACATCATGTTTTGTACAAAAACGGCGAATTGTGCTTGCTAGATTTTCGGAAAAATGACTTTTTAAGTGAAATTAGGGTTTTTGTGAATTTTAACTTATTGTATATTAAAATTAGTGTTCGTGAATGTGCAAATGAGTGTGTTGGGAGTTTTCTCGATGGTTTGGCGTTTGTACGCCGACGTCGATGGTTTTTGGGTCGATTTGCGAAAGCAACCATAGGTTTTGACCTATGTGGGATTCGTGCGTCGTTTTGGTCATGAGTCGGATTTTAATGCGGTATGGTGCGTTATGATATGTAGGTACCCCATGTGGACTTCGAGACGACAAGAAAGCGCGTGGCGACGTCGACACCGGCGAACGAGGACCGGGTGAGTAGATTTATATCTACGGGGAGAAGTCGGGTGGATGGCGTATAGCACCCAAGCAGTCCGTGGTGGTGTATACGGATGCGTATACACACCAGCAATTAGTATATGTTATTTGGGATTAATAACGATGTTAGGATGGATATTGGTGTGTTGGATTACTTTAGTGTTGCGAACCCTAGGGTAGTGTTGCACTACACATACACACATACATACTTGCATACATTCCTTTTTATATGTGCTCATGAGATTCTTTATAGTTATGTGTTCACATGGGTATGGGACTATGTGTTCACATACGGATTTGAGGATGATACTTGGGATTGAGCTGAGTCGATGAGATTTGTTTTGTGGTTGTGATATCGGTGATATGGCAGGATTCGTACTTGAGGTACGTCCTGGTGTTATAGAGGATCTTGTGGCGGCGATACGGGTGAATAGTGTTATAAATAAAATGGTCGACATGTAATCGTGATATGAGGCATGATATGCTAGGATATTGATATTAGGCCGTATCGGGCGATGTATACCCTTGATGATGCTATGTGCTGACGGTATCGGTTTGTACGAGATTGTCGATCTGTAGTCAGATCATGGGTATATTGAGGATATTAGTATTGTACTAGACATAGGTCAGTACCCTAGACTATGATCTTGAATAAAGAGGATACCCGAGGAATGGTGTGAGGAATATGATATTGACCCGTACCCAGATTTGGGGATGCCGTACGACGTATTTACGTACGAGCTATATCTTGATGGTTGATCCGCACTCTTGACTTGGGATGGCTGATTGTAGATATGGTATCGGATATGATATTATTGAAGCGGGATCACCGACTAATATATATACAGGTATGTATATGGATCGACTCAGATGTTAGGCGGTTTCCTTACCTGTAGTCCAGCTTGTTAGCTTAGCCCTTTAGTTTAGTTTAGTTGTTAGATTAGATTCGATTCTTACCTATTTCAAAAACTAACGAATCGTGGATATTTTAAAAGACAGCCCAGGGGATCATACGGATATTTCAAAAGACGCATCTTTTCATAAAAACACCGTAGCCCCTATTTTCAAAACCCCATGATTCGTGTTATTTCAAAAGGCACCATCTGTAAGACATATATTAGATTAATGCAGGTTAGTTACAGTTGCGTCTAGTATTCAGCTCCCGCTTATTATTGTGGTTCGCTTCGCATCGCATACTTATGTTATAATTTCTTATTGCAATGTTGATAACATATTGTTAGGACACTAGCACCATTACCGATGATGCGTATGTACCACGTACACTTACTTGCCGGCTCACACACATCTTCATCGGTAATTACCATGTCACGTACACCTTAGAATATATTATTGCTTGACTTAGCTTGTTAGTTAGTAATTTGACATGATATTAGTGTGCCTGCCTTATATGCCAGCTTAACATTGTAGTATTTACTTGTCACTTCATGCATATTGTTATTCATTGTTATGCCTATATTCATGGTTTTTACATGCTATTGATGATTTGGATTCGGATTTCCATGAAATTTTCTGGATTTGGGGGGGAAACCAAAAAACTTATATAAACTGATTTCTCTCTCTTTAAATAAAATGTGCGGTTTTTCCCATGATGTATGAGTCGTCCACCATGAGTTTGCTGATGGATTTCGAGACCCGATTCGAGGAGACGGATGAACCGTTTCGGGTACATGGTGGACCCGGTAAGTTACCCCGGGGCAAGAAGCGCGTGATGATGACGATGTGAGCCTGGCAGGGGAGCACTACCTACCGGTGATTTTACCCGACGCGTCGGATATCCGGAGGATACCGTCGTGGTCTTGAGATGGATGGTAGGGGCCGGTCTGGACTGACGGCGCCCTAAATATTGTGATTGAGACATTGAGATTTCGAGATATTGAGGTACAGAGACTGTGATACAGAGATATCGAGATATTGGGATTACGTTTTGTGCCGATGCTAGGCACTGTTTTATGCTGATTTCATTATGATACCTCATTTTAAAAATACAAAGGAAATCTCACTAAATTATGAAAACAGTTCTTCATTTACATGTATTCTATTTTCATGCATTCATACCTCATTCATATGATATATTGCTACTTGAGGCACTGACACGGGCACATGAGATTACACTCGGGTTAGATATTTACCCTAGCCTTGTTATAGGCTACGTGTTATTCATATATTTGAGGATATATTATGATCATTGACCTAGGTTGCGTTATTTATGCGATTTCTGTGCGTAGATATTTTTCTATTCACGAGTTGGCAACTCACCCCCGTTGTGCCCCAGTTTCTTGCAGGTTTGCCGTACAGGTTTCATTACGGCTTTGCGGGCATAGTTTCCTTCGGGTGATTTGCTAGTAGGTGGGTTTACTTGTATCGTACCCCCATTATATATCTTGTATATCATTATTTTGTTGTATCTAGAAGTTCCATCAACCAAATATGTATTTATTTGAGATAGAGACCAGTGATGTTTATTCTTTCGACCTTAGAGTCGCGCGTTGTATTTATGTGGTTTTCTTATAGTTTTTGAGTTTCCTTTTGAATTTTGATCCTCGCCCTTGGCGTTGTATATTATATTGCTTGTGTGGTTGTGACCGTCGATTGAAGAAGAGCTAGCTCCCGCTTGGGGATGCCTTTTTATTGATTTCGTATACTATTCATGTTGTATCCCATTTGGGGGCCAGTATTTTCAAAGGAGACTCTGCCGAAATTTTCGGGAAATTTTTGATGTTTTTAAAACCGCCTAATTCGGCTTATGCTATTGAAACTACTTGCTTTAAGTTGGTTTTTCCTGCACTCTACATCTTTCTTGGTTTGGATTTCTGGGTTTTCGGCTTACTTAGATTACGTACGCTTCGAGACGTTCGTAGTTTAAGTGCCGGTCATGTTCCGTACTTTCGGGTCGTGACAAAGTTGGTATCAGAGCGTTAGGTTTTACCTTCAGAGCGTAGGATGACCCTTGGTTGATGGAATAGATGACTAAAGTAGAGTGACGTACCGTGGGTATGTTCCGCGGCATATTTACGATACGCTACTCCACTTAAGAAGCTTTAGGATGTACATTTCTTTGCTCAGTATTATATTCATTCCAATTTAGCCTCATCAGTACCAGTTATGGTTTTGCTGCCACGATTACGGGCAGGGAGAGCTACGGCTAGAGTTGCGGTCAGCACGAGCTCGTCACGAACGAGGACTGATCAGGGCGAAATTCCGGCGACACTCGGTTGCGGAGATGTGTCTTTTTACTGTGTTTCCGTGCCACGAGCGTTTGGCGGATCGCCTTTATGAGATTTCTCGGACGTGCCGATCAGTATCAGAGGATTGGGCCACTGACAGAGGCCAGCCAGATTTTGATGACCGTTGGTGTGTTGCTTATCCATGATGGTCGAGGCACTGTTCAGCGTGCAGACGAGCGAGCCGGTTATTGCTGCGAACGACGAGATATTGCCCCAGATGCTGGCGTTAATGCAGAACGAGTTGTACTAAGAGATGATAGAAGGTCGCTAGTCATCGAGGATGAATGACTAGGACATGTGGATCGTTCGCCTACCCCGATGCGAGGTCATCAGATAGATTGATTCCAGCTAGAGACGACTTCACGCGGAGACGTTGGGAGTCGACAGAGACGATCGAATGTCAGAAACCTATTATTCCAAGTTTAAAGTAGTCGGAAAGACATGCAGGAAATTCTATGTTCCCTCTAGAAGAATGAAACCCTAACTCGACTTAATGACCGTGTGAAAGCCTTTGAACCTTCGGGTTTGCGGTAGTTCTACGGCGCCATTAGTGAGGCTTGGGTTTGCCCTTCTACGGCTAGACCACCGATGCTGTGGTATGTACTCGATACTATTAAACTGTGCCCAAGATGTTGAGCTCTTGGGGGATTATGAGGTTTTGACGACTCGATCGGATGGCTCGACTTAATTCGGATGCTAGGTGGTGAGATGCATTTCTTGGGAGACTCCAGATACGAGGATAGCCGTTGGAGCTCAATCCATGCAGCCGCGACGAGACGAGTCCAAAGAAGACGACATTAGAGGAAAGTGAAGTAAGAGGTTCGTACCAGATCTAGATGAGATGACGTTCTACTCCGCCGACATCAGAGATGCGATGCGCATGCCGAGGCATGGTACTTGGATTTACCTTCCAGAAGGAGTCGTGATGAGTATGCAGCCGTTCTGGAACGAGAACAGATCTAGTAAGGAACGATGACTTTCGGATAGTTCGGCAGAGGCGAGATTTGGGAGAGACCTCGACAGGACCTTTCTGGGACAAATTACGAGAAGACTTGGACCCAGGAGTGGTCGTGTTACGCACACCAGCAGGCCAGAGTTCATGATCATCGACGAGACGTCCCACTAGTGACCGCGACAGTTGGCCCGAGATTCTTAGAGGATGCACTTGAGCGGTACTATTCCGCCATTATTGATTTCGATGTTTTGGGTGATTTATTCACATGATTTGATTTTGATGATTGAGTATTTACGATCTTTGCACAGTGTTGCACTTGATATCGTTTTCGTGCTTGGTTTCACATGTTTGTGATTTTACGGTTTTAGACATTTGAGTTGATTTTGTGCGTATATACGCACACGATTTGGTTTTTGCACGCGGTATAGTTCATATATGCTTGCAGTGCAGTGTTACGTATGTTGTGCATTTAGATGCCCTGGACTTTGATTTCGATGGTGATGTTCGATATTTGTTTTGTGCACCTTGTGCACCTGATTTGATTTTGCGCATGTTCGGCACTTGATATTGGATTTCATGATTTCGTGCACGATGGATGCACCTGATTTGGATTTTCGCGCATGTTGGGCGCATGTTTTGAAGTGTGATTTTGGTGCACACCAGATGCACTAAATCGAGATTTTTCGTGCATGTCAGATGCACCTGATTTTGCTGTCAGGCACACATGTTGCCTATGACAGATGTTTCGTGCACACCCGATGCACTTAGATGTTGTTTCTGTGCATATGTATGGCACATATTTGGATTTTGATTTCCGTGCGCACAATACGCACGTAGTATTCATACGCGTATTTTGGGGATTGATTTTTCTTATAGAGCAGTACGTTTTTATGATATTGCTATGTGTTTTCGTACTGAGCAGGACTAGTCAGAGGACAGTACCTGAATATATTTTACATGTATAGTTTCGAGTTATATCATATTGGTTTTGCTTTGGATTTGGTATTGATGTCTTCCCCATGACTCCGATGATTGCGGGATGCTTGACGGAGTTCTGGTTTGAGTTATATGCTCATTTTTCATGCGCATGCGTTGCGCTATGATTTGTTTTATGTATTTATGATTTCGGAGCCCCGGCGATTTGATAGTTTTGGCTGAAATATTTTAGTATTTGGGGGAAGTTTTAATTTAAATTCAGGGACCGAATTTTTTTAAGGGGGGAAGATTGTAACGTTTTGAAAATCGTTTCGGTGAAATTTCGAAAAAACGGTAAAATAAGGGGGTTTTCTGTAAAAAGTCAAAATGCAAATATCTTTATTGTAAAATTAAATATACATATTCTAGCTATGTAATTGCTAGTATTTGGTGTTTATTGAGCCACTGCTGAAATTTCAAATTTTCTGAAAATTTTTCCGAAATTAATTATTTTATTATTATTTTAAGCCGGTAAGAAAATACATTAAATTAGCGATAAATACAAATTTAAATGGGCTAATTTTAATCTTTATAATCATTTTAATTAAAATCTAGTTGTAATATAATTTTTTAGTATTTTATTTCAAGTTATAATTGATTTATTATATGGAAAACAAAAATATGGTTATTTTGAACTAAAACTTGCAAATATGGTATTGTGGGGGGTCTTTTTGCATAGAATTTTTTGGTAAAGTCTCTCACACTCACCCACACTCCCCTTGGCCGGCCCCACACTATTGTAGCAGCCCAAGAATTTTATTTCCCTCTTTTTGACCTTAAATCATGTGAGAAATGGGTTAAAATAAGGTTTTTATATATAGTAAAGTAGGTGGGGGTATTATGGTAATTTGGGAGGGGCTTTGACTTGGATTCTTTTCCACAACTCCCCCACACCTCTCCCCACTCCCTCCTCAGCCGAAATTCTGCTACAACAGCCCCCATCTTTTTCCCCCATTTTCCATCTCTTTTGCTTCAAAAATTGCCTCAAAATCCATCAAATAAATCCCAAAATCCAAATCCAACTCCTACCCATTTCTCATTAGCCAAACTTACATGGATTTAGGAGCATGGAAGCTACTTTTGGAGGCTAGAATTTGCATGCTAGATCCTTGATCTTGTGAGGTATAAATCAAGACCTTTTGTTAAATTGTTGTTTGAATACCTTAAATCAAGCATTATTAGTTATTAATTTGGGTTTAATTGTATGTTTGGAAAAACTTAGTAAGGGTTTATGAAATTCAAGTTAGCTTTTTGTGTATGTAATTGTGGTTGCAATTGTAGTTCTTCATATTGTGAAATGAAAACCTAATCAAATTTCTAGTTGCAAATTGTTAGTTCGGAATTGTAATATTTAAGCTATATTGCTAGCTAGGTTTTTGTAAACCTTGAATTTGATTATGAGAAAAATATAATTAGGTTTTTTCAAGACTTCATTAAAATTATTAAGTGTATTTTAATACTTTAGTTCATGAAAATCCAAGCTAGATTGTAGTTTGTGCATTTTGCTATAAAATTGTTAAAATTGGTTAATATTGCAAACTAGGTTTTTGAAATCGAATTAAATTGTGGGTTTAAAATTTACGTAATTGTTTCTATGGCATAATTAAGATATTAAGTTATCATCTTGGTCACTAGAATTGTTAAAACATCATGTTTTTGTACAAAAACGGCGAATTGTGCTTGCTAGATTTTCGGAAAAATGACTTTTTAAGTGAAATTGGGGTTTTTGTGAATTTTAAACTATTTTATATTAAAATTAGTGTTCGTGAAAGTGCAAATGAGTGTGTTGGGAGTTTTCTCGATGTTTTGGCGTTTGTACGCCGACGTCGAGGGTTTTTGGGTCGATTTGCGAAAGCAACCATAGGTTTTGACCTATGTGGGATTCGTGCGTCGTTTTGGTCATGAGTCGGATTTTAATGCGGTATGGTGCGTTATGATATGTAGGTACCCCATGTGGACTTCGTGACGACAAGCAAGCGCGTGGCGACGTCGGCACCGGCGAACGAGGACCAGGTGAGTAGATTTATATCTACGGGGAGAAGTCGGGTGGATGGCGTATAGCACCCCCGCAGTCCGTGGTGGTGTATGCGGATGCGTATACACACCAACAATTAGTATATGTTATTTGGGATTAATAACGATGTTAGGATGGATATTGGTGTGTTGGATTACTTTAGTGTTGCGAACCCTAGGGTAGTGTTGCACTACACATACACACATACATACTTGCATACATTCCTTTTTATATGTGCTCATGAGATTCTTTATAGTTATGTGTTCACAGGGGTATGGGACTATGTGTTCACATACAGATTTGAGGATGATACTTGGGATTGAGCTGAGTCGATGAGATTTGTTTTGTGGTTGTGATATCGGTGATATGGCAGGATTCGTACTTGAGGTACGTCCTGGTGTTATAGCGGATCTTGGGGCGGCGATACGGGTGAATAGTGTTATAAATAAAATGGTCGACATGTGATCGTGATATGAGGCATGATATGCTAGGATATTGATATTAGGCCGTATCGGGCGATGTATACCCTTGATGATGCTATGTGCTGACGGTATCGGTTTGTACGAGATTGTCGATCTGTAGTCAGATCATGGGTATATTGAGGATATTAGTATTGTACTAGACATAGGTCAGTACCCTAGACTATGATCTTGAATAAAGAGGATACCAGAGGAATGGTGTGAGGAATATGATATTGACCCGTACCCAGATTTGGGGATGCCGTACGACGGATTTACGTACGAGCTATATCTTGATGATTGATCCGCACTCTTGACTTGGGATGGCTGATTGTAGATATGGTATCGGATATGATATTATTGAGGCGGGATCACCGACTAATATATATACAGGTATGTATATGGATCGACTCAAATGTTAGGCGGTTTCCTTACCTGTAGTCCAGCTTTTTAGCTTAGCCCTTTAGTTTAGTTTAGTTGTTAGATTAGATTCGATTCTTACCTATTTCAAAAACTAACGAATCGTGGGTATTTTAAAAGACAGCCCAAGGGATCCTACGGATATTTCAAAAGACGTATCTTTTCATAAAATCACCGTAACCCCTATTTTCAAAACCCCATGATTCGTGTTAATTCAAAAGGCACCATCTGTAGGACTTATATTAGATTAATGCAGGTTAGTTACAGTTGCATCTAGTATTCAGCTCCCGCTTATTATTGTGGTTCGCTTCGCATCGCATACTTATGTTATAATTTCTTATTGCAATGTTGATATCATATTGTTAGGACACCAGCACCATTACCGATGATGCGTATGTTCCACGTACACTTACTTGCCGGCTCACACACATCTTCATTGGTAATTGCCTTGTCACGTACACCTTAGAAAATATTATTGCTTGACTTAGCTTGTTAGTTAATAATTTGACATGATATTAGTGTGCCTGCCTTATATGCCAGCTTAACATTGTAGTATTTACTTGTCACTTCATGCATACTGTTATTCATTGTTATGCCTATATTCATGGTTTTTACATGCTATTGATGATTTGGATTCGGATTTCCATGAAATTTTCTGGATTTGTGGGGGAAACCGCAAAACTTATATAAACTGATTTCTCTCATTTTAAATAAAAAGTGCGGTTTTTCCCATATTGTATGAGTCGTCCACCATGAGTTTGCTGATGGATTTCGAGACCCGATTCGAGTAGACGGATGAACCGTTTCGGGTACATGGTGGACCCGGTAAGGTACCCCGGGGCAAGAAGCGCGTGATGATGACGATGTGAGCCTGGCAGGGGAGCACTACCTACCGGTGATTTTACCCGACGCGTCGGATATCCGGAGGATACCGTCGTGGTCTTGAGATGGATGGTAGGGGCCGGTCTGGACTGACGGCGCCCTAGATATTGTGATTGAGACATTGAGATTTCGAGATATTGAGGTACAGAGACTGTGATACAGAGATATCGAGATATTGGGATTACGTTTTGTGCCGATGCTAGGCACTGTTTTATGCTGATTTCATTATGATACCTCATTTTAAAAATACAAAGGAAATCTCACTAAATTATGAAAACAGTTCTTCATTTACATGTATTCTATTTTCATGCATTCATACCTCATTCATATGATATATTGCTACTTGAGGCACTGACACGGGCAAATGAGATTACACTCGGGTTAGATATTTACCCTAGCCTTGTTATAGGCTACGTGTTATTCATATATTTGAGGATATATTATGATCATTGACCTAGGTTGCGTTATTTATGCGATTTCTGTGCGTAGATATTTTTCTATTCACGAGTTGGCAACTCACCCCCGTTGTGCCCCAGTTTCTTGCAGGTTTGCCGTACAGGTTTCATTACGGCTTTGCGGGCATAGTTTCCTTCGGGTGATTTGCTAGTAGGTGGGTTTACTTGTATCGTACCCCCATTATATATCTTGTATATCATTATTCTGTTGTATCTAGAAGTTCCATCAACCAAACATGTATTTATTTGAGATAGAGACCAGTGATGTTTATTCTTTCGACCTTAGAGTCGCGCGTTGTATTTATGTGGTTTTCTTGTGGTTTTTGAGTTTCCTTTTGAATTTTGATCCTCGCCCTTGGCGTTGTATATTATATTGCTTGTGTGGTTGTGACCGTCGATTGACGAAGTGCGAGCTCCCGCTTGGGGATGCCTTTTTATTGATTTCGTATACTATTCATGTTGTATCCCATTTGGGGGCCAGTATTTTCAAAGGAGACTCTGCCGAAATTTTCGGGAAATTTTTGATGTTTTTAAAACCGCCTAATTCGGCTTATGCTATTGAAACTATTTGCTTTAAGTTGGTTTTTCCTGCACTCTACATCTTTCTTGGTTTGGATTTCTGGGTTTTCGGTTTACTTAGATTACGTACGCCTCGAGACGTTCGTAGTTTAAGTGCCGGTCATGTTCCGTACTTTCGGGTCGTGACATAAATAGAAAATGTTAAACTCTTCGATCGAATAATCAAACACCCAAGTTTTCCCGGAACAGCTCAACACTTGAAATAAGTTTAAAAACATTCACTTCATGCCTCAGTACCAACGGTCCAGCCGTAGATGAGTCAAGCCAACGCCTCACATGTGGCATGCCATACTGCCCTAAACCCTAAGGTTCAAAGGGCAGTTCAAGACGGTCACATAATCGAGTTAAGGTTTGTTGTCTTCTAGAGGGACCATCGCGTTACTTGCACTACTCAGAACGTTCTCAAACTTCAGAAAGATCCAACACTTGTAAATCTCCCGGCAGGGAAAAAAGTGGGTATTTATATCCGCTCGAACTTTTTAACATATTCTAAAATTATCCGGAAAAGCACATAGACAAAGTTTGAAATTTCCGATCGAATCATCGAAGCTCCAAAACACCCCAGAAAACTCAACTCTTGAGTGCAAATTAAAAATTCCCAGAAAACTCAGCACCTGAAGAGACAAATTACTGTGCAAAAATGGAAGTCTAATCTCATCATTTGGCCGCGGAACCGCCGCAGAAGCCAAGCTTCTGCCGCGGTTCCGCCGCGCTTTAGCCGTATCACATGGTCATTTTTGCACCGTAATTCTTAGAATTTCCTGCTGAATTTTTTAAGAATTTTTAATCTGGAAAAAACCCAGTTTTGAAAAAATGTCCAGAGAGGGTTGAAATTTAGTGTTTCGGGGTTCGATCGGGTTTCTAACATCGTCTACGCATCGCCTAAGGCTCTAGCTAGGCTCTGATACCACTGTAGGTCAGGCAGCCACCCCATCCAATAGGGTCGCCGTGGTACCAACGGGACCCTCAGCCGCTACTTTTTACGCATGGCCCCTCGCGAGGACTACAACCCGCCGGAACACCTTCCGGTCTTGGGACACCCAGGGGGTAAGAGCCTATGCTTCGCCACACTGACACACAGTGAGAACCCCCCATAGGTCGACATCCAAGGCCTAGTAGCTCTAAAACCACTGTAGGGTTCCTAGGCACTCTAAGGAGGTCTCACAAGGCATCAACCATTCCAAATTCAAAATTTTCCGGTGCCGAGAAACCCTAATGCGATCGTTGACTAGAGTTTAGGCGAAACTACAAGCTACTAAACTACTTTAGTGCTAAGTGAACGGAAATACAACCTTTGTAGATCCGGTCCTCCACCTCCATAGCTCCGCGTTGACGTCCCTCCACTGCGATCATCGGATCCCGGACTCTAGTAATGGTTTCGTCGAAGAAATGATCGGGCTAGATCGTCGACTTCGATGCCGAAGATGATCTACGTCGAGGCGACTCTAACTCGAGCTCCAACTTCACCAAGTCATGAAACTTGTGAAAAAAACACCCTATACTACTTGGCAAGTGGTAGAGGATGAAGAAATAGGATGTGGGTTCACTTTAGAATTGGATTTCTCACTCTTTTTCTCAAGTTGCCAATAATGGTAGCAAGCTTTTCTTCATTGTTGAAGAAGAAGAAGAAGAAAAGAATTATGATTATAAAAAAAAGAATTATCTTATCATATAGCAACCATAGTTAGGTGTAGAGAATTAACCAAGGTTAGTTTTAATGGTTAGGTTAAGGCTAAGAGACAAAATGGTGAAAGCTTCAAAGCTTCAAGAAGTTTCAACTAGCATACAAAGAAAGCCACCATGATTTATTTATCATTCAAAAATGAATAAATAAATAAATGAA
The DNA here is from genome assembly GCA_030015575.1 of Agapanthus africanus. Lineage (NCBI taxonomy): Eukaryota > Viridiplantae > Streptophyta > Magnoliopsida > Asparagales > Amaryllidaceae > Agapanthus > Agapanthus africanus. Next base: position 437,025,995 of record CM057340.1, on the reverse strand, counting down.
AAGATAAGTAAATCAAAACTCTAACCATTAACATAACCATGGTTTAATTCTATACAAAAACCCAAGTTTGCATGTATCATCAAACATGATACAAACAAGTGCACAAAAATATATCACATATACAACTTGTGCATTTCAAGTAAGAAAATCCATCTTGAGTGAACCAATACTAGTTAATGTAAAGTAATATATCAAATATATAATTATACATTAAATCATTAAATCAACACTTGATTCAATGATCCGGTCATGTTGCATATAACCGACTAGTATCCAATGTATCGATTTATCGAATCAATCTTCGATTCGATAACTAGGTTATATCGCATACAACCAATCGATACATTTATCGCGAGAATAGAATACGGTATCACATACACGCATTATTCTCGGTCACGCAAATATCTCATATGCGCTCCTATTTCGTTTCGCTTGAGCCAGGAAACCTCTGTGTAGGACTCTAAAGACTCGTCAATACGCCGGCAGCAGGTGATGATCATATCAAACACCCACAAGCCGCAAGCGGTCTGCTAAATGTAACGGCCACCCGGGTATTGAGCGATCAGAAGATCGACGAGCAAGCCCGCTCACACTCCTGTGAATCCAACCATTAACACTTACCGTACAGTCCGGTCTGTTCGTCTGATATTTCGCATATCTCGCCTAGGGGTGGTAAACGTCAGACCCCAATAGCTTGATAAGTCGTGTCGATATGAGGTCTATAACAGTTCGAGATACTACTGATAACACTTACCAGTAAATCTCAGCAACCCTGGCCAGGGATTTTCGGTTATAGCCAATCGAACACAGCGCAACATCAACTCCCTATACCGGGAGAGACGAATCCCCTCCTATCGCTCATTGCCTCCATGTGATTCGGGACTGTACCCAAAAGCCACCGTTTTGCACGCCCTCTTAGACGTGGTAAGGTGGAAATCAAAGCACAGTGGGAATCACACAAGACTCAATGACGATCTCGGGTCAACAGACTAACCTGTACCAGTGTCACTAGAGAACTGCCATCTGACGTAAAGTATAATACCATCTGGGAGTTCTCGGCGAGTCCGTCCAGTGTACCCAGTCTCCACTGAGCACCCGTATATCATCTCTGATGTCAAACACCAATGGATATGGGATCATCCATCGCCTATCCGTATGGGTCGAGAAGGTATGCGCTAGTCTACTCTGGTATATCGATGCCCTGTCTCGATACACCCACGACTAGAGACCTTGAAAGATGTACTTATGGACTACCATGTCCCCACTAGTATGATCCGCATCATAGTCCAGGCAGTCAAGTACACATCCTAAGGGCTTTACCAACATGTAACAGAGAGACAATCAGTGTACACGTTAAGGTAAAGAGCAACCAGATAGCATACTATCATGTCGAGCAAGAAAGTCCTCCCTATATATGTCCAAGCATCCACTACAATATACATCCTATATTTAGTAATGGCCTCTAGGGCATACATATAACTAACAGGTCAAGCAACTGTAGGCGTGCACGAACATGCGCAATCTGTCCTCCGATCGGCGTAAACTCGAACTGTACCCGGCTGTCGCATCAAATCTGCTAATCTGTCGACGACTGCCTCTGTACTGCGCTCAAACAAGATAGACTACCCCCGAGCCTCCTGCTCAAAGCATCCGCCACTACATTGGACCTGCCCGGGTGATACAAGATCTCGCAATCATAGTCCTTCACTAACTCCATCCATCGACGCTGTCTAAGGTTCAGGTCTCGCTGCTGGAATATATACTTTAAGCTCTTGTGATCAGTGAATATCTGGCACGACTCGCCATATAGGTAATGTCGCCAGATCTTAAGTTAAAAGACCACTGCAGCCATCTCCAAATCATGATTGGGGTAGTTCTGTTCATGTTTCTTTAATTGCCGCGAAGCATACGCTATCATCCTGTCATGCTGCATCAATACACACCCTAGCCCCACTCGTGAAGCATCACAATAGACCACAAATCCGCCTGATCCTGAAGGCAAAGATAGTACTGGTGTCGTAGTCAGTAGAGCCCGTAGCTGCTGAAAACTGTGCTCACACTCCTCCGTCCAATCGAAACGAACTCCCTTCCGGGTCAACCCGGTCAAAGGTGTTAGTTATATGTATGCCCTAGAGGCCATTACTATACATAGGATGTATATTGTAGTGGATGCTTGGACATATATAGGGAGGACTTTCTTGCTTGACATGATAGTATTCTATCTGGTTGCTCTTTACCTTAATGTGTAGACTGATTGTCTCTCTGTTACATGTTGGTAAAGCCCCTAGGATGTGTACTTAACTACCTGGACTATGATGCGGATCATACTAGTGGGGACATGGTAGTCCATAAGTACATCCTTCAAGGTCCCTAGTCGTGGGTGTATCGAGACGGGGCATCGATATACCAGAGTAGACTAGCGTATACCTTCTCGACCCATACAGATGGGCGATGGATGATCCCATATCCATTGGTGTTTGACATCAGAGATGATATACGGGTGCTCAGTAGAGACTGGGTACACTGGACGGACTCGCCGAGAACTCCCAGATGGTATTATACCTTACGTCATATGGCAGTTCTCTGGTGACACTGGTACAGGTTAGTCTGTAGACCCGAGATCGTCATAGAGTCTTGTGTGGTTCCCACTGTGCTTTGATTTCCACCTTACCACGTCTAAGAGGGCGTGCAAAACGGTGGTTTTTGGGTACAGTCCCGAGTCATATGGGGGCAATGAGCGATAGGAGGGGATTCGTCTCTCCCGGTATAGGGAGTTGATGTTGCGCTGTGTTCGATTGGCTGTAACCGGAAATCCCTGGCCAGGGTTGCTGAGATTTACTGGTAAGTGTTACCAGTAGTTTCTCGAACTGTTATAGACCTCATATCGACACGACTTATCAAGCTATTGGGGTCTGACGTTTACCACCCCTAGGCGAGATATGCGACATATCAGACGACGAGACCGGATTGTACGGTAAGTGTTACTGGTTGGATTCACAGGAGTATGAGCGGGCTTGCTCGTCGATCTTCTGATCGCTCAATACCCGGGTGGCCGTTACGTTTAGCAGACCGCTTGCGGCTTGTAGGTGTTTGATATGATCATCACCTGCTGCCGGCGTATTGACGAGTCTTTAGAGTCCTACACAGAGGTTTCCTGGCTCAAGCGAAACGAAATAGGAGCGCATATGAGATATGTGTGGGACCGAGAATAATGCGTGTATGTGATACCGTATTTCATTCTCGCGATGAATGTGTCGAATGGTTGTATGCGATATAACCTAGTTATCGAATCAAGGATTGATTCGATAAGACGATACATTGGATATTAGTCGGTTATATGCGATATGACCGGATCGTTAAATCAAGTGTTGATTTAATGATTTAATGTATAATTATATATTTGATATATTACTTTGCATTAACTAGTATTGGTTCACTTTAAATAGATTTTCTCACTTGATTTGTGCAAGTTGTATATGTGATATACTTTTGTGCACTTCATTGTATCATGTTTGATTATACATGTTTATTTGGTTAAGTGTAAAGAATTAAACCATGGTTAAGTTGTTGATTAGGGTTTTACTTATTCATTTATCTTATTTATTTATTCATTTTGAATAAATTGAAAGATAAATGAATGGTGGCTTGGTTTGTTTTTAGTTGAAGCTTCATGAAGCTTTGACTAAATGACCTTTTTGTTCTCATCCTTAACCCTAACCATTTAAACTAATCCTAGTCTATTCTCTACACTTAACTAAGGTTAGAATATGATAAGAATCAATTCTTTTTCAATTATTCTTTAACACTTATCATATTCTTTCTTTTTCTTCTTCTTCTTCACATGAAGAAAAGCTTGCTATCAACAATGGCAACTAGTGAAAAAGAGTGAGAAATCCAATTCTAAAGTGAACCCACTTCCTATTTCTTCATCCTCTACCTCTTGCCAAGTAGTATAGGGTGTTTTCTTCACAAGTTTCATGACTTGGTGAAGTGGGAGCTTGATCTTGTGATGCCTCGACGTAGATCATCTTCGGCATCGTAGTCGATGACCTAGCCCGCCCATTTCTCCGATGAAGCCAACGCTAGAGCCCGGGATTTGATTTGGACAGCATGGGGACTTCATCACGGAGCTATGGAGGTGGAGCACCGGATCTACAAAGGTTGTATTTCCGTTCACTTAGAGTAAAGTCGTTTACTTGTATTTGTTTCGCCTAAAATTCTAGTTAACGATCCGTATTAGGGTTTCTCGGCACTTGTAATTTTTGAAATTGGCATGGTTGATACCTTGTGAGACCTCATTAGTGTGCCTAGAAACCCTACAGTGGTATCAGAGCCTAGCTAGAGCCTTTGGCGATGCGTAGACGATGTTAGAAACCCGATCGAACCCCGAAACCCTAACTTTTAACCCTCTCTGGACTTTTTCTGAAAAAGTGGTTTTTTCTAAATTAAAAATGCTTAAAAAATTCAGCAGGAAATTCTAAGAATTACGGCGCAAAAATTACCTAATGATCTTTCTAAGGCGCGGCGGAACCGCGGCATTAGCCGCCTATTGCGGCGGTTCCGTGCCCATTTAGTCTCTTCAGTTAACCATTTTTGCACAGTAACTTCTTTATTTAAATGCTGAGTTTTATGGGAATTTTTAAAATTTACTCAAGAGTTGAGTTTTCTGGGTTGTATTAGGGACTCGGTATTTCGATCGGATTGTCTAATTTTGTCTGTGTGCTTTTCCGGATAATTTTAGAATATGTTAAAAAGTTCGACCGGATATAAATACCCAATCTTTCCCCTACCGGAAAAATTCCAAGTGTTGGATTTTTCCATGGTTTAAAGACGTTCTAAGTAGTGCAAGTAAAGCGATGGTCCCTCTAGAAGACAACAAACCTTAACTCGATTATGTGACCGTCTTGAACTGCCCTTTGAACCTTCGGGTTTGGGGTAGTACGGCGTGCCACATGTGAGGCGTTGGCTTGACCCTTCTACGGTTGGACCATTGGTACTGAGGCACGAAGTGAATGTTTTTAAACTTATTTCATGTGTTGAGCTGTTTCGGGAAAACTTGGGTGTTCGATTGCTCGATCGGAAAGTTTAACATTTTCTATTTATCTGGAATGTGATACAATATTTGGAATTCACAAGTAGTTATGAGATAACTGAATGAATGTTATAAATCTAGCGGTTTATTCTCACTTGATCGGTTGCCACGGAATTTTGATGTGATCAAAAGTCCGTCGCAATCACGTAGCGTACGCGGATACTCGCCGGGTAAACTTAATAGACAGCCTCACTCCATAGCCCCGACCAAGTGACTGTAGGAGAACCCCGTCGCCGAAAGCATCCGTAAGGGTGCTCACGGTAGCGGTGTTCCGCCTTGGTGCACTTCGTCGACGGAATCAGGGGTGCGGCCGCCTACTAAAGTTTGTGACGAGCATTCGATCAGGATGTCGGGAATCTTGTTGAATTGCCCGACTTTATATTGAAAAGTGTTTTCGATTTTGAGACTAAAATGCGGCGTTTATAATTGTTAGGCATGCGATGTCTAAGGAATTCATTTGATTAGGCATGCGATGTCTAAGGAGGTTGCGGATTCCAACTGTTATAGTTTTACACTTTCTTTTCTGTGACCGTAAGTGTAATATGTGATATCGCCGGTTTCGTTGCTATATGTCAACGACAATTGGGATGGGCATATTTACTTACGTTGATGACATGTGATGTTATGTGTTGCTGGATATGTTATATTGGATCGTCGTGTTTGAATAGCCAGGGGTTTTTATGTGAGAAGAGTGTTTTTCATTTTCATTCATGTAAAAACTTGTATGTAATATTCTTTTATTGGGGCACTTCCAGGTTGCGGAAGATGTCACCCATTGTATATTATTTACTTTTCCGCACTAGGATAGACCCAAGGAGGGGAGCACAAGTAACCGGGTTCTGGAGTCCAGTGGGAGACCAACTCGAGGAGTCGAGTCCGGGTCTCCTAACTCTAGAATTGGTTGGGTTGCTTGCCGCTCTCGTAGGGGTCTAGGGGTGTGGGTTTGGCTATTCATCACGACCGTGGAATCCGTGTTTTATACTGGCTCGTATTGAAAACACGGACGTCCTAGTATATCCAATATTTCATATGATTCTTCTGCTGCGATATCTGTGATGTGATCATGTGATATGTTCTGTGATGGATACTTTATATAGTATATACGATATATTATATAGGCGTTACTTATGTTTTACACCCGCGCTAGCCCTGCCCCGTTCTGCCGTTAGTTACCTAACCTAACGGTGCACGAGGGGACATCGAGGCGAATGCGGATGGCATAAGTGTACGTCGTATTTATCTGTGATGTTTAGGTACTTAAATGATGGGACTTCATTAATGAGATTAATGAAATAAAAGAAACCTAAAGATGTTGTAGAATCGAATTTCAAAAATAAAACAGGTAGCTACAGTTCTTGCTTTGCACAGCGGTGTATATGATATATCCTGCACCTTATTCGATAAGGAAAGGACCGAGATCCCTTCACCGGGAGTGACTCCTTTAGCAATAACTGGCAGATCCTACACACTCGGTTTGTCTTTTGATTGCTTTTAAGAGTTTTTGCTTTGCACAGTGATATATATGATATATCCCGCGCCTCATTCGACGAGGAAAGGACCGACGATCCCTTCACCGGGAGTGACTCCATTAGCAAAACTAGAAAAGCCTCAAAAACACTCCATTTTAAAATCATTTGATTCTACAACGATATCAAGTTCATTACGCAATAGGTTTTCAGAAAAACCTGTCGTAGCCCTCCGTCATTTCAGATAAGTGCTAGTTAGTATTCGTGCTACGTTTGTTGGCCTGCGTCAAGGCGTAATGTGCGGTAGCTAATTAGTATTTATCTGCTTATGCATATGATGCAGATTGGATTAGGGTAGTCGTGCGACTTTGTTGGCCTGCGTCAAGGGTCGTGCGGGTGGGTTTAATTCAATCAAGAAATGACGGGTTGAACTTGACTAGCGCACTATGGTTTGTTGGCCTGCGTCAAGGTCATAGGACGCTAGGGGTAAAATTATCGGGAATTTCAAGTGTTGAAATTTGCAATGAGATTGCATACCTTCTATGAGATAGTTGGATCCCGATACCCACTGCGAGTAAGAGTTACTCCTGGGAGAGTTTTACACATTACAATTAACCAATCAAGTAGGTGTCTAGAAAGGTATTAACGAGGTTACGCCTCTGGGAAAACGAGGTTTACATTAATTAGGTTCGTGCGAAAGCACGGGGGACCTCCCTCAAAGTACCGACACTGGCCTGGCTGAAAGATTGGCGAACTTGTAGTTTGTAATTAATCCCGGCTAGTCTTTCCTTTTAGGGTTTGAAGGAAGATTTGATAAAAACAGTGGGAGCCATCCTGATTAGATAAAATAATAACCAATCTATTCTTGCAAGAGCGTACGCTGAGTGTTTTCTTCTCTCTCTCTCCAGGTAGCGACCATATCATGCCTTAATCAAGATAATAATACGGAAGTATTGACCGAACCCACTTGTTATACTGTGCTGGGGAACGTTGGTCCCACTCCAACTTATAATTGTTATAAGACAGAGCAGGAAATAGGGGATTACCAGAATTCCCGTGCCACCCAAACGAAGAGAGTGCATGCTGATGCATCATCTTCGGGTGTGTTCATTACAGAGAACTGTTTCTCAGTATCCTTTACGTCCTGGGTATGTGATACCAGATCAGGATCCCAGATATGTAACATGTTACATAGGGCTACAGAAAGGTAGAGGACTGAGAACGGGTGATAAGTTTCATGAAGCAGAAAACGGGGCAAGAGTTGCAGCCAAGTCTGTTGGTCACTGTCACCCTGTATTACCAATACATTGATTCTGAACGAATGTTATTAGATACCGAACCTGATATACAAAATCATATCAGTCTCTTTATCAGTAAAGAAATGATAAAATTTTGTATTGTTGGATAATGTTTTGAACATTTCCTATATCAAAAGTTGATCGGTTCATGCACGTTATCTAAAAGCATTAATGTTCTAAATTAAACTACAGTTCTTAGTATACAGAACACACACAAGAGGAAGAGTCAAGAAATGAACGAATCCTTCTTGTGGTATTGTAGACTAGGTCATATCAATGCGACCCGACTAGCTAAGTTGCACATAGATACATATTTAAATCAGTTTGAATCTGCATCTTGTGAAACTTGCCAGTCATGTCACAAAGATATAATGACACCAGCTCTGTTTATTGGAAACAGAGAAAGAGTTAGTGAACTCTTGGGATGATACATGTTGATGTATGAAAGGTCCCCTGTCTACACATGCCAAGACCGGTTCTTTATACTTCATTACATTCTCTGATGATCTCTTTAGATTCAGACATATGTTCCTGTTGAAACACAAGTCCGAACCTTTTGAGATATTCACAGAATATAAGTTAGAAGTAGAGAACCAAAATACGGGTATAAGTATTATGTCCTATGATGAGATCAAGGAGGAGAATACTTGAGCACGAAATTCTTGGACTATTCTAAAGGAGAATGAGATTCTCTCTCAGCATTACTCCTCCGTATACACCATAGCACGATGGTATATCGGGGCGGAGCAGTTGCACCCTATTTGATATGGTGCGCTCTATGATGAGTACTACTGAGTTACCTGTTTCCTTTTGGGAGTTATGCGCTTGAGAAGCTGCACACCTATTGAATAGGGTTCAAATCAAATCTGTTGCCTACCTTTTCATATGTGATATGGAAAGGGAAGAGCCCATATCTTAAGATGGTTATGATTTGGGGTTGTCCAGCCTATGTCTAAAAGCATAATCCGGACAAGCTCGAGGCAAGGTCAGTTATGTAGAACTGGAAAGGTTCCAGCTATACAAACTGCAGCTGAAGATTTGGTAGAACCAAAGGATTCAATAGTAACCAACGAACCTCAGCCTCTCCGCCGATCTAGTAGGGTTCCTCACCCGCCTGAGAGATACTTCGGTTACTCTATGATAGTGGGAGCGAGGATTGCATCATGAGATGATGACCCAACTAGTTTCGAGCTGGCCATCAGGAGTGGGACTCTGTAAGAATGGCTGGATGCTTAGCGATCTGAGATGGAATCCTTATACACCAACAAAGTATGGACTTTGGTTGGTATATCTGAAGGGTTAAATCCCCATCAGGAGCAAGTATATCTTGAGAAGATTACTTGGTGTAGATGGAAAAGTTGAGACTTTCAAAGCTAGACTTGTTAAAGCTTTTCGTCATCGATCAGGCGTGGATAATGATGAAACCTTTTCAAGTGGCTATGCTTAAGTCCATCCAGATCCTACTTGCCACGGCTACATACCATGACTACGATATCTGGCGGTTGGGTGCCATGACTGCTTTTCTAAATGAAGTTTTAGAGGGGAACGTCTATAAGTACACAGCCAGAGGGCTTCGTAGACAGTGGGAGCAGCGGAAACGTGTACATGATACTTTATAGGATAAAGCAGGTATCGCGGAGTTGGAACATCTGTTTTGATGTAGTAGTCAAACAGTTTGACGTTATCAAAATGGTTGATGAACCTTGTATATACAAAAAAGGTAGTAGGGAGTATGGTGATGATCCTCGTAGAGTACGTGGATGACATACTCTTGATAAGAAAGGAGTTTCCTATGCTACGCTCGGTCAATCTCCGCTTATCACAATGATTCTCCATATAGGATCAAAGTGATACCTCCTAAATCCTGGGTTTTGGATCTATGAGATAGATCTAATTGGATGTTAGGATTCTCACTAGTTGTAGTGAGATGGTATCAACCGATCCTGGGGAGAATCACTGGAAGGGTTCCAGAGTGATAAGGACGACTGAAAGTCAGTCACAGGCATTGTCTTTACCCTCAGTAAAGGGACGGTATGTTGGAAGAGTTCCAAGCTAGATACCGTGGCTAACTAGAAGATAAAGGCTGGATACATCGCTACATAAGATGCTACCAAAGAGGTTGTCTGGGTGTATATTAGTTCATGAGATGAACTTAGTTCCTTCCATTGTGTGACAATGGAGTTGTGGCTTATGCCAAGGAACGTCCGTCCCATCAGTGATCCAGACATATTCTAAGGCAGTGTCACCTGATCGTGGAGATGGTTGATCTCTAGGGGATTGAGGTTAGGAGAGTAGACTCAGAGGACATCACGGCGGATCCACTCACGAAAGGCCTTTTCCCAGAGAGAGACTTTTATGGGATGGTTGAGTATGAGATACTACAACCACTGCTATCGGATGGCCCTAGTGCAAGTGGGAGATTGTTAGTTATATGTATGCCCTAGAGGCCATTACTATACATAGGATGTATATTGTAGTGGATGTTTGGACATATATAGGGAGGACTTTCTTGCTTGACATGATAGTATGCTATCTGGTTGCTCTTTATCTTAATGTGTAGACTGATTGTCTCTCTGTTATATGTTGGTAAGGCCCCTAGGATGTGTACTTGACTACCTGGACTATGATGCGGATCATACTAGTGGGGACATGGTAGTCCATAAGTACATCCTTCAAGGTCCCTAGTCATGGGTGTATCGAGACGGGGCATCGATATACCAGAGTAGACTAGCGTATACCTTCTCGACCCATACAGATGGGCGATGGATGATCCCATATCCATTGGTGTTTGACATCAGAGATGATATACGGGTGCTCAGTAGAGACTGGGTACACTGGACGGACTCGCCGAGAACTCCCAGATGGTATTATACCTTACGTCATATGGCAGTTCTCTGGTGACACTGGTACAGGTTAGTCTGTAGACCCGAGATCGTCATAGAGTCTTGTGTGGTTCCCACTGTGCTTTGATTTCCACCTTACCACGTCCAAGAGGGCGTGCAAAATGGTGGTTTTTGGGTACAGTCCCGAGTCACATGGGGGCAATGAGCGATAGGAGGGGATTCGTCTCTCCCGGTATAGGGAGTTGATGTTGCGCTGTGTTCGATTGGCTGTAACCAGAAATACCTGGCCAGGGTTGCTGAGATTTACTGGTAAGTGTTACCAGTAGTTTCTCGAACTGTTATAGACCTCATATCGACACGACTTATCAAGCTATTGGGGTCTGACGTTTACCACCCCTAGGCGAGATATGCGACATATCAGACGACGAGACCGGACTGTACGGTAAGTGTTACTGGTTGGATTCACAGGAGTATGAGCGGGCTTGCTCGTCTATCTTCTGATCGCTCAATACCCGGGTGGCCGTTACGTTTAGCAGACCGCTTGCGGCTTGTGGGTGTTTGATATGATCATCACTTGCTGCCGGCGTATTGACGAGTCTTTAGAGTCCTACACAGAGGTTTCCTGTCTCAAGCGAAACGAAATAGGAGCGCATATGAGATATGTGCGGGACCGAGAATAATGCGTGTATGTGATACCATATTTCATTCTCGCGATGAATGTGTCGAATGGTTGTATGCGATATAACCTAGTTATCGAATCAAGAATTGATTCGATAAAACGATACATTGGATATTAGTCGGTTATATGCGATATGACCGGATCGTTAAATCAAGTGTTAATTTAATGATTTAATGTATAATTATATATTTGATATATTACTTTGCATTAACTAGTATTGGTTCACTTTAAATGGATTTTCTCACTTGATTTTTGCAAGTTGTATATGTGATATACTTTTGTGCACTTCATTGTATCATGTTTGATGATACATGTTTATTTGGTTAAGTGTAAAGAATTAAACCATGGTTAAGTTGTTGATTAGGGTTTTACTTATTCATTTATCTTATTTATTTATTCATTTTGAATAAATTGAAAGATAAATGAATGGTGGCTTGGTTTGTTTTTAGTTGAAGCTTCATGAAGCTTTGACTAAATGACCTTTTTGTTCTCATCCTTAGCCCTAACCATTTAAACTAACCCTAGTCTATTCTCTACACTTAACTAAGGTTAGAATATGATAAGAATCAATTCTTTTTCAATTATTCTTTAACACTTATCATATTCTTTCTTTTTCTTCTTCTTCTTCACATGAAGAAAAGCTTGCTATCAACAATGGCAACTAGTGAAAAAGAGTGAGAAATCCAATTCTAAAGTGAACCCACTTCCTATTTCTTCATCCTCTACCTCTTGCCAAGTAGTATAGGGTGTTTTCTTCACAAGTTTCATGACTTGGTGAAGTGGGAGCTTGATCTTGTGATGCCTCGACGTAGATTATCTTCGGCATCGTAGTCGATGACCTAGCCCGCCCATTTCTCCGATGAAGCCAACGCTAGAGCCTGGGATTTGATTTGGACAGCATGGGGACTTCATCACGGAGCTATGGAGGTGGAGCACCGGATCTACAAAGGTTGTATTTCCTTTCACTTAGAGTAAAGTCGTTTACTTGTATTTGTTTCGCCTAAAATTCTAGTTAACGATCCGTATTAGGGTTTCTCGGCACTTGTAATTTTTGAAATTGGCATGGTTGATACCTTGTGAGACCTCATTAGTGTGCCTAGGAACCCTACAAAAGGTGTAGCAATACGAGAGAAGTCCGGCACGAATCTCCTGTAGTAGCCTGCCAGCCCTAGAAAGCTGCAAACCTCCATCACTGACGTGGGTCTGGGCCAGCTCTGAACGGCCTCGATCTTCCTCGGGTCTACACATATACCATCTCGTGTAATCACATGCCCCAAGAAGTCTACGCTGTCAAGCCAGAAAGCACACTTGGAGAATTTGGCAAAAAGCTGATGCTCCCTCAAGGTCTGCAGTGTAATCCGCAGGTGCTGCTCGTGCTCCTCTCTACTCCGAGAATACACTAGAATATCGTCAATGAATACTATGATGAACAGATCAAGATACGGCCGGAAAATACGGTTCATCATGTCCATAAATGCTGCTGGCGCGTTGGTGAGTCCGAACGACATCACCAAAAACTCATAATGGTCGTAACGCATGTGGAAAGATGTCCTAGGAATGTCCTCCTGTCGAACCCGCAGCTGATGGTAACCTGATCGCAAATCGATCCTCGAAATGTATCCTGCCCCCTGGAGCTGGTCGAACAAATCGTCGATGCGTGGCAAAGGATACCTGTTCCGCACTATCACCCAGTTCAGCATGCGGTAGTCGATATACAAACGCATACTGCCGTCCTTCTTCTCGACAAACAGGACTGGAGCACCCTAAGCAGAAACACTGGGTCGAATAAATCTCTTATCCAGCAAATCTTGCAACTGACCTTTCAATTCTCTAAGTTCCGCCGGGGCCATCCGATACGGCGGTACAGAAATAAGCCCCGTGCCAGGAACCAAATCAATACAGAAAGAAATATCAAGCTCGCGCGGTAGCCCAGGAAGCTCGTCAGGGAACACATCAGGGAACTCGCTAACAACTGGAACCTGATCCAACGGAACCTCTATAGCTCTAGTATCGCAAACATAGGCGAGAAATCCCTGACATCCCTTTCTCAAAAGCTGTCCGGCGCGAAAAGTGTTAGTTGTATGTATGCCCTAGAGGCCAGTATTGTACAGATGATGTATATTATATTGGATGCTTGGACATATATAGAGATGACTTTCTTGCTCGATATGATAGTATGCTATCTGGTTGCTCTTTATCTTAACATGTACACTTGTCTCTTTAAACTGTCTTATGGTTACATGTTGGTAAAGCCCTTAGGATGTGTACTTGACTACCTGGACTATGATGCAGATCATACTAGTGGGGACATGGTAGTCCATAGGTACATCCTTCAAGGTCCCTAGTCGTGGGTATATCGAGACGGGGCATCGATATACCATAGTAGACTAGCGTATACGCTTCTCGACCCATAAGATGGGCGATGGATGATCCCATATCCATTGGTGTTTGACATCAGAGATGGTATACGGGTGCTCAGTGGAGACTGGGTACACTGGACGGACTCGCCGAGAACTCCCAGATGGTATTATACCTCACGTCAGATGGCAGTTCTCAGGTGACACTTGTACAGGTTAGTCTGTAGACCCGAGATCGTCATAGAGTCTTGTGTGATTCCCACTGTGCTTTGATCTCCACCTTACCACGTCCATGAGGGCATGCAAAACGGTGGTCTTTGGGTACAGTCCCGAGTCACATGGAGGCAATGAGCGATAGGAGGGGTTTCTTCTCTCCCGGTATTGGGGGTTGATGTTGCGCTGTGCTCGATTGGCCGTAACAGGGAAGTCCCTAGCCAGGGCTGATCAGAGATTTGCTGGTAAGTGTTACCAGTAGTTTCTCGACCCGTTATGAGCCTCACATCGGCACGACTTATCGGTTATTGGGGTCTGACGTTTACCACCCCTAGACTTGATATGCGACATATCAGACGAACAGACCGGACTGTACGGTAAGTGTTACTGGTTGGATTCACAGGAGTGTGAGCGGGCTAGCTCGTCGATCTTCTGATCGCTTAATACCCGGGTGGCCGTTATGTTTAGCAGACCGCTTGCGGCTTGTGGGTGTTTGATATGATCATCATCTGCTACCGGCGTATTGACGAGTCTTTAGAGTCCTACACAGAGGTTTCCTGGCTCAAGCGAAACGAAATAGGAGCGCATATGAGATATGTGCGGGAGCGAGAATAATGCGTGTATATGATACCGTATTTCATTCTCGCGATAAATGTTTCGATTGGTTATATTCGATATGACCTAGTTATCGAATCATTGATTCGATAAATCTATTCATTGGATACTAGTCTGTTATATGCGATATGACCGGATCGTTAAATCAAGTGTTGATTTAATGATTTTATGTATAATTATATATTTGATATATTACTTTGCATTAACTAGTATTGGTTCATTTTAAAAGGATTTTCTCACTTGATGCACATTGTATATGTGATATATTTTTGTGCACTTGTTTGTATCATGTTTGATGATACTTCCTCACTTGGGTTTGTGTAAAGATTAAACCATGGTTACATGTATAATGGTTAGGGTTTTGATTATTTACTTAGTTATTTATTTATTTATTCATTTTGGATATTATTAAGAATGGTGGCTTATTTTGTTTCTATGTTGAAGCTTCTTGAAGCTTTGACAAAGTCCATCATCCTTATCTCATCCTTAACCCTAACCATTCCTACTAACCTTAGTTTAATCTCTACACTTGACCATGGTCAAGATATGATAAGTATTCATATTAGTTTCTTTTTTCAAATAAGAAACTTATCATATTCTTTCTTCTTCATCATCTTCTTCTTCAAGAAAAGCTTGATGCCATCAATGACAATTTGAGTTCTAAAGTGTGAAATCCAATTCTAAAGTGAACCCACCTCCTATTTCTTCACCCTCTACCTCTTGCCAAGTTGTTTTGGGTGTTTTCTTCACAAGTTTCACAAATTTGTGAAGTTGGAGCTTGAACTTGTGATGCCTCGACGTAGATCATCTTCGGCACGAAGTCGACGACCTAGTCCGCCCAATTCTCCGATCAAGCCGACGATTGAGTCCGGGATTCGAGATGGACAGCAAGAGGACGCCTATGTGGAGCCAAGGAAGTGGATATCCGGATCTACAAAGGTTGTAGCGTCTTATCTTTAGTTAAGTTGTTAACTAGATTTGTATTTCGCCTAAATTTCTAGTCAACGATCCGTATTAGGGTTTCTCGGCACCCATAAAATTTGAAATTGGCATGGTTGATGCCTTGTGAGACCTCTATAGTGTGTCTAGGAACCCTACAGTGGTATCAGAGCCTAGCTAGAGCCTTAGGCGATGCGTAGACGAAGTTTGAAACCCGATCGACCCGAAACCCTAAAATAAAAGTGCTCTCTGTACTTTTTCTAAAAACAGGGATTTTTCAGAATTAAAAATTCGCAGAAAATAGAGCAGGAAATTATAAGGGTTACTGCAGAAAAGGAAACCCTAATTCCACTGTAGCGCCGCGGAACCGCGGCAATAGCCTCCTATTGCGGCGGTTCCGCGGACGTTTGTACTGGTTAGGGATTCGTTTTGATACAGTAATGCCCGTATCTGTTTTCTATGTTCTCTGGGAAGTTTTAATCTGCATTCAAGAGTTGAATTTTCTGGGGTCGTTTTGGGGATTCGATGAATCGATCGGATTATTTAACTTTGTATATTTGGGTTTCCGGATAAATTAGGAATATGTTAAAAGTTTTGACCGGATACAAATACCCAATCTTTCCCCTGCCGGGAAATTTCCAATTGTTGGACTTTTCCGTAGTTTAATGACGTTCTGAGTAGTGCAAGTAACGCGATGGTCCCTCTAGAAGACAACAAACCTTAACTCGATTATGTGACCGTCTTGAACTGCCCTTTGAACCTTCGGGTTTGGGGCAGTACGGCGTGCCACATGTGAGGCGTTGGCTTGACCCTTCTACGGCTGGACCGTTGGTACTGAGGCATGAAGTGAATGTCTTTGAACTTATTTCATGTGTTGATCGGTTTCGGGAAAACTTGGGTGTTCGAAAGTTCGATCGGAAAATTTAATATTTTCTTTTTATCCGGAATAGGATACAATAATTGGAATTCACAAACAGTTATGAGATAACTGAATGAATGTTATAAATCTAGCAGTTTAGTCCCACATGATATTGAAAAGAGTTTTCGATAATGAGACTAAAATGCGGGATTTATATCTGTTAGGCATGTGATGTCTAAGTATTTCATTTGATTAGGCATGCCATGTCTAAAGAAGTTGCGGATTCCAATTGTTGTAGTTTTACACTTTCTTTTCTGTGACCGTAAGCGTAATATGTGATATCGCCGGTTTCGTTGCTATATGTCAACGACAATTAGGATGCGCATATTTACTTACGTTGATATCATGTGATGTTCTGTGTTGCTGGATATGTTATATTGGATTGTCGTGTTTGAATAGCCGGGGGTTTTTATGTGAGATGAGTGTTTTTCATTTTCATTCATGTAAAAACTTGTATGTAATATTCTTTTATTTGGGGCACTTCCAGGTAGCGGAAGTCGTCGCCTTTTGTATATTATTTACTTTTCCGCATTAGGATAGACCCAAGGAGGGGAGCACAAGTAACCGGGTTCTGGGGTCCAGTAGGAGACCATCTCGAGGAGTCGAGTCCGGGTCTCCTAACCCTAGAATTGGCAGGGTTGCTTGCCGCTCTCGTAGGGGTCTAGGGGTGTGGGATTGGCTATTCATCACGACCGTGGAATCCGTGTTTTATACTGGCTCGTATTGAAAACACGGATGTCCTAGTGTATCCAATATTTCATATGTTTCTTCTGCTGCTTTATCTGTGATGTGATCATGCGATGTTCTGTGATAGATACAGTATATAGTATATATGATATATTATATAGACGTTACTTATGTTTTGCTCCCACACTAGCCCTGTCCTGCTCTGTCGTTAGTTACCTAACCTAACGGTGCACGAGGGGACATCCAGGCGAATGCGGATGGCATAAGTGTACGTCGTATTTATCGGTGATGTTTAGGTATTTAAATGATGGGACTTCATTAATGTGATTAATGAAAGAAAAGAAACCTAAGATGTTGTAGAATCAAATTTTAAACAAAACAGGTAGCTACAGTTCTTGCTTTGCATAGCGGTATATATGATATACCCTGCACCTTATTCGATGAGGAAAGGACCGAGATCCCTTCACCGACAGTGACTCCTTTAGCAATAAAGGGCAGATGCTACACACTCGGTTTGCTTTTGATTGTTTTTAGGTTTTGCTTTGCACAGTGATATATATGATATATCCCGCACCTCATTCGATGAGGAAAGGGCCGACGATCCCTTCACCGGGAGTGACCCCTTTAGCAAAACTAGAAAAGCCTCAAAATCACTCCATTTCAAAACTTCATTTGATTCTACAACGATATCAAGTTCATTACGCAATAGGTTTTCAGAAAAACCTGTCGTAGCCCTCCGTCATTTCAGATAAGTACTACTTAGTATTCGTGCTACGGTAGTTTGGCATTCGTCAAGGCGTAGTGTACGGTAGCTAACTAGTATTTATCTGCTTATGCATATGGTGCAGATTGGATTAGGGTATTCGTACGGCGTTGTTTGGTATTCGTCAAGGGTCGTGCGGGTGGGTTTAATTCAATCAAGAAATGTACGGGTTGAACTTGACTAGTGGACTATGGGTTGTTTGGCATTCGTCAAGGTCATAGAACACTAGGGGTAAAATATTATTGGGAATTTCAAGTGTTGAAATTTGCAATGAGATTGCATACCTTCTATGAGATAGTTGGATCCCGATACCCACTGCGAGTAAGAGTTACTCCTGGGAGAGTTTTGCACATTGCAATTAGCTAATCAAATAGATGTCTAGAAAGGTGTCAACGGGGTTACGCCTCTGGGAAAACGAGGTTTACATTAATTAGGTTCGTGCGAAAGCACGGGGGACCTCCCTCAAAGTACCGACACTGGCCTGGCTGAAAGATTGGCGAACTTGTAGTGTGTAATTAATCCCGGCTAGTCTTTCCTTTTAGGGTTTGAAGGAAGATTTGATAAAAACAGTGGGAGCCATCCTGATTAGATAAGATAATAACCAATCTGATCTTGCACGAGCATACGCTAAAGTGTTTTCTTCTCTCTCTCTCCAGGTAGCAACCATTTCATGCCCTAATAAAGATAATAATATGGATGTATTGACCGAACCCGCATGTTATACTGTGCAGGGGAACGTTGGACCCGTTCTTTCTTATAACAGTTATAAGAATGAACAGGAAATAGGAGAATATCTAGATTCTCAAGCCGCCCAAAAGAACGTGCATGTTGATGCATCTTCTTCAGGTATGTTAGTTATTGAGAACTGTTTTTCAGTTCACCCTACGTCCTGGGTATTAGATACCGGATCAGGATCCCACATATGTAAGCAGTTACATGGGCTACGGAAAGGTAGAGAACTGGGTAAAGGTGATCATTCCGTTCAAGTAGGGAACGGTGCAAATGTTGCAGCCAAAGCAGTTGGCGAATATCACCTAGTATTACCAAGTGGTGATACAATGATTCTGAATGAGTGCTATTATATACCGAACATGATGTGCAACATTGTATCAGTTTCTTTATTGAGTAAAGAAGGATATAATTTTGTAGTACAGGATAATGTTATGAACATATTCCTAGATCAAAAGTTGATTGCATCAGGCTCGTTACATAATGGCATATTCATTCTAAATCAAAATACAGTCCTCAATATACATAACACACACAAGAGGAAAAGTTCAGAAATGAACGAATCCTACTTGTGGCATTGTAGACTTGGTCATATCAATGCGACACGACTCGCTAAGTTACATAAGGATGGTTATTTGAATCCGTTCGAATTATCATCTTATGATACTTGCCATTCATGTCTCAAAGGAAAAATGACCAAAGCTCCGTTTACGGGACACGGAGAAAGAGTTACCGAACTCTTGGGACTAATACATAGTGATGTATGCGGTCCCATGTCTACACATGCCAGGGATGGTTCTTCGTACTTCATTACATTCACTGACGATCTCTCAAGATACGGACATGTGTACTTGATAAGACACAAGTCTGAAGCTTTTGAGAAATTTAGAGAATATAAACAAGAAGTCGAGAAACAAACCGGAAAAAGTATTAAAATCCTTCGATCTGATCGAGGAGGTGAATACTTGAGCAATGAATTCCTGGACTTCCTAAAAGAGAATGGGATTCTCTCTCAGCTTACTCCTCCTTATACACCACAGCACAATGGTGTATCGGAGCGGAGGAATCGCACCCTATTAGATATGGTGCGCTCTATGATGAGTACAGCTGAGTTACCTATTTCCTTCTGGGGGTATGCGCTTGAGACAGCGGCATACCTATTGAATCAAGTTCCAACTAAATCTGTACCTACCACACCATATGAGATATGGAGTGGGAAGAGACCATGTCTAAAACGAGTTAAGATATGGGGTTGTCTGGCCTATGTCAAAAGGCAAAATCCAGACAAACTCGAGGCACGGTCAGTTCTATGTAAGTTTGTGGGATATCCTAAACATTCAAATGGATATTTTTTCTACCACAGTGAACAACAAAAAGTGTTTATTGCTCAACATGCCACCTTTTTAGAAAAGGAATTTCTTGCAAAAGAGATTAGTGGCTCTGAGGTAGAACTGGAAGAAGTTCCAGAAACACAAACTATAACTGAAGATTTAGTGGAACCAGAAGATTCGGTAGTACCCGATGAACCCCGGCCTCTCCGCCGATCTGGTAGGGTTTCTCGTCCACCTGAGAGATACTACGGTTTTCTCATTGATGGTGGAAGTGAGGATTGCATCATGGAAGATGATGACCCGACTAGTTTCGAGCAGGCCATCACGAGTGGTGACTCTGTGAAATGGCTGGATGCAATGCGGTCCGAGATGGAATCCATGTACACCAACAAAGTATGGACTTTGGAAGTTGCTCCTGAAGGGGTAAAACCCATTGGGAGCAAGTGGATCTTCAAGAAGAAACTTGGTGTAGATGGGAAAGTGGAGACTTTCAAAGCTAGACTTGTAGCAAAGGGTTTTCGTCAAAGACCAGGTGTAGACTATGACGAGACCTTTTCTCCAGTGGCTATGCTTAAATCCATCCGGATCATGCTTGCCATCGCTGCATATCATGACTACGAAATCTGGCAAATGGATGTTAAGACCGCCTTTCTAAATGGTGATTTAGAAGAGTGCGTGTACATGACTCAGCCAGAGGGCTTCGTAGACAGTGGGAGCAGCGGGAAGGTGTGCAAGCTGCTTAAATCCATTTATGGATTAAAGCAAGCATCGCGGAGTTGGAACATCTGCTTTGACGTCGTTATCAAAGAGTTTGATTTCGTCAAAAACCCAGATGAACCTTGTATTTACAAGAAGGTGGCAGAGAGTAAGATTGTCTTCCTCGTATTGTACGTAGACGGCATACTCTTGATAGGAAATGATATTCCTATGATGTAATCGGTCAAGCTCTTCTTATCACAAAGATTCTCAATGAAAGATCTTGGTGATGCCTCCTGTATATTGGGAATTAGGATCTATAGAGATAGATCCAAAAGGATATTGGGATTGTCCCAATCCAGGTACATTGACACCATACTAAAGAGGTTTAGTATGGAAGAATCCAAGCGTGGGAACTTGCCCACGATCTCTGGAGTCACTCTCTCCAAAGAGATGTCTCCCAAGATTGATTTGGAGAGAGCTCGCATGCAAGGGATACCTTATGCTTCGGCTGTAGGCTCTATCATGTATGCGATGCTATGTACCAGACCCAATGTAGCATACTCACTAAGTGTAGTGAGCAGGTATCAAGCTGATCCTGGAGAGAGTCACTGGACAGCTATGAAGAGCATTCTCAAGTACTTACGAAGGACTAAAGAGATGCTCTTGGTGTATGGTAACGGAGAACTCCAAGTGGATTCCTTTACCGATTCGAGCTTCCAGAGTGATAAGGACGACTCTAAGTCGCAGTCGGGATTTGTCTTTACCTTTTACGGAGGGGCGGTTAGCTGGAAGAGTTCCAAGCAGGAAACCGTGGCAGACTCGACGATAGAGGCTGAATACATCGCTGCCAACGATGCTGCAAAAGAGGCTGTCTGGATCAAGAAGTTCATTACTGAACTTGGAGTGGTTCCATCCATTGAGCATCCAATACCTTTGTATTGCGATAACAATGGAGCGGTGGCTTTAGCCAAGGAACCCAGGTCCCATCAGCGATCCAGGCATATTTTGAGGCGGTATCACCTGATCCGGAAGATAGTTGATCGCCGGGAGATCGAGGTCAGGAGAGTTGACACGAAGAACAACACGGCGGATCCACTCATGAAGGCCATTCCCCAGATACAGTTTGAGAGACTCTTCGGGATGCTCGGTATGCGATACTACAGCAGCTGGCCTTAGTGCAAGTGGGAGATTGTTAGTTGTATGTATGCCCTAGAGGCCAGTATTGTACAGATGATGTATATTATATTGGATGCTTGGACATATATAGAGATGACTTTCTTGCTCGATATGATAGTATGCTATCTGGTTGCTCTTTATCTTAACATGTACACTTGTCTCTTTAAACTGTCTTATGGTTACATGTTGGTAAAGCCCTTAGGATGTGTACTTGACTACCTGGACTATGATGCAGATCATACTAGTGGGGACATGGTAGTCCATAGGTACATCCTTCAAGGTCCCTAGTCTTGGGTATATCGAGACGGGGCATCGATATACCAGAGTAGACTAGCGTATACGCTTCTCGACCCATGAGATGGGCGATGGATGATCCCATATCCATTGGTGTTTGACATCAGAGATGGTATACGGGTGCTCAGTGGAGACTGGGTACACTGGACGGACTCGCCGAGAACTCCCAGATGGTATTATACCTCACGTCAGATGGCAGTTCTCAGGTGACACTTGTACAGGTTAGTCTGTAGACCCGAGATCGTCATAGAGTCTTGTGTGATTCCCACTGTGCTTTGATCTCCACCTTACCATGTCCATGAGGGCGTGCAAAACGGTGGTCTTTGGGTACAGTCCCGAGTCACATGGAGGCAATGAGCGATAGGAGGGGTTTCGTCTCTCCCGGTATTGGGGGTTGATGTTGCGCTGTGCTCGATTGGCCGTAACAGGGAAGTCCCTGGCCAGGGATGATCAGAGATTTACTGGTAAGTGTTACCAGTAGTTTCTCGACCCGTTATGAGCCTCACATCGGCACGACTTATCGGTTATTGGGGTCTGACGTTTACCACCCCTAGACTTGATATGCGACATATCAGACGAACAGACCGGACTGTACGGTAAGTGTTACTGGTTGGATTCACAGGAGTGTAAGCGGGCTAGCTCGTCGATCTTCTGATCGCTTAATACCCGGGTGGCCGTTACGTTTAGCAGACCGCTTGCGGCTTGTGGGTGTTTGATATGATCATCATCTGCTACCGGCGTATTGACGAGTCTTTAGAGTCCTACACAGAGGTTTCCTGGCTCAAGCGAAACGAAATAGGAGCGCAAATGAGATATGTGCGGGAGCGAGAATAATGCGTGTATGTGATACCGTATTTCATTCTCGCGATAAATGTTTCGATTGGTTATATTCGATATGACCTAGTTATCGAGTCATTGATTCGATAAATCGATACATTGGATACTAGTCGGTTATATGCGATATGACCGGATCGTTATATCAAGTGTTGATTTAATGATTTTATGTATAATTATATATTTGATATATTACTTTGCATTAACTAGTATTGGTTCATTTTAAAAGGATTTTCTCACTTGATGCACATTGTATATGTGATATATTTTTGTGCACTTGTTTGTATCATGTTTGATGATACTTCCTCACTTGGGTTTTTGTAAAGATTAAACCATGGTTACATGTATAATGGTTAGGGTTTTGATTATTTACTTAGTTATTTATTTATTTATTCATTTTGGATATTATTAAGAATGGTGGCTTATTTTGTTTCTATGTTGAAGCTTCTTGAAGCTTTGACAAAGTCCACCATCCTTATCTCATCCTTAACCCTAACCATTCCTACTAACCTTAGTTTAATCTCTACACTTGACCATGGTCAAGATATGATAAGTATTCATATTAGTTTCTTTTTTCAAATAAGAAACTTATCATATTCTTTCTTCTTCATCATCTTCTTCTTCAAGAAAAGCTTGATGCCATCAATGGCAACTTGAGTTCTAAAGTGAGAAATCCAATTCTAAAGTGAACCCACCTCCTATTTCTTCACCCTCTACCTCTTGCCAAGTTGTTTTGGGTGTTTTCTTCACAAGTTTCACAAATTTGTGAAGTTGGAGCTTGAACTTGTGATGCCTCGACGTAGATCATCTTCGGCACGAAGCCGACGACCTAGTCCGCCCAATTCTCCGATCAAGCCGACGATTGAGTCCGGGATTCGAGATGGACAGCAAGAGGACGCCTACGTGGAGCCAAGGAAGTGGATATCCGGATCTACAAAGGTTGTAGCTTCTTATCTTTAGTTAAGTTGTTAACTAGATTTGTATTTCGCCAAAATTTCTAGTCAACGATCCGTATTAGGGTTTCTCGGCACCCATAAAATTTGAAATTGGCATGGTTGATGCCTTGTGAGACCTCTATAGTGTGCCTAGGAACCCTACAAAAAGAAGAAATCACACTGTGAGGGGTGGCACCACGGTCCCCCAACACAACAAAAACCGACTCGCCGGGAAAGCAAAACCTAACTGTCTTCTCGCGGCAGTCAACAGAAGCATAGCACGTGGCCAACCAATCTATGCCCAAAAGAACGTCGAAGTCCAACATCTCAAGAAGGATTAAGTCGACAGGCAACTCTTTCTCGCCAATACGGACGATACAGGATCGGAACACGTGCCTAGCAACAAACGACTCTCCCACAGGAGTAGTCACAACAAGCGGCTGATCAAGCAAGCCGGACTCTCTACCCAAACTCGGCACAAAGTGTATGGATACGTACGAGTGCGTGGATCCGGGATCGAACAACACGTGTGCATCAACAGAACATACTGGAAGGATACCTGAGACCACCACATTGGACGCCTGTACGTCCTGATGCGTCAAGGCAAAAACTCGTGCATGCCCTCCACCTATGACTGGCTGTCCTCTGCCGGCAGCTGGCTGCCCTCTGCCTCGGTCACCTCGTCCTCTATGAACAAATCCTCCATGACCACGACCTCTCTGTGCATGCGTCTGACGCGGAGTAACAGTAGGTACAATAGGCAACGCCGTCTGGGGTGGTGAAGGTGGTAATGTGACGTGCGGTGCTGCTGCCTCCCTCCGGGGTACCTCAGGATAATCTCGTACATGATGATAAGAACTCCCGCAGCGAAAACATCCCGACGATGACCGCTGACCCTCCTGGGGATAGGAACTGAATAACCAGCCCCACTCTGAATCTCTGCTACCAGCAAGACGTCTATCACGGCGCCGAAAAGGCTGTCTCATCGCTGACGTATCCGCACGAACTCTCTTCGGCTCTGGGACTGCCGAAGTCTCAGCAAGGCGCTCCTCAACCAATAAGGCTGCATCTACAGCTGCTGCGTAGGTCTCGTAATGCTGTGCGCTGATCGCGAGGAACAGTGGTGTGAGCAAGCCTCGGACAAATCTCTTGACTCGCATCTCCTCGGTAGCCACTAAATACGGGGCATAGATAGATAACTCTGTGAATAGCACGTCATACTCTGCCACTGACATCTCTGGAGTCTGGCGTAAGGACTCAAACCTGCGTGCTCTAGCATCTCTGACGCTCAGTGGAAGAAAGCGGGCAAGGAATAGCGCCACGAACTCGGTCCAAGTCATAGGAGGAAGACCTGCTGTTCTACCCTTCTCAACTGATTCGCACCATTTCTGCGTGAGACCTTCCAGGCGAAAGCTCGCATACTTAACCCATCTCGCATCTGCGCATCTGAGGGAACGGCATATCCAAGCCATCCTATCAATGAAAGACTGTGGGTCCTCGGCTGCATCGGTGCCTGTGAAGACCGGAGGCTTCAGCCTCATAAACTCTGACAGCGATACTATAATAACCTCTGTAGCTGCAGGGGAAACTGCCTGTACTGTGGGTACCACCACGGTCTCTGTAACGGGTGGAACTACCTCTAGTCGCTGCGCTCGAAATGTCTCAACTAGAGATCCCATCATCTGGCGCATCTCCTGCATACTGGATCCCACCGTCTGGCGCATCTCCTGCACACCAGCCTCTAACATGGCAATCTAATCTGTCACGGCAGGAACAGCCTACTCAGGCATAACCGGTGTACTACCCGGATCAGTCCTCATCTCGGACGAGTCAACTCGAATCTCGGCCCTCGCGGCCGCTCTCTGCGCCCTCGTAGTCTTTGGCGGCATAATAGCTGAAAGGAAAAGTAGGATTCGATAAGGGTATGGAAATCGAATCACAAGAATGTATATACCCGAGAAGGAATTTAAATCAACAAGTCATAAGGTCGCCTTGGCGGAGTACCGTGTCGTGAGTATGCCGCGGAACATACGCACGCTACGCCACTCTGCTTCAGCCACGTACTCCATCATACCAAGGTCATCCTAAGAACACTCCGAAAGGTAAAACCTACTCTCTGATACCAACTTTGTCACGACCCAAAGTTTGGCCCGTGACCGGCACTTAACCACGTAACGTCCACAGGCGTAACGCGACTAAGTGAACCGAAAACCCAGAAATCAAACCAGTAAAAGTATAGAGTGTTTTAAGCCTTAAATGGAAGCATTTATTAAATGTTAACAGATCCAAGCAAACAATCACCAAGATAGCAATATACGACGCCGAAGCGAAGACTAAGATCAACAAGTAGGAACAACACAGATAGAGTAACTGCATAAGTAAAGTCGGCTCACAACGAGCTCGACACCAGAATACAAATAATATACATCATCGTCCTCACACTGTCTCTAAGTCAAGTACATATATGGTAGATGGAGAATACTAGATACAAAAGTGTGTACAATAAAAGTAACCAGATACCACAACCCACCTAACAGCAAAACAACTCATGCACCAACCGTAGTGGTATCTGTAGCCAAAAGATGTAAGAAAACAGCCTGCCGTGACTACTCCGAAGGCAACCTGCAAATACTATGGCACAACGGGGGTGAGTTGCCAACTCGTGAATAGAGATAACATATAAAGGTAATCGCGAGCATGCATGTACAGCGCTACTCTATCATATGCCAGCAGGTAAATCTATATGCAATAAGCAGTATGTGCATAATCGTGCAAGTACTCTGTCAAGTAAAGTAACAACAGGATGAGATACAATAATGAATGCTGAGCATGGGAAATATAACATCTACACGGAATGTCAACGTGGAATATATAATCGGTGTCCATCAATGCACCCCAAACCCCAACAACCCAAACGCCGGCACTCCCATCGGCCATCAAATCCTGTACATCACTGAAAATCACGAGTGCCCAACATCGGCACCCAAATATCATAAATACTCGTGTCTAGCATCGATACGCAAATCTTCCTATGTCGGGCATCAGTCAGTCCGGGTCAACCCTCTCTCTCATACATATCGGGCATCCGTCAGTCCAGGTCAGCCCTCTCTCAATATATTGGGCATCCGTCAGTCCAGGTCAGCCCTCTCTCAATATATCGAGTATCCGTCAGTCCGGGTGAGCCCTCTCTCAATATATCGGGCATCCGTCAGTCCGGGTCAGCCCTCTCTCAATATATCGGGCATCCGTCAGTCCGGGTCAGCCCTCTCTCAATATATCGGGCATCCGTTAGTCCGGGTCAGTCCCCTCTCTCTCATATATCACTCTAGTATCGAGAAAACATAGGGTGAACGTACCGAAATATCATATCAAGGGAACCGGGTTTTTAAATGATTACATTTTTGAAATAGCCACGGTTCCTAAATCCAGAAATCACATGTAATCCAAACCAATATGCAAGTCAATGTGATGTGATGTGTGCATCAAGTATGAATATCATGTCAAGTCACGTAAAGATGAGCTATAACATAATGATCCGATGTGATATATGTATCAAGTATGAATATCATGTCAAGTCACATAAAGATGAGCTACAGCATAATGATCCAATGTGATATATGCATCAAATATGAATATCATGTCAATTCTAACGGTGTGTGTGTAACATGCAGGATAGTGCTCGTGCAACATGAACCGTTAGTAATGGTGCGGTGTTCTATCAATTCTAGTTTATATACATATAGCAGGGAATGCGGTAAGCACTAAATAGTAGCCATGAACAGTCAATGTATGGAAATGTAGCTATAAGGTCCTATCAGCCCTGACGTAGAACGCCATGTGGGCGATATCCTCGTAGATGTTAAATCTACTCACCGTAGTTTCTCGCTAGGTATAGCCGACGACTTGTTTCCCCTTTTTCGCGGCGTCCGTCGCACTCGCCTGCGAACCTGGAATTTCATAATATGTCACACATAAGCTCAAACCATACAACCACGACTTTTAAAGTCAACTAGAAACCCGTATCGCAAACCAAGCGCGCGTGTGCACGATACGCTAAAACGTGTGATTACGCGCCTGAAGCCACTCCGACGCTTCGCGATACGTAGAAACCCCAAACCCACACACACGTATCACGCGTGTCGCGAAATATTAAAAATACGGGAAATAGGGTATTCTACTCTAGATTTTGATACAGAACAGATATTATAAAAATAGATATACCAAAATACTCCACATAGCAGCAGACTCCAGTGGCCCAAACCCCAACCCCCAACTCACCCATCTGGCCGCAAATTGCGGCCAGAATGAATATTCCGGCGGCCTGCCTTGGGAATTGGGCTTCTAGGTTTTGTGTGTGCACTCTATCCCCCCTACACATGCTACAGTAAATCCAATCTTATTCTGAAACACCCCGGGTAGAAGCAGATTGCACAGAGCCCTAATTCTAGTTAAAAATCACATTTTTATACTAAAATGATACTTTAGGGTATTTCTGTGCAAACTGAAACTTAAACCTGGGCTAAATAGCTCTAATAGCAGCTAAAAGAGTTAACCAAGCCAACAAAATCCCAATTTAACATATGCATCACAAATATCCTTTAATAACACTAGAAAGCACATAAAAACAAGATTTTGCTAAAGAATACTACAAGTTTATAGAAAAGGAGTGTTAACATGAGTTAATACCTTCAAAAGACCTTATGAAACACCAAAAGTCCCAGCTCTAGCATCAAGTGTGCAGATTTGCCTCCAAACACCTCAAAAAGCTCACTTTTCCATGGTTTTGATTGAAGAAACGAGTGGTTTTTTGTAGGATTTTGTATGGATTCAAAAGAGATATGAAAAGATGATGAATATATTGTGTTGTTGCTGCTGGAGCTGCTGTTTTTCTGCAGAAATTTTCAGAATGAGAGAAAAGAGAGAGAAGAGAGAAGGAAATGATCAAGCCAAGGTCAAACTTTCTCACCTAACACCATGCCTTCATATTCTATTCAAATTTTGAATTATAAAAAGGGTTATGACATGATTAAAAGGGTGGGGATAAATATCAACCATGCAATAAAAGAATGGGTAACATGCTACACCAAAAGACCTAAGTCACAAAATTAGCTAAGTGTGCAAGTGTACACTACAAAAGGAAAATTTTCCAATTAGGGTAAACCCGACTAAAATAACTAATAATCCTATGAACACATATATAATAACACGCACAATTGCTAATTCACACGAAAAACATTCTAACGAAATTTCAAAGTGTTACATATACACACATATTTATTTCAAAATTACTTATATAGTTAATGTTTAATTGTCTAGCTGTTGGTGGTGCGTCCACATCGAAGGCAGAGGCCATTACCGCACCTGCTGGTATGTTTATATATCGTATAGTGCATGTATATTGATTTAGAATGTTATATCATAAATATACACACATTCTTTTTGCTCCTACTTAGATAATCATTTTTTGATTGTCTGGCTGTAGGAGGTGCCACCACCGCACCTGCTGGTAGGATCGGATGGTGTGATTTATTATGGATACTTAAATTGCATACTTGGCATCCAATACCCCTGATGATCAGAATCGTTTTATATTTTTCAGTGTACTTGGTATGATACACGAACCGATACGGATAAGTGGAGAAACAATCTTGGGACATAGAAAGATGAATATGGATTAACAAGTGTGAACACACTTCGATTTTACGGTCAGGACGATTCATTTATCTTTCCGAACCAAGCGTTCTAAGTATACTATTCATAGTGCTTGAAGCATTCAGGATGGAGTGTCGTATGCTGTTAGAAACCCAGGGTTGTTTACGATGTCCCAGAATTCGAGGATCGTATAGAGGACAACGATGAGGATGAAGATGAGAGAAGACTTAGAGTGCTCCGACCGTCTGTTTCAAAAGACGGGTTGTTTTCGGCTGATCGTGAAGTTACGTGGGTTAGAAATGATATCGATGATGAAATCCTAGTAGATATGTCTAATGCGTCCACGAAACGAAAAAGGTTATCAGTACTGTTATATTATTACTTCATATTTCTACGATCTATACATATATTGCATGCATATGTAATGATTGTGCTCTTATATAGGTTTGATGACGTCCACCGGAGCAGCGAGGGGCGGCAGGAGCACTGGCCGCTGCAGTGGCAGAGGTTGAGGCAGCGGCAGAGTGGTTCTGTTGCCTGGAAAGCTGCGTAGGGAGCTTCATAGGGCCGCTCTTGCACCCCGATCGGTATCCCCTTCCGATGATTCCTTCCGTGTGGACTTTGCCACACCTCTAGGTATATTGCACGCATATTCATTTTGAATGTAATATTATAGATATACACGCATTTTTATTTCAAAATACTTATATAGTTAATGTTTAATTGTCTAACTGTTGGTGGTGCGTCCACATCAGAGGCAGAGGCCACCACCGCACCTGCTGGTATGTTTATATATCCTATAGTGCATGTATATTGATTTAGAATGTTATATCATAAATATACACACATTCTTTTTGCTCTTACTTAGATAATCGTTTTTCGAGGCCGAAGATGATCTACGTCGAAGAATCTCTAACTCAAGCTACCTCTTCACTAATTGATGAACTAGTGAAGAAATAACCTATACTAAATGGCTAGTTTGGTATAGATTGGTGAAGTAAGAATTTTTCTCACTTTAGAATAATTTTTCTCTCTTTCTTTTCTTCACTCACTCAAGCTAGAGAGCAATGAAGGAGATGAAGAAAGAAAACACAAGTGATCAAGTCATCAACCATGGGTGAGAAAATATCTCATATAAATCATGTAGAGACTAAACCATTGCTAAAGATAATGGTTAGGTTAATAAATATCTAGAGTAAAATAAAATTAGTGAACTAAAGTCAAAGCTTCTCCATACTTCCACAAGCATCTTAGTCATGCTAATTTCCACCTAATTTTGATTTTCCCCTTAATATTTAAACACCTAAATTATCTTAAATTAGGTATAAGTCCCATACACGTAAGTCCAATGTATCATCTAGCATGACACATAATAAATACATTAATATATATCACATATATATTTGTATGTATTTTGAGAAAAACATTTTCTTAAGTGAGCTAATAATAGTTAATGTATACTAATATATCAAATTTATATAATTATAAATTAAATTATTAAATCAACACTTGATTTAATAACCTGGCTGTATCGCATACAACCGACTAATATCTTTTATATGCATATCACATATACATATAACATATCATTGAATCAACACTTGATTCAACAATCCGGCTATATCACATATAACCTATATCGCGAGATTGGAATACGGTATCACATACACGTATTAATCTCGGTCCCGCACATATCACATATGTGCCCTACTTCATTTCGTATGAGCTACGAAATCTTTGTGCAGGACTCTAAAGACTCGTCAATACGTCGGCAGTAGGTGATGATCATATCAGTCACCCACAAGCCGTCAGCGGTACTAGCTGGACG
The DNA here is from genome assembly GCA_030015575.1 of Agapanthus africanus. Lineage (NCBI taxonomy): Eukaryota > Viridiplantae > Streptophyta > Magnoliopsida > Asparagales > Amaryllidaceae > Agapanthus > Agapanthus africanus. The sequence goes on along the minus strand of CM057340.1, from coordinate 436,994,646 downwards.
TAACGGCTACCCGGGTATTGAGCGATCAGAAGATCAACAAGCAAGCTTGTCCATACTCCCGTGAATCTAATAGGTAACACTACCGTACAGTCCGGTCTCTTCGTCTGATATGTCGCATATCGAGTCTAGGGGTGGTAAACATTAGACCCCGGTAACTTGATAAGTCATGTCGATGTGAGGCTCATAACTGGTCGAGAAACTACTGATTGCACTTACCAGTAAATCTCCATATCAGCCCTGGCCAGGGATTTCTTGGTATGGCCAATCGAGCACAGCGCAACATCAACCTCCAATACCGGGAGAGACGAAACCCCTCCTATCGCTCATTGCCTCCATGTGACTCGGGACTGTACCTAAAAACCACCGTTTTGCACGCTCTCTTGAACATGGTAAGGTGGAAATCGATGCACAGTGGGAATCACACAAGACTCTATGACGATCTCGGGTCTACAGACTAACCTGTACCAGTGTCACCAGAGAACTACTATCTGACGTTAGGTATAATACCATCTAGGAGTTCTCGGCGAGTCCTGTTCAGTGTACCCAGTCTCCACTGAGCACCCGTATACCATCTTTGATGTTAAACACCAATGGATATGGGATCATCCATCGCCCATTAAATGGGTCAAGAAGCGTATACGCTAGTCTACTCTGGAATATCGATGCCCCGTCTCAATACACCCTCGACTAGGAACAATTAAAGGATGGACTTATGGACTACCCTGGCCTCACTAGTTTGATCTCCATCATAGTCCTAATAGTCAAGTCCACATCATAAGGGCTTTATCAACATGTGAGAGTAAGACAGTATCACAATAGTAGTCAACATATTAAGATAAAGAGTAACCAGATAGCATACTATCATGTCGAGCAAGAAAGTCCTCCCTATATATGTCCAAGCATCCATTGTAATATACAATCATGTATAACAATGGCCTCTAGGGCATACATATAACTAACATCATATGTCACAACCAGAGAAGAAAAGGTTCCTCCAGGTGTTGCATAATTTGAAAGTTCCCACAGGTTTCTCAGGAACATTTAGCAAGAAGATAAAAATTGTGAAAGGCAAGATCGATAGGCTGAAAAGTCATGATCACCATATTATTATGGAGCACCTTCTCCTATTATCCCTCAGTACTTATCTTCCCAAATCGGTTGGTCTAGTAATCAATGGCCTTAGTTGCTTTTTTAGAGAATTGTGCGCTAAAACCCTGGTTGTTGTGATACTGGAGAATCTAGAAAATTCTATTGCATTGATACTTTGCAAGCTTGAGCGTATTTTCCCACCGACATTCTTCAATATCATAATACACCTGACGGTTCATCTTGCAATCGAGGCTAAGTTAGCCGGACCGGTACAATATCGATGGATGTATCCCGTCGAAAGTTATGTGGAATTTTTCGTTTCACGCAATTTGTAAAATTATTGTTGTCCTATATGCACGTACTTATTTATTTATCATATTTTTCTTTAGGTACCTCTACACTCTAAAAAAGTATATACGCAATAGAAATCGACCAGAAGGTTCTATCATGCAAGGTTATTTTCTAGATAAATTAACCACATTTTGTTCCCGCTATCTGGACGAGAACATTAATACGAAGTTTAACCGGCCTCGGAGAATTCAGGACCGGTCGTATGGTAAAGTGTCCTATAAGAGAGTAGACACTGTGTTTATCAACAGGATATGTCGGTTTATTCTCCTCAATAGCGTACGTCTTGAAGAAATTATATAGTAAGTTTTTTTTGGATTAATTGTTATATTTGTGTTCGTTTGTGTATGAAATGATATAATATTAATGTCATAATTTATTGTTGAGAACAGAATTCATATTAATGAGGCAAGTGAAGGGCATCCTGATTGGAATGATAAACGATTGGAAAAATACCATTAGGATAATTTTTGCGATTGGGTTGCAGATCATTTAGTTGTTCGAATAACATGTTATTGCTACCAGTCTTAATCTAAACTTATATCGTTATGTATTTGTCGTAAAATTTGTTTTGTCAGATCCACGATCCAAACTTGTTGGCATCATTAGAGAGAGATTCAAGATATTTAGCTCAGTTTCCTAGTATGGAGGTTGCATCTTATAAAGGATTCGGTCTCCTTGGATACAAATTTGAAGTTAAGGACATAGAAATATCTCGAACCACTCAGAATAGTGGGATTGCCACGGTAGGATCGGATGGTGTGATTTATTATGGATACTAAAATTGCATACTTGGCATCCAATACCCCGGATGATCAGAACCATTTTATATTTTTCAGTGTACTTGGTATGATACACGAACCGATACGGATAAGTGGAGAAACAATCTTAGAACTTGGAAAGATAAATATGGATTGACTAATGTGAACTAACTTTGATTTTACGGTCAGAACGATCCATTTATCTTTCTGAACCAAGCGTTCCAAGTATACTATTCACAGTGCTTGAAGCATTCGGGATGGAGTGTAGTATGCCGTTAGAAACCCCGGGATATTTACGATGTTCCAGAATTCAAGAATAGTATAGAGGACAGCGATGAGGATGAAGAGGAGAGAAGACTTAGTGTTCTCCGGCCGTCTGTTTCAAAAGACGGGTTGTTTTCGGCTGATCGTGAAGTTACGTGGGTTAGAAATGATATCAATGATGAAATCCAAGTAGATATGTCTAATGCGTCCACGAAACGAAAAAGATTATCAGTACTGTTATATTATTACTTCACATTTCTACGATCTATACATATATTGCATGCATATGTAATGATTGTACTCTTATATAGGTTTGATGACGTCCACCGGAGCAGCGAGGGGTGGCAGGAGCACTGGCCGCGGCAGCGGCAGAGGTTGAGGCAGAGGCAGAGTGGTTCTGCCGCCCGGAGAGCTGCGTAGGGAGCTTCATAGGACCGGTCTTGCACCCCGATCGGTATCCCCTTCCGATGATTTCTTCCGTGTGGACTTTGCCACACCTCTAGGTATATTGCACGCATATTCATTTTGAATATAATATTATAGATATACACGCATATTTATTTCAAAATTACTTATATAGTTAATGTTTAATTGTCTAGTTGTTGGTGGTGCGTCAACATCAGAGGCAGAGGCCACCACCGCACCTGTGGGTATGTTTATATATCCTATATTGCATGCATATTGATTCAGAATATTATATTATTGATCTACACATTCTTTTTGCAATTACTTATATAATCTATTTTTAATTGTCTAATTATAGGTGGCGCGTCCACATCTGGCACAGAGGCCACTCCCGTCACTTCCATACCCTCCGCTCAGTCTGCAGGTTAGTTTGAATAAATATAAAATATTTATTCATTTTACATACTCTCTAAGAATAAACCTGAACTTCATATAATTTTATCATCAATGTTTATTTTCTAGTTGGAGGGGACGCGTCCACGTCCGAGTCACCGGAGGAACCATCGTCCTGATCGTGCTGTTGCTCGGGCCCAGGCTCGTGCTGCTGTCGCCGGAGGTATATATCGCACTTCAATTTTCATTAATCCTTGATTTCTTAATACCACTTTGTCTTAATATTCTTTGTCTTGATATTTCTTGTAGTTGCGAGGCATCCCCATCCCGAGAGGGGGACTCAACGGCGGAATCAGTCCCACAGGCTGAGGCCCGACCGAGCTAGGGGGGAGGCACCATTCCCCCTCTTCTTTACCCCCGACTATCGCTATACCGGCAATTATGCCGAGAGGTTCGGCCGGTATATAGGGGATGAGAGCCGCATCCTAAAGAAGTATCCACTTCACGTTGAGTGGGGCGATCAGCACCGGTGCTCAATTGTCTTCTTCTGGGATAAGGCTCGGGTATTAATATATATTTTCATTTGACTTATCCAATATATTTATTATTATTTAATACTTGCAATTAAAATACATTATTTTTTTGTATTTGTAGTTGGATTACGACTTTCAGCCTACACCTGACCCAGAGAGTGTCGATCTTTATGCTTTGTACCAGGGCCTTATGAAGAACATACAATCAAAGGTCCGATACAATAGGAATGAGTTGAAGATCGACTGCTATTATCTGTGGATGGCGCCCCCCGAGGGAGAGAGAGCGGCTCTCCTACATACTCCGGCCTTTGCGAGATTTGACGTAGATACATGGCCTCTCTTGTGCCAATATTTTGACTCTCAGCGCAAATAGGTTTGTAATTTAAATTTAATTCATTGTTTAATATATAATTTACTTTTTTGTGTTTCTTAATTAGAAAACTAAATCAGAATGTGTTGTGCAGAAACATGCCGATCAAAATAAAGAGAATAGGAAGTTGGCGAAGAGAGGTCGCCCCACATATACAGGAGCTCGAGGAATATTACTCGTGCCATGGAGGAATCGGTAAATTACAATAGATCTATTTTGATATAATGTAACTTTAAGAGTTATTTTATAGTATATGTAAATTTTTGGCGAATTGCACAGAGCTCAGACCCTGGTGCAGGGTGGTACACCGAGCGTGCTGACCGCGTATCTTGCCGTCCACGGCACCTCGACAGATCCTACCACGAGCGAGTTTCGATTCCCTGACACCGCTACCGAGGAGTACTGCTTAAGTGTTAATATTTATTCTGACAGGTTTAAAATTTTTGTTTTGAAAAGTTCAAATTTAAATGATATACTTATATTTTAATGGTTAATGTGGGTGGTGGAGCGGGTGGTGGAGCAGGAAGAGGCATCGGTGATCGATTTTACTGGACAGACCGATCCGATGCTACTAACCCCAGTCCTAGATGCCGCACACGAAGGGCACCACGGAGGTTGGGAGAGAGGCCGGGGACTGGGTCCTAGCAGGGCCCATATGAGGTTGGACTCCACTCCAGCGGTTACTTCCCCTACCCCCCGTGAGCGACGTCTAGAGCATGATGTTGTCTCCTTGAAGACCGCCGTCGAGGAGTTAAAGGAGATGTTGGTACGTATACTACTAAATAGTAAAATATTATATTATATTATAGATAGTAACATATGCAATATTTGTAGCCTGAGATTATTTAGTTGTAGACATAGCTTTGATTAATAATACTTACATAAAACTATCTAATAAAAATAAACTACGGTTTTCCAAACTAGATACCCAAACGAGTCCTAAGTCCCTAAGTATTCTTAGATTGGGGTTTCGCAATAACCTGATAATGATACGAATTCGACTTAAATCTAATACACCGTTCTTACTCGTTTAATACACACACAATTTAACAGATGCGACAGGCTGCTTCGGTTGCGGCTCTATATGCATCTCCTTCCACATTCCGCAAGCAACAGGCTACGTCGGCTGCGGCTCTGCAAGCCACTACCTCGGCTGTGGTTGTGCAGACCACTCCTGCTGCTCCACATCCCGCTCAGAGTCCCGCACTGTCCGCTCCTTCATTGGTTGAGTTTTTGACGACTCGGGGCTGCACCGAGGAGCAGATGTGCCAGATTACGGCGTTTATCAGAGGTGGAGGAGCTGGACCAAGGTAGGGTAACTTTATATATATATATTTTAGGATGTATGTACTTACTTGATACATATTGTATATATTTTGGACGATTTTGATGGTTGTTTGATTGTTCACGATAATTTAGATTGATATCGTATTCTGTTTGTTTATTTCTTTTATATATTATCCGTGACATGTTGATTATGAATATTTCTGTATTTGGTTATATGCTGTACATATTATTGAGCACAGGGCGGGCAAAAAACAGTAGCCCCTTTTTAAAAAAAACTGATATTGGCATATGATACCGTAGACTTACATGGTATTGTGTCATGATTGTTTTTTGTCTTGTTTACCTGCATATGATACCGTGTATTGTTTTGCTATAGCGGGTAAACCAGGCATGTTTGGCCTTGGATTGGAGGCCGGGGCGCTACCGTAGACTTATATGGTATTGTGTCGTGATTGTTTTTTGTCTTTATCCACATTCATTTTGTGTGTATATTTCATTCTTTTGTTGATAACTAATAAAAAAATAAATAAATAAATAAACCACATTCTTTTTCCTCTCCTTTTCCATCTCTTCATATCATGGGTACCCCACCTAGAAAAACTCTTGCCGAAGTTTGGTACCCACAACCAGACATTACTTCTTACGGTTCTTGCTTTGGTCGAACTTCAAACGATCCCTCCATGCCCAAAATTTCTTTGAAAGATCGGATAGACGCGTCTAGAACAAACAATTGGACTCCGCAATCTACTTTGTATCAACCATTTCAACCTCTCCCACCTTCTTACGTTGATACCCCTTTTAAGAGTCCTGTTGTAACTCCGAAACCCATGTCCATTGCCGACAGAATTGAACAATCTCGTAGCCAATTTTTCACTCCTTTCACCACTTCCAATTCTTTTGATCAACAATTCCATTCACCTTCTTATCCTAACGTTGATCTTAATCCTGTCCAACCATTCGATTCCTATCAATCTTACCCGACTTTTACATCTTCCCTAGACATTGCTTCTGAACAGCCTTTTGGGAATTCATGTATCCAACCGAGTTTGAATCTTTTAATGAAACCCCTTCACAGCCCATGTCTAGTCTGGAACAGTCATTGGAAGAATTTCGGGTAGTGTCATGCCAACAGATGATGGATTTGAATGGGTCCATGGCCGCCCTCATACAACGTAGTGACCATGTAGCTAGTTTCCAAGTGCTCCAAATTTTCCAATGTATGATGAGGTGGTAGGACAGATTGAGAATTTGAGTGGTGAGAGTGAGCAGTTGTAACATTTCAGAAAAATAAAATATTATTTTTGGGAATTTTTATAATTAAATAATAATTATATTGAATATTTTAATAAGGCGGTAAAATTAAATACCGATAAATTGGGGAAAATATGGAAAATTGTTGGAATTACTGAAATGATGGTGTTTTATGCGATTTATGCAAATTACAAACTCTTATAATTAATTATACACTATTTTAATGCTAATCGCGATTAAATATCGCTAATCATGCATTAACCTTGTTTTGTGCACCATGTCACATTTACAAATACTTGTTACATTTATACCATGGTTCTTCTTCTTTCATGCATGGTTTTGTGTTAGAAAAGAAAAGATAAAGATAAGAAAAGAAAGGATAAGGAAAACAAGAAAAAGAAAAGTCAAAGAGGTATGGGCATGAGAGAGAAAGAGAGGGTGAGGGGTCTTGGTTGACTTGGGCCATTCTCTTCCCTCTTCATTATTTTTCTTCATCTTTCTTTTCCCTTCCTCTCCTATGGTAGCACTCTCTCTCCCTCCACCTCTAAACCCTCAAAACACCATCAAATCTTCATCAAAACTCCATCCCCACTTCATTAAAAATGTGCACAAGCCCTCTAGCTACACTTTGGACTAAGAAAGCAAGGATTTTGGACACATGGGGCAACTCAAGAAAATTCTTGAGTTGCCAAATGAGGTAATTTCTACACCATCATGATAGTATATCGATTCCTTAAGTGTCCATACAAGTTTAGAATCGATATTGTGTAGTTTAGCGAACTTTGATAATTCCAAGTTAGGGATTAGGGTTTGAATTGATTCCAAAGGTGGAGGGACTACAACCCCTGTTGTGATGATTTAGTGGACTGAACCTGAGACTTAAACCTCGAAATACGAACTTAGAGAACCCGATATCACAGAATTGTGGATTCTGTGAGGGTATAATGAAATCTGCTAACACCTGGGTGACCTGAAATTTTTTTAGCAAACAAAGAGGAGTGTGCAGGCAACCTAGGACCCCCCACTGAAACCCTAGCCCATACTTGGCCGCAGAAATAATCCTTCTGGCCGTAAATTGCAGCCAGACCTGGGGCATTTTGCTTCGTGCTTCGTCTGTAGCTCCATCTCCAGTAAACAAGACCCTTTACATATGCAAAATTGGTTGATTTGATCTAGAGTAAAATCTGGGACTAAATTCATGTGTTTCTGTTTTGATTCGGAGTTATATTTTTCGTATTTTGGATTCTGGATTTTAGTAATTGTGTTTTACCTTGATCACTTGACGTTTGTACGACGATATCGAGGGTTGTTTGGTGGTTTGAAAGGCGTAGTTCGTAGGTTCTAACCTATACGCTTTTAGCGTGTCGTTTTGGTTTTGATTTGGATTTTAATGCAACACAATACGTTGTGACATGCAGGTACCCCATGTGGACTTCAAGATGATAAGCAAGCGTGTGGCGACGTCGGCATCGGCAAGCGAAGATCAATGTGAGTAGATGATATATTTCTATGGGGGAAGTCGGGTGGATGGCATATAGCATCCCCGTAAATTCATAAGATTGTGATGTGACGTGGTATAGAGATACATATATGGGTTATTGCGAGATATGAACCTTAGAATGAAACGCATTAGGAGATCATGGGTTAGTGTTAGCGAGAAGTGAAGAAAGGATTTAGTTGGTTTCTTAGTCGTAAACCCTAGAGTAAGGTTGTACACACACATATACACTCGCAGGATATGGTTTTGGGTGGATACGTCATATGTGTGTGTGTATGTATGTATATATATATGTATATGTGGTTGTATTGGTGCTTATATATATATATATATATATATATATATATATATATACACACACACATACACGTATACACGGAGGTTGAGGATGGTATATGGTACTTGGAGATGAGTCGATGTGATTGGGCATGATGCCGTGAGATCAGTGATGTGATTTGGTTCATACTATGAGATACGACAAGAGATTTTAGCGGATCTTTAGGCGATGTGTTTCAGACACACGCACATATATATGTTGATGGTATCAGTTTGTACCAGACTTAGATCTGTACCCCAGTTCATGACATATGATGATAAGGATACCATATGAGTAACGAGATAAATATGATATTTAACCCGTACCCAGATTTAGGATGCCGTACGATAGATTTACCGTACGAGATATAGTTATGAGGATAGATCCGCACTTTTGACTTGAGGATATCATATTATTTATTGTATCGTACGTAATACTATTGAGGCGAGATCACCGACTACTAGATATATATATAGATCGACTCAGACTTAGGTGGATTCCCTTACCCTTTTGACTGGGCTCGAGTCATACTCATTTTCAAAAGTGGAGAATTGTGAGTAATTTAAATACCAAATTGTATGACTCGTATAATGGGTAGGTTTATTCTTCGGTGTTGCTGTTACTATAGCACTTTCTGTATATTCATGATGTTTCATCGCATTCCATGCTTATACATATGTTATCAGTAATTATTATGAAACCCTGTTGTCAGGACACCAGCACCATTACCGATGATGCGTATGTTCCATGTATACCTGCTTACTGGCTCACACACATCATCATCGGAAATTATCGTACACTTTAGAGAATACTATTTCATTGACATAGCTTGCTAGCTGATAGTTGCAATATGTTATCGCTTTCATATGCTTGTTTAACTATTGCATTCATTGCATGATATCAGATACATTCATATATTCAATAGTCAAGCAGTATTATGGAGATTTATGCCGGTATTCATTGTTTTTTGATATGATTTTGATGATTTCGGACCCTTCTTGAGATTTTCTCGATTTGGAAACCGCATGTGACATTTTATAAACTGGTGAATTATTTTAAAGAGAAAGATGTGGTTTTCCTTGATATGATGAGTATTGTCCACTATGATGTTTTCTCGGTTCTGAGTTGGTTTTCGAGACCCGATTCGAGGAGTAGGATGAACCGTCTCGGGTACATGGTGGGCCCGGTAAGGTACCCCGGGGCAATAAGCTCGAGTTGTAGACGATGAGCCTGGCAGGGGAAGACTACCTACCGGTGATTGTTTGGCACGGCGGATATCCGGAGGATACCGTTCGTGGTCATGTGATTGATGATATGGGCCTATCCGGACTGACGGAGCCCGAGGTATTGGGATATTGAGATATTGAGATTTGAGACACTGAGATATTGAGATTTGATGATACAGGCCAGTCCGGATAGCCGAAGCCTGAGATATTAAGATATTGAGATTCATGTTTTGTGTCGATTCTTGACACTGATTTCTCTGTTGATTTCATTGATGATATTCGATTTATATACATACAGGAATCTCATTAAATAAAGAAAATAGTTGTCTCACTCATCTGTTTCCATTTGTAATGCATTCATACATCATATATCTGATATGTTGCTATCTGAGGCAGTGACATGAGCACGTAATATTGCACTTATATGTAGATGGATCAGGATATTATTTGAGGATATTACTTGATATGACCTAGGATGCGTCATACATGCGATTTCTGCTCTGAGATGTTTCTACTCACGAGTTGGCAACTCACCTCCGTTGTGCCACAGTTCCTTGTAGGTTTTGTCCTACAGGTTTCGTTGCGGCTTTGCTGGCACACTGTTCCTTCTAGGTGATTGCTTTGGTAGGTGGGTTCACTTGCATCGTGACCACCATTGTATATTTGTTATTTCAGTTGTATCTAGTAAAACTCCATCAACCAGACTTGTTTATTTGATAGAGATAGATGACTAGTGTATATTCTTTCGACCTTAGAGTCGCACGCTGTATTATTATGGTTTTCCTCTGGTTTTCTTGATGATGTTGGATTTTTATCCTGAGTTTGATCCTCGCCTTTCGGCGTTATATATTATATTGCATTGTGTGGTTTTGTATGCCGGTTGGCGAAGAGCTAGCTCCCACTTGGGGATGTCTTTATTCATTATACATGCTTTATCAGGTTTTGTACCCGTTTGGGGTCTGAATTTACAAAGGAAACTCTGCCGAAATTTTCAGAAAAGACTTGACATTTTAAAAATGAATACTTCGGCTTATGTTGTTAAACTTCTTGCTTTAAAATTGGTTTTTCCTTCACTCTACTGCTTTACTTGGTTTTGATTTCTGGGTTTTGGCTTACTTAGATTACGTACGCCTTGAGACGTTTCGTAATTTAAGTGACAGTCACACTCGGTACTTTCGGGTCGTGACAGCAGTACACCCTTCCAAATCAAACCTACCCGTTGCAAATTAAATTCCACAACTCTGGTTTTGAAAGTCTATCTAGTGTCCCGAATGATTCACCAATTGAAGATAGAATGTTTAATGAGTTGTGCGACTTTGTAGTGTTAGATTTACCCGATTGTGAAGGGTCCATTTCAAGTGAAACCACATCCAATCCCTTTGACCTCTACACCTCCATCCTGGAACCACAATTGATTGAAATCCATGCTTTTGATGAGGTGTCTGAGAAATTTTATTTTCACTTGATTGAGGATATCGATGCTGGGAATATTTTTGATGATGAACCCACAGCTTTGGATGAGTTTTTCTCACCAATTCATCATGTCCTTTCACTTCCATGTGGACATCATCCCGAGTCATTAACTGGTTTTCCCGAACTCCATATGCGTCTTGATATTGATGATGATAAATGCATGGATGAGATAATTTTTTAGGAGACTTTTGAGGATAGTATTGAGGATGAAACAGTTCTACTTGATGAGTCGGATTTTCCAATTCATCCTATCCATTTCACTAACTGTATACACCCTCCTGAACCTTTAACTGATACCCTTCCTCGATCACTTCCCTCCATCCTTTCCATCGTTCCGACCTTGCAAAACACCGTATCACTTTCACTTCCTGTGTCTGGTTTACCAAGTTCGGTCTATCCATGTTTTCTTACGAATCTTGAGAGGTTTGACCCCATTTCTCGACGGGTTGATACATTAGTACAATCGCTTTTTTCACATCGGTCATTATAAATTGTACTAATTTGTTCACTCCATTTCCACCCTCAAGTTCTTATTCCACTTCTTTCTCCCTTCAGCCATTCTTCTCCTCCAGCGAGACCGTATCCCGCTTCTATCCCCATACGGTCTCGCGTATTCTCCATTTCCTTCATTTCCGCATTCTTTCACCAACCCGGGCCTTATCCCAATAAAAAATTTGAATGGTTGGTGCTCACTTTTGGCCTGTGTAAGACCTTGTACAGATTGATACTATTCTCCCCCCCCCGACTTTAAACTTCAACTCTTAAACAGTGGAAACACTGTTTCACTTAAGTTTGGGGGGCTTTTTGTGTATATATATTCTGTTTTGTTTTATATATAAAGAAAAACAAAAAACAGGGAAGCGCCGACAATTTTGACCATCTTGGTGTAGCCTGACAGTGAGGACACTGTCATGTTTAAGTTTGAGGGTGTGCTCGGTATGTTTTCTATCTTCGCATTCATTTGTATATTCTATATTTGCATACATATTTAAAAACCCATAAAAATCGAAAAATTTTACAAAAATATAAAAACTTTTTCATCAAGTTAGCTAATAGGGTAACTTAAATTTTTATTCCGAAAGTTTAGTTGATACATTAGAAATAATTAAATCCTAGGCTTAGGAATTGAAAACCCTGAAAATAACCCTCCTTCTGTTTAACCTTGGTAATTATACGTCCTTGCAGTTTTTTTTCTAGAAGTAGGTAATCTTTAGTTCAGTTTTCGAGTTAAGTCGAGATGAAGGGAAAGTATTGAAAGCTTTACTGAAGGATAAGTCTGAAAAATTGTTTCTATTCTTGAGTTCAAATTTAGAAAGTATATACCCTACAAACTGCACATACACGCACCTTGAAACTTGGGATAGTAGAGGACACTTAGAAATACTCTTGCCTAAAAACCTGGTATGAAAGAAAAAACGGTATTTAAAGCTAACCACCAAAAGAGCATCATTGAAAAATATATCCGGTCTTGAAAAATAAAAAAAAGAAAAAATAAATAAAGTCAAGACCTGGAAACTGCTATTTACGCTTTAAAGCTCACACATTCAGTAATCGGCTGTTAGTGCCTCAAGAAGCATTAATAGTCGCATGAAAGGTGTGCGAGCAAAACCTTCCATCATTAACGAAAAGAAGTAGTATTAGGGCAAGGCTACTATAGCTTGAATTGAATTCTTGAGTGTAGGAGTGAAAATTTACACACACGTGGGAGTATACGATCGATGTTTGGAGGAAAGATAGGAATAAAAGATAAGACTTATGTTTTCCGTAAAGATGATAAAAATCCCTGATTGGAGACCGCACTTTAGAAGGAAAACTCAAGAGAAACTGAAATCTTTCTAAATTGTAAAACGTATAAAATCTGGGGTTGAATAAATAGGAGGCGTGAAACATAAGGGTTGGATATTTCTAATTTAGGATAATAGAATTTATAACTTAGATACTAAACTGTAGGAGAAGAATTTGTTGGCTATAGTGCCCTCAAGTCAATTATTGGATCGCAGGCATGTGATTGCAATGATTGAGGGAGGACCTATACCGGTAGAACAGTCTTACTCGAGATGGCTATATGCTATCTGGTTTGTCTTTATCATCGTGTACAAACTTCTGGTGACATTACAGATCACTATTACATGTTGATAGAGCCCATATGATTCTTGCTTGACCACCTGCAATATGATGGCGATCATATACGTGGGAGTTGGGTGTTCTATAAGCATATCCTTAAAGTGTCCCTAGTCGCGGGAGTTTCGAGACTGGGCATCAATACTCCAAGAGTAGACTAGTGTATACGGATCGAGACCTCGACGAGGGGCAGTGGCCGATCTCACAAGCCATTGGTGTTAGTTGGTTCACCTAAGATGTATACATGTGTTCATTGTTGGCTATAGTGCCCTCAAGGCAATTATCATAGTCGCGGACTTGTGATTATGATGATTGAGATAGGACCTATACCGATAAAACAGTCTTACTCAAGATGATAGTATGCTATCTGGTTTGTCTTTATCATCATGTACGTGTTGATAGAGCCCTTAGGATTCTTGCTTGACTGCCAGCAGTATGATGGCGATCATATATGTGGGAGCTGGAGTCTATAAGCACATCCTTAAATGTCCCTAATCGTAGGAGTATTGAGACTGGGCATCGATACTCAAGTGTAGACTAGTGTATACTGATCGAGACCCCGACGAGTGGCGGTGGCCAGGTCTCACAAGCCATTGGTGTTAGTTTGTTCACCTAAGATAGTATACAGGTCCTCATTGGGTTATGAGTACACTGAACGGACTCCCCGGGAACCTGCTAGTTGATACTATACCTATTGTCGGATAGCAGTTCCCAGGTGACATGGGTACAGGTTAGTCTGTCGACCTGAGATCGTCATTTGTCTCGTGTGAGTTCCCACTGTGCTTTGATTACTACCCAACCATGGCTCAAAGGAGTCGTGCAAACAGGTTTTAGTTAGGTACAGTCCCGAGCCACATGGAGGCAGTGATAGGATCGTCGGGGATTCGTCTCTCCCGGTATTGGGGGTTGATGTCGCGTTGTGTACGGATGGCCATCACCATAAATCCGTGGCCACGGTGGACGAGAACTACCGACCAGGATCGATAGTTTCTCAGGTGGTGATGGATTTCATACCGACACTAAATATCGTATTGTTGGGGGTCTGACTTTATCCACCCCCTAGACTTGATATACGATACTCTTAGATGAACAGACCGGACTGTACGGATATTGTCACTGTCAGGCTCAGTAGGGGTTCAGGATGAGTTTGCTCGTCGGCCTCCCTTTCGCTCAATACCTAGGTAGCCGTTACGTACAGCTAGTGCCGCTGACGTGCTTGTAGTTAAACCCACTGCCAGCGTATTGACGAGTCTTTAGAGTCCCACACAGAGGGTTTTCACGGTTCAGGCAATATGGTGTACATGTCGTATGTTGGTACATATGGGTGTCCGATTAAATATGTGCACTTGCTGCGCAGACTTTAATCGGACGGTTGATAATACTAGCGGCTTAGGATTAAGCCGGATTATTAAATCAGGTTTTGATTTAATAATTAATATATGTATTTGTATATATACGTATTCTAGTATTATTGTTCACTATTCATTTTCTCTCTCGGCTATTCGTATTTTGGTACGAATACGCGTATATGTATTTCGGTACATGTACTGGGAAGTATTCCGTACTTTATACGGAATAGCTTCTAGAAGGTGCCACCTCATTAATGATTTTCTTTATTGAAAATTATTTGGGAAATGAGGTGGAAAGGAGGTATGGTTTTGAAACATGGTGCAAAGTATGGTGCACATTAGTTTAATGGTTTGCATTGTTTAATTAGAAATAGAAATTGACTATTTTTAGTGTGGAGGAGAGAGGGGGGCCGGCCAATATTGGGTGGGGGGTTCATTTCATTTGGGGTAACTTTTACATGGTTCATTACACTAGCCCTCACTCTTTCAAGTTCACAAATACTTAGCCATTTTGCTCATGCCAAAGATCACCTCTTTCATTATCTTCTTGCATTACTCATTTGAGTTTTGTGTTGAGAGAAAATTGTAGTGACATTTTCATACACCCCCACTCTCCATAGCTAGCGACTTTGGAGCGTCGGTTACCTCGTTTGTCGAGGTTGGAGCTTGCGCCGTTTCCCTTAGGTGGATCATCGGAGATGGAGGAAGACCGGCAACCAAACATCATCAAAGGATCGCTAGGCCCTTGGAATGAAGACCGAAGGACTCGGATCATCTCGGTATAAAGATTCTAACTCTTAGTTTAGTTCGCTAGTTTAGGGTTTAAGGTCGATCCGTTAATCGGGTAGCGGTAGCGCCGGTTTCAAAAAAATTTGTTCCGCATTTTGGCCGCGTTTCGACGGCGGGGCGCTGCCGGGACCCTTCATGGTATCAGAGCCACCCTTTAAACCCCTTACTAGCTTGTTTAGACGTGCTTAAAAGATCGATCGACGGATTTTACCGAAACCACGATTTCATTTTTCAAGTTGCTGTCGATTTTCAAAAGTGTTCAAAAAATTATTTTACACATCTTAAAAATCAGTGCAGGTGAATATAAGGGTACAGAAAAAATTTGAGCCCGTGAAGCCTCTAAAGCGCCACGGATCTGCCGTCCTAACCGCCCATTGGCGGCGGTTCCGCGGCAGAATAGTGGCAACAGGCGTTGAAATTTTTTCTGTAGCTCTATTTCTTGGAATTGTGATTTTTGTGATATTCTGTTTTGGCCCAGGTTTCAGTAAAGTGTTGTTTTACTATTGGGGACATTTTGGAACTTAGTCGATCGATATTTTAAGTGGGTGTTTAACAGTACATACATTATATTCTGCGACCGTGAATGTCATTTGATCGGTAAACTCGTCTAATTGCTATATGTCTTTTAGACGGGTTTGCGACGTGACATTCACGTTGATATTCTGTGATGTGCTGTGATGTTGGTTGGATCGTCGTGGTGGATAGCAATGGTGGAATGATAGTACAGTTTTATTTCATTTCTATATTTGATATTGCGGGGTGAGCGTCCGACTTATGGACTGCCGTCACTGCCAGTTTGTATATTATTCTTTTGGGGCACGACCGGGATGAGGTCGATGTCACCCTTGTATATTATTTTCTTTTCTGTATTAGGATTACCCGCAGTGGGGTGCACGAATAGCCGGATTCTAGATGGCAACTGTTCCGCATCTCATGGCGTTGGGACGGAGGGGACCCTACTCTAGAATTGGCGGGCTATTCGCCTCACTCGTAGGAGGTATAGGTGACCCAGGAGGGGTGCTCAAGTTACCGGATTCCGTGAAGTGCTGGGTGGTCCATTCACGTTGCGGAAGGGGGCTGCCTCACTTCTGGTTTTGGCGGAAAACTTGCCGCACTCGTAGGGGTCTAGGTTTCATTGCACATGCTATCCACACGACAAGGAACATCGGGTCTCACTTGCAGCTCAAGTGAAACCCGGGGCTCCAGATTATCCACCATTCTGTGTTGTTTCTGTGATGTTTCTGTGATGTTGCTTTATATAATGCCTGGGACGAATGTTATATATATATTTATATATATTATTAGATGTTGTATATGTTTTGCACCCGCGCTAGCCCAGTCCCCGCTCTGTCGTTAGTTAAGTAACCTAACGGGTGATAACGGGACCCAGTGGCGAATGCGGATGGCATATACGTACATTTTATTTTCGTTCTTTTCTGGTGTGATTATTTGATGGGACTGCATTGATTCTTATTAATGCAAGGAAAACAAACCTATATATATGATGTTGTTGGAACCAAGTTTTAAAATTAAAACTGACATTACAGACGTACACTTTTGCTTTGCATCGTGGTATTCATTTGGAATATCCTGCACCGCATTCGACGAGGCAAGGGCCGAGATCCCTTCATCGGGAGTGACCCCTTGGGTAAAAGTTTGCGTCAACGTAATAACTTTATTATAGTCGATTGTTTTTGCTTTGCATCGTGGTATTCATTTGGAATATCCTGCACCTCATTCTACGGGGAAAGAGCCGAGATCCCTTCACCGGGAGTGACCTCTTTAGCAAAAGTTTTCGCCACTATATATTTATAAAACCACTTAGATTTCTTCAACGATATCAAGTTCATTACGTTAAAGGTTTTTCGCCAAAAACCAGCCGTAGCCCTCCATCATTTCGGATAAATAGTACATAGTATTCATGCGGTGTTTGTTGGCCAAAGTCAAGGCATCGTGTGCGGTAGCTGTGTATTGTTTCTCCGTTGCATGGATACGCATTGGTTTAGGACAGTCGTACCACTTTGTTGGCAAAAGTCAAGGGTGTTTGCGGGTGGGTCTAAATCAATCAGGATAATGACGGGTAGAACTTGACTTGCGGGTTATGATTTGTTGGCCAAAGTCAAGGTCATAAACCGCTTGGGGTAAAAATCATATCGGAAGTTTCAAACATACAGGAAACTTGCCAAGCTTGCGCATACCTTCTAGAGTGTGGTGACTTGAGTGGCTTCTATCAAGTTATCATGCAATGATAGTTGGATCCCAATTCCCACTGATGGGTAAGATTACTCCTCGGGTGATTCCGACTAATTCTCCTTTTAGGTTTGGAGGAGGATTCGAGGAAACAATGGGAGCCATCCAGATTAAATAAAATGATTAACCATTCTGATCTAGGTTAGAGTGCACGCTGAGTGTTTCTTCTCTCTCTCTGGCTGCGACTATGACCCAGCCTTTAACTAAAACTCATGAAACCAAGTTAACCGAACCTTCTTAAAACACTTTGACTTTTGGAATGTCACGGTGTCGCATACATCATTGCCACTTCTATATCACCTTTGCATTTCTCCAGAACACCCCGTATTATTACGAACATCCACTTCCATTGGATAAATCCATCGTATGGTTATATACGAACTCGAAGGAACTTTTTTGAGGATGGATTCCGGTTCTGGAGAGATTGAATAGGATTATTCGGTTGTCTTTTCTCTTTACCTTCTCTCAGGTTGTGAGGGCTCCTAGGATTAGGAGAGGGTACACCTATTGAAATTATTGGATAGTCTTCTTCCAAACCATAGGCAGGTGCCGAATGGTAGGGAAGGAAGAAAACCAACAAGCTTAACTATGGTGTACAGAAGGTAATAAGTAAAGACATATATAAAGGGATTAGAATAATGGCAAAGGAAATTGCGATCACCATCATTCACGACAAAGACCGGGTATACCCCTGCCACTCCTACATCCACTTTACTTTTCTCCAGAACACCCCGTATTATTATGAACATCCACTTCCATTGGATAAATCCATCGTATGGTTATATACGAACTCGAAGGAACTTTTTCGAGGATGGATTCTGGTTCTGGAGAGATTGAATAGGATTATTCAGATGTCTTTTCCCATTACCTTCTCTCAGGTTGCGAGGGCTCCTAGGATTAGAAGAGTACACCTATTATGCTTATTGGATAGACTTCTTCCAAACCTTAGGCTGGTGCCAAAGGGTAGGGAATGAAGAAATCCAATTAGTGTAAAGAAGGTGTACAGAAGGTAATAAGTAAAGACATAATAAAGGGATTGGAGTGGGGGCGGGTAAGTATATGGTTATTGTCGTGAATGAGGATATTGGAAGAGGTGTTACTAGGAATACCAGTTAACCCTTTCGAAACATTTTATATTTCAGTTTCACTGTACGATGTTAATTGAAAACTGTTTTCCCAATTGGAATCTAACTTCAGGGTATGTATTTACCAGATCAGTTTCTCACATCTGCATATAATTATGGATGGTGAGTGGGAGTAAGATATTGGGAATTGGGTGATTAGATCCTCATTATATCGGAATTCGTTGTAATTGGTGATATTTGAGGAAATTATCTGGATTTTGCCGGATGGCAAATATTTGGTTTTGAATATCCGTTGTTATGCACCAATTTCAAACTGATATATCTGTACATTTATTTTATAAAGTGAGATATAACTTTTTGATATGTTGTCTATGACACTTACCTATATCAGTTGGTGATTAGGTAAAGTGCATTCAACAGCGGTGTAATTCTTCTTAACCACACTACAGTTTTTCAACCTACGACGCACAGGGTTTGAGTTGTTGAACTCAGGGGACTTGTACAAAGTATTGTATGTTGTCCAGTATCCATTAGGATAAAGGGGTTGGTAATCGTACTATATTTTTTTTACTTGTGACTTCTCCAGTTCTGGAACAAGTATTTCGTTGAAATGCAAAGTCCAGATATTGAGAAGTTATAGGTATAAGAATAAAGTAGAGAACCATTTATTTTAAGTATCAGGATTCTTTAAGGAAGTCTAAGATGTAGATACTTGTGTTTAGTATTCCATTGATAGTAATGGTTTTGAGAACTTGCTTCTCTTTCAGGTTACTCATATATGGATGCAGTCCTAGATGAGTAATGCTGATTAACCTCATTCCATTTGGTTGATATGCACTAGAGACAGCTGCATGATTTTGAATCTGGTTCAAATTAGATTAGTGCTTTTGTTTCTATATTAGATTTATATAGAATCAATTTATATCTTAACGATGTTAGGGTATAGGGAGTTGTCCGGCTGATGCTTAAAACCAGAATCCGGATAAACTCAAGGAACGTTTCAGTAATGGCAGTTTGTGGGTTATCCCGGGCTTTGACGAAGGTTAACTTTCTACCATCAGGAAGATCAATATTTATATTGTTCTTGACTCGCCACAGTTTTAGTAAAATGGATTTTTCAGAAAAACAAAGTGGGAGTATGGTAGAACTGGAAGTGATTCCAGAACCACAAACGATCACTGATGGTTTAATAGAACCTAACGATTCAATTAGATTCAACGTTCCATTAGCCACTCCGCAGATATGGTGGGTAATCTCAAGCACCCGAGAGGTACTTCGGTCTTCTCAGAGAAGGTGACAGGGAGGTTCTTGTTTACCCAGACTTGCCATTGCTGTTTTTCTAGACTAGAAGGCCCGGCAGGAGGATGAGTATAGCGTCGTTCTAAACTAGTTTTAGAAGTGCACGTGTATATGACTCTGCCAGAGGGTTATTGTAATCAGTGGGAGCAGCGGAAGCATAGTAGGCAAGTTGCTTATGTCTATTTATAGACTAAAGCAGGTATAGGGGAAATAGATCATCTAATTTTGATGTGACAGTCATAGGCTTTGACTTCATCAGAATAGGAGATGGATCTGCTAAGAAGGTAGTAAAGAGTGATGTCCAGGCATTGGGGTGACATGCACTTGATAGGAGGAGATATTCCTATACTACGATCGGTTGTACTATGGTTGTCACAAAGTTGTTTCTCCACATAGGATATGGATATAATATCAGGTTTCTGGTTCCTAGATCTATGGTTTTAGATCTAGATTTGGGAAGTATCCTAATCTGGGTACTTTAACATTAAATGGACGACTCCTGGCATGGTGGTGTACCTGCAGGTGATGGAGTCACCCTCTCTAAAGGTGTCTTACAGACTAAAGGAGAGAGGGGTCTACATGATTAACATATCATTTGCTTAGGCAATTGAGTTAATCATGAAGTGTCAGGTACCACACCAGATATTGCTTTTGCACTAGATGCAATAAGCAGATATATTAATCCAATCCTTGAGAAACATTGGGAAGCAGTTATTGAACATAAGTGAATGTTCTTGGGAAATGATTAAGGCAGCCTCCTTCGGGAGACGATTATCATTTCACGCTTCTAAGGTGACCCGGATGACAGGGTGACTATCAGAGTTATAGTTTTCCCTCTTTTGAGGGACGGTATGTTGGACAAATGGTCCAAGCGGATACTGTGGAAGGCATGGCGCATGTTACTAATTAAATTCAGTGGACGATATGTTAGTTATATGTATGCCCTAGAGGCCATTACTGTACATTGGATGTATATTGTAGTGGATGCTGGGTCATATATAGGTAGGACTTTCTTGCTCGACATGATAGTACGCTATCTGGTTGCTCTTTATCTTAACATGTATACTTTCTGTCTCTCTGATTACATGTTGATAAAGCCCTCAGGATGTGTACTCGACTTCCAGGTCTATGATGCAAATCATACTAGTGGGGCCTGGGTAGTCCATGAGTACATTCTTCAATGTTCCTAGTCGTGGGAATATCGAGACGGGGCATCGATATTCCAGAGTAGACTAGCGTATATCTTCTCGACCCATGTGATGGGCGATGGATGATCCCATATCCATTGGTGTTTGACATCAGAGATGGTATGCGGGTGCTCAGTGGAGACTGGGTACACTGAACGGACTCGCCGAGAACTCCCGGATGGTATTATACCTCACGTCAGATGGCAGTTCTCTGGTGACACTGGTACAGCTTAGTCTGTTGACCCGAGATCGTCATAGAGTCTTGTGTGTCTCCCACTGTGCTTTGATTTCCACCCTACCACGGCTCTACTGAGTCGTGCAAACAGGTGGTTTTTGGGTACAGTCCCGATTCACATGGAGGCAATGAGCGACAGGAGGGGATTCGTCTCTCCCGGTATTGGGGTTGATGTTGCGCTATGCACGACTGGCCATAACAGGAAATCCCTTGCCAGGGTTGCAGTGATATACTGGTAAGAGTTATCAGTAGTTTCACGAATGTTATGGACCTTACGTCGGCATGACTTATCAAGCTACTGGGGTCTGACGTTTACCACCCCTAGGCGAGATATGCAACATATCAGACGAACAGACCGGACTGTACGGTAAGTGTTACTGGTTGGATTCACAGGAGTGTGAGCGGGCTTGCTCGTCGATCTTCTGATTGCTCAATACCCGGGTGGCCGTTACGTTTAGCAGACCGCTTGCAGCTTGTGGGTGCTTGATATGATCATCATCTGCTGCCGGCGTATTGACGAGTCTTTAGAGTCCTACACAGAGGTTTCCTGGCTCAAGCGAAACGATATAGGAGCGCATATGAGATATGTGCGGGACCGAGAATAATGCGTGCATGTGATACCGTATTCTATTTCTCGCGATTACTGTATCGAATGGTTGTATGCGATATAACCTAGTTATCGAATCGAGGATTGATTCGATAAGCCGATACATTGGATACTAGTCGGTTATATGCGATATGACCGGATCGTTAAATCAAGTATTGATTTAATGATTTAATGCATAATTATATATTTGATATATTACTTTTCATTAACTAGTATTGGTTCACTTAAATTGGATTTTCTCACTTGATGTACACAAGTTGTATATGTGATATACTTTTGTGCACAAGATTGTATCATGTTTGATGATACATGAATGTTAGGGTGTATGTTTAGATTTAACCATGGTTATGTGATGGTTAGGGTTTTGATTTTATTTACTTATTCATTTATTTATTTATTTATTCATTTTTGGAAAGATAATGAGAAATGGTGGCTTGATTTGTTTTCTAGTTGAAGCTTCATGAAGCTTTGAACAAGTCTACCATATTTGTCTCATGCTTAACCCTAACCATTCCAACTAACCATGGTCTATTCTCTACACCTAATCATGGTTGCCATATGATAAGTATTGTTATTATTTTCTATTTTGATAATAACTTATCATATTCTTTCTTCATCTTCTTCATCTTCAACAATGAAGATAGCTTGCCTCCATCAATGGCAACTAGTGAAAATGAGTGAGAAATCCAATTCTAAAGTGAACCCACTTCCTATTTCTCCATCCTCTACCACTTGCCAAGTAGTATAGGGTGTTTTCTTCACAAGTTTCATGACTTGGTGAAGTTGGAGTTTGATCTTGAGTTTCCTCGACGTAGATCATCTTCGGCATCGAAGCCGACGACCAAGCCCGCCCATTTCTATGATGAAGCCGACGCTACAGCCCGGGATCCGATGATCGCAGCGAGGAGACTTCATCATGGAGCTATGGAGGTGGAGGACCGGATCTACAAAGGTTGTAGCCCCTTTCCTTTAGCGTTAAATTCGTTTGCTCGCATTGCATCGTCTCATTATCTAGTTAACGATCCGTATTAGGGTTTGTAGGCACATGAAATTTTTTAATTGGGCATGTTTGATCACTTGTGAGACTTCATTAGTGTGCCTAGGAACCCTACAGTAGTATCAGAGCCAAGCTAGAGCCTTAGGCGATGCGTAGATGGAGTTAGAAGTTCGATCGAACCGAAACCCTAACTCCAAAATGCTCTCTGTACATTTTTGAAATTCGTGGAATTTTGTAAATTAAAAATATGCAGAAAAACCAGCAGGCGTTTTTAGGAATTACCATGAAATTCGAGAGGCCAATTCGACTAAAACGCCGCGGAACCGCGGCACTAGCATGGCTCGTGCGGCGGTTCCATGGCCATATGTTCACCTTGTGCATTACCTTTTGCACAGTAATTCCTATAATGAAATGCTGGTTTTCCTGGGAATTTGTAATCTAACTCAAGTGTTGAGTTTTCTGGGTTGTATTGAGGACTCGGTGTTTCGATCGGATTGTCTGATTTTGTCTGTGTGCTTTTCCGGATAATTTTAGAATATGTTAAAATGTTCGACCGAATATAAATACCCATTTTTTCCCCTGCTGGGAAATTTCCAATTGTTGGATTTTTCCGTAGTTTAATGACGTTCTAAGTAGTGCAAGTAACGCGATGGTCCCTCTAGAAGACAACAAACCTTAACTCGATTATGTGACCGTCTTAAACTGCCCTTTGAACCTTCGGGTTTGGGGCAATACGGCGTGCCATATGTGAGGCGTTGGCTTGACCCTTCTATGGCTGGACCGTTGGTACTGAGGCATGAAGTGAATGTTTTTAAACTTATTTCATGTGTTTAGCTGTTTCGGGAAAAATTGGGTGGTCGATTGTTCGATCGGAAAGTTTAACATTTTCCATTTACCCGGAATGTGATACAATAATTGGAATTCACAAATAGTTATGAGATAACTAAATGAATGTTATAAATCAAGCACTTTAGTCTCACTTGATCGGTTGCTACGGAATTTTGATGTGATCAAAAGTCCGTCGCAATCACGTAGCGTACGCGGATACTCGCCGGGTAAACTTAATAGACAGCCTCGCCCCATAGCCCCGACCAAGTGACTGTAGGAGAACCCCGTCGCCGAAAGCATCCGTTCGGGTGCTCGCGGCAGCGGTGGTCCGCCTTGGTGCACTTCGTCGATAGCGTCGGGGGTGCGGCCGCCTACTAAAGTTTGCGACGAGCATTCGATCAGAATGTCGGGAATCCTGTTGAATTCCCCGACTTGATATTGAAAAGTGTTTTCATTAATGAGACTAAAATGCGGGGTTCATAATTGTTAGGCATGCGATGTCTAAGTATTTCATTTGATTAGGCATGCGATGTCTAAAGATGTTGCGGATTCCAACTGTTGTAGTTTTACACTTTCTTTTCTGTGACCGTAAATGTAATATGTGATATCGCCGGTTTCGTTGCTATACGTCAACGACAATTGGGATGCGCATATTTACTTACGTTGATGACATGTGATGTTATGTGTTGCTGGATATGTTATATTGGATCGTCGTGTTCGAATAGCCGGGGTTTTTTTATGTGAGATGAGTGTTTTTCATTTTCATTCATGTAAAAACTTGTATGTAATATTCTTTTATTAGGGCACTTCCAGGTTGCGGAAGATGTCACCTTTTGTATATTATTTACTTTTCCGCATTAGGACAGACCCAAGGAGGGGAGCACAAGTAACCGGGTTCTAGGGTCCAGTGGGAGACCAACTCGAGGAGTCGAGTCCGGGTCTCCTAACCCTAGAATTGGTAGGGTTGCTTGCCGCTCTCGTAGGGGTCTAAGGGTGTGGGATTGGCTATTCATCACGACCGTGGAATCCGTGTTTTATACTGGCTCGTATTGAAAACATGGACGTCCTAGTATATCCAATATTTCATATGATTCTTCTGCTGCGATATCTGTGATATGATCATGTGATATGTTCTGTGATAAATGCTGTATATAGTATATATGATATATTATATAGACGTTGCTTATGTTTTACACCCGCGCTAGCCCTACCTCGTTCTGGCATTAGTTACCTAACCTAACGGTGCAGACGGGACATCGAGGCGAATGCGGATGGCATAAGCGTACGTTATATTTATCTATGATGTTTAGGTGGACTTAAATGATGGGATATTCATTAATGAGATTAATGAAAGAAAATAAACCTAATTGATGTTGTGGAATAGAATTTCAAAATAAAACAGGTAGCTACAGTTCTTGCTTTGCATCACGGTGTTCATTGTAGAACATCCTGCACCTTATTCGATGAGGAAAGGACCGAGATCCCTTCACCGGGAGTGACTCCTTTAGCAATAACTGGCAGATGCTACACACTCGGTTTGTCTTTTGATTTCTTCTATAGTTTCTGCTATGCACAGTGATATATATGATATATCCCGCACCTCATTCGACGAGGAAAGGGCCGACGATCCCCTCACCGGGAGTGACCCCTTTAGCAAAACTAGAAAAGCTTCAAAAACATTCCATTTAAAAACTGTTTGATTCCGCAACGAGATCAAGTTCAAAGTGTTAAAGGTTTTCACAAAAACCATTCACAACCCTCCGTCATTTTAGGAAGTAGAGTACTTAGTATTCGTGCTACGTTTGTCGACCATAGCCGAGGCGTAGTGTGCGGTAGCTAAGTGATGTCTTCCTACACAGCATATGATGCGATTAGTTAGGACAGTCATGTGGCTTTGTTGACCTTAGCCAAGGATCATATGGGTGGGTCTAATTAATCACGAAATGACGGGTAGAACTTGACTAGTATCTATGATTTGTTGACCTTAGCCAAGGTCATAGGTGCTAGGGGTAAAAACCATTATCGGGAGTTTCATGTGTTGAAATTTGCAATGAGATTGCATACCTTCTATATGATAGTTGGATCCCGATACCCACTGCGAGTAATTGTTACTCCTGGGAGAGTTTTGCACTTTACAATTAGCCGATCAAGTAGGTGTCTAGAAAGGTGTCAACGGGGTTACGCCTCTGGGAAAACGAGGTTTACTGTAATTAGGTCCGTGCGAAAGCACGGGGAACCTCCCTCAAAGTACCGACACTGGCCTGGCTGAAAGATTGGCGAACTTGTAGAGTGTAATTAATCCCGGCTAGTCTTTCCTTTTAAGGTTTGAAGGAAGATTTGATAAAAACAGTGGGAGCCATCCTGATTAGATAAAATATATAACCAATCTAATCTTGTAAGAGCGCACGCAGAGTGTTTTCTTCTCTCTCTCTCTCCTGGTAGCGACCATATCATGCCTTAATCAAGATAATAATATGGATGTATTGACCGAACCCGCTTGTTATACTGAGCTGGGGAACATTGGTCCCGCTCCAACTTATAATTGTTATAAGACAGAGCAGGAAATAGGGGAATACCAGAATCCCTATGCCGCCCAAACGAAGAAAGTGCATATGATGCATCTTCTTCGGGTGTGTTCGTTACGTAGAACTGTTTCTCAGTATCCTCTGCATCCTGGGTATTTGATACCGGATCAGGATCCCAGATATGTAATATGTTACATAGGGCAACAGAAAGGTAGAAAACTGAGAACGGGTGATAAGTTTCATGAGACAGAAAACGGGGCAAGTGTTGCAGCCAAGTCTGTTGGTCACTGTCACCCTGTATTACCAATACATTGATTCTGAACAAATGCTATTAGATACCGAACCTGATATACAAAATCATATCAATCTCTTTATTTATTAAAGTAATGATAAAATTTTGTATTGATGGATAATGTTTTGAACATTTCCTATATCAAAAGTTGATCGGTTCAGGCACGTTATCTAAAAGCATTGGCGTTCTAAATCAAACAACAGTTCCTAGCATACAAAACACACACAAGAGGAAGAGTTCAGAAATGAACGAATCCTTCTTGAGGCATTGTAGACTAGGTCATATCAATGCGACCCGACTGGCTGAAGTTGCATTTTAGATGCATATTTAAATCAGTTTGAATTTACATCTTGTGAAACTTGCCAGTCATGTCACAAAGATTAGATGACCATAGCCCTGTTTATTGGAAACAGAGAAAGAGTTAATGAACTCTTGGGACTGACACATAATGATGTATATAAGGTCTCCTGTCTACACATGCCAGGACTGGTTCTTTATACTTCATTACGTTCTCTGATAATCTCTCAAGATTCAGACATATGTTCCTGTTGAAACACAAGTCCGAACCTTTTGAGATATTCACAGAATATAAGTTAGAAGTAGAGAACCAATAACCGGGTATAAGTATTATGTCCTATGATGAGATCAGGGTGGAGAATACTTGTGCATGGAATTCCTGGACTATTCTAAAAGAAATGAGATTCTCTCTCAGTATTACTCCTCTGAATACACCACAGCACAACGGTGTATCGGGGCGGAGCAATCGCACAATATTAGATATGGTGTGCTCTATGATGAGTATTACTGAGTTGCCTATTTCCTTTTGGGGTTGTGCACTTATGAAGTTGCACACCTATTGAATATGGTTTGATTCAAATCAGTGCCTACCACTCCATATAAGATATGGTATGGGAAGAGCCTATCTCTTAAGTAAGTTAAGGTTTAGGATTGTCCGGCCTATGACTAAAGCAAAATCCGGACAAGATCGAGGCAAGGTCAGTTCTGTAGAACTGGAAAGGTTCCAGCTATACAAAACTGCAGCTAATGATTTGACAGAACCAAAGGATTCAATAGTCCCCAACGAACTTCAGCCTCTCCGCCGATCTAGCAGGGTTCCTCACCTGCCTGAGAGATACCTCGGTTTCTCGATGACAGTGGGAGCGAGGACTGCATCATGAGATGATGACCCAACTAGATTCGAGCAGGTCATCGAGAGTAGGGACTCTGTAAGAATGGCTGGATGCTTAGCTATCTGAGATGGAATCCATATACATCAACAAAGTATGGACTTTGGTTGCTATATCTGAAGGGTTAAATCCCCATCAGGAGCAAGTATATCTTGAGAAGATTACTTGGTGTAGATGGAAAAGTTGAGACTTTCAAAGCTAGACTTGTTAAAGTTTTTCGTCATTGACCAGGCGTGGATAATGATGAAACCTTTTCCAGTGGCTATGCTTAAGTCCATCCAGATCCTACTTGCCATTGCTACACACCATGGCTACGATATCTGGTGGTTGGGTGCCATGACTACTTTTCTAAATAATGATTTAGAGGAGAACGTCTATAAGAACACAGCCAGAGGGCTTCGTAAACAGTGGGAGCAGCGGAAACGTGTGCAAGTTGCTTTACATAATAAAGAAGGCATCGCGGAGTTGGAACATCTGTTTTGATGTGGTAGTCAAAGAGTTTGACTTCATCAAAATGGTAGATGAACCTTGTAAGTACAAAAAGGTAGTAGAGAGTAAGGTGGTCATCCTCGTATTGTACGTGGACAACATACTCTTGATAGGAATGGGATTCCCTATACTTCGCTCGGTCAATCTCCGCTTATCACATGGATTCTCCATATAGGATAAAGATGATACCTCCTAAATCCTGGGATTTGGGTCTATGAGATAGATCTAAATGGATGTTAGGATTCTCACTAGCTATAGTAAGATAGTATCAATCGATCCTGGGGAGAATCACTGGAAGTGTTCCAGGGTGATAAGGACGACTGAATGTCAGTCACATGCATTGTCCTCACCCTCAGTGGAGGGACGGTATGTTGGAAGAGTTCCAAGCTAGATACCGTGGCAAACTAGACGATAAAGGCTGGTAACATCGCTATTAAAGATACTCCCAAAGAGGAAGTTTGGGTGTATATTGGTTCATAAGATGAACTAGGTTCCTACCATTGTGTGAAAATGGAAGTGTGGCTTTGGCCCGTGAACCCTGGTCCCATCAGTGACCCAGACATATTCTGAGGAAGCATCACCTGATCATGGTGATAGTTGATCTCCAGGGTGATCGAGATTAGGAGAGTAGACTCAGAGGACAACACGGCGGATCCACTCACGAAGGCCTTTTTCCCAAAGAGAGACTTTTAGGGGATGGTTGAGTATTAGATACTACAACTACTGCTACAGATGGCCCTAGTGCAAGTGGGAGATTGTTAGTTATATGTATGCCCTAGAGGCCATTACTGTACATTGGATGTATATTGTAGTGGATGCTGGGTCATATATAGGTAGGCCTTTTGTCACGACCCGCAGGGTACAGAACGTGACTGGCACTTAAGTTTACGAAACGTCTCAAGACTTCCGTAAAATAAGTAAGCCAAAGCCCAGAAACCAAAACCAAATAAGCAAAAGAGTGAAGAGAACCCAATCAATTGAAAGCGAGTTTATCAAATAAGTCATATAAAACCTTTTTAAAAACAATATCAATTTTTCCGAAAATTTCGGCAGAGTCTCCTTTGTAAATACTGGCCCCCAAAATGGGTACAACAAGAATATATATGAATCCAACAAATAAGGCTTCCCCAAGCGGGAGCTAGCTCTTCGCCACAAGGCGGTCAAAAATCCCACGCAATATAAAGCAACAACATGCGAAATAATCATAAGGAAGCATGAGAAAAACAGCATGTCGACTCAAGTGAGCTCGACCCCAAAATACAGCATAAAAAGTCCACAAATCTCACAGTCTCATCTCTAGGTCAATATACAACAATACTGGTAGATACCGTAGATGGAGTACACTAGATACAAGGAATATACAAGGTGGTACAAAATAATAATATAACCCACTTAAGAGCAAAACCTCGAGTCCAGGTAAAAGAGGCAAAAGAAGCAAGTGCGCCCGCCGCTACTGTACTGACGGAGCGGACCTGCAAAAGGCTGTGGCACAACGGGGGTGAGTTGCCAACTCGTGAGTAATAAATAACATCTACACAGGCTATCGAAAGCTTGCACACAAGCATCCTAGCATCTAAAATACAGGTAAGGCAGGACATAATAGCAGGTATGTATGCAATATGAATATACTAGCAGGTATGAATGCAATGCGAATCAACTCATGATCTGAATGTGTAATTATAAGAATCATGTTTTTCCCTTAGGAATCTACCAATAGAATCAACAAGAACCTGTGTCCAGCAACGACACCTCAAAACTATCACAAATCTCATATATCCATGTCATAGTATCTCTGGCCTCAGCCATCCGGCTGACCCAGCTCAATATCAAAATCTCATCATCTCGCAGCCACGGTCGGTATCCTCTGGATATCCGCCGTGCCAAACAGTCACCGGTAGGTAATCCGTCCCCTGCCAAGCTCAACGTCAACACCACATTCCTCTTGCCCCGGGGTACCTTACCGGGCCCACCATGTACCCGTGACGGTTCCTCCACTCCTCGACACGGATCTCGAAAACCACAGCAAACTCATGGTGGACGACACTTACATCACTAGAAAACCACAATTTATATATTTTAAAAATATAATAAGTTTAGAAATTTTGCGGCTTTCCCCCGAAATCCAGAAATATCATAAAATCTCAAGAAATCCTCATGAGTGCATATGTCAATGATAATGGATGCATATGGTATCAATAATCAAGTTGCGATGTGTGATTAATAGATTAGGCATGAACAAATAATATGATGAAGTACATGCACATGAATGGCAATCCTATGATTTCATTTTAAGGAATTAAAGCAATAGCGCAAGTTTAAGTATCAATTATAGTAAAAGGTGTCAATTTAAATGTTATCTTGTGTGGTGGCATGGCAATTACCAGGGTGTGTGTGTAAGTATGAATAGTGCTCGTGCTGCATATAAAAACCCTGGCAATGGTGCAGGTGTCCTATTAAATGGTTTCGTATATGTATGTCAATATAGGGCATGAATGTAGCAATTAATCATACAAGTATTACACCCATAATTACTAACATTACTAAGAATCTTTTTAAGGTACTAAAACTATCGGGCGACTTGCGCTATCCAACGATATTCCCCCGTAGATGTTACATCTACTCACAGAAATCCTCAGCTAGCTACGTCCGATCACCGGTTTCCCTTTTCGTGCCGCATCCGAAGCCTCCGCGACCGAACCTGGAATTTACATCAATACAAGACATAAGGTTACATATCATGAAACGACGCAAATCCCGAAGGAGAATATCTACGTTCACAAGCTAGGCACAACGTGCACAAGGTGTGCGGAACACACACGAAAACCGCAAAAACTAACTAGAATCGCCGATTTGGTCGCCCGGTAAAGCTAAAACCTGATCACTCAAAAATCCGCACTCACACATCCTAAATGTCGTAGGATATGTTGAAAATATAATCAAGTTATCATAATAATTCATCACATAATTTCATAAAAAAAAAAACTAGTAAGCATTTACATTCCAAAATCGGTGCAAACATCGCCGATTTGCGATAAAGTGCACAAAACATCGCGCAACCACCCAAGTCAACCATAGATAGCCACTACACTAATTTCCAACACGCTAGCAATGCTTCAAAACCAAATTTCCATAAGCAACCCTTTCTTGATTTTTATAAATAGCAATTGCAATCAAAATTTCACACTAAAATAACTTAGATTAGCATAATTTGAAGCCACATAAGCAAAGTAACCCCATTGATTAGGTTAGTAAAACACTAGATAGCAAAATAAATTAATTAACCCAATAATGGTTTTCTAAACCCTAATTAAAATTTCAACCCATGAACTTTTAAAACCTAGACTAGAAATTAACACTAATATTTACACTAAAACAACTCAATTAAAGAAATCTAACCAAAAGAATTTAAATGGGTAAGGATTATACCTCTAGATCTAGAGATCTAGCAAGAAATTTTAACTCCAAATATGGTCTCCTAGCATCCAAGATCCATGCAAGAAAGGTTAAGAAGAATGGATGAAGGATTTGGTTTGAATTTTGAATAAATTGTGGATTTTTGGAGCAAATTTTGGATGAACTTTGATCGAAGAAGAGTGGAGATTTGGGGCTGTTTTTTCTGCAGGAATTCAGCAGTGAGGGAGTGGGGAGAAGTGCGGGGAAGTGGGGAAAAAAAGTCCAAGTCAACCCTCTCATATTACCATAATACCCTTACCCTTTAAATATATATATATAACCATTTTTAACCCATTTCTCACATGATTTAAGGTCAAAAGGAGGGAATGAAAATTCTTGGGCTGATACAACAGTGTGGGGCTGGCCAAGGGGAGTAAGGATGAGTGTGAGAGACTTTACAAAAAAATTCTATGCAAAAAGACCCCCTACAAGTCCAAAATTGCAAGTTTTAGCTTAAATTCAATAAATTTCGTTTTCCATAATAAAAATTAGTTAAAACTTAAAATAAAATACTAAAAATTTATGTTACAACTAGATTTTAATTAACATGATTTTAAAGCTTAAATTTAGCCCATTTAAATTTGTATTTATCGCTAATTTAATGTATTTTCTTACCGGCTTAAAATAATATTAAAAAATTGAAAAATTGGGAAAAATTTTTAAATGACCAAAAATTAATAATTAACTCATTAGCTACTAAAAACTAGCAATTACCTATCCAAATTAGGTATAATTAGTCCTAAACTGCAAAATAACAAAAAAGACAGTTTTCGGAAAAATACCGAATTTTCACCGATTTTCAGGAAAACACCAAAACGACTTTTCAAGGCGCTACAATCTTCCCCCCTTAAAGAAATTCGGTCCCCGAATTTAAAAATATAACTACGCGTACCTTCAAAGGGATGGGGATATTTCTTCCTCATCTCGCCCTCGGTCTCCCAGGTAACCTCCTCGCTGCTCGGGCTACGCCAAAGGACCTTGACGGTTGGTATAATCTTCGATCTCAACTTCTTCACCTGCCGATCCAGAATGGCCACCGGCTGCTCTGCAAACGAAAGGTCGCGCTCTAGCTGGACTGTCGTGTGCTGAATCGCATGCGAAGGGTCGTGAAGGTATTTGCGGAGCATCGAAACATGAAAGACGGGATGAACATCGGGAAAGCTGGGTGGAAGGGCCAAACGATATGCAACAACGCCAACATGCTCGAGGATCTCGAAGGGACCTATGAATCTAGGGCTAAGCTTCCCCTTTCGCCCAAAACGCATCACGCCCTTCATCGGAGAGACCCTCAGAAAAACATGATCGCCAACTGCGAACTCTAATCTGCGACGGCGCCTGTCCGCATACGATTTCTACCTGCTCTGAGCCGCTCTCATCCGGTCTCGGATCAACTGTATCTTCGCTGTCGTCTCCTCAACAAGCTGCGGCCCCAAAATACTGCTCTTGCTGAGCTCTGTCCAACAGACGGGCGATCTGCATCTCCTCCCATACAATGCCTCGAAAGGTGCCATCTGAATAGTATCCTGGAAGCTGTTGTTGTAGGAGAACTCCACTAGAGGTAAATGACGATCCCAGCTACCGCCGAAGTCTAAAACGCACGCTCTGAGCATGTCCTCGAGAGTCTGAATGGTCCGCTCTGACTTTCCATCGGTCTGCGGATGAAACGCTGTGCTGAAGCTCAAACGAGTGCCCAAAGCCTCTTGAAGCCTCTGCCAAAGTCGGCTGGTGAACTGGGTGCCTCGATCTGACATGATACAAGTCGGTATGCCATGCAACCGCACGATCTCGTCGATGTAAAGCTGGGCATACTGAGCGAAGCTGAAAGTCGTCTTCACTGGCAGGAAGTGAGCCGCTTTCGTCAATCGATCTACGATCACCCAGATGGAGTCATACCCTCGACTGGTCCTGGGTAGACCCACAACGAAATCCATTGAAATCTGCTCCCATTTCCACTCCAGAATGGGTAACGGCTGTAGCTCTCCTGCGGGCCTCTGGTGCTAGGCCTTGACTTGCTGGCAAGTCAGGCATCTCGATACAAGCTCCGCAATGTCCCTCTTCATCCCGTCCCACCAGTAGGTCTCTCTCATATCATGGTACATCTTGGTGGATCCGGGGTGGACACTATACACTGATCGGTGTGCCTCCTTAAGAATGTCGCGCCGTAATCCATCAGTATCTGGTACGCACAGTCTAGATCCATAGCGTAAAATCCCCTGATCGTCAATCACGAACTTGGAAAATCTGCCCTGTCCCATCTGTGCCATGATCTCTGAGCAACGGTCGTCACTGCGCTGTGCCTCATATATACGGTCAAGCAAATGTGGGCGTCCACGAACATGCGCGAGCTGTCCCCCTGTCTGAGTGAACTCGAACTCAACTCGGCTGTCGCATAACATCTGCCAATCTGCTGACGACTGTCTCTGCACTGCACGCAAAAAGGATAGACTACCCCCGGGCCTCCTACTCAACGCATCTGCCACCACATTCGCCTTGCCTGGGTGATATAAGATCTCGCAGTCGTAGTCTTTCACCAACTCCATCCAACGACGCTGTCTGAGGTTCAGGTCTCGCTGCTGAAATACGCATCCTAACCCCACTCGCGAAGCATCACAGTAGACCACAAATCCGCCTGATCCCGAAGGCAAAGATTATACCGGCGCCGTTGTCAAACAAGTCCGTAGCTGCTGAAAACTGCGCTCGCACTCTTCTGTCCAAACGAAAGGAACCCTCTTCCGGGTCAAACCGGTTAAAGGTGCAGCTATACGGGAGAAGTCCTGAACAAAACGCCTGTAGTAGCCTGCCAGGCCTAGAAAACTACGGTTCTCAGTAACCTTTGTAGGTCGGGGCCACTGCTGAACAGCCTCAATCTTCTTCTGGTCTACACATATGCCGTCTCTCATAACCACGTGACCCAAGAATCCGACGCTGTCCAGCCAGAATGCACACTTGGAGAAATTTGCGAACAGCCGGTGCTCCCTCAAAGTCTGTAACGTAATCCGCAAGTGCTGCTCGTGCTCCTCTCTGCTCCGGGAGTACACCAAGATATCGTCAATACACACAATGATGAACAAGTCAAGATACGGCCTGAATGTACGGTTCATCAAATCCATGAATGCTGCTGGGGCGTTGGTGAGTCCGAACGACATCACCAAAAACTCATAGTGGCCATAGCATGTACGGAAGGCTGTCTTCGGTATATCCTCCTGTCGGACTCGCAGCTGGTGGTATCCTGATCGTAAGTCGATCCTCGAAAAATATCCCGCACCCTGAAGCTGGTCGAACAAATCATCAATGCGTGGCAACGGATACCTGTTCCGAACGGTTACTTTGTTCAGCTGGCGGTAGTCGATGCATAAGCGCAAACTTCCATCATTCTTCTTGACAAACAGGACCGGAGCACCCCACGGAGAAACACTAGGTCGAATAAGCTCCTTATCTAACAAATCCTGCAACTGATCCTTCAGCTTTCGAAGCTCTGCCGGGGCTATCCGATAAGGCGGTATTGAAATAGATCCCGAGCCGGGAATCAAATCGATGCAGAACTCAACGTTGCGCTCAGGTGGTAGCCCAGGTAGCTCATCAGGGAAACATCCGGGAACTCACAAACAATCGGGACCCGGTCTAACGGAACCTCTGCAGCTCGAGTATCACAAATATACGCTAAGAATCCCTGACATCCCTTCCGCAAGAGCTGACCAGCGCGAATAGACGAAATCAAGCTGGGAAGGGTGACGCTGCGGTCTCCCTGAATAACAAGGACTGGCTCTCCCGGAAAGCTAAATCCGACTGCTTTCTCACGGCAGTCCACTCAAGCATAACATGTGGCTAGCCAATCCATGCCCAGAAGCACATCAAAGTCCAACATATCAAGGAGAATCAAATCAACCGATGAATCCCTCTCCCCGATACGAACGGAACACAATCGAAACACAAAACGAGCGACAAACGACTCGCCTACCGGGGTAATAACAACAAGCGGATGATCTAACGACGACGACTCACGGCCCAACATCGGTGCAAAGTGTGTAGAGGCGTACGAATGTGTGGAACCTGGGTCAAATAACACCCGTGCGTCGAAAGAACAAACTGGCAAGGTACCTGTCACAACGGCATTGGATGCCTGCGCATCCTGCGGTGTCAAAGAAAAAAACTCGGGCCTGTCCTCCACCGATAGCGGGCTAACCTCGACCTCGGCCTCTGCCTCCTCGTCCTCTCTGAACAGGACCGCCGCGTCCACGGCCTCTGGGTGCACTACTACAAAGAAGGGTTGCCCTTACGGATTTATCCGTAGGGGCAACCCACTGCCCCTACGGATATATACGTAGGGGCGAAAAAATACCCCGTAGGTGCAAAGGCCGCAGGTGCAAGTTGAGGCCCTGAACTTGCCCCTACGGTTAATTTCTTGTCCCTACGAATAAATGTGTAGGTCCAGTTTCCCCTACGGATTAAGCCGTAGGGTATAAGATTTTATATTATTTACGGTTTATTTTAATAAATTACTTGGCCCTACGGCTATACCCGTAGGGGCATGTACTGCCCCCTACGGACATATGGGTAGGTACGTTTCCGTAGGGGCATAAATTCAGGATTCCTGATATTTTGCCCCTACGGTTAACGCCGTAGGGGAGAGTCAGTGGCCCCTACGGATATAGCCGTAGGGGCTTTCCCAACCCCCTGGCACTGAGATCTGGGGGAAATATCAGTTACTGCTGATATTTTGCCCCTACGGACATATCCGTAGGGGTAGCATGTGTGCCTACGATTTAATCCGTAGGTACATATTATCTGAAATTTTTTTTAAAAAATGGGCTGCTTGATTTTTTCCCGCCTTGTGCACAATAATATATACATCAATCAAATCATATATTGCAGTATTCATAATCACATCTCACGCATATATATAATATACAAAAGAAACACAAAAACTGAATATGATATAAATACAAACCAATATCAATATCGTTTCAAAATGTAGTACAATGTGTATGATATAAATAAATACATGTTTCAAAAAAAAAGAACCAAAAATCTACCCTAGCTCGGTCCA
This sequence comes from Agapanthus africanus, assembly GCA_030015575.1. Lineage (NCBI taxonomy): Eukaryota > Viridiplantae > Streptophyta > Magnoliopsida > Asparagales > Amaryllidaceae > Agapanthus > Agapanthus africanus. The sequence goes on along the minus strand of CM057340.1, from coordinate 436,957,692 downwards.
GCTCCACCTCTGAATAACGATAGAATAACGCGCGCCTGCTCCTCGGTCAATAAACTCTGCAATTCGTCGCGAGCGGGAGTCTGAGTGGGCGGTGGAGCTACAGGAGCTGTCTGCGGAACCGCAGCCGATGTAGTGGCTTGCGGAGCCGCAGCCGAAGGAGATGCGTGTGGAGGCTCGGCCGATCTACCCTGTCGCGTCTGGATATAACGTGTGTAACAAGCGTGTAAGAACTGTTTATTATTCGAATTCGTATCATTATTAAGTTATTTCGAAACCCTGTTTGGATATCTAGTTTGGAAAAGCGTTGTTTATTTCAATTACATATGTATGTATGATTAATCAAACTTAAGTCTAAAACCAAATAAGCTCAAGATACGTACTAATTATGGATATGTTGATATGTATATAATATGAAATGGTATTTTACTATAAAGTAGTATACATACCAGCATCTCCTTCAACTCCTGAACGCTGGCCCTCAAGCTATCCAGTTTATGCTGGATACGTCGCTCACTGGAGACGGAGGAAGTAACCACCGGGGTGGAGTCCAACCTCATATGGGCCCTGCTAGAGCCCAGTCCTCGGCCTCTCTCCCAACCTCCGTGGTGCCGTCCGTGTGCGGCGTCCAGGACTGGGGTCAGCAGCCTCGAATGTTGCCTTCCCCCTACCAACTGTCAGAACATTATATTTAGCACATACTGGTCTATAAAATTGACAAGAAATACCAAAATCAACAAATTTAAAGCCTTACCTACAGAGATAGAAGATGTGCTCCTCTGGTATCTGCATGTATCAAAATTTGAATAATATTAATTAATTTCAGTACATACATACTAACAAGGTAAACTCGCATATAGCGCTGCTTACACATATGACAGGGAGTGAACAAGCTCTTGTAGATCATCAGGCGCAAATCTAATCTCATCAAGCAGCCCATGATAATGAGTTGGATGACTAAGAGCAAAAGGAATGTGTGTATATTTATGATATAGCATTCTAAATCAATATACATGCCCTATATAATATATAAACATACCTGGAGGAACGGGAGTGGCCTCTGTCCCTGATATGGACGTATCACCAACAACTAGACAATCAAACATTGACAATATAAGTAATTTTGACATAAAGAGGCATGGATATCTATAATATTACATTCAAAATGAATATTAGAGAGCGCACCTGCAATGAGAAGTGATAAAAGTATCACCCAACAAGAGTGTAATTTACAGAATCAGTTGAGACTCTTAAAAGTCATAGAAGAACCCGACCTGCACAAATCTGATGTATGCTTTCCATTGGACACTAAGAAGTCTCTAAAGGGAAAAGCCTATGTGAAAGCCATCATTAGTTCATATCAGAAGATTGATGCTGAAACAGAGAACGAGGAATGTCATTTTTTTCTTCTTCCGTCACATTACTGTCCTCTCCTTCTGCCACATTACTGTCTTCTCCTTCTTATTATGTGCGCGTGCAAATTCAATGACTATATTGAGAATATGGATTAATAGTGGGTAGGAAAAGTATTTCTCAAATGGCTTTTGCGTCTTAAAACCATAAACTACTAAGTAATGGCATACATAATTTTTTTAGTATAAAGGTTGTTATTTTAAGTTTTCCCTTATAGAGATATGATCTAACTGCATCTATAAACTATAAGTGTGCAGAAAATTATGATAAGAAACTATAAGAAAGGGTCTTAGCCATGCATAACCTTGAATCTACATACCAAAACATGCAAAAGCATGCACTTATTGTCACCTTACCTTGGAATATAAAATATCTTGGAAGACTATAAGCGAGCATTTAAATCTTGATAGCTTTTGACTTCAACATATATTTTTCTCAAGTACCATGAAATATACTTGCTCCGTATAAACCGTTTTCAGGAAGATGGATTAATAATGACAAATTATCCATTGTGGCTCACTAGGTTAGTATTTTCTCTTCTATTGACCATCTTGGTCATTATTAATCCATCTTCCTGAAAACGGTTTATACGGAGCAAGTATATTTCATGGTACTTGAGAAAAATATATGTTGAAGTCAAAAGCTATCAAGATTTAAATGCTCGCTTATAGTCTTCCAAGATATTTTATATTCCAAGGTAAGGTGACAATAAGTGCATGCTTTTGCATGTTTTGGTATGTAGATTCAAGGTTATGCATGGCTACGACCCTTTCTTATGGTTTCTTATCATAATTTTCTGCACACTTATAGTTTATAGATGCAGTTAGGATATACCCGTAGGTCCTTTGTTTATGGTTTTTAGACGCAAAAGCCATTTGAGAAATACTTTTCCAACCCACTATTAATCCATATTCTCAATATAGTCATTGAATTTGCACGCGCACATAATAAGAAGGAGAAGACAGTAATGTGGCAGAAGGAGAAGACAGTAATGTGGCGGAAGAAGAAAAAAATGACATTCCTCGTTCTCTGTTTCAGCATCAATCTTCTGATATGAACTAATGATGGCTTTCACATAGGCTTTTCCCTTTAGAGACTTCTTAGTGTCCAATGGAAAGCATACATCAGATTTGTGCAGGTCGGGTTCTTCTATGACTTTTAAGAGTCTCAACTGATTCTGTAAATTACACCCTAGTTGGGTGATACTTTTACCACTTCTCACTGCAGGTGCGCTCTATAATATCCATTTTGAATATCGATAATATTACATTCAAAATGGATATTAGAGAGCGCACCTGCAGTGAGAAGTGGTAAAAGTACCACCCAACTAGAGTGTAATTTACAGAATCAGTTGAGACTCTTGAAAGTCATAGAAGAACCCGACCTGCACAAATCTGATGTATGCTTTCCATTGGACACTAAGAAGTCTCTAAAGGGAAAAGCCTATGTGAAAGCCATCATTAGTTCATATCAGAAGATTGATGCTGAAACAGAGAACGAGGAATGTCATTTTTTTCTTCTTCTGCCACATTACTGTCTTCTCCTTGTTCTTCTGCCACATTATTGTCTTCTCCTTCTTATTATGTGCGCGTGCAAATTCAATGACTATATTGAGAATATGGATTAATAGTGGGTTGGAAAAGTATTTCTCAAATGGCTTTTGCGTCTAAAAACCATAAACTACTAACTAATGGCATACATAATTTTTTAGTATAAAGGTTGTTATTTTAAGTGCGCGTGCAAATTCAATGAAAGTTAGATTTGAGGATACCCATGTATGAGTTGTATTCTATATATGTGTGTTTCGATTTATGATTTCGCTTAAGTGTAGGGTTGTTTTTACTTAAATTTCAAATGTATATACATGCATACTGTCTTCTCCTTCTTCTTCTGCCACATTACTGTCTTCTCCTTCTTCTTCTGCCACATTACTGTCTTCTCCTTCTTATTATGTACAGTACTTCCACAAAATACGTGTTGTCATTTCTAAATGGAAGTTTCTCAGTGCCACCATAGTAGCAGAAGATGGAATTGTTTATCGCCACTAGATTATGCTAAGCCTCGGATAGATTAGGCAAACATGATCTAGAAGAATATAATTAGCAGAGGAAATATGCAAATAAACATGCATGCAAGCTGACATTAAAAGATTAATATAACAGAGATGTCTACTGATGATTTGTAAGATGTTATCGCAGGTAGGACAACTGCCAATTCTATGGCTTGTGGCCACCAGCGACTGCTTTCTCACCACAGTAAAAATAATGAGGGACTATAACATATCATGAATTCGATATGCACCGTGATTTCATAGCATATGTCTATTAACCTATAATGTATAAGTTCTCGGCGTTGATTGCAGAGGTGCATACAGTCTGAACTAGTAAATATACGTAAGAAGGAAAAAGAAGAAACGATTCATAAATATGGTTGGGCCAGAAACAGACTTAGTCACTGAATGACATATAACTGATATTCCTTGATGTAGAAATCAATACACCTTTGATAACAAACTCATTCTTTTTTGGGAGATATATGAATAACCGACTCTGACCCTCAGCATTCCATTGAACACATGGAAATCCATCGTATCTCATATCCAGCCACCTCACTTCACCGATCCTATGATCGCCCTCTTGAGGACGCACAGCCCTAGCCGCAGCCCCAGCCCAAACCCTAGCCTTAGGTGGTGGTGATGAATGTGAATCCTCATGTGATTTTGCATATTATTGCAAGAGCGTTAATGGGTTTTCAAGATTTGTACGTAGTCAAGAGCAATTGTGAGCAAGGAAAGTAAAAATAGTTTTGGAATTTTATCAAACGGTTGGTGAGCAAACTAGCAAAACGTTTTGAATGAAAATATAATGTAAAATAATTTCGAGAATCAAAAGTGATAAGCTTTGTTAATGATATGGGAGAGAAGCTTGCTTTTTCTTTTTTGTGAGAAATATTTTAGGTTTTTTTTCCTTATTTCTGTTACATCCTGACCGAAGAACTTTCACAATTGTTAAAATTCAACATTTTGGTCAGTCCTCTCCTTTATTAATATGCATGTGATGTGAGGGTTGGATTTAACACAGCAACTATTGTTCATCAATATATATTACCAAATAAAGCTCTTTATTGTTGGTTATGTTGGTTTCATCCTATTCTTGCCTCAATTTGGTGTAATTTGAAATGGCCCACGATTCTAGGGTTTGATATGGGATGGCAATAGAAAAGAGAATTTGTTCTCAAGTTATGATCGAATACCATAATAAATTGGGAGTTGGTTAGGATTGTGAAATTGTGAAAGTAGTTGCATTTTTTTCAAATATGATCTTGTGAAAATCGGATGAAATATTTAACATCATTTTGTTGTTATTTAGGATTAGCACCCTCTAAAGGATTTTAAGTTAAGATAATGGATATGGATCTTTTGTCAGGATAAAGAAGATCTGCACATGCATAAATACTAGTATAAGATAATTCAAAATTTGGGACAACGGATACATACCGCTAAAAGATATAAATCGAAAACCCAAACAATATTTTGTGATAAACTTAAGTGTTCTTGCAAACTAATACAAATCTTGTTAAAAATTTGATAAATTGACCTTCCCCTTCCCCAGCCCTAGCCCCAGCCCGCAGCCCCAGCCGCACCCCCAATAAAAAATTTGATAAATTGACCCTTCCCCTTCCCCGACCCCGACCCTAACCCTACCCCGACCCCGAACCCGACCCCGCAGCCCAGCCCCTGCCCCAACCCTAACCCGACCCCGACTGCGACCGCGACCCCAGCCTAACCCCAACTCGCGCGCCATGAACCTTAAGCCCAAAATAATCCAATAAATTCTTTAACTTACCTCGAGATTTACTCACCTGAACGGCTGCTGGGGCAGGGGTGACGATCTGAACGGCGGTGGCGACGACCTTAACCGCGGTGGCGACGAAACCGGCGGTGGCCACGAGGAGAACAACCTTGGCGGCGACGGCGTGGCGCATTGGGGGCTTATTTTCGCGCCCGATCGAGAGAGAAAGAGGGAAATGAGCGTAGGCGATCGAGATCTGGGATTTTATTAAATCGATATTTACTTGCCCCTACGGATATATCCGTAGGTCCTTTATTTGCGGCTCCGTAGGGGCAAACACCTAATTAAGAATTAATATTTTTATTCTTGGACGTCTTTGCCCGTAGGGGCAACCTTTTAGCCCTACGGATATATCCGTAGGGCCAAGTTATTTCTGCCCCTACGGATTAAACTATCCGTAGGGGCAACCCCCTATTTTACTAGTGGTGCACCTAACTGGCGTGGAGCATCGCCTGTGGTAGGAAGTAGGGCTCTCTGAGGAGGGGGTGGTGATGGTGGTAGGGTCACATGCGGAACTGTCGCTGCTCCCTGTCGTCTCGTCGGACAGTCTCTGACAAGATGGTGCGGACTCCCGCACCCAAAACACCCTGGCGACGGTTGCTGTCCCTGGGGATAAGAACCATATAACTGTCCCCGTCCAAATCCTCTGCCAGGCCTATCTTTCGGAAAGAATCTGGCGCGCTGCCTCTGAGACGGTACATCGGTGCGAATCATCTTCGGCCCAGAAACGGCCGAAGTCTGTGATATGCGTGCCTCCATCCGTAATGCCATATCCATAGCAGCTGAATAAGTGTCGTAGTGCTGGGCGCCAATGGCAAGATATAGCTGGGCATCAAGTCCCTGTACGAACCGCTTCAACATCTTCTCTTCGGTATCCACCAAATACGGAGCATATCGGGATAACTGTGTAAACTGGATTTCATACTCAGACACCGTCATCCCAGGTGTCTTGACTAAGGCCTCGAAGCTACGAGCTCTAGCGTCACGAACGCTCTCTGGGAGGAAACGAGCTAGAAAGACCGCTGTAAACTCGGCCCAAGTCATAGGCGGTAGACCTGCAGCTCGACCTCTCAAGACTGACTCCCACCATGTCTGCACGAGACCCTCTAGACGGAAACTTGCAAGCTCTACCCATCGATCATCCGAACATCTCAGCGAACGGCAGATCCTGGCTAAACTGTCAAGGAACGTCTGTGGGTCCTCCGCTGCCTCGGTGCCGGTGAATACTGGGGGTCTCAGCCTCATGAAATCCTGTAGTGAAACCGGGATGGTCACAGCTGTAGTAGTAGGAGCAGGTATCATAGCAGTCTGGGATGTAGTAGGTGCGTCATCCGGCCTCGGTGTACGACTGGCTGCAACTAGGGATCCTACCATCTGACGTAGCTCCTGCATGCCCCCCATCATCTGTCGCAACTCCTCCATACCAGTCTCGAGCCTATCCATACAGCCTGGGGAAGGTGGATCGGTCTGTCCCTGAGGCGTAGGTATACCACCCTGCTCGGTCCTCGTCTCGGACGAGCCAGCTCGAATCTCGTCTCGGGCGGCAGCCCTCTGCGCTCTCATAGCCTTCGGTGGCATAGTGGCTGTTCTGAGAACAGGATGATAAGAACAGTGCAATAGAATCATAGGATACACGGAATTGAAGAAGGAATTTCAAGCAAGTATATCCTAAAGTCACTTAGGCGGAGTACCGTAGCGCAAGTATGCCGCGGACATACACACGCTACGTTACCCTACTTAAGTCACTTACTCCATCTACCAAGGGTCATCCTACACTCAAAAAGGTAAAACCTTTCGCTCTGATACCAACTTTGTCATGACCCGCAGGGTACGGAACGTGACTGGCACTTAAGTTTACGAAACGTCTCAAGACTTCCGTAAAATAAGTAAGCCAAAGCCCAGAAACCAAAACCAAATAAGCAAAAGAGTGAAGAGAACCCAATCAATTGAAAGCGAGTTTATCAAATAAGTCATATAAAACCTTTTTAAAAACAATATCAATTTTTCCGAAAATTTCGGCAGAGTCTCCTTTGTAAATACTGGCCCCCAAAATGGGTACAACAAGAATATATATGAATCCAACAAATAATGCTTCCCCAAGCGGGAGCTAGCTCTTCGCCACAAGGCGGTCACAAATCCCACGCAATATAAAGCAACAACATGCGAAATAATCATAAGGAAGCATGAGAAAAACAGCATGTCGACTCAAGTGAGCTCGACCCCAAAATACAGCATAAAAAGTCCACAAATCTCACAGTCTCATCTCTAGGTCAATATACAACAATATTGGTAGATACCGTAGATGGAGTACACTAGATACAAGGAATATACAAGGTGGTACAAAATAATAATATAACCCACCTAAGAGCAAAACCTCGAGTCCAGGCAAAAGAGGCAAAAGAAGCAAGTGCGCCCGCCGCTACTGTACTGACGGAGCGGACCTGCAAAAGGCTGTGGCACAACGGGGGTGAGTTGCCAACTCGTGAGTAATAAATAACATCTACACAGGCTATCGAAAGCATGCACACAAGCATCCTAGCATCTAAAATACAGGTAAGGCAGGACATAATAGCAGGTATGTATGCAATATGAATATACTAGCAGGTATGAATGCAATGCGAATCAACTCATGATCTGAATGTGTAATTATAAGAATCATGTTTTTCCCTTAGGAATCTACCAATAGAATCAACAAGAACCTGTGTCCAGCAACGACACCTCAAAACTATCACAAATCTCATATATCCATGTCATAGTATCTCTGGCCTCAGCCATCCGGCTGACCCAGCTCAATATCAAAATCTCATCATCTCGCGGCCACGGTCGGTATCCTCTGGATATCCGCCGTGCAAAACAGTCACCGGTAGGTAATCCGTCCCCTGCCAGGCTCAACGTCAACACCATATTCCTCTTGCCCCGGGGTACCTTACCGGGCCCACCATGTACCCGTGACGGTTCCTCCACTCCTCGACACGGATCTCAAAAACCACAGCAAACTCATGGTGGACGACACTTACATCACTAGAAAACCGCAATTTATATATTTTAAAAATATAATAAGTTTAGAAATTTTGCGGCTTTCTCCCGAAATCCAGAAATATCATAAAATCTCAAGAAATCCTCATGAGTGCATATGTCAATGATAATGGATGCATATGGTATCAATAATCAAGTTGCGATGTGTGATTAATAGATTAGGCATGAACAAATAATATGATAAAGTACATGCATATGAATAGCAATCCTATGATTTCATTTTAAGGAATTAAAGCAATAGCGCAAGTTTAAGTATCAATTATAGTAAAAGTTGTCAATTTAAAGGTTATCTTGTGTGGTGGCATGGCAATTACCAGGGTGTGTGTGTAAGTATGAATAGTGCTCGTGCTGCATATAACAACCCTGGCAATGGTGCAGGTGTCCTATTAAATGGTTTCGTATATGTATGTCAATATAGGGCATGAATGTAGCAATTAATCATACAAGTATTACACCCCTAATTACTAACATTACTAAGAATCTTTTTAAGGTACTAAAACTATCGGGCGACTTGCGCCATCCAACGATAGTCCCCCGTAGATGTTACATCTACTCACAGAAATCCTCAGCTAGCTACGTCCGATCACCGCTTTCCCTTTTCGTGCCGCATCCGAAGCCTCCGCGACCGAACCTGGAATTTACATCAATACAAGACATAAGGTTACATATCATGAAACGACGCAAATCCTGAACGAGAATATCTACGTTCACAAGCTAGGCACAACGTGCACAAGGTGTGCGGAACACACACGAAAACCGCAAAAACTAACTAGAATCGCCGATTTGGTCGCCCGGTAAAGCTAAAACCTGATCACTCAAAAATCCGCACTCACACATCCTAAATGTCGTAGGATATGTTGAAAATATAATCAAGTTATCATAATAATCCATCACATAATTTCATAAAAAAAAAACTAGTAAGCATTTACATTCCAAAATCGGTGCAAACATCACCGATTTGCGATAAAGTGCACAAAACATCGCGCAACCACCCAAGTCAACCATAGATAGCCACTACACTAATTTCCAACACGCTAGCAATGCTTCAAAACCAAATTTCCATAAGCAACCCTTTCTTGATTTTTATAAATAGCAATTGCAATCAAAATTTCACACTAAAATAACTTAGATTAGCATAATTTGAAGCCACATAAGCAAAGTAACCCCATTGATTAGGTTAGTAAAACACTAGATAGCAAAATAAATTAATTAACCCAATAATGGTTTTCTAAACCCTAATTAAAATTTCAACCCATGAACTTTTAAAACCTAGACTAGAAATTAACACTAATATTTACACTAAAACAACTCAATTAAAGAAATCTAACCAAAAGAATTTAAATGGGTAAGGATTATACCTCTAGATCTAGAGATCTAGCAAGAAATTTTAACTCCAAATATGGTCTCCTAGCATCCAAGATCCATGCAAGAAAGGTTAAGAAGAATGGATGAAGGATTTGGTTTGAATTTTGAATAAATTGTGGATTTTTGGAGCAAATTTTGGATGAACTTTGATGGAAGAAGAGTGGAGATTTGGGGCTGTTTTTTCTGCAGGAATTCAGCAGTGAGGGAGTGTGGAGAAGTGTGGGGAAGTGGGGAAAAAAAGTCCAAGTCAACCCTCTCATATTACCATAATACCCTTACCCTTTAAATATATATATATAACCATTTTTAACCCATTTCTCACATGATTTAAGGTCAAAAGGAGGGAAAGAAAATTCTTGGGCTGATACAACAGTGTGGGGCTGGCCAAGGAGAGTAAGGGTGAGTGTAAGAGACTTTACAAAAAAATTCTATGCAAAAAGACCCCCTACAAGTCCAAAATTGCAAGTTTTAGCTTAAATTCAATAAATTTCGTTTTCCATAATAAAAATTAGTTAAAACTTAAAATTGTTAGTTATATGTATGCCCTAGAGGCCATTACTGTACATAGGATGTATATTGTAGTGGATGCTGGGACATATATAGGAAGGACTTTCTTGCTCGACATGATAGTACGCTATCTGGTTGCACTTTATCTTAACATATATACTTTCTGTCTCTCTGATTACATGTTGATAAAGCCCATAGGATGTGTACTCGACTTCCAGGACTATGATGTAGATCATACTAGTGGGGCCTGGGTAGTCCAAGAGTACATCCTTGAAATGTTCCTAGTCGAGGGAATATCGTGACGGGGCATCGATATTCCAGAGTAGACTAGCGCATATCTTCTCGACCCATGCGATGGGCGATGGATGATCCCATATCCATTGGTGTTTGACATCGAAGATGGTATGCGGGTGCTCAGTGGAGACTGGGTACACTGAACGGACTCGCCGAGAACTCCCAGATGGTATTATACCTCACGTCAGATGGCAGTTCTCTGGTGACACTGGTACAGCTTAGTCTGTTGACCCGAGATCGTCATAGAGTCTTGTGTGTCTCCCACTGTGCTTTGATTTCCATCCTACCACGGCTCTACTGAGTTGTGCAAACAGGTGGTTTTTGGGTACAGTCCCGATTCACATGGAGGCAATGAGCGATAGGAGGGGATTCGTCTCTCCCGGTATTGGGGCTTGATGTTGTGCTATGCTCGACTGGCCATAACAGGAAATCCCTGGCCAGGGTTGCAGTGATATACTGGTAAGAGTTATCAGTAGTTTCACGAATGTTATGGACCTCAAGTCGGCATGACTTATCGAGCTACTGGGGTCTGACGTTTACCACCCCTAGGCGAGATATGCGACATATCAGACGAACAGACCGGACCGTACGGTAGTGTTACTGGTCGGATTCACTGGAGTGTGAGCGGGCTTGCTCGTCGATCTTCAGATCGCTCAATACCCGGGTGGCCGTTACGTTTAGCAGACCGCTTGCGGCTTGTGGGTGTTTGATATGATCATCGCCTGCTGCCGGCGTATTGACGAGTCTTTAGAGTCCTACACAGAGGTTTCCTGGCTCAAGCGAAACGAAATAGGAGTGCATATGAGATATGTGCGGGACCGAGAATAATGCGTGTATGTGATACCGTGTTTGATTCTCGCGATCAATGTATCGAATGGTTATATGCGATATAACCTAGTTATCGAATCAAGGATTGATTCGATAAGCCGACACATTGAATACTAGCCGGTTATATGCGATATGACCGGATCGTTAAATCAAGTGTTGATTTAATGATTTAATACATAATTATATATTTGATATATTACTTTGCATTAACTAGTATCGGTTCACTTTAAATGGATTTTCTCACGCGGATGTGCACATTGTATATTCGATATAGTTTTGTGCACATGATTGTATCATGTTTGATGATACATTCTTGCTTGGTTTTGTGTAAAGTGTTAAACCATGGTTAATTGGTGATTAGGGTTTCTTTTTCATTTACTTAATCATTTATTTATTCCTTTTATTTATTTTGGAAAAAGGAAAGATAAAGAGATAAGAATGGTTGCTAGATTTGTTTTTATTTGAAAGCTTCTTGAAGCTTTGACCTTAGTCCACCATTCTTGTCTTTTATCTAACCCTAACCACTATCTAACCTAAGTTAAGTCTCTACACTAAACCATGGTCAATGATATGATAAGTATTGTATTTTATTTTCTATTTTAGTTGATGTTATCATATCATCTTCTTCTTCTTCATCTTCTTCTTCCATGGATGTAGCTTGCTACTCCAATGGCAAGTGTTTAAAAAGTGTGAGAAATCCAAAACTAAAGTTTACCCACTTCCTATTTCTTCATCCTCTATCTATTGCCAAGTAGTATAGGGTGTTTCCTTCACAAGTTTTCCAAGCTTGATGAAGTTGGAGCTTGTTCTTGCGATATCTCGACGTAGATCATCTTCGGCATTGAACCGACGATCAAGCTCGCCCATTCTTCGATGATACCGATACTTGAGTTCCGGATTCATTTTGGACAGCCGAGGGGACTTCGTTGCGGAGCCGTGGAGGTGGTGGACCGGATCTACAAAGGTTGTATGTCCGTTCCCTTAGTTAAATTGTTAACTAGTTTATGTTTCGCCTAAATATCTAGTAAACGATCCGTAGTCGGGTTTGTAGGCACCCGTAAAATTTTATTTGTGCATGTTTGGTCACTTGTGAAACTTAACTAGAGTGCCTAGGAACCCTACAGTGGTATCAGAGCCTAGCTAGAGCCTTAGGCGAAGTCCAGACGCGATTTGAAGTCCGATCGAACCGAAACCCTACCCGGAAAATTGCTCTCTGTACAATTTTTAAAACCAGGGATTTTTCAGTATTAAAAATATCCAGAAAAACATGCAGGAAAATATAAGAGTAACTGTGCAATTCGTAGTCCTAACTCAATTAAAGCGCCGCGCTTCCGCGGCACGAGCATGGCTCGTGCGGCGCAAGCGCGGCAAGTTTGTCGTTTTCTGATGTCGAGTTTGCACAGTAACTCCTATTTAGCTGTATTGGTTTTCCTGGGAATTTTTGATATTTTTTCTAGAGTTAAATTTTTCTGAGTTGATTTGGGGATTCGGTATTTCGATCGGGGTATCAAATTTTGTCTGTGTGGATTTCCGGATAAATTTGAGAATATGTTAAAACGTTCGACCGGATATAAATACCCAACTTTTCTCCTGTCGGGAAATTTCCAAGTGTTGGATTTTTCCGTAGTTTAACGACGTTCTAAGTAGTGCAAGTAACGCGATGGTCCCTCTAGAAGACACAAACCTTAACAACCTTAACTCGATTATGTGACCGTCTTGAACTGCCCTTTGAACCTTCGGGTTTGGGGCAGTACGGCGTGCCACATGTGAGGCGTTGGCTTGACCCTTCTACGGCTGGACCGTTGGTACTGAGGTACGAACTGAATGTTGTTAGACTTATTTCATGTGTTGATCTGTTTCGGGAAAACTTGGGTGTTCGATTGTTCGATCGAAAAGTTTAACATTTTCTGTTTATCTGGAATGGGATACAATAATTGGAATTCACAAGTAGTTATGTGATAACTAAATGAATGTTATAAACATAGCAGTTTAGTCTCACTTGATCGGTTGCCACGGAATTTTGATGTGATCAAAAGTCCGTCGCAATCACGTAGCATACGCGGATACTCGCCGGGTAAACTTAATAGACAGCCTCGCTCCATAGCCCCGACCAAGTGACTGTAGGAGAACCCCGTCGCCGAAAGCATCCGTTCGGGTGCTCGCGGTAGCGGTGTTCCGCCTTGGTGCACTTCGTCGACGGTATCGGGGGTGCGGCCGCCTACTGAAGTTTGCGACGAGCATTCGATCAGGATGTCGGGAATCTTGTTGAATTGCCCGACTTGGTATTGAAAAGTGTTTTCGATAATGAGACTAAAATGCGGGGTTTATAATTGTTAGGCATGCGATGTCTAAGTAATTCATTTGGTCAGGCATGCGATGTCTGAAGAGATTGCGGATTCCAACTGTTGTAGTTTTACACTTTCTTTTCTGTGACCGTAAGTGTAATATGTTATATCGCCGGTTTCGTTGCTATATGTCAACGACAATTGGGATGGACATATTTACTTACGTTGATGACATGTGATGTTATGTGTTGCTGGATATGTTATATTGGATCGTCGTGTTTGAATAGCCGGGGGTTTTTATGTAAGATGAGTGTTTTTCATTTTCATTCATGTAAAAACTTGTATGTAATATTCTTTTATTGGGGCGCTTCCAGGTTGCGGAAGTAGTCACCATTTGTATATTATTTACTTTTCTGCACTAGGATAGACCCAAGGAGGGGAGCACAAGTAACCGGGTTTTGGGGTCCAGTGGGAGACCAACTCGAGGAGTCGAGTCCGGGTTTCCTAACCCTAGAATTGGCAGGGTTGCTTGCCGCTCTCGTAGGGGTCTAGGGGTGTGGGATTGGCTATTCATCACGACCGTGGAATCCGTATTTTATACTGGCTCGTATTGAAAACACGGACGTCCTAGTATATCCAATATTTCATATGTTTCTTCTGCTGTGTTTTATCTGTGATCATGCGATGTTCTGTGTTCTGTGACAGGTATTATATATAGTATATATGATATATTATATAGACGTTGCTTATGTTTTACACCCGCGCTAGCCCTGCCTCGCTCTGGCGTTAGTTACCTAACCTAACGGTGCAGACGGGACATCGAGGCGAATGCGGATGGCATAAGTGTACGTCATATCTATCTGTGATGTTTAGGTAACTTAAAATGATGGGATATTCATTAATGAGATTAATGAAAGAAAATAAACCTAATTGATGTTGTGGAATCGAATTTCAAAATAAAACAGGTAGCTACAGTTCTTGCTTTGCATCGCGGTGTTCATTATAGAACATCCTGCACCTTATTCGATGAGGAAAGGACCGAGATCCCTTCACCGGGAGTGACTCCTTTAGCAATAACTGGCAGATGCTACAACCCTCGGTTTGTCTTTGATCGCTTCTATAGTTTCCGCTTTGCACAGTGATATATATGATATATCCCGCACCTCATTCGACGAGGAAAGGGCCGACGATCCCTTCACCGGGAGTGACCCCTTTAGCAAAACTAGAAAAGCTTCAAAAACATTCCATTTAAAAACCATTTGATTCCGCAACGAGATCAAGTTCAAAGCGTTAAAGGTTTTCATAAAAACCAGCCGCAACCCTCCGTCATTTTAGGAAGTAGAGTACTTAGTATTCGTGTTGTGTTTGTTGACCATAGTCAAGGCACAGTGTACGGTAGCTAAGTGATGTCTTCCTACACCGCATATGATGCGATTAATTAGGACAGTCGCGTGACTTTGTTGACCTTAGTTAAGGGTCATGTGGGTGGGTCTAATTAATCACGAAATAACGGGTAGAACTTGACTAGTACTTATGATTTGTTGACCATAGTTAAGGTCATAGGTGCTAGGGGTAAAAATATTATCGGGAATTTCAAGTGTTGAAATTTGCAATGAGATTGCATACCTTCTATGAGATAGTTGGATCCCGATACCCGCTGCGAGTAAGAGTTACTCCTGGGAGAGTTTTATACATTACAATTAGCCGATCAAGTAGGTGTCTAGAAAGGTGTCAACGGGGTTACGCCTCTGGAAAAACGAGGTTTACATTAATTAGGTTCGTGCGAAAGCACGGGGGACCTCCCTCAAAGTACCGACACTGGCCTGGCTGAAAGATTGGCGAACTTGTAGTGTGTAATTAATCCCGGCTAGTCTTTCCTTTTAGGGTTTGAAGGAAGATTTGATAAAAACAGTGGGAGCCATCCTGATTAGATAAAATATATAACCAATCTTTTCTTGAAAGAGCGCACGCTGAGTGTTTTCTTCTCTCTCTCTCCAGGTAGCGACCATATCACGCCTTAATCAAGATAATAATACGGATTATTGACCGAACCCGCTTGTTATACTGAGCTGGGGAACGTTGGTCCCGCTCCAACTTATAATTGTTATAAGACAGAGCAGGAAATTAGGGAATACCAGAATTCCTATGCCGCCCAAACGAAGACAGTGCATATGATGCATCTCCTTCGAGTGTGTTCATTACAAAGAACTGTTTCTCAGTGTCCTCTGCATCCTGGGTATATGATACCGGATCAGGATCCCAGATATGTAATCTGTTACATAGGGCTACAAAAAGGTAGAAAAACTGAGAACGGGTGATAAGTTTCATGAGACAGAAACCGGGGCAAGTGTTGCAGCCAAGTCTGTTGGTCACTGTCACCCTGTATTACCAATACATTGATTCTGAACAAATGTTATTAGATACCGAACCTGATATACAAAATCATATCAGTCTCTTTATAAGTAAAGAAATGATAAAATTTTGTATAGTTGGATAATGTTTTGAACATTTCCTATATCAAAAGTTGATCGGTTCAGGCACGTTATCTAAAAGCGTTGATGTTCTAAATCAAACTACAGTTCTTAGTATACGGAACACACACAAGAGGAAGAGTTCAGAAATGAACGGATTCTTCTTGAGGTATTGTAGACTAGGTCAGATCAATGCGACCCGACTGGCTGAAGTTACATTTAGATGTATATTTAAATCGTTTTGAATTTACATCCTGTGCAACTCGCCAATCATGTCACAAAGATAAGAAGACCATAGCTCTGTTTATTGGAAACAGAGAAAGAGTTAGTGAACTCTTGGGATGATACATGTTGATGTATGTAAGGTCCCCTGTCTACACATGCCAGGACTGGTTCTTTATACTTCATTATGTTCTTTGATGATCTCTTCAGATTCAGACATATGTTCTTGTTGAAACATTAGTCCGAACCTTTTGAGATATTCACAGAATATAAGTTAGAAGTAGAGAACCAAAATACGGGTATAAGTATTATATCCTTTGATGTGATCAAGGAGGAGAATACTTGAGCATGGAATTCCTGGACTATTCTAAAGGAGAATGAGATTCTCTCTCAGCATTACTCCTCCGAATACACCATAACACGATGGTATATCGGGGCGGAGCAATCGCACCCTATATGATATGGTGTGCTCTATGATGAGTACTACTGAGTTACCTTTTTCCTTTTGGGAGTTATGCACTTATGAAGTTGCATACCTATTGAATTAGGTTCGAATCAAATCATTGCCTACCACTCCATATAAGATATGGTATGGGAAGAACCTATCTCTTAAGTAAGTTAAGATTTGGGATTGTCCGGCCTATGTCAAAAGCAAAATCCGGACAAGATCGAGGCAAGATCAGTTCTGTAGAACTGGAAAGGTTCCAGCTGTACAAAACTGCTAATGATTTGGTACAACCAAAGGATTCAATAGTTTCCGACGAACCTCAGCCTCTCCGCCGATCTGGTAAGGTTCCTCACCCACCTGAGAGATACCTCAGTTTCTCGATGACAGTGGGAGCAAGGATTGCATCATGAGATGATGACCCAACTAGTTTCGAGCAGGCCATCGAGAGTAGGGACTCTGTAAGAATGGCTGGATGCTTAGCGGTCTGAGATGGAATCCATATACACCAACAAAGTATGGACTTTGGTTGCTATATCTGAAGGGTTAAATCCCCATCAGGAGCAAGTATATCTTGAGAAGATTACTTGGTGTACATGGAAAAGTTGAGACTTTCAAAGCTAGACTTGTTAAAGGTTTTCGTCATCGACCAGGTGTGGATAATGATGAAACCTTTTTCCAGTAGCTATGCTTAAGTCTATCCAGATCCTACTTACCACGGCTACATACCATGACTACGATATCTGGCGGTTGGGTGCCATGACTGCTTTTCTAAATACTGATTTAGAAGAGAACGTCTATAAGAACACAGCCAGAGGTCTTCGTAAACAGTGGGAGCAGCGGAAATGTGTGCAAGTTGCTTTACATAATAAAGCAGGCATCGCGGAGTTGGAACGTCTGTTTTGATGTGATAGTCAAAGTGTTTGACTTCATCAAAATGGTAGACGAACCTTGTATATACAAAAGGGTAGTAGAGAGTAAGGTGGTCATCTTCGTATTGTACGTAGACAACATACTCTTAATAGGAAAAGAGTTTCCTATACTACGATCGGTCAATCTCCTTTTATCACTAGGATTCCCCAAATAGGATCAAAGTGATACCTCCTAAATCCTGAGTTTTCATCTATGAGATAGATGTAATTGGATGTTAGGATTCTCACTAGATGTAGTGAGATGGTATCAATCAATCCTGGGGAGAATCACTGGAAGTGTTCCAGAGTGATAAAGACGACTGAATGTCAGTCACAGGCACTGTCTTTACCCTCAGTAAAGGGACGGTATGTTGGAAGAGTTCCAAGCTTAATACCGTGGCAAACTAGAAGATAAAGGCTGGTAACATCGCTATTAAAGATACTACCAAAGAGGCTGTTTGGGTGTATATTGGTTCATAAGATGAACTAGGTTCCTGCCATTGTATGACAATGGAAGCGTGGCTTCGACCCTGGAACCCTGGTCCCATCAGTGACCCAGACAAATTCTGAGGCAGCATCACCTGATCATGGAGATAGTTGATCTCCAGGGTGATCGAGGTTAGGAGAGTAGACACAGAGGACAACACGGCGGATCCACTCACGAAGGCCCTTTTTCCCAAAGAGAGACAATTTAGGGGATGGTTGAGTATGTGATACTGCAACCACTGCTACAGATGGCCCTAGTGCAAGTGGGAGATTGTTAGTTATATGTATGCCCTAGAGGCCATTACTGTACATAGGATGTATATTGTAGTGGATGCTGGGACATATATAGGAAGGACTTTCTTGCTCGACATGATAGTACGCTATCTGGTTGCACTTTATCTTAACATATATACTTTCTGTCTCTCTGATTACATGTTGATAAAGCCCATAGGATGTGTACTCGACTTCCAGGACTATGATGTAGATCATACTAGTGGGGCCTGGGTAGTCCAAGAGTACATCCTTGAAATGTTCCTAGTCGAGGGAATATCGAGACGGGGCATCGATATTCCAGAGTAGACTAGCGCATATCTTCTCGACCCATGCGATGGGCGATGGATGATCCCATATCCATTGGTGTTTGACATCGAAGATGGTATGCGGGTGCTCAGTGGAGACTGGGTACACTGAACGGACTCGCCGAGAACTCCCAGATGGTATTATACCTCACGTCAGATGGCAGTTCTCTGGTGACACTGGTACAGCTTAGTCTGTTGACCCGAGATCGTCATAGAGTCTTGTGTGTCTCCCACTGTGCTTTGATTTCCACCCTACCACGGCTCTACTGAGTTGTGCAAACAGGTGGTTTTTGGGTACAGTCCCGATTCACATGGAGGCAATGAGCGATAGGAGGGGATTCGTCTCTCCCGGTATTGGGGGTTGATGTTGTGCTATGCTCGACTGGCCATAACAGGAAATCCCTGGCCAGGGTTGCAGTGATATACTGGTAAGAGTTATCAGTAGTTTCACGAATGTTATGGACCTCAAGTCGGCATGACTTATCGAGCTACTGGGGTCTGACGTTTACCACCCCTAGGCGAGATATGCGACATATCAGACGAACAGACCGGACCGTACGGTAGTGTTACTGGTCGGATTCACTGGAGTGTGAGCGGGCTTGCTCGTCGATCTTCAGATCGCTCAATACCCGGGTGGCCGTTACGTTTAGCAGACCGCTTGCGGCTTGTGGGTGTTTGATATGATCATCGCCTGCTGCCGGCGTATTGACGAGTCTTTAGAGTCCTACACAGAGGTTTCCTGGCTCAAGCGAAACGAAATAGGAGTGCATATGAGATATGTGCGGGACCGAGAATAATGCGTGTATGTGATACCGTGTTTGATTCTCGCGATCAATGTATCGAATGGTTATATGCGATATAACCTAGTTATCGAATCAAGGATTGATTCGATAAGCCGACACATTGAATACTAGCCGGTTATATGCGATATGACCGGATCGTTAAATCAAGTGTTGATTTAATGATTTAATACATAATTATATATTTGATATATTACTTTGCATTAACTAGTATCGGTTCACTTTAAATGGATTTTCTCACGCGGATGTGCACATTGTATATTCGATATAGTTTTGTGCACATGATTGTATCATGTTTGATGATACATTCTTGCTTGGTTTTGTGTAAAGTGTTAAACCATGGTTAATTGGTGATTAGGGTTTCTTTTTCATTTACTTAATCATTTATTTATTCCTTTTATTTATTTTGGAAAAAGGAAAGATAAAGAGATAAGAATGGTTGCTAGATTTGTTTTTATTTGAAAGCTTCTTGAAGCTTTGACCTTAGTCCACCATTCTTGTCTTTTATCTAACCCTAACCACTATCTAACCTAAGTTAAGTCTCTACACTAAACCATGGTCAATGATATGATAAGTATTGTATTTTATTTTCTATTTTAGTTGATGTTATCATATCATCTTCTTCTTCTTCATCTTCTTCTTCCATGGATGTAGCTTGCTACTCCAATGGCAAGTGTTGAAAAAGTGTGAGAAATCCAAAACTAAAGTTTACCCACTTCCTATTTCTTCATCCTCTATCTATTGCCAAGTAGTATAGGGTGTTTCCTTCACAAGTTTTCCAAGCTTGATGAAGTTGGAGCTTGTTCTTGCGATATCTCGACGTAGATCATCTTCGGCATTGAACCGACGATCAAGCTCGCCCATTCTTCGATGATACCGATACTTGAGTTCCGGATTCATTTTGGACAGCCGAGGGGACTTCGTTGCGGAGCCGTGGAGGTGGTGGACCGGATCTACAAAGGTTGTATGTCCGTTCCCTTAGTTAAATTGTTAACTAGTTTATGTTTCGCCTAAATATCTAGTAAACGATCCGTAGTCGGGTTTGTAGGCACCCGTAAAATTTTATTTGTGCATGTTTGGTCACTTGTGAAACTTAACTAGAGTGCCTAGGAACCCTACAAAAATAAAATACTAAAAATTTATGTTACAACTAGATTTTAATTAACATGATTTTAAAGCTTAAATTTAGCCCATTTAAATTTGTATTTATCGCTAATTTAATGTATTTTCTTACCGGCTTAAAATAATATTAAAAAATTGAAAAATAGGGAAAATTTTTTAAATGAACAAAAATTAATAATTAACTCATTAGCTACTAAAAACTAGCAATTACCTATCCAAATTAGGTATAATTAGTCCTAAACTGCAAAATAACAAAAAAGACAGTTTTCGGAAAAATACCGAATTTTCACCGATTTTCAGGAAAACACCAAAACGACTTTTCAAGGCGCTACACCATTCTTGCTCGACATGATAGTACGCTATCTGGTTGCTCTTTATCTTAACATGTATACTTTCTGTCTCTCTGATTACATGTTGATAAAGCCCTCAGGATGTGTACTCGACTTCCAGGACTATGATGCAGATCATACTAGTGGGGCTTGGGTAGTCCATGAGTACATCCTTCAATGTTCCTAGTCGTGGGAATATCGAGACGGGGCATCGATATTCCAGAGTAGACTAGCGTATATCTTCTCGACCCATGTGATGGGCGATGGATGATCCCATATCCATTGGTGTTTGACATCAGAGATGGTATGCGGGTGCTCAGTGGAGACTGGGTACACTGAACGGACTCGCCGAGAACTCCCAGATGGTATTATGCCTCACGTCAGATGGCAGTTCTCTGGTGACACTGGTACAGCTTAGTCTGTTGACCCGAGATCGTCATAGAGTCTTGTGTGCTTTGATTTCCACCCTACCACGGCTCTACTGAGTCGTGCAAACAGGTGGTTTTTGGGTACAGTCCCGATTCACATGGAGGCAATGAACGATAGGAGGAGATTCGTCTCTCCCGGTATTGGGGTTGATGTTGCGCTATGCACGACTGGCCATAACAGGAAATCTCTGGCCAGGGTTGCAGTGATATACTAGTAAGAGTTATCAGTAGTTTCATGAATGTTATGGACCCTACGTCGGCATGACTTATCAAGCTACTGGGGTCTGACGTTTACCACCCCTAGGCGAGATATGCAACATATCAGACGAACAGACCGGACTGTACGGTAAGTGTTACTGGTTGGATTCACAGGAGTGTGAGCGGGCTTGCTCGTCGATCTTCTGATCGCTCAATACCCGGGTGGCCGTTACGTTTAGCAGACCGCTTGCCGCTTGTGGGTGCTTGATATGATCATCATCTGCTGCCGGCGTATTGACGAGTCTTTAGAGTCCTACACAGAGGTTTCCTGGCTCAAGCGAAACGATATAGGAGCGCATATGAGATATGTGCGGGACCGAGAATAATGCGTGCATGTGATACCGTATTCTATTTCTCGCGATGAATGTATCGAATGGTTGTATGCGATATAACCTAGTTATCGAATCGAGGATTGATTCGATAAGCCGATACATTGGATACTAGTCGGTTATATGCGATATGACCGGATCGTTAAATCAAGTATTGATTTAATGATTTAATGCATAATTATATATTTGATATATTACTTTGCATTAACTAGTATTGGTTCACTTAAATTGGATTTTCTCTCTTGATGTACACAAGTTGTATATGTGATATACTTTTGTGCACAAGATTGTATCATGTTTGATGATACATGAATGTTAGGGTGTATGTTTAGATTAAACCATGGTTATGTGATGGTTAGGGTTTTGATTTTATTTACTTATTCATTTATTTATTTATTTATTCATTTTTGGAAAGATAATGAGAAATGGTGGCTTGATTTGTTTTCTAGTTGAAGCTTCATGAAGCTTTGAACAAGTCCACCATATTTGTCTCATGCTTAACCCTAACCATTCCAACTAACCATGGTCTATTCTCTACACCTAATCATGGTTGCCATATGATAAGTATTGTTATTATTTTCTATTTTGATAATAACTTATCATATTCTTTCTTCATCTTCTTCATCTTCAACAATGAAGATAGCTTGCCTCCATCAATGGCAACTAGTGAAAATGAGTGAGAAATCCAATTCTAAAGTGAACCCACTTCCTATTTCTTCATCCTCTACCACTTGCCAAGTAGTATAGGGTGTTTTCTTCACAAGTTTCATGACTTGGTGAAGTTGGAGTTTGATCTTGAGTTTCCTCGACGTAGATAATCTTCGGCATCGAAGCCGATGACCAAGCCCGCCCATTTCTCCGATGAAGCCGACGCTACAGCCCGGGATCCGATGATCGCAGCGAGGAGACTTCATCATGGAGCTATGGAGGTGGAGGACCGGATCTACAAAGGTTGTAGCCCCTTTCCTTTAGCGTTAAATTTGTTTGCTCGCATTGCATCGCCTCATTATCTAGTTAACGATCCGTATTAGGGTTTGTAGGCACATGAAATTTTTTAATTGGGCATGTTTGATCACTTGTGGGACTTCATTAGTGTGCCTAGGAAACCCACACGATACAGTCTATGTAGTTTGCTGGATTTGGAGTTCATTTGTGAACTGGGTCCCATCAGATATCCAGACAAATTCTAAGACAAGTTTTGCTCATTTCGGGAGATAGTTTTCTCCGCGAAGTTGAGATATAGAGAGATGTAGAAAGAAACATTGGAGCGGATCCACTCACTGAGGCTATTTCTCGAACACAATCATTTTCGCAAACGGCTTTTGTGAAACTGATTAGTAGAGAAGTTGGGTGCTCGGTATCACACGGGCTGTGAGTATGCGACATCGCAATAATTGGCCTTAAGTGCAAGTGGGAGATTGTTGGCTATAGTGCCCTCAAGGCAATTATCATAGTCGCGGACTTATGATTATGATGATTGAAGTAGGACCTATACCGATAAAATAGTCTTACTCAAGATGATAGTATGCTATCTGGTTTGTCTTTATCATCATGTACATGTTGATAGAGCCCTTAGGATTCTTGCTTGACTGCCAGCAGTATGATGGCGATCATATTTGTGGGAGCTGGAGTCTATAAGCACATCCTTAAATGTCCCTAGTCATAGGAGTATTGAGACCGGGCATCGATACTCCAGTGTAGACTAGTGTATACTGATCGAGACCCCGACGAGGGGCGGTGGCCAGGTCTCACAAACCATTGGTGTTAGTTTGTTCACCTAAGATAGTATACAGGTACTCATTGGGTTATGAGTACACTGGACGGACTCGCCGGGAACCTGCTTGTTGGTATTATACCTATTGTCAGATAGCAGTTCCCAGGTGACATGTATACAGGTTAGTCTGTCGACCTGAGATCGTCATTTGTCTCGTGTGAGTTCCCACTGTGCTTTGATTACTACCCTACCACGGCTCAAAGGAGTCGCGCAAACAGGTTTTAGTTGGGTACAGTCCCGAGCCACATAGAGGCAGTGATCGGATCGTCGGGGATTCGTCTCTCCCGGTATTGGGAGTTAATGTCGCGTTGTGTACGGATGGCCATCACCATAAATCCGTGGCCACGGTGGACGAGAACTACCGATCCAGGATCGATAGTTTCTCAGGTGGTGATGGGTTTCATACCGACACTAAATATCGTGTTGTTGGGGGTCTGACTTTATCCACCCCCCTAGACTTGATATGCGATACTCTTAGACGAACAGACCGGACTGTACGGATATTGTCACTGTCAGGCTCAGTAGGGGTTCAGGATGAGTTTGCTCGTCGGCCTCCCTTTCGCTCAATACCTGGATAGCCGTTACGTACAGCTAGTGCCGCTAACATGCTTGTGGTTAAACCCACTGCCAGCGTATTGACGAGTCTTTATAGTCCCACACATAGGGTTTTCACGGTTCAGGCAATATGGTGTACATGTCGTATGTTAGTACATACGGGTGTCGGATTAAATATGTGCACTTGCTGCGTAGACTTTAATCGGACGGTTGATAATACTAGCGGCTTAGGATTAAGCCGAATTATTAAATCAGGTTTTGATTTAATAATTGATATATGTATTTGTATATATACGCATTCTAGTATTATTGTTCACTATTCATTTTCTCTCTCGGCTATTCGTACTTTGGTACGAATACGTGTATATGTATTTCGGTACATGTGCCGGGAAGTATTCCATATTTTATACGGAATAGATTCTAGAAGGTGCCACCTCATTAATGATTTTCTTTATTGAAAATTATTTGGGAAATGAGGTGGAAAGGAGGTATGGTTTTGAAGCATGGTGCAAAGTATGGTGCACATTAGTTTAATAGTTTGCATTGTTTAATTGGAAAAAGAAATTGACTACTTTTTATATGGAGGAGAGAGGGGGGACGGCCAATATTGGGTGGGGGTTCATTTCATTTGGGGTAATTTTGACATGGTTCAGTACAAGATTGATACGAAAAAGTGTTTGTTTGTAGTTAACCGCAATCAGAACGGTGTCGCGCGTAGCTAGACCGAGATGAGTACGGGTCGTCCTCAGGAAAACGTTGAATCTTTTACTCTTACTTTAGACGTGTTGAAAGAGAGGAGGAAATAAGAATTTTGTGAAAAGTTTCTAGATCTACGTTAACCGAGAATGCAAAAATATAGATCTAGATTATTTTAGAGATTTAGATAATATAATAAGAGGGCTTGTAGGGTTCGTTAGGATTTAGTAATCATGGACGATTAATTAAAAGTTACCCTTTTTATCCATTAATAGATTTAAAACTAGAATGACGGTGATGCGTGTAGATTAGGGTTTCTGGAGGGAAAAAGAATCCCACTCTTAACCCTTATCTCGACACGGAACTCCGTTCAAATCTAGCCTTTACCAAAACAATCATTAATCTAATCTCTAATCGCGGTCGGAACTAGCAAAGAATTGCTAGCTCGCCCAATTAGGATGTTAATGATTCTTTTGATAAAGTTCATAAATTTATAGGACTTAAAAAGGGTTTAGGGATGTTCATCATCCATTAGCCTACCCTAATCCTACGAACACTAACAAGCGGAGAATTACTCGCGCATGTTGGGAGAAGAAGATGAAAAGACAGAGAAGGGAAACATAATGTAAAATGCTAAAGAATTAAATAAAATAACTACCTTTTTTAATCACTTGAACAATTTACACTTTATTCCGTAGAAAATGATTACAAACTAGTTGCTTCTCGATCTTTCCTAAGGAGGTAGACGAACAGTTGATGATCAGCCTGGATGCATGAGCATCTGGGGCTTCGTGATCGCATCGGCTTGATAATTTTTCCAAGAGGCTCTCGGTGCCTTTTTATAGTGCAAAGCCAGAATCATTTGCTCCAAAATTAGGTAAAATTCATCATAGATTCACCCCAAAAATCCTCAGCCCCCAACTCTTCTTAACCGCGGCGGATCCGCGGCATAAAGAGGCTAGGGCCGCGGATCCGCGGCTTTCTGATCTTAACCCTTGATCAAATTTTTTATGGCTGCTCCTTGTGACATTTGGCAATCCTAGGCAACTTCAGAATTTGGAAATCTTCTCTTGGTTGCTGCCAGACATGGTCTCCAAGTTTTGATTCTTAATTAGGCAAGTCTTCTTCAACAACTTGATTTGCTTGAAAAGATTCTGCACAACTTGGAAAAATTCTGCACAACAGCTCAAATAATATTTAGTAGACTTTGTTCTACTAGGATTTGGTCAATAAAATTATTTGCATACATTTTCCTACCAAATTATAATTATAATATATCAGCACATGGAAAATAGTATTTTTAACATAAACCCTCGTATGTATGATATATTGTAATAAAGTCCTTTTTAATATGAAAATGGTAGAAAAAATGTTATAACAAATGTGCAGTTTTATCAACTGAACAGTACACTAGCCCTCACTCTCTCAAGTTCACAAATACTTAGCCATTTTTCTCATGCCAAAGATCACCTCTTTCATTATCTTCTTGCATTACTCATTTGAGTTTTGGGTTGAGAGAAAATTGTAGTGACATTTTCATACACCACCACTCTCCATAGCTAGCGACTTTGGAGCGTCGGTTACCTCGTTTGTCGAGGTTGGAGCTTGCGCCGTTTCCCTCAGATGGATCATCGGAGATGGAGGAAGACCGGCAACCAAACATCATTAAAGGATCGCTACGAGCTTGGAATGAAGACCGAAGGACTCGGATCATCTCGGTATAAAGATTCTAACTCTTAGTTTAGTTCGCTAGTTTAGGGTTTAAGGTCGATCCGTTAATCAGGTAGCGGTAGCGCCGGTTTCGAAAATTTTTGTTCCGCATTTTGGCCGCGTTTCGACGGCAGGGCGCTGCCGGGACCCTTCACTCATTGGGTTATGAGTACACCGGACGGACTCGCCGGGAACATGCTAGTTTGTATTATACCTATTGTCAGATAGCAGTTCCCTGGTGACATGTGTACAGGTTAGTCTATCGACCTGAGATCGTCATTTGTCTCGTGTGAGTTCCCACTGTGCTTTGATTACTACCCTACCACGGCTCAAAGGAGTCGTGTAAACAGGTTTTAGTTGGGCACAGTCCCGAGCCACATGGAGGCAGTGAGCGGATCGTCAGGGGATTCGCCTCTCCCGGTATTAGGGGTTGATGTTGCGGTGTGCACGGGTGGCCATCACCAGAAATCCTCGGTCGGGGTAGACAAGAATTACCGATCTAGGATCGGTAGTTTCTCTGTTGGTGATAGGTTTCATGCTGACACTAAATGTCGCGTTATTAGGGGTCTAACTTAATGCACCCCCTAGACTTGATATGCGATACTCACAGACGAACGGACTGGACTGCACGGATATTATCACTGTCAGGCTCAGTAGGGTTTCAGGATGAGTTTTCTCGTTGGCCTCCCTTTCGCTCAATACCTCGGTAGCCATTACGTACAGCTAGTGCCACTGACGTGCTTGTGGTTTAACCCACTGCCAGCGTATTGACGAGTATTTAGAGTCCCACACATAAGGTTTTCCTGGTTCGGGCGAAACGTTGTAGAGGCCGTATGGTTTTATGGCAGGGTTCGATCATATACGTGCACTTGTGCACGGATCATGATCGAACGGATAATACTAGTGGGCATTGGTTTAAGCCGGATCCTAGTATTATATTATTGGATTATTTTCTTCTCGTTGTATTCGTATTCGGTAGGAATAAGGATGCAGGTATATATATACGGATGTGGGGTAATCTTGTAATCCATTACAAGATTACTTTTGAAGATGCCATTTCATTTTCTAGTATTAAACATTTAGGGTTTTGCTTAAATGTTTAATATTGTTTATATGGAAAGTGTGATTACAAGTCTTGGCTTTTGGCATTTATTGATGGCATGGCTCAATTGGTGACACATGGTGGCACTATTGAACCATGCTTGATTTTATTGGTTTTGTGAGATATTTTGGGTGTGGATTTTCTTTAGTTGCTAGCTAACACTCAAAATATCATACAACACCAAAAGAGGGCAGCCACTTCATCCTTTTTCTTGAATTTCCTTTTTCTTTTGGTGCTAAGTCTTGAGCTCACACTTCACACTCCAATGGCTTCTTCTTCACCTCCATCCATACTCTCTCATGAGTTGAGAATCCATGGATGTCTTGAGACAAAATGATCACACACTCTCTCTACTTCATCTTGTGCATCTAGGATAGCAAACTGGATGCCCGAGTTGCTTCGGTTTTGAAGCAGGTGCCCGTATTAAGAATCCTCGACGTGGATCGTCTTCGACGAGGGAGACCGGAGAGCGAACTTGTTCAGGGCAGCCGCGAAGAGCTTGGACAGAGGTTGAAGACCGAAGGATACGGATCAATCGATATAACCTCTCTAAACACTTTACAGTTGACTAGTATAAGGTTAACGGTTCGATCCGGGAATCAGGTTCCGTTAGCGCCGGGTTTTAAAAGTTTTTGTTCCGCGTTTGGCCACGGATTGGTGGCCGAGGCGCTGGCGTAACCTTACATGGTATCAGAGCCAGGTTATTAACCGCATACTAGTTCGTTTAGATAATGTTAAACTATCAAAACCGAAACAAATACAAATCAATACCAACGATATTCCATTCTCTGTGGAAATTTTATTGGTCTTCTAAAAATTTTTTAGCAACTGCAAAAGACTACCTAGGCGACTACTAGAGCACACACCAAATACGAGCCCCTAATTCAACTATGGAACCGGCCACATTGGCCAAAAATCTGAGCTGGCCGGCCTGGTGTTGGAGTTGGAACTTGGTTTTTGTAGTGTGCTCTGGTCTCTGGAATATTGGTTCAGTGGTATTGCTAGTTTAGCGCAGTTTGGATATGGTTTTATCTAGTTGTTTGGGGCTATTCGGGGTTATTTCGAAGTCGATATTTCTAACATTGTTTAAAGTTTTACAGTACATACATTACTATCTGCGACCGTGAATGTCATTAGAGCGGTACAACTTGTCTAATTGCTATAGTTCTTTTAGACAGGTTTGCGAACGTGACATTCACGTTGATGTTCTGTGTTGTGCTATGTTGTTTCAAATTTGTCGTGGTGGATAACCTGGTTGCAATATTGGTACAGTTTAGTTTTATTCGTACATTTGATATCGCGGGGCGAGCGTCCAACATGTGGACTGCCGTCACTTCCTGTTTGTATATTATTTTTTTATGGCACGACCGGGTTGAGGTCGATGTCACCGTTGTACATATTTTTCTTTTCTGTACTAGGATTACCCCGTGGTGGAGTGCACGGATAGCCAGGTTCTGGAGGGCAACGGGTCCGCATATCATGGCGTTGAGAAGGAGGGGGCCTCACTCCAGAATTGGCAGGCTATTCGCCGCACTCGTAGGGGGTACAAGTTGACCCAAGGAGGGGTGCTCAAGTTACCCGATTCCATGAAGTGTCGGGTGGCCCATTCACTTTAATGAAGGGGGCTGCCTCACTTCTGGATTTGACGGGTAACTTGCCGCACTCATAGGGGTCTAGGTTTTTATTGCACAGGCTATCCACACGACCAGGGGAGCGTCGGGTTTCATTTGCGGCTCAAAGGAAACCCGAGGCTTCCAGATTATCTGTATTGTTCTGTGATACTTATTGCTTATCTGTGATGTTGCATTTATCACACATGGAGAGATTATTATATATTGTTATATATACTAGTAGATGTTGTATATGTTTTACACCCGCGCTAGTTCAGTCCCCGCTCTGTCGTTAGTTAAGTAACCTAACGGGTGATGACGGAACCCAGTGGCGAATTCGGATGGCATATACGTACATCATATTTTCATTCTTTTTGTGGTGTGATTAATTGATGGGACTGCGTTGATTTTGATCAATGCAAAGAAAACAGACCTATTCGATATTGTTAGAATAATTTTCAAAAGCTGTTATTACAAGGACGTTTTCTTTTGTTTTGCATAGCGGTATTCGGTTATGAATATGCAGCACCTCATTCGATGAGGCAAGGGCCGAGATCCCTTCATCGGGAGTGACCCCTTGGGCAGAGGTTTGCGTCAGGGTAATAACTTCACTATAGTCGATTACTTTTTGCTTTGCGTCGTGGTATTCAGTTTAGAATATCCTGCACCTTTTTCAATGAAGAAAGAGCCGAGATCCCTTCACCGGGAGTGACCTCTTTAGCATAGGTTTTCGCCACTATATATTTATAAAAAGCTATCTGGTTCCTTCAACGATATCAAGTTCATTACGTTAAAGGTTTTTCACCAAAAACCATTCGTAGCCCTCCGTCATTTTAGATGGGTAGCACATAGTATTCATGCTATGTATGTTGGCCTTCGTCAAGGCATAGTGTATGGTAGTTATTTGTTACTTTTCTGTTGCATAGATAGATGCGTTAGTTTGGGACAGTCATACTACTATTTTGTCCTTCGTCAGGGGTATGTACGGGTAGGTTCAAATTAACCTAGATAATGACGGGTAGAACTTGACATGTGACTTATGATATGTTGGCCTTCGTCAAGGTCATAAGAGCATGGGGTAGAAATCACATCGGGAGTTTCAAACATACAGGAAACTTGCCAGGCATGCGCATACCTTATGGAGTGTGATAACGTGAGTGGATTCCATCAAGTTATCGTGCGATGATAGTTGGATCCCGATTCCCACTGATGAGTTACTGAACTTGGAGTGGTTCCATCCATTGAGCATCCAATACCTTTGTATTTCAATAACAATGGAGCGGTGGCTTTGGCCAAGGAACCCAGGTCCCATCAGCGATCCAGGCATATTCTGAGGCGGTATCACCTGATCCGGGAGATAGTTGATCGCCGGGAGATCGAGGTCAGGAAGGTTGACACGAAGAACAACACGGCGGATCCACTCACGAAGGCCATTCCCCAGATACAGTTTGAGAGACTCTTCGGGATGCTCGGTATGCGATACTACAGCAGCTGGCCCTACTGCAAGTGGGAGATTGTTAGTTGTATGTATGCCCTAGAGGCCAGTATTGTACAGATGATGTATATTATATTGGATGCTTGGACATATATAGAGATGACTTTCTTGCTCGATATGATAGTATGCTATCTAGTTGCTCTTTATCTTAACATGTACACTTGTCTCTTTAAACTGTCTTATAGTTACATGTTGGTAAAGCCCTTAGGATATGTACTTGACTACCTGGACTGTGATGCAGATCATACTAGTGGGGACATGGTAGTCCATAAGTACATCCTTCAAGGTCCCTAGTCGTGAGTGTATCGAGACGGGGCATCGATATACCAGAGTAGACTAGCGTATACGCTTCTCGACCCATGAGATGGGCAATGGATGATCCCACATCCATTGGTGTTTGACATCAGAGATGGTGTACGAGTGCTCAGTGGAGACTGGGTACACTGGACGGACTCGCCGAGAACTCCCAGATGGTATTATACCTCACGTCAGATGGCAGTTCTCAGGTGACACTTGTACAGGTTAGTCTGTAGACCCGAGATCGTCATAGAGTCTTGTGTGATTCCCACTCTGCTTTGATCTCCACCTTACCACGTCCATGAGGGCGTGCAAAACGGTGGTCTTTGGGTACAGTCCCGAGTCACATGGAGGCAATGAGCGATAGGAGGGGTTTCGTCTTTCCCGGTATTGGGGGTTGATGTTGCGCTGTGCTCGATTGGCCGTAACAGGGAAGTCCCTGGCCAGGGCTGATCAGAGATTTGCTGGTGAGTGTTACCAGTAGTTTCTCGACCCGTTATGAGCCTCACGTCGGCACGACTTATCGGTTATTGGGGTCTGACGTATACCACCCCTAGACTTGATATGCGACATATCAGACGAACAGACCGGACTGTACGGTAAGTGTTACTGGTTGGATTCACAGGAGTGTGAGCGGGCTAGCTCGTCGATCTTCTGATCGCTCAATACCCGGATGGCCGTTACGTTTAGCAGACCGCTTGCGGCTTGTGGGTGCTTGATATGATCATCATCTGCTACCGGCGTATTGACGAGTCTTTAGAGTCCTACACAGAGGTTTCCTGGCTCAAGCGAAACGAAATAGGAGCGCATATGAGATATGTGCAGGACCGAGAATAATGCGTGTATGTGATACCGTATTTCATTCTCACGATGGATGTATCGATTGGTTATATTCGATATGACCTAGTTATCGAATCATTGATTCGATAAATCGATACATTGGATACTAGTCGGTTATGTGCGACATGACCAGATCATTGAATCAAATGTTGATTTAATGATTTAATGTATAATTATATATTTGATATATTACTTTGCATTAGCTAGTATTGGTTCACTTTAAAAGGATTTTCTCACTTGATGCACATTGTATATATGATATATTTTTTGTGCACTTGTTTGTATCATGTTTGATGATACTTGCTCACTTGGGTTTGTGTAAAGATTAAACCATGGTTACATGTATAATGGTTAGGGTTTTGATTATTTACTTAGTTATTTATTTATTTATTCATTTTGGATATTATTAAGAATGGTGGCTTATTTTGTTTCTATGTTGAAGCTTCTTGAAGCTTTGACAAAGTCCACCATCCTTATCTCATCCTTAACCCTAACCATTCCAACTAACCTTAGTTTAATCTCTACACTTGACCATGGTCAAGATATGATAAGTAATCTTATTAGTTTCATTTTTTAAAGAAGAACACTTATCATATTCTTTCTTCTTCTTCATCTTCTTCTTCAAGATAGAAAGCTTGATGCCATCAATGGCAACTTGAGATCTAAAGTGAGAAATCCAATTCTAAAGTGAACCTACCTCCTATTTCTTCACCCTCTACCTCTTGCCAAGTTGTTTTGGGTGTTTTCTTCACAAGTTTCACAACTTTGTGAAGTCGGAGCTTGAACTTGTGATGCCTCGTCGTAGATCATCTTCGGCACGAAGCCGACGACCTAGTCCGCCCATTTCTCCGATCAAGCCGACGCATGAGTTCGGGATTCGAGATGGACAGCGAGAGGAAACCTACGTGGAGCTAAGGAAGTGGAGATCCGGATCTACAAAGGTTGTAGTCTTTCTCCTTTAGTTAAAGTGTTAACTAGTTTACTGTTTCGCCTAAATTTCTAGTCAACGATCCGTATTAGGGTTTCTCGGCACCCATAAAATTTGAAATTGGCATGGTTGATGCCTTGTGAGACCTCTTGAGAGTGCCTAGGAACCCTACCGTGGTATCAGAGCCTAGCTAGAGCCTTAGGCGAAGTCTAGACGTCGTTTGAAACCCGAACGAACCCGAAACCCTAAAACCCATGTGCTCTCTGGACTTTTTCTAAAAACTGGGATTTTTCAAGATTAAAAATGCTTAAAAAATTCAGCAGGGAATTCTAAGAATTACGGTGCAAATTTTTTCCAATGAACAGTAAATTGTGCGGCGGAACCGCGGCAGAAGCATGGCTTCTGCGGCGGTTCCGCGGCCTACTGATGACGTCAGCCCTCCTCCTTTGCACAGTAATTCATCATTTCAGCAGCTGAGTTTTATGGGTATTTTTAATATTTATTCCAGAGTTGAATTTTCTCGGGTGTTTTAGAGCTTCGATGTTTCGATCGAATTATCAAATTTCGTCTTTGTGTATTTCCGGATGACTTTAGAATATGTTAAAAAGTTCGACCGGATATAAGTACCCAACTTTTCCCCTGCCGGAAAATATCCAAGTGTTGGATTTTTGTGTGGTTTAAGGACGTTCTAAGTAGTGCAAGTAATGCGATGGTCCCTCTAGAAGACAACAAACCTTAACTCGATTATGTGACCGTCTTGAACTGCCCTTTGAACCTTCGGGTTTGGGGCAGTACGGCGTGCCACATGTGAGGCGTTGGCTTGACCCTTCTACGGCTGGACCGTTGGTACTGAGGCATGAAGTGAATGTCTTTGAACCTATTTCATGTGTTGAACGGTTTCAGGAAAACTTGGGTGTTCGAATGTTCGATCGGAAAGTTTAATATATTCTATTTATACGGAATGGGATACAATAATTGGAATTCACAAACAGTTATGAGATAACTGAATGAACGTTATAAATCTAGCGGTTTAGTCTCACTTCATATTGAAAAGAGTTTTCGATAATGGGACTAAAATGCGGGGTTTATAACTGTTAGGCATGTGATGTCTAAGTATTTCATTTGTTTAGGCATGTGATGTCTAAAGAGATTGCGGATTCCAACTGTTGTAGTTTTACACTTTCTTTTCTGTGACCGTAAGTGTAATATGTGATATCGCCGGTTTCGTTGCTATATGTCAACGACAATTGGGATGCGCATATTTACTTACGTTGATGACATGTGATGTTATGTGTTGCTGGATATGTCATATTGGATTGTCGTGTTTGAATAGCCGGGGTTTTTTATGTGAGATGAGTGTTTTTCATTTTCATTCATGTAAAAACTTGTATGTAATATTCTTTTATTTGGGGCACTTCCAGGTAGCGGAAGATGTCACCTTTTGTATATTATTTACTTTTCCGCATTAGGATAGACCCAAGGAGGGGAGCACAAGTAACCGGGTTCTAGGGTCCAGTGGGAGACCATCTCGAGGAGTCGAGTCTGGGTCTCCTAACCCTAGAATTGGCAAGGTTGCTTGCCGCTCTTGTAGGGGTCTAGGGGTGTGGGATTGGCTATTCATCACGACCGTGGAATCCGTGTTTTATACTGGCTCGTATTGAAAACACGGACGTCCTAATATATCCAATATTTCATATGTTTCTTCTGCTGCGATATCTGTGATGTGATCATGTGATGTTCTGTGATAGATACAGTATATAGTATATATGATATATTATATAGACGTTACTTATGTTTTGCACCCGCACTAGCCCTGCCCTGCTCTGTCGTTAGTTACCTAACCTAACGGTGCACGAGGGGACATCGAGGCGAATGCGGATGGCATAAGTGTACGTCGTATTTATCTGTGATGTTTAGGTATTTAAATGATGGGACTTCATTAATGTGATTAATGAAATAAAAGAAACCAAATGATGTTGTAGAATCAGATTTTAAAATAAAACAGGTAGCTACAGTTCTTGCTTTGCATAGCGGTATATATGATATATCCTGCACCTTATTCGATGAGGAAAGGACCGAGATCCCTTCACCGGGAGTGACTCCTTTAGCAGTAACTGGCAGATGCTACACACTCGGTTTGGCTTTGATTGCTTTTAACAGTTTTTGCTTTGCACAGTGATATATATGATATATCCCGCACCTCATTCGACGAGGAAAGGGCCGACGATCCCTTCACCGGGAGTGACCCCTTTAGCAAAACTGGAAAAGCCTCAAAATCACTCCATTTCAAAACTTCATCTGATTCTACAACGATATCAAGTTCATTACACAATAGGTTTTCAGAAAAACCTGTCGTAGCCCTCCGTCATTTCAGATAAGTACTAGTTAGTATTCGTGCTACGTTTGTTGACTATGTTAAGGCGTAGTGTGCGGTAGCTGACCAGTATTTATCTGCTTATGCATTTGATGCAGATTGGATTAGGGTAGTCGTGCGACTTTGTTGACTATGTTAAGGGTTGTACGGGTGGGTTTAATTCAATCAGGAAATGACGGGTTGAACTTGACTAGCACTTATGATTTGTTGACTATGTTAAGGTCATATAGCTGCTAGGGGCAAAATATTATCGGGAATTTCAAGTGTTGAAATTTGCAATGAGATTGCATACCTTCTATGAGATAGTTGGATCCCGATACCCACTGCGACTAAGAGTTACTCCTGGGAGAGTTTTACACATTACAATTAGCCGATCAAGTAGGTGTCTAGAAAGGTGTTAACGAGGTTACGCCTCTGGGAAAACGAGGTTTACAGTAATTAGGTTCGTGCGAAAGCACGGGGGACCTCCCTCAAAGTACCGACACTGGCCTGGCTGAAAGATTGGCGAACTTGTAGTGTGTAATTAATCCCGGCTAGTCTTTCCTTTTAGGGTTTGAAGGAAGATTTGATAAAAACAGTGGGAGCCATCCTGATTAGATAAGATAATAACCAATCTGATCTTGCACGAGCATACGCTAAAGTGTTTTCTTCTCTCTCTCTCCTGGTAGCGACCATTTCATGCCCTAATAAAGATAATAATATGGATGTATTGACCGAACCCGCATGTTATACTGTGCTGGGGAACGTTGGCTCCGTTCTTTCCTATAAGAGTTATAGGACTGAACAGGATATAGGGGAATACCAGGATTCCTATGCCACCCGATTGAAGAAAGTACATGATGATGCATTTTATTCGGGTGTGTTCGTTACAGAGAACTGTTTCTCCATTTGCCCTACGTCCTGGGTATTAGATACCGGGTCAGGATCCCATATATGTAATCAGTTACATGGGCTTAGAAAAGGTAGAGAACTTGGAGAAGGTGATAAAGACATTAGAGTTGGAAATGGTGCAATTGTTGCAGCTAAGACTGTCGGGGAATATCACCTTGTATTACCAACTGGTAATACATTGGTTCTGAACGAATGCTATTACATGCCGAACCTGATATGCAACATTATATCGGTTTCTTTATTGAGTAAAGAGGGATATAATTTTGTATTACAGGATAATGTTATGAACATTTTCCATAACCAAAAGTTGGTTGGATCAGGCACGTTGTGCAATGGCATTTATGTTCTAAACCAATCAACAGTTCTGAGCATAACAAACACACATAAGAGGAAGAGTTCAGAACTGAACGAATCCTTCTTGTGGCATTGTAGACTGGGTCACATCAATGCGACACAACTAGCTAAGTTGCATAAAGATGGATATTTAAATCCATTTGAATTTTCATCTTATGACACTTGCCAGTCATGTCTCAAAGGCAAGATGACCAAAACTCCGTTTACGGGACACGGAGAAAGAGTTACCGAACTCTTGGGACTAATACATAGTGATGTATGCGGTCCCATGTCTACACATGCCAGGGATGGTTCTTCATACTTCATTACATTCACTGACGATCTCTCTAGGTTCGGGTATGTGTTCCTGATGAAACACAAATCAGAAGCTTTTGAGAAATTTATAGAATATAAACAAGAAGTTGAGAACCAAACCGGAAAAAGTATTAAAATCCTTCGATCTGATCGAGGAGGTGAATACTTGAGCAATGAATTCCTGGACTTCCTAAAAGAGAATGGGATTCTCTCTCAGCTGACTCCTCCATATACACCACAGCACAACGGTGTATCAGAACGGAGAAACCGCACCCTATTAGATATGGTGCGCTCCATGATGAGCACAGCTGAGTTACCTATTTCCTTCTGGGGATATGCGCTGGAGACGGCTGCATATCTATTGAATCAAGTTCCATCTAAATCTGTACCTACCACACCATATGAGATATGGAGTGGGAAGAGACCATATTTTAAACGAGTTAAGATATGGGGTTGTCCGGCCTATGTCAAAAGGAAAAATCCAGACAAACTCGAGGCACGGTCAGTTCTCTGCAAGTTTGTGGGATATCCTAAGAATTCACAAGGATATTTTTTCTACCATGCTGAAGAACAAAAGGTGTTTGTTTCTCAATATGCCACCTTTTTAGAAAAGGAATTTCTTGAAAAAGAAATTAGTGGCGAAATGGTAGAGCTGGAAGAAGTTCCAGATACACAAACCGTAACTGAAGATTTAGTGGAACCAGAAGATTCAGTAGCTCCCAATGAACCTCAGCCTCTCCGCCGATCTAGTAGGGTTCCTCGCCAACCTGAGAGATACTACGGTTTTCTCATGGATGGAGGGAGTGAGGATTGCATCATGGAGGATGATGACCCAACTAGCTTCGAGCAGGCCATCACGAGTAGGGACTCAGTGAAATGGCTGGATGCTATGCGGTCCGAGATGGAATCCATGTACACCAACAAAGTATGGACTTTGGAAGTTGCTCCTAAAGGGGTAAAACCCATTGGGAGCAAGTGGATCTTCAAGAAAAAACTTGGTGTAGATGGGAAAGTGGAGACTTTCAAAGCTAGACTCGTAGCAAAGGGTTTTCGTCAAAGACCAGGTGTGGACTATGACGAGACCTTTTCTCCAGTGGCTATGCTTAAATCCATCCGGATCATGCTTGCCATCGCTGCATATCATGATTACGAAATCTGGCAAATGGATGTTAAGACCGCCTTTCTAAACGGTGATTTAGAAGAGTGCGTGTACATGACTCAACCAGAGGGCTTCGTAGACAGTGGGAGCAGCGGCAAGGTGTGCAAGCTTCTTAAATCCATTTATGGATTAAAGCAAGCATCGCGGAGTTGGAACATCTGCTTTGACGTCGTTATCAAAGAGTTTGATTTCGTCAAAAACCCAGATGAACCTTGTATTTACAAGAAGGTGGCAGGGAGTAAGGTTGTCTTCCTCGTATTGTACGTGGACGACATACTCTTGATAGGAAATGATATTCCTATGCTGCAATCGGTCAAGCTCTTCTTATCACAAAGATTCTCAATGAAAGATCTTGGTGATGCCTCCTGCATATTGGGAATTAGGATCTATAGAGATAGATCCAAACGGATTTTGGGATTGTCCTAATCCAGGTACATTGACACCATACTAAAGAGGTTTAGTATGGAAGAATCCAAGCGTGGGAACTTGCCCACGATCTCTGGAGTCACTCTCTCCAAAGAGATGTCTCCCAAGACTGATTTGGAGAGAGCTCGCATGCAAGGGATACCCTATGCTTCGGCTGTAGGCTCTATCATGTATGCGATGCTATGTACCAGACCCGATGTAGCATACTCACTAAGTGTAGTGAGCAGGTATCAAGCTGATCCTGGAGAGAGTCACTGGACAGCTGTGAAGAGCATTCTCAAGTACTTGCGAAGGACTAAAGAGATGCTCTTGGTGTATGGTAACGGAGAACTCCAAGTGGAGTCCTTTACCGATTCGAGCTTCCAGAGTGATAAGGACGACTCTAAGTCGCAGTCGGGCTTTGTCTTTACCCTCTACGGAGGGGCGGTTAGCTGGAAGAGTTCCAAGCAGGAAACCGTGGCAGACTCGACGATGGAGGCTGAATACATCGCTGCCAACGATGCTGCCAAAGAGGCTGTCTGGATCAAGAAGTTCATTACTGAACTTGGAGTGGTTCCATCCATTGAGCATACAATACCTTTGTATTTCAATAACAATGGAGCGGTGGCTTTGGCCAAGGAACCCAGGTCCCATCAGCGATCCAGGCATATTCTGAGGCGGTATCACCTGATCCGGGAGATAGTTGATCGCCGGGAGATCGAGGTCAGGAGGGTTGACACGAAGAACAACACGGCGGATCCACTCACGAAGGCCATTCCCCAGATACAATTTGAGAGACTCTTCGGGATGCTCGGTATGCGATACTACAGCAGCTGGCCCTAGTGCAAGTGGGAGATTGTTAGTTGTATGTATGCCCTAGAGGCCAGTATTGTACAGATGATGTATATTATATTGGATGCTTGGACATATATAGAGATGACTTTCTTGCTCGATATGATAGTATGCTATCTAGTTGCTCTTTATCTTAACATGTACACTTGTCTCTTTAAACTGTCTTATAGTTACATGTTGGTAAAGCCCTTAGGATATGTACTTGACTACCTGGACTGTGATGCAAATCATACTAGTGGGGACATGGTAGTCCATAAGTACATCCTTCAAGGTCCCTAGTCGTGAGTGTATCGAGACGGGGCATCGATATACCAGAGTAGACTAGCGTATACGCTTCTCGACCCATGAGATGGGCAATGGATGATCCCACATCCATTGGTGTTTGACATCAGAGATGGTGTACGAGTGCTCAGTGGAGACTGGGTACACTGGACGGACTCGCCGAGAACTCCCAGATGGTATTATACCTCACGTCAGATGGCAGTTCTCAGGTGACACTTGTACAGGTTAGTCTGTAGACCCGAGATCGTCATAGAGTCTTGTGTGATTCCCACTCTGCTTTGATCTCCACCTTACCACGTCCATGAGGGCGTGCAAAACGGTGGTCTTTGGGTACAGTCCCGAGTCACATGGAGGCAATGAGCGATAGGAGGGGTTTCGTCTCTCCCGGTATTGGGGGTTGATGTTGCGCTGTGCTCGATTGGCCGTAACAGGGAAGTCCCTGGCCAGGGCTGATCAGAGATTTGCTGGTAAGTGTTACCAGTAGTTTCTCGACCCGTTATGAGCCTTACGTCGGCACGACTTATCGGTTATTGGGGTCTGACGTATACCACCCCTAGACTTGATATGCGACATATCAGACGAACAGACCGGACTGTACGGTAAGTGTTACTGGTTGGATTCACAGGAGTGTGAGCGGGCTAGCTCGTCGATCTTCTGATCGCTCAATACCCGGATGGCCGTTACGTTTAGCAGACCGCTTGCGGCTTGTGGGTGCTTGATATGATCATCATCTGCTACCGGCGTATTGACGAGTCTTTAGAGTCCTACACAGAGGTTTCCTGGCTCAAGCGAAACGAAATAGGAGCGCATATGAGATATGTGCAGGACCGAGAATAATGCGTGTATGTGATACCGTATTTCATTCTCGCGATGGATGTATCGATTGGTTATATTCGATATGACCTAGTTATCGAATCATTGATTCGATAAATCGATACATTGGATACTAGTCGGTTATGTGCGACATGACCAGATCATTGAATCAAATGTTGATTTAATGATTTAATGTATAATTATATATTTGATATATTACTTTGCATTAGCTAGTATTGGTTCACTTTAAAAGGATTTTCTCACTTGATGCACATTGTATATGTGATATATTTTTTGTGCACTTGTTTGTATCATGTTTGATGATACTTGCTCACTTGGGTTTGTGTAAAGATTAAACCATGGTTACATGTATAATGGTTAGGGTTTTGATTATTTACTTAGTTATTTATTTATTTATTCATTTTGGATATTATTAAGAATGGTGGCTTATTTTGTTTCTATGTTGAAGCTTCTTGAAGCTTTGACAAAGTCCACCATCCTTATCTCATCCTTAACCCTAACCATTCCAACTAACCTTAGTTTAATCTCTACACTTGACCATGGTCAAGATATGATAAGTAATCTTATTAGTTTCATTTTTTAAAGAAGAACACTTATCATATTCTTTCTTCTTCTTCATCTTCTTCTTCAAGATAGAAAGCTTGATGCCATCAATGGCAACTTGAAATCTAAAGTGAGAAATCCAATTCTAAAGTGAACCCACCTCCTATTTCTTCACCCTCTACCTCTTGCCAAGTTGTTTTGGGTGTTTTCTTCACAAGTTTCACAACTTTGTGAAGTCGGAGTTTGAACTTGTGATGCCTCGACGTAGATCATCTTCGGCACGAAGCCGACGACCTAGTCCGCCCATTTCTCCGATCAAGCCGACGCATGAGTTCGGGATTCGAGATGGACAGCGAGAGGAAACCTACGTGGAGCTAAGGAAGTGGAGATCCGGATCTACAAAGGTTGTAGTCTTTCTCCTTTAGTTAAAGTGTTAACTAGTTTACTGTTTCGCCTAAATTTCTAGTCAACGATCCGTATTAGGGTTTCTCGGCACCCATAAAATTTGAAATTGGCATGGTTGATGCCTTGTGAGACCTCTTGAGAGTACCTAGGAACCCTACATACAGATCACTATTACATGTTGATAGAGCCCATAGGATTCTTGCTTGACCACCAGCAGTATGATAGCGATCATATACATGGGAGTTGGGTGGTCTATAAGCACATCCTTAAAGTGTCCCTAGTCGTGGGAGTTTCGAGACTGGGCATCGATACTCCAAGAGTAGACTAGTGTATACGGATCGAGACCCCGACGAGGGGCGGTGGCCGGTCTCACAAGCCATTGGTGTTAGTTGGTTCACCTATGATGTATACAGGTGCTCATTGGGTTATAGGTACACCGGACGGACTCGCCGGGAACATGCTAGTTGGTATTATACCTATTGTCAGATAGCAGTTCCCTGGTGACATGTGTACAGGTTAGTCTATCGACCTAAGATCATCATTTATCTCGTGTGAGTTCCCACAATGCTTAGATTGCTACCCTACCACGGCTCAAAGGAGTCATGCAAATAGGTTTTAGTTAGGCATAGTCCCGAGCCACATGGAGGCAGTGAGCGGATCGTCATGGGATTCGTCTCTCCCGGTATTGGGGGTTGATGTCGCGGTGTGCACGGGTGGCCATCACCAGAAATCCTCGGCCGGGGTAGACGAGAATTACTGATCTAAGATCGGTAGTTTCTCAGTTGGTGATAGGTTTCATGCCGACACTAAATGTCACGTTTTTAGGGATCCGAATTTATCCACCCCCCTAGACTTGATATGCGATACTCATAGACGAACGGGCCGGACTGCACGGATATTGTCACTGTCAGGCTCAGTAGGGTTTCAGGATGAATTTGCTCATCGGCCTCCCATTTGCTCAATACCTGGGTAGCCGTTACGTACAGCTAGTGCCACTAACGTGCTTGTGGTTAAACCCACTGCCAGCG
Organism: Agapanthus africanus; assembly: GCA_030015575.1. Classification (NCBI taxonomy): domain Eukaryota; kingdom Viridiplantae; phylum Streptophyta; class Magnoliopsida; order Asparagales; family Amaryllidaceae; genus Agapanthus; species Agapanthus africanus. Next base: position 436,915,309 of record CM057340.1, on the reverse strand, counting down.
TATTGACAAGTCTTTAGAGTCCCACACAGAGGGTTTCCTTGGTTTGGGCGAAACGTTGTAGAGGCCGTATGGTTTTGTGGCAGGGTTCGATCATATACGTGCACTTGTGCATGGATAATACTAGTGGGCTTTGGTTTAAGCTGGATCCTAGTATTATATTGTTGGATTATTTTCGTCTCGTTGTATTCGTATTCAGTCGGAATATTGTTTATGTGGAAAGTGTGATTGCAAGATTACTTTTGAAGATGCCATTTCTTCTTCTAGTATTAAACATTTAGGGTTTTGCTTGAATGTTTAATATTGTTTATGTGGAAAGTGTGATTGCAAGTCTTGGCTTGTGGCATTTATTGATGACATGGCTCAAGTGGTGACTCATGGTGGCACTATTGAACCATGCTTGATTTTATTGGTTTTGTGAGATATTTTGGGTGTGGATTTTCTTTAGTTGCTAGCTAACACTCAAAATATCACACAACACTAAAAGAGGGAAGCCACTTCATCCTTTTTCTTGAATTGCCTTTTTCTTTTGGTGCTAAGTCTTGGGCTCACACTTCACACTCCAATGGCTTCTTCTTCACCTCCATCCATACCCTCTCATGAGTTGAGAATCCATGGATGTCTTGAGACAAAATGATCACACACACTCTCTACTTCATCTTGTGCATCTAGGCTAGCAAACTGGATGCCCGAGTTGCTTCGGTTTTGAAGCGGGAGGCCGTATTAAGAATCCTCGACGTGGATCGTCTTCGACGTGGGAGACCGGGGAGCGAACTTGTTCGGGGCAGCCACGAAGAGCTTGGACAGAGGTTGGAGACCGAAGGACACCGATCGAATGATATAACCTCTCTAAACACTTTATAGTTAACTAGTATAGGGTTAATGGTTCAATCCGGGAATCGGGTTCCATTAACGCCGGGTTTTAAAAGTTTTTGTTCCGCGTTTGGCCACGGATTGATGGCCGGGGCGCTGGAGTAACCTTACAGAATTGACGTTAACTTATGAAACTAGCTTGACGGGATTTTATGGGCGCAATCTGCTGAAAACCCTTAGGAGACAACACTCCTCCTACTAGGGACACCTAGAGGTTTAACGGCTTGTTGCACGAGCTCAGTGCAATCGCGTTCCCTGCGAAAGTGAGGCTAGGATTTTGTTTGTTTTGCTCGGGACGAGCAAAAGATAAGTTTGGGGGTATTTGTTTATCATAGAAAACTGCATTTTAATACCACTCATCCATTATCTGTTTTGTTATTAGATCGGTACTATAAACTAGTGTCTGCTCAGTAATTACATATTACAGGTATCCATGACAAAATACTGGAAACACATTCAAATGCACGGATATTACATTGGTGAGCCGACACTGCAATCGGAACTGCAAGCCAATCAATATTTCAAAAGTTTCTTTTTGCAACATGCATGTGTACACGCTTTTTATCTAAATGGTCCAACACATACAAGTGTGTACACTAGCTTGTTGGTACATGAACCTAGAGAGGGGGTTGCCTTGGTGCAAGTGGGTACTTGTGAGGTGATGTGTGTTTAATGCAAAAAGATGTGATGTGATTTAAAAAGCATCAAGTTTCCCTCCAAGTCTACTGAGTATAACCAGGTTCATATAGACAAATCAAGCAGCACCAGTGGAGTTGTCGAGAGAACACAAGACCACCACACCAACACGAGCCCACTTGCTCGGACCAAGGCCGGCGACATGCTCATTAAAACCGATCTCGCCGGCCCCTAGCCCTAATTAGCCCCATTTTTGTTCTGGCTATCCCTTGTAGTCACATCATCCTATTTTTATTACTTGTTTAATTTTATTTTGGGCCTATAAATACAGATCAGTGAGCAAGGGATAAGGGGTCTCTCATAGTCTCACATTTTCTCATATTATTTACACTTCATACTCTTTTTTGTTTTCCTTTTGTTCTTGTACATAGCTAGTTTCCCTTGAGCTCCTTGCCTTCTTTTGATCTTGCAACCTCTTCATTGAGCTTGCAAGTTTAAGTTTTGGTTATTGAACTCAAGGTTGTATCACTTGGACATAATAAAGGTTTCATTTTGCACTTTGGGTTCTTAGTATTTCTCTTGCTTTACTTTCTTGCAATTTTCATTCTTGCCATTTACTTACTTGCTCTTTTAATTCCATGCCATTTACTTTCTTGCAATGTTGTTTATTCTTTTCTTTTATCATTTCTTTTGCTCTTTTTTGTTGTTTTGATGGTTGTGAATATGGTGTTGTTAGGAAAAAGAATGGAATTGTAACTTACGGTTTTTCGTTTCTCATTTCCTTTGCCCGATATTTTCAATTGAACTCCGTCCAAACCTTACGCAAGCGCTCCGTTAGGCACCCTACACTACCAAGGTATTGGTGATCTCTAACCGCGACCAGTTGTGTTCGGTTTGGCCAGAGGCGAAAGCCAAGAGACAAGAACGGATGGACAAAAGTCAATAAGCTGGATTTCACTAATACCGTGCTTAAGCACCATAATCCACGTTGTTGTCGATTGCTCTAGCTTCAATGGTCAAGTTCGGCACAAAGGATTGAGTACGGAATTCACTAACTTACACTAACCTATCTAATCCTAACAACTTATACTTTGAATATATACACATAGGTTAGAATCGAACCATTCCGCCCCGCGCATTAACCCGTCATAACAAGAACGTTAAACGCTCCGTCTCCCTGAGGATGACCCGTACTCATCGCAGCTAGCTACACGCAACGTCGTCCTGATTACGGTTAACTTTAGAACTTTTAAACACGGCACGCGCGAAAGCGCATGCAATCACCTACTCACTACACCTAGTGAGTAAGCCACATCCGGTCTGGATTGGGACAATACTAACATCCGTTTAGATCTATATCCCCAAAATGTAGGAGGCATCACCTAGATCTTTCATGGAGAACTTGTGTGATAAGAAGAGCTTGACCGAGTGTAGCATAGGAATATCGTTTCCTATCAAGATTATATTATCCATGTACAATACGAGGAAGACAACCTTACTCTTTACAACCTTTTAATATATACACGGTTCATCTACATTTTTAATGAAGTCAAACTCTTGACAGCTTCATCAAAACAGATGTTCCAGCTCGGCGATGCCTGCTTTAATTCATAGATTGATTTACGCAGCTTGCACACGCTTTCGCTTCTCCCACTGTCTACGAAGCCCTCTGACTGTATCATTGTCACGACCCGAAAATATTAGCTCACGACCGGCACTCAAATCACGCCACGTCTACAGGCGTAACGTAATTCAAGTAAGCCGAAGCCCAGAAATCTAAATCTTTTTAAAGAAAATAAAAGAGGTGAAGTTTTGAAATAAGAGATGATGAAATCAAAAGTTTTCTGTAAATGCATAGATAATGGAACATGAAAAATGCAGGTTGAATTTAGTAGTTGAAAACATGTTTCGTCTTTTAAAAATTTGAGCAGCACCTCCTTTGTATAATTTGATCCAAAACCACATATACATGATAATATAAAAGGAATCCCCAGCAAGAGCTAGCTCTTCGCCAATCGGCGGAATCACAACCACGCAAGTCATAATATGTATACGACGCCTAACGGCGAAGCCCAACACAAAGGAATAATGTAAATAAAGAAAGACATCAACCCAACAAGCGAGCATATAACCCATCGTTCAAGTCTCGCTACCATAAGTCTTTTTAAGTCTTACTACTTATACAAATACTAGTTTCTGATTGCTGGAGTTAACTAGATACAACGGAATAGTAATACAAGAGTGGTACGATCCAACATGTACCTCCTACCAAAGCGAGTCACCCGAAAGCTGTAAGTGCACGGCGGCGCCCCGGCCGTCAATCCGACGCCGGAATGCGGAAGCGGTGAATAACTTAAATTTTGCGGACTTTGCAAACCGGCACCACCGCGCACTTTAACCGGATCGTAACCATTAAACTAGTCTAAGCTAACTAGAAGATGGGTTAGAGATATACCGACGATCCAAGTCCTCCGGTCTTCTCGTCATGGTCCCGATCTCCTGCGGAAAAGTCCCGGCTCCTCCTCGTCGCCGGAAGTGCACCACATCGCCTTCTTCGTTTACGGGCTCCCACCTCAATGCCGAGGCAACTCGGGCACGAAGCCGGCTACTCGACGTGCCCAAGATATGCTGTAGGAAGTGTAGTGTAGAGGCTACTTGTCTCTTTGGGGTTTGTTGCCTTTGGATGGAGGAATGAAGATTGAACTTTGGAGGGAAATGAAGCTACCAATTTTGCAAGCCAAATGAGATGATCAAAATGAAGCACAAAATGAATCTCTCATTTTTCCTCTCCTCATCAATTAGTGGCCGGCCATTCTAGTTGGAATGGTGGAGGGAAAAGCAATTTTATCCATGAAGGGAGGTGATGGTAGGAGAAGAAAAGAGAGTGACCATAAACAAACATACACCATTCTTCACACTATTAAAACCATGCCCACTCAAATCACAAGTCAAAGCAAGTCATGGTGCAAAGAAAAGAAAGCTATCATAATCAACATATATGCAATAAAACCCTCCACAAATGTAATTTGCAAAACTGCAAATTACCCCCTCCATCGGAAAAGTCCGGCCGGGAAAGAACAAAGGAAAACCGGCCGGAACGGAATGCAAACTGGAAACTCCAGAAAACTGGTCCCGTAATAAATTACAGGAAAACCCCGATACTGTGCATACACACCCGCATTTGTATTCCGACCGGATACAAATGCAAAGAGACAAAATCTACACTGTACTAAACTAGGATCGGCTTAAACCAAAGCCGGCTAGTAATATCCGTTCGATCCTGATCCGTGCAATACCGCACGTATCTGATCGAACCCTGCCATAAACCTATACGGCTACTAGTACAAACCGTCCGATCCTGATCCGTGCAATACCGCACGTATCTGATCGGACCCTGCCATATCTCCATACGGCCTCTACAGCGTTTCGCCCGAAAGCTTGAGTAACTGAAAGTGTGGTAGACTCTAAAGACTCGTCAATAATATGGCTGTGGATTTAACCACTAGCACGACAGAGGTATAAGCCAATACGTAACGGGCCACCAGCTATTGACTAAAAGGGACGTCGATGAGCGAACTCATCCTGACACCCTACTGAGCCTGTCAGTGACAATATCCGTGCAGTCCGGTCCGTTCGTCTATGAGTATCGCATGGCGGGCCTAGGGGGTTGGTAAAAGTCAGACCCCCAAAAGCGGTACAAGTCGTGTCGGAGTGTAGCCCAGAACACCCTGAGATACTACTGGAATACCTACCAGTAAATCTCCTTGCCTTGGCCAAGGACTTTGTGTAATGGCTCTCCTAGACACAGCACGACCTCACCCCCAATACCGGGAGAGACGAACCCCTGAAGATACGCTCACTGCCTCCATGTGGCTCGGGACTGTACCCAACTAAAACCTGTTTGCACGACTCCTTTGAGCCGTGGTAGGGTAGTAATCAAAGTACAGTGGGAACTCACACGAGACAAATGACGATCCCCAGGTCGATGAACTAACCTGCACACATGTCACCAGGGAACTGCCATCTGACGTCTGGTATATGACCAACTAGCATGTTCCCGGCGAGTCATGTCCGGTGTACTCATAACCCAATGAGCACCTGTATACATCTTAGGTGATCCAACTGACACCAGTGGCTTGTGAGACCGGCCACCGCCCCTCGTCGGGGTCTCGACTGTATACACTAGTCTACTAATGGAGTATCGATGCCCAGTCTCGAAACTCCCACGACTAGGGACCTTTTAAGGATATGCTTGTAGACCCCAGCTCCCACTTATATGATCGCCCTCATACTGCTGGTGGTCAAGCAAGAATCCTAGGGGCTCTATCAACGTGTAATAGCGACATGTCAGGTCACTTAAAGCAGTACACGATGATAAAGGTAAACCAGATAGCATACTATCATCTCGAGTAAGACTGTCCCACCGGGATAGGTCCTCCCTCAATCATTACAATCACGTATCTGTGACCTAATAATTGACCCTGAGGGCACTATCTCCAACAATCTCCCACTTGCACTCAAGGCTAATTATTGCGATGTCGCATACTCACAGCCCGTGTGATACCGAACACCCAACTCCTCTACTAGTCAGTCTCACAAAGCTCGTTTGCGAAACTATTGCGTTCGAGGAATAGCCTCAGTGAGTGGATCCGCTTAGTTGTTTCTTTCTATGTCTCTCTATATCTCAAGTTCGCGGAGAAAGCCATCTCCCGAAATGAGCAAAATCAGTCTTAGAATATGTCTGGATGTCTGATGGGACATAGCTCATAAATGAACTCCAAATCCAAACTTCTTAGACTGTATCGTCAACTGAACTTAATCAGTATCCTGCGCGGCATGCCTCCCTCAGTATTGCCTTGGACCACCTGTCCAAAATACTGCCCCTCATCAGAAGGAAAACTATAACTCTGACAACCTCCTTGTCGTCCATGTCACCTTGGAAGCCTGGAATGATAACTGTCTCCTGAATGAGGCTGTCGTTATCATCTCCCTAGAACATCCACTTATGTTCTAAAACTGGTTCCGACTGTTTCTCCAGGATTGGATTAATGTCAACTTATTGCATCTAGTGCAAGAACAACATCTGGTGTGGTACTTGACATCTCACGATTGACTCAATTGCCTTAGCAAGTGATCTGCCAATCATGCACGTCCCTCTCCCCTTTAGTCTGTAAGACACCTTTGGAGAGGGTGACTCCATTACCTGCAGGTACACTACCGTGCCAGGAGTCGTCCATCCTAAATACTCTTAGAATGCTGTCAAGTACCCTGATTGGGAAACCACCCAAATCTAGATCTAAAACCATAGATCTAGTAACCAGTATGTCTGATATAAAATCCATTTCCTTTATGGAGAAACAACTGTGTGACGACCAAAGTATAACCGATTGTAGTGTAGGAGTTTCTTTTCCTACTCTGTGTATATCATCCAAATACCAGGATATCACACCCTACTACCTTCTCAACAGATCCATCCCCTATTCTGATGAAGTCAAAACCATGACTGTCACGTCAGAAATAGATGATCTATCTCCGCTACATCTGCTTTAGTCTATAAATAGACATAAGCTACCTGTCCACCAATGCTTCCGCTGCTCCCACTGACTACGACAACCCTCTGGCAGAGTCATATAGACGTACACTTCTAAAACTGGTTTAGAACGACGCTATACTCATCCTCCCGCCGGGTCTCGTAACCTGGAACAACAGTAATGGCAATTGTGGGTAAACAAGAACTTCCCTGTCACCGTCCTTGAGGCCACCGTAGTGCCTCTCGGGTGCCTGAAGTTACCCACCTTATCTGCGGAGTGGCCAATGGAATGTCAATCCAGATTGAATCTTTAGGTTCCTTATCAAATCTTCAGTAATCGTTTGTGGTTCTGGAATCACTTCCAGTTCTACCATACTCCCACTACTGTTTTTCTGAAAAAATTTATTTTTAATTTAAAACTGTGGCGAGTCATAGAACAATATCGCTATTGTTCATCCAGATGGTAGAAAATCAACCCTCGTCATAGCCTGGGTCAACCCACAAACAGCCATTACAGAAACGTGCCTTGAGTTATCCAGAGTCTGGTTTTAATCATAAGCCGGACAACTCCCCGTACCTTAACAATGTTAAGATATGAACTGTACTATATCCAATATAGAACCAGAGGCACTGATTTAATTGAACCAGATTCAAATCATGCATCTGTCTCCAGTGCATGTCAACTAAATGGAGAGAGGCCGATCAGCGTTACTCAACTTAGGAATGCTTCCAATTATGAGTGACCTGAAAAAGAAGCAATTTCTCTTTATCATTACTATCAACTGAATACCATACACAAGTATCTATATCTTCGATCACTTTGAAGAATCTTGATACTTGCTACACCTGGTTCTCTACTCTATTCAAATACCTATAACTCCTCAAAACTTAGACCCTGTGTTTCTACGAAACACACGTCTAAAAACTAGAGAAGTTAAAAGTAAACAGAATATAGTATAAGGACCAACCCCTCTGTCCCAATGGACACTGGACAACATACAATACTCTGTATAAGTCCGATGAGTCTAACAACTCTTTCACTGTGTGTCGTAGGTTGAAAACTGTACTTATGGTTAAGAAGAATTACACCGCTGTTTAATGCTCCTTACCTAACCATCCACTGATATAGGTAAATGTCATCGACATAATATCAAAAGGTATATCTCACTCTATAAAAATAGACGTACAGATATATCAATTTGAAATTGGTGCACAACAGCGGATATTCAAAACCAAATATTTGCCAACCGGCAAACAGCCCAGGTGATCTCCTCAAATATCACCGATTTCAACGAATCCCGATATAATGAGGATGATCACCTTATTCCCAATAACCTACTCCCACTCACCATCTGTAAAACCATACAGATGTGAGAATCAAACCTGGTAAATACATACCCTGGAGTAAGTATCTAATCGGGAAATCAGTTTTCTTTTAACAGTACACAGTGAACTGAAACATTGAAATGTTTCGATGGGGTGTCCTGGTATTCCTAGTAATGCCTCTTTCATTATCCAGATTCACAACTATAACCGTATAATTCTTTGCCACCTCTCCAAATCCCTTTATATGTCTTTAGTCATTACCTTCTGCACACCCGTTTAGGCCAATTGGTTTTCTTCCTTCCCTACCGTTCGGCACCAGCCTATGGTTTGAAAGAAGACTATCCAATAAGCATAATGGGTGTACTGTCCTAACCCTAGGAACACTCGCAATGCGAGAGAAGGTGAAGATAAAAGACAACCGAATAAATCTTATTCCTATTTCTCCTGGACCAGAATCCATCCCCGAACTGGAACAAGTTCCTTTCGAGTTCGTATATAACCATACGATGGAGTATCCAATAAACTGTGGATCTTCGTAGTGATACGGAGTGTCCTGGAGAAATACAAAGGTGATTTAGGATTGGCGAAGAAATACTTGGTTTGGTTGTGAATATCAGTCGCAACTTACTTTGCCCTCTTACTAATCCCTTTCTTTGTCTGAACTTAATACCTTCTGTACACCCTTTAGGCTAACTGGTTTTCTTCATTCCCTACCGGTCGGCACCAGCCTATGGTTTGGAAGAAGACTATCCAATTTGCATAATAGGTGTACTACTCCTAAACTAAGGAGTACTCACAACCTGAGAGAGGGTGAAAAGAAAAGACAACTGAATAATCCTATCCGTTTTCTCCAGAACCGGAAACCATCCTCGAATTCCTTCGAGTTCGTATCTAACCATACGATGGTTTTGTCCAATGGAAGTGGACGTTCGTAGTAATACGGGGTGTCCTGGAGAAAAGGGTAAAAGTAGGAGTGGCAATGAGGTCTGCAACTCTGACAATCCAAAAGCCAGTGTTAAGTAGGTTCGGTCAACTTGGTCTCTGAGTCATAGTCTAGGGTAGGGTCAATGGTCGCTGCCAGAGAGAGAGAAAAGAAACACTCAGCGTGCACTCTAACCTAGATCAGAATGGTTACCAATTTATCTAATCTGGAAACCTCCCACTGTACCTCAAATTCTCCTCCAAACCTGAAAGAAGAATTAGTCGGGGTCACCCGAGGAGTAAACTAACTCATCAGTGGGAATCGGGATCCAACTCTCATCGCATGATAACGTGACGGAATCCGCTCACGGTATCACACTCCAGAAGGTATGCGCATATCTGGCAAGTTTCAGTTCTTTTGAAACTCCCGATGTAATTTCTGCCCCATGCTCTTATGACCTTGACTAAGGCCAACAAATCATAAGTCACATGTCAAGTTCTACCCGTCATTGTCCAGGTTGATTTGAACCCACCCGTACAAGCCCTTGACTAAGGCCAACAAAGCTATACGACTGTCCCAAACCAACGCATCTATCTATGCAGCATATGAATACCCAATAGCTACCAAACACTGTGCCTTGACTAAGGCCAACAAACACAGCTTGAATACTATTGACTACCCATATGAAACGACGGAGGGCTACGAATGGTTTCTGGCGAAAACCTTTAACGTAGTGAACTTGATATCGTTGAAGGAACGGATAGCTTTTTAGAAAATATAGTGACGAAAACCATTGCTAAAGAGGTCACTCCCGGTGAAGGGATCTCGGCTCTTTCCCCGTAGAATGAGGTGCAGGATATTCCAACTGAATACCACGGTGCAAAGCAAAAGTAATTGGCTATAGTGAAGTTAATGCCCTGACGCAAACTTCTGTCCAAGGGGTCACTCCCGGTGAAGGGATCTCGGCCCTTGCCTCGTCGACTGAGGAGCAGGATATTCCAAATGAATACCACGATGCAAAACAAAAGTGAACGTCCTTGCAATAACAGCCTTTTGAAAAGTGTTCCAACAACATCAGAATAGGTTTGTTTAACTTGCATTGATCCGAATCAACGCAGTCCCATCAATTGATCACACCACAAAGAACGAAAATATACTGACGTACGTATATGCCATCCGCATTCGCCACTGGGTCCCGTCATCACCCGTTAGGTTAGCTAACTAACGGCAGAGCGGGGACTGGACTAGCGCGGATGAAAAACATATACAACATCTACTAATATATATACCAATATATAGTATTTCGCTCAAGGCGTGAATAAAATGCAACATCACAGAAATGTACAGCATCACAGAACAATACAGATATCTGGGATCCCCGGGTTTCACAGAGCCACTACTGAAACCCGACGTTCCCCTGGTCGTGTGGATAGCCTGTGCAATGAAAACCTAGACCCCTACGGGCGCGGCAAGTCACCCGCCAAAACCTGAAGCGAGGCAGCCCCCTCCAGCACCGTGAATGGACCACCCAGCACTTCACGGAATCCGGCAACTTGGGCACCCCTCCTGGGTCAACCTGTACCCCCTACGAGTGCGTCGAATAGCCCGCCAATTCCAGACTGAAGCCCCCCCCGTCTCAATGCCCTGAGATGCGGGCCCGTTGCCCTCTAGAACCCGGCTATCCGTGCACCCCTCCGCGGGGTAACCCTAGTACAGAAAGTAAAATATACATACACCGGGTACATCGACCGCAACCAGGTCGTGCCCCAAAAGAATAATACAAACAGGCAGTGACGGCAGTCCACATGTCGGACGCTCGCCCCGCAATATCAAATGTACATAATACAACAACACAGTACTAGCATTGCATCCAGGCTATCCCCCACGACCGATCCGCAACATCACAGCAAATACATAGAACATCAACGTGAAAGTCACGTTCGCAAATCCGTCTAACCGGGCTATAGCAGTTAGACCGGATTTACCGATCGAGTGACATACACGGTCGCAGATATAATGTAAATACTGTGAAAAATGTGTTTAAAAAATTTTCGATTGATCAAACAATTAACAAGTGGGCCCCAAAGAAAACTGTAGCACTCACAGAAACAATTGGCCCAACTTTAATATTCCAAAGCCCATATTTTAAACCCAGAAGGCCTCTGTAAAAAAATGGTGAAGTAATGTGAATAGTGCGCGGCGGAAGGGCCGCACAAATGGGGTTTTCGCGGCGGTTCCGCGCTCCAACTGTGGAGTTACTTCGTCAAATTTTTACAGAACTCTTAGATTTTCCAGTACATCAATATTTTATAACCTGAAAAATTTTTCGAGACCAAAAATTTTCAACAGAAACTGATGCGAACTAAAATGCAGTTTTGGAACTTTTTGATCGATCGGAAATGCAAACACATTACACAAAGCTAGACTAAGTTAATGGCGCGGCTCTGATACCACTATAAGTGCACGGCGGCGCCCCGGCCGTCAATCCGACGCCGGAATGCGGAAGCGGTGAATAACTTAAATTTTGCGGACTTTGCAAACCGGCACCACCGCGCACTTTAACCGGATCGTAACCATTAAACTAGTCTAAGCTAACTAGAAGATGGGTTAGAGATATACCGACGATCCAAGTCCTCCGGTCTTCTCGTCATGGTCCCGATCTCCTGCGGAAAAGTCCCGTCTCCTCCTCGTCGCCGGAAGTGCACCACATCGCCTTCTTCGTTTACGGGCTCCCACCTCAATGCCGAGGCAACTCGGGCACGAAGCCGGCTACTCGACGTGCCCAAGATATGCTGTAGGAAGTGTAGTGTAGAGGCTACTTGTCTCTTTGGGGTTTGTTGCCTTTGGATGGAGGAATGAAGATTGAACTTTGGAGGGAAATGAAGCTACCAATTTTGCAAGCCAAATGAGATGATCAAAATGAAGCACAAAATGAATCTCTCATTTTTCCTCTCCTCATCAATTAGTGGCCGGCCATTCTAGTTGGAATGGTGGAGGGAAAAGCAATTTTATCCATGAAGGGAGGTGATGGTAGGAGAAGAAAAGAGAGTGACCATAAACAAACATACACCATTCTTCACACTATTAAAACCATGCCCACTCAAATCACAAGTCAAAGCAAGTCATGGTGCAAAGAAAAGAAAGCTATCATAATCAACATATATGCAATAAAACCCTCCACAAATGTAATTTGCAAAACTGCAAATTACCCCCTCCATCGGAAAAGTCCGGCCGGGAAAGAACAAAGGAAAACCGGCCGGAACGGAATGCAAACTGGAAACTCCAGAAAACTGGTCCCGTAATAAATTACAGGAAAACCCCGATACTGTGCATACACACCCGCATTTGTATTCCGACCGGATACAAATGCAAAGAGACAAAATCTACACTGTACTAAACTAGGATCGGCTTAAACCAAAGCCGGCTAGTAATATCCGTTCGATCCTGATCCGTGCAATACCGCACGTATCTGATCGAACCCTGCCATAAACCTATACGGCTACTAGTACAAACCGTCCGATCCTGATCCGTGCAATACCGCACGTATCTGATCGGACCCTGCCATATCTCCATACGGCCTCTACAGCGTTTCGCCCGAAAGCTTGAGTAACTGAAAGTGTGGTAGACTCTAAAGACTCGTCAATACTATGGCTGTGGATTTAACCACTAGCACGACAGAGGTATAAGCCAATACGTAACGGGCCACCAGCTATTGACTAAAAGGGACGTCGATGAGCGAACTCATCCTGACACCCTACTGAGCCTGTCAGTGACAATATCCGTGCAGTCCGGTCCGTTCGTCTATGAGTATCGCATGGCGGGCCTAGGGGGTTGGTAAAAGTCAGACCCCCAAAAGCGGTACAAGTCGTGTCGGAGTGTAGCCCAGAACACCCTGAGATACTACTGGAATACCTACCAGTAAATCTCCTTGCCTTGGCCAAGGACTTTGTGTAATGGCTCTCCTAGACACAGCACGACCTCACCCCCAATACCGGGAGAGACGAACCCCTGAAGATACGCTCACTGCCTCCATGTGGCTCGGGACTGTACCCAACTAAAACCTGTTTGCACGACTCCTTTGAGCCGTGGTAGGGTAGTAATCAAAGTACAGTGGGAACTCACACGAGACAAATGACGATCCCCAGGTCGATGAACTAACCTGCACACATGTCACCAGGGAACTGCCATCTGACGTCTGGTATATGACCAACTAGCATGTTCCCGGCGAGTCATGTCCGGTGTACTCATAACCCAATGAGCACCTGTATACATCTTAGGTGATCCAACTGACACCAGTGGCTTGTGAGACCGGCCACCGCCCCTCGTCGGGGTCTCGACTGTATACACTAGTCTACTAATGGAGTATCGATGCCCAGTCTCGAAACTCCCACGACTAGGGACCTTTTAAGGATATGCTTGTAGACCCCAGCTCCCACTTATATGATCGCCCTCATACTGCTGGTGGTCAAGCAAGAATCCTAGGGGCTCTATCAACGTGTAATAGCGACATGTCAGGTCACTTAAAGCAGTATACGATGATAAAGGTAAACCAGATAGCATACTATCATCTCGAGTAAGACTGTCCCACCGGGATAGGTCCTCCCTCAATCATTACAATCACGTATCTGTGACCTAATAATTGACCCTGAGGGCACTATCTCCAACAATCTCCCACTTGCACTCAAGGCTAATTATTGCGATGTCGCATACTCACAGCCCGTGTGATACCGAACACCCAACTCCTCTACTAGTCAGTCTCACAAAGCTCGTTTGCGAAACTATTGCGTTCGAGGAATAGCCTCAGTGAGTGGATCCGCTTAGTTGTTTCTTTCTATGTCTCTCTATATCTCAAGTTCGCGGAGAAAGCCATCTCCCGAAATGAGCAAAATCAGTCTTAGAATATGTCTGGATGTCTGATGGGACATAGCTCATAAATGAACTCCAAATCCAAACTTCTTAGACTGTATCGTCAACTGAACTTAATCAGTATCCTGCGCGGCATGCCTCCCTCAGTATTGCCTTGGACCACCTGTCCAAAATACTGCCCCTCATCAGAAGGAAAACTATAACTCTGACAACCTCCTTGTCGTCCATGTCACCTTGGAAGCCTGGAATGATAACTGTCTCCTGAATGAGGCTGTCGTTATCATCTCCCTAGAACATCCACTTATGTTCTAAAACTGGTTCCGACTGTTTCTCCAGGATTGGATTAATGTCAACTTATTGCATCTAGTGCAAGAACAACATCTGGTGTGGTACTTGACATCTCACGATTGACTCAATTGCCTTAGCAAGTGATCTGCCAATCATGCACGTCCCTCTCCCCTTTAGTCTGTAAGACACCTTTGGAGAGGGTGACTCCATTACCTGCAGGTACACTACCGTGCCAGGAGTCGTCCATCCTAAATACTCTTAGAATGCTGTCAAGTACCCTGATTGGGAAACCACCCAAATCTAGATCTAAAACCATAGATCTAGTAACCAGTATGTCTGATATAAAATCCATTTCCTTTATGGAGAAACAACTGTGTGACGACCAAAGTATAACCGATTGTAGTGTAGGAGTTTCTTTTCCTACTCTGTGTATATCATCCAAATACCAGGATATCACACCCTACTACCTTCTCAACAGATCCATCCCCTATTCTGATGAAGTCAAAACCATGACTGTCACGTCAGAAATAGATGATCTATCTCCGCTACATCTGCTTTAGTCTATAAATAGACATAAGCTACCTGTCCACCAATGCTTCCGCTGCTCCCACTGACTACGACAACCCTCTGGCAGAGTCATATAGACGTACACTTCTAAAACTGGTTTAGAACGACGCTATACTCATCCTCCCGCCGGGTCTCGTAACCTGGAACAACAGTAATGGCAATTGTGGGTAAACAAGAACTTCCCTGTCACCGTCCTTGAGGCCACCGTAGTGCCTCTCGGGTGCCTGAAGTTACCCACCTTATCTGCGGAGTGGCCAATGGAATGTCAATCCAGATTGAATCTTTAGGTTCCTTATCAAATCTTCAGTAATCGTTTGTGGTTCTGGAATCACTTCCAGTTCTACCATACTCCCACTACTGTTTTTCTGAAAAAATTTATTTTTAATTTAAAACTGTGGCGAGTCATAGAACAATATCGCTATTGTTCATCCAGATGGTAGAAAATCAACCCTCGTCATAGCCTGGGTCAACCCACAAACAGCCATTACAGAAACGTGCCTTGAGTTATCCAGAGTCTGGTTTTAATCATAAGCCGGACAACTCCCCGTACCTTAACAATGTTAAGATATGAACTGTACTATATCCAATATAGAACCAGAGGCACTGATTTAATTGAACCAGATTCAAATCATGCATCTGTCTCCAGTGCATGTCAACTAAATGGAGAGAGGCCGATCAGCGTTACTCAACTTAGGAATGCTTCCAATTATGAGTGACCTGAAAAAGAAGCAATTTCTCTTTATCATTACTATCAACTGAATACCATACACAAGTATCTATATCTTCGATCACTTTGAAGAATCTTGATACTTGCTACACCTGGTTCTCTACTCTATTCAAATACCTATAACTCCTCAAAACTTAGACCCTGTGTTTCTACGAAACACACGTCTAAAAACTAGAGAAGTTAAAAGTAAACAGAATATAGTATAAGGACCAACCCCTCTGTCCCAATGGACACTGGACAACATACAATACTCTGTATAAGTCCGATGAGTCTAACAACTCTTTCACTGTGTGTCGTAGGTTGAAAACTGTACTTATGGTTAAGAAGAATTACACCGCTGTTTAATGCTCCTTACCTAACCATCCACTGATATAGGTAAATGTCATCGACATAATATCAAAAGGTATATCTCACTCTATAAAAATAGACGTACAGATATATCAATTTGAAATTGGTGCACAACAGCGGATATTCAAAACCAAATATTTGCCAACCGGCAAACAGCCCAGGTGATCTCCTCAAATATCACCGATTTCAACGAATCCCGATATAATGAGGATGATCACCTTATTCCCAATAACCTACTCCCACTCACCATCTGTAAAACCATACAGATGTGAGAATCAAACCTGGTAAATACATACCCTGGAGTAAGTATCTAATCGGGAAATCAGTTTTCTTTTAACAGTACACAGTGAACTGAAACATTGAAATGTTTCGATGGGGTGTCCTGGTATTCCTAGTAATGCCTCTTTCATTATCCAGATTCACAACTATAACCGTATAATTCTTTGCCACCTCTCCAAATCCCTTTATATGTCTTTAGTCATTACCTTCTGCACACCCGTTTAGGCCAATTGGTTTTCTTCCTTCCCTACCGTTCGGCACCAGCCTATGGTTTGAAAGAAGACTATCCAATAAGCATAATGGGTGTACTGTCCTAACCCTAGGAACACTCGCAATGCGAGAGAAGGTGAAGATAAAAGACAACCGAATAAATCTTATTCCTATTTCTCCTGGACCAGAATCCATCCCCGAACTGGAACAAGTTCCTTTCGAGTTCGTATATAACCATACGATGGAGTATCCAATAAACTGTGGATCTTCGTAGTGATACGGAGTGTCCTGGAGAAATACAAAGGTGATTTAGGATTGGCGAAGAAATACTTGGTTTGGTTGTGAATATCAGTCGCAACTTACTTTGCCCTCTTACTAATCCCTTTCTTTGTCTGAACTTAATACCTTCTGTACACCCTTTAGGCTAACTGGTTTTCTTCATTCCCTACCGGTCGGCACCAGCCTATGGTTTGGAAGAAGACTATCCAATTTGCATAATAGGTGTACTACTCCTAAACTAAGGAGTACTCACAACCTGAGAGAGGGTGAAAAGAAAAGACAACTGAATAATCCTATCCGTTTTCTCCAGAACCGGAAACCATCCTCGAATTCCTTCGAGTTCGTATCTAACCATACGATGGTTTTGTCCAATGGAAGTGGACGTTCGTAGTAATACGGGGTGTCCTGGAGAAAAGGGTAAAAGTAGGAGTGGCAATGAGGTCTGCAACTCTGACAATCCAAAAGCCAGTGTTAAGTAGGTTCGGTCAACTTGGTCTCTGAGTCATAGTCTAGGGTAGGGTCAATGGTCGCTGCCAGAGAGAGAGAAAAGAAACACTCAGCGTGCACTCTAACCTAGATCAGAATGGTTACCAATTTATCTAATCTGGAAACCTCCCACTGTACCTCAAATTCTCCTCCAAACCTGAAAGAAGAATTAGTCGGGGTCACCCGAGGAGTAAACTAACTCATCAGTGGGAATCGGGATCCAACTCTCATCGCATGATAACGTGACGGAATCCGCTCACGGTATCACACTCCAGAAGGTATGCGCATATCTGGCAAGTTTCAGTTCTTTTGAAACTCCCGATGTAATTTCTGCCCCATGCTCTTATGACCTTGACTAAGGCCAACAAATCATAAGTCACATGTCAAGTTCTACCCGTCATTGTCCAGGTTGATTTGAACCCACCCGTACAAGCCCTTGACTAAGGCCAACAAAGCTATACGACTGTCCCAAACCAACGCATCTATCTATGCAGCATATGAATACCCAATAGCTACCAAACACTGTGCCTTGACTAAGGCCAACAAACACAGCTTGAATACTATTGACTACCCATATGAAACGACGGAGGGCTACGAATGGTTTCTGGCGAAAACCTTTAACGTAGTGAACTTGATATCGTTGAAGGAACGGATAGCTTTTTAGAAAATATAGTGACGAAAACCATTGCTAAAGAGGTCACTCCCGGTGAAGGGATCTCGGCTCTTTCCCCGTAGAATGAGGTGCAGGATATTCCAACTGAATACCACGGTGCAAAGCAAAAGTAATTGGCTATAGTGAAGTTAATGCCCTGACGCAAACTTCTGTCCAAGGGGTCACTCCCGGTGAAGGGATCTCGGCCCTTGCCTCGTCGACTGAGGAGCAGGATATTCCAAATGAATACCACGATGCAAAACAAAAGTGAACGTCCTTGCAATAACAGCCTTTTGAAAAGTGTTCCAACAACATCAGAATAGGTTTGTTTAACTTGCATTGATCCGAATCAACGCAGTCCCATCAATTGATCACACCACAAAGAACGAAAATATACTGACGTACGTATATGCCATCCGCATTCGCCACTGGGTCCCGTCATCACCCGTTAGGTTAGCTAACTAACGGCAGAGCGGGGACTGGACTAGCGCGGATGAAAAACATATACAACATCTACTAATATATATACCAATATATAGTATTTCGCTCAAGGCGTGAATAAAATGCAACATCACAGAAATGTACAGCATCACAGAACAATACAGATATCTGGGATCCCCGGGTTTCACAGAGCCACTACTGAAACCCGACGTTCCCCTGGTCGTGTGGATAGCCTGTGCAATGAAAACCTAGACCCCTACGGGCGCGGCAAGTCACCCGCCAAAACCTGAAGCGAGGCAGCCCCCTCCAGCACCGTGAATGGACCACCCAGCACTTCACGGAATCCGGCAACTTGGGCACCCCTCCTGGGTCAACCTGTACCCCCTACGAGTGCGTCGAATAGCCCGCCAATTCCAGACTGAAGCCCCCCCCGTCTCAATGCCCTGAGATGCGGGCCCGTTGCCCTCTAGAACCCGGCTATCCGTGCACCCCTCCGCGGGGTAACCCTAGTACAGAAAGTAAAATATACATACACCGGGTACATCGACCGCAACCAGGTCGTGCCCCAAAAGAATAATACAAACAGGCAGTGACGGCAGTCCACATGTCGGACGCTCGCCCCGCAATATCAAATGTACATAATACAACAACACAGTACTAGCATTGCATCCAGGCTATCCCCCACGACCGATCCGCAACATCACAGCAAATACATAGAACATCAACGTGAAAGTCACGTTCGCAAATCCGTCTAACCGGGCTATAGCAGTTAGACCGGATTTACCGATCGAGTGACATACACGGTCGCAGATATAATGTAAATACTGTGAAAAATGTGTTTAAAAAATTTTCGATTGATCAAACAATTAACAAGTGGGCCCCAAAGAAAACTGTAGCACTCACAGAAACAATTGGCCCAACTTTAATATTCCAAAGCCCATATTTTAAACCCAGAAGGCCTCTGTAAAAAAATGGTGAAGTAATGTGAATAGTGCGCGGCGGAAGGGCCGCACAAATGGGGTTTTCGCGGCGGTTCCGCGCTCCAACTGTGGAGTTACTTCGTCAAATTTTTACAGAACTCTTAGATTTTCCAGTACATCAATATTTTATAACCTGAAAAATTTTTCGAGACCAAAAATTTTCAACAGAAACTGATGCGAACTAAAATGCAGTTTTGGAACTTTTTGATCGATCGGAAATGCAAACACATTACACAAAGCTAGACTAAGTTAATGGCGCGGCTCTGATACCACTATAAGTGCACGGCGGCGCCCCGGCCGTCAATCCGACGCCGGAATGCGGAAGCGGTGAATAACTTAAATTTTGCGGACTTTGCAAACCGGCACCACCGCGCACTTTAACCGGATCGTAACCATTAAACTAGTCTAAGCTAACTAGAAGATGGGTTAGAGATATACCGACGATCCAAGTCCTCCGGTCTTCTCGTCATGGTCCCGATCTCCTGCGGAAAAGTCCCGTCTCCTCCTCGTCGCCGGAAGTGCACCACATCGCCTTCTTCGTTTACGGGCTCCCACCTCAATGCCGAGGCAACTCGGGCACGAAGCCGGCTACTCGACGTGCCCAAGATATGCTGTAGGAAGTGTAGTGTAGAGGCTACTTGTCTCTTTGGGGTTTGTTGCCTTTGGATGGAGGAATGAAGATTGAACTTTGGAGGGAAATGAAGCTACCAATTTTGCAAGCCAAATGAGATGATCAAAATGAAGCACAAAATGAATCTCTCATTTTTCCTCTCCTCATCAATTAGTGGCCGGCCATTCTAGTAGGAATGGTGGAGGGAAAAGCAATTTTATCCATGAAGGGAGGTGATGGTAGGAGAAGAAAAGAGAGTGACCATAAACAAACATACACCATTCTTCACACTATTAAAACCATGCCCACTCAAATCACAAGTCAAAGCAAGTCATGGTGCAAAGAAAAGAAAGCTATCATAATCAACATATATGCAATAAAACCCTCCACAAATGTAATTTGCAAAACTGCAAATTACCCCCTCCATCGGAAAAGTCCGGCCGGGAAAGAACAAAGGAAAACCGGCCGGAACGGAATGCAAACTGGAAACTCCAGAAAACTGGTCCCGTAATAAATTACAGGAAAACCCCGATACTGTGCATACACACCCGCATTTGTATTCCGACCGGATACAAATGCAAAGAGACAAAATCTACACTGTACTAAACTAGGATCGGCTTAAACCAAAGCCGGCTAGTAATATCCGTTCGATCCTGATCCGTGCAATACCGCACGTATCTGATCGAACCCTGCCATAAACCTATACGGCTACTAGTACAAACCGTCCGATCCTGATCCGTGCAATACCGCACGTATCTGATCGGACCCTGCCATATCTCCATACGGCCTCTACAGCGTTTCGCCCGAAAGCTTGAGTAACTGAAAGTGTGGTAGACTCTAAAGACTCGTCAATACTATGGCTGTGGATTTAACCACTAGCACGACAGAGGTATAAGCCAATACGTAACGGGCCACCAGCTATTGACTAAAAGGGACGTCGATGAGCGAACTCATCCTGACACCCTACTGAGCCTGTCAGTGACAATATCCGTGCAGTCCGGTCCGTTCGTCTATGAGTATCGCATGGCGGGCCTAGGGGGTTGGTAAAAGTCAGACCCCCAAAAGCGGTACAAGTCGTGTCGGAGTGTAGCCCAGAACACCCTGAGATACTACTGGAATACCTACCAGTAAATCTCCTTGCCTTGGCCAAGGACTTTGTGTAATGGCTCTCCTAGACACAGCACGACCTCACCCCCAATACCGGGAGAGACGAACCCCTGAAGATACGCTCACTGCCTCCATGTGGCTCGGGACTGTACCCAACTAAAACCTGTTTGCACGACTCCTTTGAGCCGTGGTAGGGTAGTAATCAAAGTACAGTGGGAACTCACACGAGACAAATGACGATCCCCAGGTCGATGAACTAACCTGCACACATGTCACCAGGGAACTGCCATCTGACGTCTGGTATATGACCAACTAGCATGTTCCCGGCGAGTCATGTCCGGTGTACTCATAACCCAATGAGCACCTGTATACATCTTAGGTGATCCAACTGACACCAGTGGCTTGTGAGACCGGCCACCGCCCCTCGTCGGGGTCTCGACTGTATACACTAGTCTACTAATGGAGTATCGATGCCTAGTCTCGAAACTCCCACGACTAGGGACCTTTTAAGGATATGCTTGTAGACCCCAGCTCCCACTTATATGATCGCCCTCATACTGCTGGTGGTCAAGCAAGAATCCTAGGGGCTCTATCAACGTGTAATAGCGACATGTCAGGTCACTTAAAGCAGTACACGATGATAAAGGTAAACCAGATAGCATACTATCATCTCGAGTAAGACTGTCCCACCGGGATAGGTCCTCCCTCAATCATTACAATCACGTATCTGTGACCTAATAATTGACCCTGAGGGCACTATCTCCAACAAAAGCAAGCTGTGTGCCAGCGATGCCGCTACTGATCCATGCGGTCAACCTGCAAGAATTGTGGCACAACGGGGTAAGTTGCCAACTCGTGAGTAGAAAACATCATCAGGTAGAAATCGAATAAAACAACGATTCCTAGGTCAACTATATCATAAAGGCAATACTATGATATCTAGGGTGGCCAAGTCTGCATATATGCCAACAATATAATCAATGCCTATCTGCATGTGGCTAACATCTACGTGTCCATCAATGACACAACAACATCATGCATGTAAATATCATGAAAGCATATGCACGAAAATATGAGGATATAAATCAACGTGTGTCCATCAATGACACAGCAAAATCATGGAACCTGAGTGTTCAACATCGACACATGAAACATCATGAAACCCGTGTCCAGCATCGACACGTAAATCCTCATATCTCGGGCTCCGTCAGTCTGGATAGGCCCACGGGCTCCATCAGTCTGGATCGGCCCACGGGCTCCGTCTGTCCGGATCGGCCTACGGGCTCCGTCTGTCCGGATCGGCCCTCAGGCTCCGGCAGTATGGATCGGCCTATATCCATCTCTCGACTCCGGTAGGTATCCTACGGATATCCGCCGGGTCCAACCAATCACCAGTAGGTAGTAGTCCCTCTGCCAGGCTCATCGTCTACTGCGCGACATCCCTTTCTTGCCCCGGGGTACCATACCGGGGCCACCATGTACCTGCAAACGGTCTCATCCAGCTCCTCGAATCGGGTTTCATATATCAATCTCAGAACTGAGAAAACACATGGTGGACGTCTCGAAATATCATATCAAGAGAAACCGGGTTTTTAAAACAATACATACTTTCTTTTGAAATAACCACGGTTCTCAAATCCAAAAATCTCATGAAAACAGCATCTCAGTGCATATAATCGTAAAGCATGATATATGCAAACATATAACAGAAATGTGAGCATATCCATATATCATGCAACATGGAACAGTGATGTGACAATATCAGTATATCATGCGACATATCATAATGATGTGAGAATAGCAATTATATCATAGCATGATGTAGCAATTCTACTATGTACGTGACATATCAATTATCGATGATGAAGTGTGTGAGCCGGGAATCGGTGTAAGTGTAATATATGCATCATCGATAATGGTGTAGGTGTACTAGCACAGATATATGTAATGCAATGAGAATAACATGAACATAGCATAAAGTAAATCGTGAGCGCAATGCTATAAGGTATACGTCTCTACAATATATCCAAGTCGGTGAATCTATCAATCGGTATCCGGCCTTATAACATCACGTACGGTGCAATCCATCATACGGCAGCTTCTAGTCAAGGGTATGGTTCAATCATCAGATAAAGATCCTCACGTACGGTAATCCATCATACGGCGGCATTAAAAAATTAGGGATCCTATCAGCCTATATGACAATGAGGGTATGGACCTAACGTCTCGTACGACATAACACTCATGATTCACAACATTATATATATCTATATACCTATATCCCAGGTCACATCCGTATCAATCTCATATCGTGGGACCGATAAAAGTATCAACTATCTCATATCGACTCGCATCCATATAACGACATATCACACCAATTCATCATATCTCATCGTATACTCTTTTCATCACATTAATATCTCAGGTCAAGTAATCTTACATATACATTCTATCTTATAAATCTCATGTCATGCTACTCTAAATCTCATATTTAATCTCGTGCAACTACATATCTATATATCGTGATTCACATTCACTCTTCCTATCCTTATATATATATATCAATTCGAGACATCATTTCTTTCATATCATGTCACACTAAACCTTTAATCACATCCATAGTTTCCTAGGATAGGTTTCTCTAACCATATCCTATATATCGGTTTCCATTTATAATTGCGCGGGTGCTATATGCCATCCACCCGACTTCCCCCGTAGATATAATCTACTCACTTGCGGATCTTCTTGTTCAGCCGTAATCGATGTGCTTCGTCGTCTCGGAATCCACACGAAGGTACCTATAATAAATACACAATCGCAAATGCTATTATCATCAAGCTTGGAAAACTAATACGGCACACGGTGCGCTCATAGGTCAGAACCTATAGCCTACGCATGCAAAAACCACCAAGCAACCCTCGTCGTTGACGTACAAACATCAAACGACCCAATACAATATCAAATACCAAAACACAAATTCATAAATCACAAATTCCATATTCAGTAACTTAGGAAAATGGTCCCAGATTTAGTCTCAGGTAAAATTGGGCTAAACTAGCACTACAGTGGGGTTGTATAGGGGGTAAGTGAGCTACAGACCAAACCTAGACACCAAATACCCTAACATGGCCGGCCACATGCCGTAGAAAACCGGCCAGCTCGGCCCAAACTACTCCGTTCTGGTTCTTCTTCTCAGGGTGGTCTCCTATGGGTCTCACTAGGTCTCTGGAGTTGCTAGGTTTTCTCTTAGAGGTCTCAGGTCATCCCAGTTTCCCTGTAGGCACACAATACCTCACAAAACCAACACAGAACAAATCTAAAGTTCGTATTCTCTGTTTTAGGTCCACAAATCGATCTCTAGGGTCTTGTACACACCCACTACAGATCATAATTCCACATAACACCCAAACCCTTCTTATGAATTTTCCAAACATCACATACCCTAACCAAATCACATTCTAAACTAAACTAGGATGCAAGAAACTAAAACTAAACTAAATGAAAGAAGATATACCTCATTTGGGCAACTCAAGAAAAACTCTAGCTTCCCAAAATCTTCAAAATCCAACTTTGATTGGCCTAAAGTGTTGAGGATGAGGTGGGGATCAACTTTAATGAAGAGCGTGCAGGGGTTTTGGTGAAGAAATGGAGATGATTCTTGGAGGTGGAGGTGGAGGGAGATGAGGAGGAAGAAGATGAAGCAAAATAATGGGGAGGAAATGAATAGCTGCCCTCTTTCTCTCTCTTTCTTATTCTCACCCTCTCTCAACTCATTTCTCACTCTCACTCTCTCCAATAATTGTCTCATTTTTCCCTTTTCTCTTTTCTTTTTCCCCCACTCATTAAAACCAAACACATAACACAAATAAATTGAAACAACAAGCAACATGTCATGGTGCACTAGCCATGGAAAAATGTAGAAGCACGGATTTGGCCTAATCGCGATTAATAGTGCACTAAACAATTTTTTGTTTAAACTGCATATAATTAATTATAAAAATGCCAAATCCAATAAATACATATTTAAATAAATAAATCATTTTAATCTCCAATTATTTCATAAATATTGGTATATATTTATACCATTTTACGAAAACCCCAATTTCGCAAATCGGGTAGTTTTCGCGAAATATATTATTTTAATATTAAATTCCAAAAATAATATTTTATATTTTCTGAAATGTTACAATTTCCCCCCCCCCTTAAATAAATTCGGTCCCCGAATTTAAATTTAAACCCGCAAATACTAAAACATTTCAATAATCAGCTCAAATCAACGGAGCTCCGAAATCACGGAAGATACAGAAATACCACAGCGCATCCTGTGCGCCTGAAAACGAGTATGAAACTCAAAATCGAACTCCGTCAAGCGTCACGAAAATCATCAGATTTGCACGCAAATCATCGGAGTTACAATGGAGATACAGATCTCGAAATCCACTATTGAAATCCAATATCCACTAGTCAAATACAATAATATGTGTAGTACGCATCTGTAGAAAAACTTTCAAAACTGAATAAAACACATGCAAAATCTTTTCTGAATCGCCGTGTGATGCGTAACTCACGGCACAAGTGACGGACGCTCATTTGTAAAGTAATAAATATATGTTCATATAGGTTTTGCTAAAATATACGTTCCGCCCTTTTAAAATATCCCGAAAGGTTTTCCTTTATAAACGTTCGTGTCGCTCATGGACACGTAGGAAATAGCGAGTCTATAGCTCCTTTTCAAAAACCTCTTGGTAAACTTTTATGCATGCAAAGTACTCAGGTACTGTCCTCAGATCAGTCCTGTCCGGTCACTATATAATATAGTACCCATCATGAAAACAAAATGCTCAAGAGCAAAATCGGCCCTAAAAGACGTGTCCAACAATCACGTGCGTCTGGTGCGCACGGAAACCAAAGCCAAATACAAGTGCTACGAATGTGCACAAAACCAAACTAAGTGCAACGGGCATGCACGAAAGCATCTGTCCAGTGCAACGGATGTGCACGACAATAATATCGAGTGCATCTATAGTGCACGAAAATCTCAATCCAGTGCAATTAACATGCACGAAAGAAAATCCCAATCGAGTGCATCCGGTGTGCACAAAATCACATCTCATATCATGCACCCAACATGCACGAAAATCCAAATCAAGTGCATCCGTCATGCACGAATGGAATCTAAATCAAGTGCATCGAGCATGCATGAATAAAATTTAAATCAAGTGCATCCAACATGCACGAATGAAATCTAAATCAAGTGCATCCAATATGCACGAATCAAATCTCAATCAAGTGCATCCAACATGCACGAATGAAATCTAAATCAAGTGCATCCAATGTGCACAAAATCCAATACCAAGCACCTAATATGCGCAACAATCCAACCCAAGCGCGTCAGGTCCGTAATAAGCATCTAGTGCAGTAGCATGCACGAAAACGAACGTCAAGTGCCGATGCGCACAAAAACACAAATCTGGTAACACAAATGCTCAAAGATATAAATCGGGTGCAACCAAGGTACGGAGTATAAATCTAGTGCAACCAATGCACGAAATACCTATCTGGTGCAACAAATGTACGAAATGCATATCTAGTGCATCCAGTGCACGAAATACAAATACAGTGCAACAAATGCACGACGTAAAAACCTAGTGCAACAATTGCACAAAATACAAATCGGGTGCAACAAGTGCACGGAAACGCATTAATAACTCAAATGCGTATAAAAACAACACCGAGTGTACCGAGGTGTATAAAATCAAAAACGCGTGCAACTGCGTGCACAAAACACGTATCAATACACTACAAGCACATGTAAGCTATACTGAGTGCAAAAACTAAATCGGGTGCATACCACATGCACCAATATCAAATCATCCGTATGAAATCCACGAAATCATAAACATGTGCAGCCAAGGCACAAAACCGATATCAAGAACAATAAATATGCACGAATCGCAAATCGATATAGCGGTGTATAAACATAAATCAAGTGCAATAACTGTGTACAAAAATGTAAATACCCAGTAGGTGCAGCCATGGTGCACGAAAATAATATCATGAAACTCAATCATCAAATCTCAAATCCAAGCGATATAAGCGTGATACTCGGATCAAAAACGCAAATCGCAACAAATGACATTGAGGTACACCTCCTACAATGTCGAAAAATATCGGTGCGCCCAAAACTAGCAGAGCAAGAACATCCGCTTGCCTCTTGCTCACAGTCTAGCGTCTCTGTCTCTGGGTCCTCATTTTCTCTGTGGATTACAAATCTCGCAATCCATCGGCTCGTCGTCCCGGTCAGGTGTACTAACGGAACGATTCCGCTCTGACACTCCTTTGGTCAACTCTCGGCCAATAGCATGACCACTCGTAAAGCAGCACGTCACTGGCGTCGGCCTCTAGCCCTCTGAATACACGTGACACAACTGATCCTCGGTGCAAATCCTATCGCAGCAGTGTCCTGGAAGGAACCCGCTCAAGTTCTCTTTCGATCTCACCTATGCTGAACTATACGGAGGCTGGTAATCTTACCTAATCTTTTCTCGTTTTCTGGTCATCTGTGTTCTCAGCACAGCATTTCCTCAGGAACTGGCCATATCCCAATGCCTCTGTATACACATCAGATCTCTAATCTCAACGAGGTGTAACAACAGCTCGTTAACATCTCGCATGAACCTCTTGTTCCACTCGTCCTTATTATCGTTCGCTTCGACGTCACGTCATGCTATCTACGTACTGCAAATGTTCTCGACCACAGTTAATCCGGAATCCCTCACACGGACTCGAAATTATAAACTCGGTATCTTCATCACTCTGTAGAAGATATCTAAACACGTCCTCAGGAACTCGTCCCAACCATCGGAGGAATATTCTATACTCGTCCGTTCTCGATCAACTCACAACGCATCTGGGTGTGGTCCTCTATCAGAAGCTGGTCCATTTACTGATCTCCTATCGGATCATCCAACGAACAACGTCATCTCTGGATCGATCTACTCTAGATCTGAATAAGATTCTCCACACTGGAAATCTTCAACTTAACTGGGCCTGTGTCGGCGCATCAAATCAGACAAATCATCTCAGTCGCTCAATTCAACTCAAGATAGACTAGCTATCATCTGTCGCATCTCTTCCTGAAAGCTCCAGCGATCTCAGCTCATAAGCTCTGGAAGCAACATCCCATCAATCTCAGCAACTGCTGGGTCATCTGTCTGCAAGGTAGACGGCATCACAAACTCTGAGGTAGGCTGTACATCAACAGTCCTCTCACAATCCGACAGCCTCTATCAGTGGCCCGATCATCCGGTGCAAAACCGAACACTCGCCTCAAACAAGAGGTCACAACACAAACACTAAATCGAGACGTTCCCATATCACCAGAAAACACGATGGTCAGTCCTCGTCCATGACGAGCTCGCCCTGACCGCATCACTAGCCGCAGCTCAATCTGCGCTCAAACCATGGTGACAGGAACCTCAAGCATGTATCAAGGAAAACGGATCAAAGGAATGAAAGGAAACAACAGATCCTGAATGGAGACTTGATCATAAGGAGGAACGGAATCAGTGAGAGTAAGATCATGGAAACGAATAGAATCAAGGATCTCAAATAGATGTATGATCAAGGGAACAAAGAGAATCACAAGTCTCAAGATATGTACATCCTAAGGTTTCTTAAGTGGAGTATCGTATCGTAAATATGCCGCGGAACATACGTACGGTGCGTCACTCTACTCAAGCTACCTACTCCATCAATTAAGGCCAGCCTATGTAACGAAAGTTCGGGTCTAATACCCCATGTTTAAGTCTAAGTTCCGTAAGGTCAAGCCTAGGTTCCGAAATATTTACGCCCCAGACACCACATAATAAAACCTAGACTCGAACCAAGGTTAAACCTAGCGCTCTAATACCAACTTTGTCACGACCCGAAAATATTAGCTCACGACCGACACTCAAATCACGCCACGTCTACAGGCGTAACATAATTCAAGTAAGCCGAAGCCCAGAAATCTAAACATTTTTAAAGAAAAAAAAAGAGGTGAAGTTTTGAAATAAGGGTATGATGAAATCAAAAGTTTTCTGTAAATGCATAGATAATGGGACATGAAAAATGCAAGTGTATTTTACTAGTTGAAAACATATTTCGTCTTTTCAAAATTTGGGCGGAACATCCTTTGTATATTTTGATCCAAAACCACATATACATGATAATATAAAAGGCATCCACAAGCGGGAGCTAGCTCTTCGCCAATCGGCGGAATCAAAACCACGCCAGTCATAATATGTATAAGACGCCCAACGGCAAAGCCTAACACAAAGGAATAATGTAAATAAAGAAAGACATCAACCCAACAAGCGAGCATATAACCCATCGCTCAAGTCTCGCTACCATAAGTCTTTCTAAGTCTTACTACTTATACAAATACTAGTTTCTGATTGATGGAGTTAACTAGATACAACGGAATAGTAATACAAGAGTGGTATGATCCAACATGTACCACCTACCAAATCGAGTCACCCGAAAGCAAGCTGTGTGCCAGCGATGCCGCTACTGATCCATGCGGTCAACTTGCAAGAACTGTGGCACAACGGGGGTGAGTTGCCAACTCGTGAGTAGAAAACATCATCAGGTAGAAATCGAATAAAACAACGATTGCTAGGTCAACTATATCATAAAGGTAATACTATGATATCTAGGGTGACCGAGCCTGCATATATCCTAGGATATGTTTCTCTAACCATATCATATATATCGGTTTTCATTTATAATTGCGCGGGCGCTATATGCCATCCACCCGACTTCCCCCGTAGATATAATCTACTCACTTGCGGATCTTCTTGTTCAGCCGTAGTCGATGTGCTTCGTCGTCTCAGAATCCACGCGAAGATACCTACAATAAATACACAATCGCAAATGCTATTATCATCAAGCTTGGAAAACCAATACGGCACACGGTGCGCTCATAGGTTAGAACCTATAGCCTACGTATGCAAAAACCACCAAGCAACCCTCATCGTTGACATACAAACATCAAACAACCCAATACAATATCAAATACCAAAACACGAATTCACAAATCACAAATTTCATATTCAGTAACTTAGGAAAATGGTCCCAGATTTAGTCTCAGGTAAAATTGGGCTAAACTAGCAGTACAGTGGGGTTGTATAGGGGGTAAGTGAGCTATAGATCAAACCTAGATACCAAATACCCCAACTTGGCCGGCCACATGCCCTAGAAAACCGGCCAGCTCGGCCCAAACGGCTCCGTTCTGGTTCGTCTTCTCAGGGTGGTCTCCTATGGGTCTAACTAGGTCTCTGGAGTTGCTAGTTTTTCTCTTAGAGGTCTCAGGTCATCCCAGTTTCTCTGTAGGCACACAATACCTCACAAAACCGACACGGAACAAATCTAAAGTTCGTATTCTCTGTTTTAGGTCCACAAATCGATCTCT
This sequence comes from Agapanthus africanus, assembly GCA_030015575.1. Lineage (NCBI taxonomy): Eukaryota > Viridiplantae > Streptophyta > Magnoliopsida > Asparagales > Amaryllidaceae > Agapanthus > Agapanthus africanus. The sequence goes on along the minus strand of CM057340.1, from coordinate 436,884,731 downwards.
AGGGTCTTGTACACACCCACTATAGATCATAATTCCACACAACACCCAAACCCTTCTCTTGAATTTTCCAAACATCACATACCCTAACCAAATCACATTCTAAACTAAACTAGGGTGCAAGAAACTAAATCTAAACTAAATGAAAGAAGATATATCTCATTTGGGCAACTCAAGAAAAACCCTAGCTTCCCAAAGTCTTCAAAATCCAACTTTGTTTGGTCCAAAGTGTTGAGGATGAGCTGGGGATCAACTTTAATGAAGAGCGTGTGGGGGTTTCGGTGAAGAAATGGAGATGATTCTTGGAGGTGGAGGTGGAGGGAGATGAGGAGGAAGAAGATGAAGGAAAATAATAGGGAGGAAATGAATAGCTGCCCTATTTCTTTTTCTTTGTTATTCTCACCCTCTCTCAACTCATTTCTCACACACTCTCTCTCTCCAATAATTGTCTCATTTTTCCCTTTTCTCTTTTCTTTTTTCCCCCACTCATTAAAACCAAACACATAACACAAATAAATTGAAACAACAAGCAACATGTCATGGTGCACTAGCTATGGAAAAATGTAGAAACACTGATTTGGCCTAATCGCGATTAGTAGTGCACTAATCAATTTTTTGTTTAAATTGCATATAATTAATTATAAAAATTTCAAATCCAATAAATATATTTTTAAATGAATAAATCATTTTAGTCTACAATTATTTCACAAATATTGGTATATATTTATACTATTTTACAAAAACCCCAATTTTGCAAATCGGGTAGTTTTCACGAAATATATTATTTTAATATTAAATTCCAAAAATAATATTTTATATTTTCTGAAATGTTACAATCATGTACACGCTCTCTTCTAAATCACCATTTAGAAAAGCAGTCTTGACGTCCAATTGCCAGATTTCGTAGTCATGGTATACAGCAACGGTAGGTAGGATCCTGATGGACTTAAGCATAGCCACTGGAGAAAAGGTTTCATCATAGTTGACACCTGGACGTTGACGAAAATCTGTTGCTACAAGTCTAGCTTTGAAAGTCTCAATTTTCCATCTACACCAATTATCTTCTCAAGATCCACTTGCTCCCGATGGGTTTTACCCCTTCAGGAGCAACTTCCAAAGTCCATACTTTGTTGGGGTATATGGATTTCATCTCAGATCGCATAGCATCCAGCCATTTCACAGAGTCTCCACTTGTGATGACGTGCTCGAAACTAGTTGGGTCATCATCTTCCATGATGCAATCCTCACTCCCACCGTCTATGAGAAAACCATAGTATCTCTAAGGTGGATGAGAAACTCTACTAGATCAGTGGAGTGGCTGAGGTTCTTGGGGACTATTGAATCCTCCGGTTCCACTAAATTGTCAGTTATAGTTTGTGTTGTTGGAACTTCTTCCAGTTCTACCTCATTGCCACTGATTTCTTTCACAAAAAAATCCTTTTCTAAAATGGTGGTATGTCGAGAAACAAACACCTTTTGTTCCTCGGTGTGGTAGAAAATATACCCTCGCGAATGTTTGGGATATCCTACAAACTTGCACAAAACTGACATTGCCTTGAGCTTGTCTGGATTTTTCTTTTTAACATAGGCCGGAAAACCCCATATCTTAACTTGTTTAAGAGATAGTCTCTTCACATTCCATATCTCATATGGAGTGGTAGGCAACGTATTTGGTCGGAACTCTATTCAATAGATATGCAGCTATCTCAAGTGCATAACCCCAAAAAGGAAATAGGCAACTCAGCAACACTCATCATAGAGCACACCATATCTAATAGGGTGCGATACCTCCGCTCCGATACTCCGTTGTGCTGTGGTGTATATGGAGGAGTAAGCTAAGAGAGAATCCCAATCTCTTTTAAGTAGTCTCTGAATTCCGTGCTCAAGTATTCTTCTCCCCGATCACATCGAAGGATTTTAATACTTTTACCCGTCTGGTTCTCAACTTCGTACTTATATTCCTTGAATTTCTCAAAAGATTCATATTTGTGTTTCAACAGGAACACATGTCTAAATCTTTAGAGATCATCGGTGAATGTAATAAAGTACAAGGAACCATTCCTGGCATGTGTAGACATAGGACCGCATACATCACTATGTATCTGTCCAAGAGTTCAGTAGCTCTTTCTCCGTATCCATTAAACGGAGATTTGGTCATCTAGCCTCTAAGACATGACTGGCAAGTTTCATAAGATGTAAATTCGAACGAATTCAAATATGCTTCCTTATGCAACTCAGCTAGTCTTGTCGGATTGATATGACCTAGTCTATAATGCCACAAGAAGACTTCGTTCATTTCTGAGCTGATCCACTTGTGTGTGTTCTGTATACTTATAACTGTAGTTTGATTTAGAACGTATATACCGTTGTACAACGTACCATACCTAATCAACACTTGATTTTGGAAAACATTCACAATATTTTAACAGTCGCACAGAATCATTGTATTACCAGTTGGTAACACTAGGTGATATTTGCCAACTGCTTTGGCTGCAACAATTGCACCATTCCCCACTACTAGAGAATTATCACCCCTTCCCAGTTCTCTACATCTCTGTAGCCCATGTAACAAAATACATACGTGGGATCCTGATCCGGTATCAAATACCCAGGACGTAGAGTTAACTGAGAAACAATTCTTGGTAACGAACACACCCAAAGACGATGCATCAACATGCTCCTTCTTCGTTCTGGTGGCGTGGAAATCCAGATATTCTTCTATTCCTTGCTCAGACTTATGACAATCATAAGAAAAAGCGGAACCTAGCCCAGTATAATAAGTGGGTTCGGTCAATACATCCATATTATTATCTTGATTAAGGCGTGTCATTGGTCACTGCCAGGAGAGAGAGAAGGATAATCACTTTGTGTGCGCTCTTTACAAGATTAGATTGGTTATTGTTTTATCTAATCAGGATATCTCCCACTGTTTTTATCAAATCTTCCTTCAAACCCTAAAAGGTAAGATTAGCCGGGATTAATTACACCCTACAAGTTCACCAATCATTCGGCCAGGCAGGTATTGGTACTCCGATGGAGTCTCCCCATGTTTTTGCATGGAACTAATTAAATAACCTCGTTTCCCTAGGGGTATCACCCCGTTAACACCTTTATTAGACACCTAATGGATCGGCTAATGGTGAAGTGCAAAACTCTCCCAGGAATAACTCTTACTCGCAGTGTGTATCGGGATCCAACTATCATATAGAAGGTATGCAATCTCATTGCAAATTTCAACACTTGAAATTCCTAATATCTATTTTTACCCTTAAAAACTTATGACCTTAACTATGGTCAACAAGTCATAAGCGCTAACCAAGTTCATTTCTTGATTGAATTAAACCCACCAGTACGACTCTTAATTATGGTCAACAAAGACGTACGAATGTCCTAATCAATCGCATCATATGCTTTATAGAAAGACATCACTTAGCTACCGTATACTACGCCTTAACTATGGTCAACAAACGTAGCACGAATACTAAGTGCTCTAATTCCTACAATGACGGAGGGCTACGAATAGTTTTTTAGAAAACTTTTAACGTAATGAACTTGATATCGTTGTAGAATCTAGTGATTTGAAAAGGAGTGGTTTAAGCTCCGCCTTTAAAATCGAGAAGTTTTCAAAAACAAACCGAATAGCTTTTACTAGCTGTTGCTAAAGAGGTCACTCCCGGTGAAGGGATCTCGGCTCTTTCCTCATCGAATGAGGTGCTGGATATTCATTAAGGAATACCATTATGCAAAGCAAGAACTACAGAAGCTATGATGATAAACCGAGTAACTTGTAGCATTTGCTAGTTTTGCTAAAGAGGTCACTCCCGGTGAAGGGATCTCGGCTCTTTCCTCATCGAATGAGGTGCTGGATATTCATCAAGGAATACCACTGTGCAAAGCAAGAACTAGAGCTACCATTTTAAAAACTTTTGATTCTACAACATTTTTAGGTTTCTTTTCGTTTCAATAATCTCATTAATAAAGTCACATCATTTAATGTTTCCTAAACATCACAGAAAATGAAATGAAAATAGAACGTACGCTTATGCCATCCGCATTCTCCACGAGGCCCCATCATGCACCGTTAGGTTACTTAACTAACGGCAGAGCGGGGGCTGGACTAGCGTGGGTGCAAAAAATAAGCAGCGTTTATTATATATATCATATATATATAGCATTCGTCTCACGCAGTTATATGATCACATCATAGAACCAAGCAGCAGAAGTCAACATATGAAATATTGGATATACTAGGAGGTCCGTATTTTAAATTAAGCCAATAATGAAAAACACGGATTCCACGGTCGTGATAAATAGCCAAACCCACATCCCATAGACCCTTACGAGAGCGGCAAGCAACCCTGCTAATTCTAGAGTTAGGAGACCCGGTCTCGACTCCTCGAGATGGTCTCTCACTAGACTCCAGAACCCGGTTACTTGTGCTCCCCGCCTTGGGTCTATCCTAATGCGGAAAAGTAAATAATATACATCAATGGTGACATCATCCTCAACCCGGAAGTATCCCAATAAAAGAATATTACATACAAATTTTACATGAATGAAAATTGAAAAACTCTCATCTCACAAAAAAACCCCGGCTATTCACTTACGACGATCCAATATAACATATCACAGCAACACATAAAATCACATGTCATAAACATAAGTAAATATGCGTATCCCAAATTCTGTGGACATATAGCAACGAGATTTGGGTTACCCCACATATTACTCTTACGGTCGCAGAAAAGAAATGAAAAACTACAATAATTAGAATCCACATTTCCTTAGACATTATAAACCCGTAATATCTCATATTCTGAATTTCATGCCTAACCAGTTAAACCTTCCATTTTAGTCTCGAATTGAAAACTCTTTTCAATAACTTAGTCGGGTAATTCAACAAGATTCCCGACTACCCGATCGAATACTCGTCGGGAACTTTAGTTGATGGCTGCACCCACGATGCCGTCGACCAAGTGCACTTAGGCGGAACACTGTGGTCGTGAGCACCCGAGTAGATGCTTTTGGCAACAGGGTTCTCCTAAAATCACTTGGTCGGGGCTATGGGGCGTGGCTACCTAGTAAAGTTATCTGGCGAGTATTCGCGTACAATACGCGATTGCGACGGAGTTTCGATCCGAATCGAAACTTCATGGCAATCAATCAAAAGAGACTAACATACTAGATTTACAAACAAACTAGTTTTCACAAAACTAATAAACTGCGGGTTCTAAGTATTATATCACATATCAAACTTAAACCCGAAACGACGTTAAAATTACAACTACGAAACACTGTGAATTAGCCCCTTAACAAAATTAACATCACATGCAATTTTGGACTAAACAAACAGTACCTAAAACCATAAACCTAAGAGACCAAAACACTATAAAAATCTTGAGATCAAGAACTATAGAAAAACCGGCCAGGCCGGTTTTTTCTCCAATTTTGCCGGCCAAGTTATTGAATTATCGTCTCGTTTTTCTACAGTGTTCTAATTGCAACATGAAGAGCACTCTGCAACTATTTTAAAAAATTTAGAGGCTCTGGAAAATTCGACAGAAAATTGGGTTTGGATTCGACCGTTTCGGAGTTTTTCGGTTTTTTGATTTATATTAACATCGTCTAATCTTCAAGCTTTGGCTCTAATACCATGAAATTGTACGTTAGCACCACTACTTAGTTTTACTTGCATCAAGCATGCCGTTTTTTAAAATTTCGGGATGCTAATCTACACTAACCAAGATCTTAAACTAGATGATTAGGGTTTAATTATGATATCATATACTATACTAAGAGATGGATGGCAACAACCTTTGTAGACCGTGTTCTTCTCTTCTAAAGCTCTGAGTTGTTGTCCACGCGACTCCACTAAGCTCTGATAGGAATATGTATGCCCTAGAGGCTATTATTGTTGAAATAGTGGATGCTTAGACATATATATAGAGGACTTTCTTGCTCGACATGATAATATGCTATCTGGTTACATTTATCTTAACATGTACACTGGTATCTTTATACTGTCTGTCTCTTACATGTTGATGAAGCCCTTAGGATATGTACTTGACTTCCAGGATTATGATGAGATCATACTAGTAGGGCCAGGGTGGTCCAAAAGTACATCCTTTAACTGTTTCTAGTTGAAGGGATATCGAGACTAGGGCATCGATATTCCAAAGTAGACTAGTGTGTACGTTTCTTGTCCCTTAGAGGGCGATGGCTGATCCCACAGCCATTGGTGTGTGACATCAAAGATTATATACAGGTGCTCATTAGAGAATGGGTACACCAAACGGACTCGCCGAGGACTCCTAGTTGGTATTATACCTATCGTCATATAGAAGTCCTCTGGTGATGATTGATCGATTTTCCGTTGTGTTTGTATAAAATTGTAAAGAAATCACAACCAAAAAATATTTTGACCGCAATCAAACTACGGTGTCGGATGTAGTTTGTAGTGAGTGCGGATCGTCCACAGGGATTGCACGATTCAGTTGTATTTTGATACGTTTGAAATGAAAAGTTAAGCAACAATAAAAGAAAACATGATTCAAGAATGATTTGTATTCGAGTGTCACTATTCTTTATTCAAGAATCAAGAAACTATAAACAATCAAGAATCGGTGTTTCGATAATATTTCCAATCAACAATCAAGAATATAAGAGAGGCTCGTAGGAATCGATAGGATCAATAGACGTGATGTAATCTAAAGATATCGTGTTCTTGTCCTTCGAAGGATTGATACTAGATCGATGATCATCGACGAGAGTTGGGGCTTTCTCGTGAAACTAGGGTTTCATCCTATAACCCTTGTTCTTTCGTCGATATCATTCCTTTTCTAGCCTCTACCAAATTCAAGAAACGATCGTAACTCCCTAACTTCGATCGATGTCAATCAAGAAAGCATCGAAACGAAATGGGTCGTCGTTTCTTGAACTTGCTAGGGTTTACCAAACTCGTAGGACTCAAGAATCGATTAAAGCTATGTTACATCATCATTCTATTATCCGTCTCGACTCCTCAAAGAGCGGAGTTTTATTCACACATCACCACACAGAAAAGATTTACGAATTGTAAAGATAGCATGATGCAGAATTTAAAGAAAACAAGATAAAAGAATATCACCTTTATTTATCTCAACAATTTTGATTACATTTGAACTACAAGAAGAAGAATCTAGATTGTTGATCGGGCGTCGCTCGGCTTCGTGAGTCGTGGATCGGCTTCGGATCGCTTGCTCCGTTGAAGATCGGCTCCGCTCCTAAAGGTTGTAAGGCTTCTTGCTTAATGGGTACTCGGGATTCTTGATTTCAATTGGAATTAGGGTTAGGGTTTCCTACAAGCTCTCTCACTAAACTTGAGGAAGAGGGGATGAAGAAAGAGATTGGCTAAAACTATAAAGTGGGTTGAATTTTCCAAGATTTCCCAACATCAATAATGAGTGAGCCTAGGGTCTTATTTATAGAACTCCCAAACCCTAGGTTTAAGTTTGAATTTCCCTTTCCCTCCAAAAGTTTGTTGAAAGAGTTTGTTAGACTTTAGCTTAGGGTTTAAGCTAGGGTTTAGGGAAAGTTCTAGAATGATTAGGCTAGTTTAGTGAAGCTCAAGGTGTTTGCTGATCTGGTAGAAGTATCTGGAGCCTTCTGGAAGTTTGTGTGCATTTCTGGAATGTGGGCCCTGGAACAGGAGTTGTGGTGCAAACTTCACTTGATGAAGTCACCAATGAGCCGCGGATCCGCGGCCTTAGCAAGCCTATGCCGCGGATCCGCGGCTATTTAGGAGGCTTGGGCCTTGTAGCTTCTGGTGTAGTCTTGTACTGGAGTTTGGGCTTTTCTCAGATGCTTTGATTTGTATTTTCCCTTCTGTGTTGATACCAGATTTGAGTTTAGTGAGTTTACGTATCTTTCGAGCGGTGTAATGATCGAGCAAGCTTCTCTTTTCCTGCACAGACTTCGAAACACGGGTTGCGACATATAGAAATATTGCGATGCCATGCAATGCAGTCAATTTCCCTAGAAATGCTGGTTTTAAGGTCTAATACCTGTAATCTTATAATCTGTGATAGATTTGCTAATATGTGAAATACAGATACCGAACACTTCTATATGAATGCAAATGATGAGGAAATTGCCGGCTAAAATATGCAATATTTTCGACTGATCAAATACCCCCAAACTTAATTTCGATCGTCTCGAGCGAATGTTTTATTAAAAAGAGAAGGATAAAATAAAGAAAGAGAAAAACTAACTAGCACACTTTCGTAGGCAACACGATTGCACTGAGCACGTGCAACAAGCCTTTAAACCTCTAGGTGTCCCTAGTAGGAGGAGTGTTGTCTCCTGAGGGTTTTCAGCGGATTGCACCCACAAAATCCAATAATAAAAGCAAGATCATGAATATTACATTTAAAGAAAAGAATCGTAAAAGAAAAGCCTTGAAAATTAGGGTTTCCAACTAAGCTAGCTTTTCGGTTGTCATGAGCCCTATCTTAATGGTCATGAAAAGATGTCAGAAATCACGTCCTCCCTCAATAAAACATCGTCTTATTCTTCATTTCTATCTTTCTTCCAAACATCGATCATATAACCCTGCGTGTGTGTAAAGACATCTCTACACCCGGAGAATTCAATTCAAGCTATCATACTCTTGCCCATCAACCTTAGTACATTTTTTTTTTCGATGAGCTCACACACTTTCATGCGACCGTTAATACTTCTTGAGGTACTAACCGACCGATTACTCATGTGTTTGCTTATTTGGTGTATTTTCCTAATCTTGCACCACCTTAGGTATAGCAGTGACCCCCAGACCAGTTGGCCTTAGGGCACTAGATGAAGAGGCACCCTCGCTATATATTTTTTATTTCCCTCGGTGATAACAAAACCAGTGTCCATTTTTCTCACCATATTTTTTTTCATACTTTTGGCTTTAAGACGAGCATTTCAAGGTATCCTCTACTATCCCAGGCTTCAAGACGTGTGTAAGTGCCAATAGCAGGGTAGCAACGTTCAAAATGTTTGGCTTCCAGAATAGAAACTATTTTTCAGACTTATTTTTATCCTCAGATTAGTGACGTCTTTCATCTTACTAACCCTTGGGACAACGGCTCATAACTACTTATTACTAGTTCGTATAAGAAAACTTCTAATTTTCTTGGTTTTCTTAAATTTTTCTAATCTCATAGATGTAATTTTTCACTATCTAAACTTTCATTATCTTATTTATATACAAAAAAGTGTAAATATTAAAATTATTTTTATATTTGAAAATTTTAAATTTTTATAGGTTTTGAAAAATTTTCAATTTTTATAGATTTTTAAAAGAATGTTTTGTGCTTATGCAGATGATATGCAAATGATGCAAAAATAAGCACAAACCTCCCCCAAACTTGTTTTCAACAGTGTCCTCACTGTTGCCGACAGCTATACCTACAAAAATCTGTAAGACTGGGGGGGATTATTAGTGGGGGCAAAATATATAAGTGAAGAACTTCCCCCAAACTTGTTTTATTTACTCACCTTCATTCAAAAAATGATGCAATGATATACTGGACATGAAGGTGAGACGGAGGAATTTTAATCCAAATAAACTGGCTCTTGTAAGAACAAGAGCTCCTCCGTGGGGTCAGTGGAAAAATACGGCTTTAGTCTATGTCCATTTACTTTAAAAAATGTGCCGTTTTTAACATTTTCAACTTCTACCGCCCCGTGCGGGTATACAGACCGCACAACAAAAGGTCCCTTCCATCGAGATCGGAGCTTACCCGCGTGAAGGTGTAATCGTGAATCATAAAGAAGGACTTGTTGACCAGGTAAAAATGTTTTCCTTAAAATGCTTTTATCGTGAAAAACCTTAGTCATATTCTTTGTGATTACAGCATTATCATAAGCTTCATCGCGGAGTTCGCTTAGCTCGTTAAGTTGCAGCTTCCGAAAGTTGCAAGCAAGGTTTAGATCAAAATTTATTTCCTTTATAGCCCACAATGCTTTATGCTCTATCTCGACAGGTAAATGACATGCTTTTCCAAACACTATCCTATATGGAGACATTCCTAGGTCGGTCTTATATGCAGTCCTGAATGCCCAAAGAGCATCCGTCAATTTGGTCGACCAGTCTTTTCTATTCTTAGCAACAGTTTTCTCCAGGATAAGTTTGATTTGTCTGTTTGAAATTTCAGCCTGCCCGCTTGTTTGGGGATGATAGGGTGTAGAAAGACGGTGGTTGATTGAGTATTTTCGCATCAGAGTCTCGAAAGACCTGTTGCAGAAGTGTGTCCCATTGTCGCTAATGATAGCACGTGGGTGTCCAAATCACGAAAAGATATTCTCTTTCAAGAACTTAATGACAACTTTCCTGTCATTAGTGCGACATGGAATGGCTTCTACCCATTTTGAGACATAATCAACCGCCAGCAATATGTACAGATTCCCAAAGGAGTTGGGAAAAGGACCCATAAAATCAATGCCCCAAACATCAAATATTTCAACAACCAGAATGGGTTGCTGAGGCATTTCATTCCTCTGGGATATTCTACCCGTATACTGACATTGTGTACAGGTTTTGCAATGTTCAAATGCGTCCTTGAATAAGGTCGGCCAATAAAATCCACATTGCAAAACCTTTTCCGCTGTCTTTCTAGGACCAAAGTGACCCCCACAGGCCTGATCATGACAAAAAGAAAGAACACTCTTGAACTCTTCATTCGGGACGCACCGGCGAATGATCTGATCAGGACAATATTTAAACAAATAGGGCTCGTCCCAGTAAAAGTGTTTTACTTGGGAAAGAAAACGGTATTTGTCCTGTTTTGACCATTCTCTCGGTATCAGTCCCGTGGCATGATAGTTCACAATATCCCTGAACCATGGTTCAGCGGATACGCTCAAGAGTTGTTCGTCAGGGAACGAGTCATTAATCGGCAGGGTCACAGGGGAAGAAACGATGCGTGAAAGGTGGTCAGCTACTACGTTTTCACATCCTTTCTTATCTTTGATAACAAGATCAAATTCTTGTAACAGTAGGATCCAACGTATTAGTCGACCTTTTGCATCTTTCTTCGCCAGAAGATGTTTTAAAGCGGAATGGTCAGTATACACAACTATAGGTGAGCCGATTAAGTAAGGCCTGAACTTTTCTAATGCAAATACAACCGCTAAAAGCTCTTTCTCGGTGGTTGTATAATTGATTTGCGCATCATTCAGGGTCTTACTAGCATAGTAAATCACGTGTGGCATCTTTTCGATGTGCTGTCCTAAGACTGCACCTACTGCAAAATCAGATGAGTCACAGATCAACTCAAAGGGGTAGTCCCAATTTGGTGATGATAAAACGGGGGCTGAAGTGAGTGAGTGTTTAAGTGAGTCGAAAGCTGTCTCGCAGTCCGAGTCAAAATGGAAGGTCGTATCCTTGGCCAGGAGTAGTGTTAAAGGTCTAGCAATTTTGCTAAAATCCTTAATGAATCTCCTATAAAAGCCCGCATGGCCAAGGAAAGAGCGAATATCTTTGACGCTTTTGGGATGAGGGAGGTTTTGAATGACATCTACTTTAGCTCTGTCAACCTCAATGCCTTTCTGTGAAATGACATGTCCAAGGACTATTCCTTCTTGGACCATAAAATGGCATTTTTCCCAGTTTAATGTCAAGTTCTTCTCTTTGCAACGAGTAAGAACAGCGTCCAGATTCGCTAGGCAATCAGAAAAAGAGTCTCCAAAAATCGAGAAGTCGTCCATAAAGATCTCCAAAAAGTTCTCTACCATATCAGAGAATATCCCCATCATACACCGCTGAAAGGTAGCGGGAGCATTGCATAACCCAAAGGGCATGCGACTGTAAGCAAAGGTACCAAAAGGACAAGTAAAAGTGGTTTTATCTTGATCCTTTTTGGCGATGGGGACCTGATTATAGCCTGAGTAACCGTCCATGAAACAATAGTATTGTCGTCCCGCTAAGCGTTCCAGCATCTGATCAATGAATGGTAGAGGAAAATGATCTTTCCTCGTGGCAGCGTTGAGTTTTCTATAATCGATGCATACACGCCACCCAGTTTGGGCGCGTGTCTGAATCAACTCATTCGCCTCATTTGTGATAACTGTGATGCCGGATTTCTTAGGAACGACATGTATAGGACTCACCCACTGGCTATCGGAGATGGGGTATATAATACCACTATCTAAGCATTTGACGATCTCTTTCATGACAGCTTCCTTCATGACGGGATTCAACCGTCTCTGTGGTTCTCGGGTTGGTCTGGCATCATCCATCACATGTATATGATGTTCAACTATCAAGGGACTAATCCCTTTGATGTCCGCCATACTCCAACCAAACGCCTCTTTGTTAGATCTCAATACCGATAAAAGTGCATTTTCTTGCTCTGATGCAAGAGAAGCGGATATGATAACCGGTAATGACTCGTTCTCACCTAGATATGCATATTTCAGGTGAGAAGGTAAAATTTTGAGATCTAACTCAGGCGGAGAAATGATAGAAGGAAGGGTCATAAATTGATTTTTGGATCTACAAAGAAGCTCAGAGCCTGTGAAAGATACAGACTCGGGTGGAGAAAAGTCAGAAGTGCAGGACTCATGTGTAGGTAAAGTGTCCTCACTAAGATCTTGTGCAAAGTCAAACAGAGATGTGCTAATGTCATCGAGATCAGTAAAGCAAAGATCCTCAGCTCCACAACTATCGGGAGCGATCTCATGTACAGAGCACACATCTAAAATATGAGCAGAGGGTTCTGATGGCTGACTTCCAACTTTATAGATGTTTAGTTCAATGGTCATATTTCCAAATGATAAGTTCATTGAACCATTTCTACAGTTTATAACAGCGTTGGAAGTGGCAAGAAAAGGACGACCCAGAATCACCGGAATTTGGCCCCGAGGGTTTGCTACAGGATGTGTGTCGAGCACAATGAAGTCTACAGGGAAAACAAATTCCCCGACCTTTATCAACACATCCTCTAATTCACCCCTTGGTTTGGTGATAGATCGGTCTGCCATTTGGAGAGTGCAATGAGCAGGTTTCAACTCTCCAATCCCTAATTGCTCATAGACAGAATAAGGGAGCAGGTTAACACTTGCGCCAAGGTCTAAAAGAGCACGATTTATGTTTTTACCCCCAATCGAAATCGATATTGTAGGATAACCTGGGTCCTTTCTTTTCTTTGGAAGCTGGGGTATAAAAGCAGTGCTGATATTATTAGACATAAAGACCTTCTTCGGCACTTGAGTCTTCCTCTTCCTAGTGCACAAGTCCTTAAGAATCTTCGCATAAGCGGGGACTTGCTGAATTGCATCTAGGAGAGGGATATTGATGTTAACCTGTTTGAACATCTCTAAAATTTTCTCCATATGAGGACTCGTTCTATTTGCCCTTAGCCGGTTCGGGTAAGGTGCTTTCGCAATAAGCGCAGGGTCCATCATAGGAGAAGGAAAGGGGGGTAGACTAGGTCCCAAAGGAGGTGTGGGGACCGTCTGTGGAGAACTATAAGGGTTGGGTGAAGGTGTCGAGCCTAAAGGGAACTGGAGAATAGGCTCACTAGAAGGTGGTTTGGTAGAAGAAGAAGGATCAGAAGGTGAAGTGTGTGTGTGTGGAAAAGACTCAGCCGGGGTGTTGATATGATTTTCAGTATTATCAATATCTTCCCCGACATTATTATTCAGCACTCTTCCCGATCTCAACGTTGTGATGGCATTTACATTGTAATGCCCAGGATTCTGTAGGGGTTGAGAGGGAAGTTTCCCTTTTTCTCTTGCACTCATTTCGGCTTTTAAGCGTGCGATTTCAGCTTCCATCGTTTTGATACTCTCAGCTTGGGACGCTGAGTTTTTCTTTATCTCACGGACGGAAGATCTAACCTCAGCCGAAACCTCTATGAAATTTGACAAAAGTGATTTCATGGTTTGAGTGAATTGAGAGAAATCGTCAGGACAGGACAACATAGGATTAGACTGTGCAGGAGTGTTGCCCTGGTTTTGGAAATTTTGTGACTGGTAGGGGTGCTGAGTGAGTTGAAGGGGTTGCTGTTGTGGTGGAGGAATAGCCCTTTGAAAATTATTCGTGTTTGGAACCGTGTTTTGAGATTGGTTTTGGTTCCAAGCAAAATTCGGGTGGTTCCTCCAACCCTGATTGTACGTGGAAGAATATGGATCGTTTCGAGGTCTTTGAAATGCGGCATTAGAATGCTCGTGACCTTGAAACGCAGCGTTTAATGGACATTCTTCCGTTAAATGTGACGGATCAGAACAGCACCCACAAACAGTTTTGGGGAGTGACACTGGGTTTAGGGAGGCTGCTGCAAATTTGTGTTCCATAGCGTCGAGCTTCTTTTGCATTGCTGCCATTTCAGCTCGAACACCTATGAACACATCTATTTGGTGTACGCCACCCCTATTCAATGGTTGGGTTCCACTCTCCCAAATTAGTGATTTTTCAGCGAACTCTTCTAAGTATCGCCAAGCTTCCCCATCATCTTTGGTCATAAAAGTACCTTGACACATGTTTTCAAGGCTCTGTTTAGTGCTAGGGTTACTGCCCTCATATATGATTCGGCAAAGCTCCCATCTCGGGATGCCGTGATGAGGACATTGAACCAATAGATCCTTGAAACGTTCAAAGTATTTAGAGAATGGTTCGGCAGGGAGCTGGGCAAATTGGTTCAGTTCGCTACGGATTCGAGCCGTCTTTTGGATTGGGTAAAATTTCTTAAGGAATGCAGCGACGAATTCTTCCCAATTCGTAATAGAATGTGCGGTAGTGTTATATAGCCACTTCTCGGCTATATCGCACAATGTAAATGGAAGAAGTCGTAGACGCATCGCATCCACTGAAAGTTGTGACGTACCCATCATTGCGCATACGTTTTCAAATTTGGTAATGAAAACGTAAGCGTCCTCGGTCTCGAGTCCGTGGTATTTGGGTAAAAGATTGATATACTGGGGCTTAATCTCAAAGTTATCCCCATTGGCTGGTGGTGTGGATAAGCAGGTCGAAAGAGGACCTCTATGTGGATAGCATCTTTCCTGGAGAGAAATGTGGGGTGGATTCTGCGCACCAACGGACGGTGGCAGATTAGGGTTAAAGAAGTTTGATGGATTCGGATCCATCGGTGTGGATGTGGTAGTGGGTAAAGAAAAGGTAAATGGAGAAATATCGACTTCGGAGTCGATGAGGGAAACGCGGACTAAACGGGCACTAGAATCCCGTGTCCAGCCTATCTTGCACTAAAAAGGGTTAGTACAAGTGGCAGCGTTGACTTATAATTAGGGGTAAAATAAATGCGGTGCTTGCTTTGAAAAAGGGACGGATTTTTGAAAAAATGATGCGACAAAACAAATGCAGCACACAAACCCTAGAATCTAGTGGTCACCTAGGTCCGGCTCTAGACCGCTCCTAACTGCCAAAAGACAAGTCGCAGGATCAATCCTCCACTGCCTCTTTGTCCCCCTGTGGCCGGATAAGTGCCAGGTAAGTGGGAAGGTACTCCACTACGTAAGTAGTGGGCCTAATTAAAAACCACTAGCCTTAGACACACTCGCCTTAGGCACCACAAGAAAACGCGGATAAGTAATGAATTACCCACGGCCTTCTCTTGTCCTAATTGAGCGCGACAGTCCTTAGAGTCTTCTCTAGATTTCTTTTAATTAATGAGGGTAATGCGGATGCAAGTTTTGCGATTTTCGGGGCCTAGGAAGGGTAATGAAATCCCCACCTAATTTGGATTTGGCCGTGCCCCTTAAATTTCCGTATTAGAATGCAAACAACTAAGAAATCAAAAATCACACACAATTTTAATTTTGCTTTTGCGCGCTGCGATTATTTGCAAAGAATCCTGCAGCAAAGTGTTAGTTGGAGCTAAAAAGAGGAGAGGGGAGAGAGCAAGAAATTACCTGCACTGAAAATTATGCAGAGAACCCCCTGTAGGACCGCGGTTCCGCCGCAAATAGCCACTTAGGCCGCGCTTTCGCGCATCAACTGTGGGTTCACTTGATCAAACTTCTTCAGGGAGCTTCTGTGAACTCCCTAAGCTCTCTGGTATATCCCAAATAATTTTTCCACAGCACAGAATGCTCCAGATCACCTTGCAATCAATTCACAACACACGTATAAGAGTTTGTACGAATTTTGATTTCAAGAAGTAAAATGTAATAATTCTTTCACTTCAAACTAAAAATGCAAATGAATTAGCACGATCCCCGGCAACGGCGCCATTTTGATTGATCGTTTTCCGTTGTGTTTGTATAAAATTGTAAAGAAATCACAACCAAAAAATATTTTGACCACAATCAAACTACGGTGTCGGATGTAGTTTGTAGTGAGTGCGGATCGTCCACAGGGATTGCACGATTCACTTGTATTTTGATACGTTTGAAATGAAAAGTTAAGCAACAATAAAAGAAAACATGATTCAAGAATGATTTGTATTCGAGTGTCACTATTCTTTATTCAAGAATCAAGAAACTATAAACAATCAAGAATCGGTGTTTCGATAATATTTCCAATCAACAATCAAGAATATAAGAGAGGCTCGTAGGAATCGATAGGATCAATAGACGTGATGTAATCTAAAGATATCGTGTTCTTGTCCTTCGAAGGATTGATACTAGATCGATGATCATCGACGAGAGTTGGGGCTTTCTCGTGAAACTAGGGTTTCATCCTATAACCCTTGTTCTTTCGTCGATATCATTCCTTTTCTAGCCTCTACCAAATTCAAGAAACGATCGTAACTCCCCAACTTCGATCGATGTCAATTAAGAAAGCATCGAAACGAAATGGGTCGTCGTTTCTTGAACTTGCTAGGGTTTACCAAACTCGTAGGACTCAAGAATCGATTAAAGCTATGTTACATCATCATTCTATTATCCGTCTCGACTCCTCGACGAGCGGAGTTTTATTCACACATCACCACATAGAAAAGATTTACGAATTGTAAAGATAGCATAATGCAGAATTTAAAGAAAACAAGATAAAAGAATATCACCTTTATTTATCTCAACAATTTTGATTACATTTGCTTCAAGAACTACAAGAAGAAGAATCTAGATTGTTGATCGGGCGTCGCTCGGCTTCGTGAGTCGTGGATCGGCTTCGGATCGCTTGCTCCGTTGAAGATCGGCTCCGCTCCTAAAGGTTGTAAGGCTTCTTGCTTAATGGGTACTCGGGATTCTTGATTTCAATTGGAATTAGGGTTAGGGTTTCCTACAAGCTCTCTCACTAAACTTGAGGAAGAGGGGATGAAAAAAGAGATTGGCTAAAACTATAAAGTGGGTTGAATTTTCCAAGATTTCCCAACATCAATAATGAGTGAGCCTAGGGTCTTATTTATAGAACTCCCAAACCCTAGGTTTAAGTTTGAATTTCCCTTTCCCTCCAAAAGTTTGTTGAAAGAGTTTGTTAGACTTTAGCTTAGGGTTTAAGCTAGGGTTTAGGGAAAGTTCTAGAATGATTAGGCTAGTTTAGTGAAGCTCAAGGTGTTTGCTGATCTGGTAGAAGTATCTGGAGCCTTCTGGAAGTTTGTGTGCATTTCTGGAATGTGGGCCCTGGAACAGGAGTTGTGGTGCAAACTTCACTTGATGAAGTCACCAATGAGCCGCGGATCCGCGGCCTTAGCAAGCCCATGCCGCGGATCCGCGGCTATTTAGGAGGCTTGGGCCTTGTAGCTTCTGGTGTAGTCTTGTACTGGAGTTTGGGCTTTTCTCAGATGCTTTGATTTGTATTTTCCCTTCTGTGTTGATACCAGATTTGAGTTTAGTGAGTTTACGTATCTTTCGAGCGGTGTAATGATCGAGCAAGCTTCTCTTTTCCTGCACAGACTTCGAAACACGGGTTGCGACATATAGAAATATTGCGATGCCATGCAATGCAGTCAATTTCCCTAGAAATGCTGGTTTTAAGGTCTAATACATGTAATCTTATAATCTGTGATAGATTTGCTAATATGTGAAATACGGATACCGAACACTTCTATATGAATGCAAATGATGAGGAAATTGCCGGCTAAAATATGCAATATTTTCGACTGATCAGGTGACACTGATACAGGTTAGTCTGTAGACCCGAGATCGTCATAGAGTCTTGTGTGGCTCCTACTGTGCTTTTATTTCCTCCCTACCACGCTCAAGAGAAGTTGTACAAACAGGTGAATTTTGGGTACAGTCCCGAGTCACATGGAGGCAATGAGCGATAGGAGGGGTTTCTTCTCTCCCGGTATTGGGGGTTGATGTTGCTCGATTGGCTATAACTGGAAGTCCCTGGCCAGGGCTGCTGCTGAGATTTACTGATAAGAGTTATCAGTAGTTTCTCGAACCGTTATAGGCCAGACATTGGCATGACTTATCACATTACTGGGGTCTGACGTTTACCACTCCTAGACATGATATGCGACATATCAAACGAAGAGACCGGACTGTACGGTAGTGTTATTGATAGGCTTCATGGAGAGTATGGGAAAGCTTGCTTGTTGATCTTCATATCGCTCAATACCCGGGTATCCGTTACGTCCAGCTAGTACCGCTGACGGCTTGTAGGTGACTGATGTGATCATCACCTACTACTGGCATATTGACGAGTCTTTAGAGTCCTACACAGAAGTTCCCTGGTTCAAGCGAAACGAAGTAGGACACATATGTAATATGTGTGTGGGCCTGATTAAATATGTGTATGTGATACCGTATTGTAATCTGGCAATTATCTATTATCAGTTAGGTTATTTGTGATATAACCAGATTATCGAATCAAGTGTTGATTTGATAATGTGATATACAGATAAATAATATTGGTCGGTCATATGTGATATAACCGGATTATTAAATCAAGTGTTAATTTAATAAAGTGATATATATTATATTTGATATAATTATATCTTAACTAATATCATTAGCTCACTAAATATTTTCTTATATGTTTTAATATATATATATATATGTATGTATGTATGTATGTATAAATATATATATATATAGCATGGCATGATTTCTATTTTTGAGAAAAATGGAAAATTAGGTGGAAAATGGAAGACTTTGGGAGCATGGTTACAAGCATGGGATTTATTCAATGTTTAATCATCCTGGCTCACTATTCATGCATGGTTGCAATTTGATATTGCAAGAATTCCATGCTTGAACTTGTGAAGGGTCAAGAGTTGCCATTCTCACTTGCTCATTCTAACACTTAGCCATTTTCTTGAGTTTCTTCCATTTTTCTTGCATGCTCTCTAGCTTCATCTTCTTCCTCAATGTCATGGTTCAAGCTTCAACCCTAACATGTGATGTGAACCATGAAGCTTGAACACAATCTTGTGAGCAAAATCATATCCCCTACTTTACCATCCTACACTTGACTAGCGATCGAGTGTAGCGTGTTTCCTACGCTAAAGAGTTTAGTGTAGAGGTAGCTTGAGTTGGAGGGACTTTGCGTGGATCATCTTCGGCACGAAGGTCATCGGAGGAAGCCCGTCCAAAGCCTCAAGTGGAGCCTAGTGGAGTCGCAGGACTACTACACGGAGCATGCGAAGTGAAGGACTCAATCTACGAGGGTATAGCCATCTTTCACTTCTTATAGTTTAGTAGATATCAAACTAAAACCCTAATCAACTAGCTAAAGATCTTGGATAGTCAGCTTAGCACCTATAAAAATTTGACTTTAGCATGCTTGATGTCATTAGAACCTCATGGTGCTGCTAGGGTAGACTTTCATGGTATCAGAGCCAAAGCTAGAAGATTAGACGATGCAATTAGAATCACGAAACCGAAAAACTCTGAAACACCGAAACCGAAGATCACAGTTTCTGTCGATTTAGAAACTTCCTCTAAAAATTATTTAAGCAACTGCAGAATGTTGTATATGATGTAACTTGAACACTGGAGAAATTCGGGGCCAAAATACCATATTTGACCTGGCGAAATCTTCTCAAAAATCGGCTTGGCCGGTTTTACTAGGTGATCTAGCCTCGAAATTTTTTTGGTGTTCCAGTAGCTTGGGTTTGGGATTTCAGGTATTGTTTGATTAGCCCAGTTTGCATGTAATGTTAACATTTCTATTGGGGCTAATACGGAGTGTTTCGAATTCGTAATTTAATGTCGTTTTGGGTTTAGTTTGATATGAATGCAGTAGTTAGGATCCACATTAAATTAGTTTTGTGAAAAATAGTTTGATTGTAAATCTAGTGTTTTAGTCTCGGATAATCGGTTGCCACGGAGTCTTGATTCGGATCAAAACTCCATCGCAATCACGTATTGTACGCGAATACTCGCCAAATAACTTTGCTAGGTCGCCACGCCCCATTGCCCCGACCAAGTGACAGTAGGAGAACCCCGCTGCCAAAAGCATCCACTCGGGTGCTTGCGGCTACGGTGTTCCGCCTTAGTGCACTTCGTCGACGGCATCGGGGGTGCGGCCATCTACTAAAGTTTCCGACGAGTATTCGATAATGTAGTCGGGAATCTTGTTGAATCTCCAACTGAGTAATTGAAAAGTGTTTTCAATTTGAGACTAAAATACAAGATTTATCTGGTAAGGCATGAAATTCGGAATATGAGATATTCCGGGTTTATGATGTCTAAGGTTATGCAGATTCTAATTATTGCGGTTTTACATTTCTTTTCTGCGACCGTAAGTGTAATACGTGAGGTATCCCAAATCTCGTTACTATATGTCAAAGGAATTTGGGATATGCGTATTTACTTACTATTGAGTTATGGCAGCGCCCTTGCCATCAAACCGTAGCCAAATGCGGAACAAAAATTTACTAAACTGGCGCTACCATTACCCGATGCCCAGATCTACCTTAAACCCTAAACTAGCATGCTATATATAAAAAGTTAGATGGTTATACCGAGTTGATCCGTGTCCTTCGGTCTTCAACCATCATCCCCAAACTCCTAGTAGTTCCTTGATCGAATTTGGTTGCTGGTCTTCCTCCATCTCCGATGATCCACCTGAGGGAAACGGCGCAAGCTTCAGCCTCGACAAACGAGGAAACCGATGCTCCAAGGTTGCTAGCAATGGAGAGTGGAGGTGTAGGAATGTGTCACTATATTTTTCTGTCGTCTCATATGCTCAATGAGCAACTCAAGAAGATAAAGAGGAGGTGAGGAAACCATGGCATGAGCAACTCAAGAAATGGCTAAGTGATGAAGTGAGAATGAGAGTGTAAGCAATGAAGCAAGTGAAGAAAAATGACCAAGTCCACACCAAAACTAGTGGCTTCCCCCCCTCTCTCTCATGCACAAAATATCTCATCTCAATTTGCAATTAAACAATTCCAAGCCATACCTATGACCCATGCTCATGCCACCCACTCCACTACCTCATTTGTGAAACATATGAATTTCCAAAAATGGAAAATAATATAAATGAGGTGTCTACTTCTAGAAGCTATTCCGTATAAATACGGAACACTTACCGGTACATGTATCGAAATACATATACGCGTATTCGTACAAAAATACGCATAGCCAAGAGAAAAAATGAATAGTGAACAATAATACTAGAATACATATATATAAATACATATATAAATTAATAAATCAAAACCTGATTTAATAATCCAGAACAGTCCTAAGCCGCTAGTATTATCAACCATCCGATTAAAGTCCGTGCAGCTTGTACACATATTTAATCAGATGCCTGTATGTACCAACATACGTCATCTACACCATATCGCCTGAACCGTGAAAACCCTCTGTGTGGGACTCTAAAGACTCGTCAATACGCTGGCAGTGGGTTTAACCACAAGCACGTCAGCGGCACTAGCTGTACGTAATGGCTACCCAGGTATTGAGCGAAAGATAGGACGACGAGCAAACTCATCCTGAACCCCTACTGAGCCTGACAGTGACAATATCCGTACAGTCCGGTCTGTTCGCCTAAGAGTATCGCATATCGAGTCTAGAGGGTGGATAAAATCAGACCCCTAACAACGTGACATTTAGTATCAGCATGAAACCCATCACCACCTGAGAAATTATCGATCCTGGATCGGTAATTCTTGTCCACCATGGCAATGGATTTCTGGTGATGGCCACCCGTGCACAACACGACATCAACCCCCAATACCGGGAGAGACAAATCCCCGACGATCCGATCACTACCTCCGTGTGGCTCGGGACTTTACCCAACTAAAACCTGTTTGCACGACTCCTTTGAGCCATGGTAGGGTAGTAATCAAAGCACAGTGGGAACTCACACGAGACAAATGACGATCTCAGGTCGACAGACTAACCTGTACTCATGTCACCTGGGAACTGCTATCTGATAATAGGTATAATACCAACTAGCATGTTTCCTACGAGTCCGTCCAGTGTACTCATAACCCAATGAGCACATGTAAACCATCTTAGGTAAACAAACTAACACCAATGGCTTGTGAGACCTGGACACCGCCCCTCGTCGGGGTCTCAATCAGTATACACTATTCTACACTAGAGTATCGATGCCCAGTTTCGATACTCCTGTTAGTTGTATGTATGCCCTAGAGGCCATTATTGTACATATGATGTATATTATAGTGGATGCTTGGACATATATAGAGAGGACTTTCTTGCTCGACATGATAGTATGCTATCTGGTTACTCTTTATCTTAACATGTATACTTGTCTCTTGATACTGTCTTATGGTTACATATTGGTAAAGCCCTTAGGATGTGTACTTGACTACCAGGATTGTGATGCAGATCATACTAGTGGGGCCATGGTAGTCCATAAGTTCATCCTTTAATGTTCCTAGTCGTGGGTGTATCGAGACAGGGCATCGATATACCAGAGTAGACTAGCGTATACGCTTCTCGACCCATCAGATGGGTGATGGATGATCCCATATCCATTGGTGTTTGACATCAGAGATGGTATGCGGGTGCTCAGTAGAGACTGGGTACACTGTACGGACTCGCCGAGAACTCCTAGTTGATATTATACCTATCGTCAGATAGCAGTTCTCTGGTGACACTGGTACAGGTTTGTCTATAGACTCGAGATCGTCATAGAGTCTTGTGTGATTCCCACTGTGCTTTGATTTCCACCTTACCACGTTCAAGAGGGCGTGCAAAACGGTGGTTTTTGGGTACAGTCCCAAGTCACATGGAGGCAATGAGCGATAGGAGGGGTTTCGTCTCTCCCGGTATTGGGGGTTGATGTTGCTTTGTGCTCGATTGGCCATAACAGGGAAGTCCCTGGCCAGGGCTGATTTAGAGATTTACTGGTAAGAGTCATCAGTAGTTTCTCGACCCGTTATGAGCCTCGTATCGGCATGACTTATCGGTTATTGGGGTCTGACGTTTACCACCCCTAGACTGGATATGCGACATATCAGAAGAGGAGACCGGACTGTAGGTAGTGTTACTGACAGGCTTTACAGGAGCTAAAGCGGGCTTGCTTGTTGATCTTCTGATCGTTCAATACCCGGGTAGTCGTTACATCCAGCTAGTACCGCTGACGGCTTGTGGGTGCTTGATGTGATCATCACCTCCTGCCGGCGTATTGACGAGTCTTTAGAGTCCTATATAGAGGTTTTACTGGCTCAGGCGAAACGAAGTAGGAGAACATATGTGATATGTGCAGGACCGAGAATAATGCGAGTATGTGATACTGTATTCTATTCTCGCGATATTTTTATCGGTCGGTTATATGTGATATAGCCGGGTTGTCGAATCAAATGTTGATTCGATAAGTTGGTACATTTAATATTTGTCGCTTATATGTGATATAGCCGGATTATTAAATCAAGTGTTGATTTGATAATTTAGTGTATAATTGTATATTTCATATACTAATTTACATTAACTAATATTAGTTCACTTAAGCATTTATTTTCTTACATGTGCACACTTAATATATATATGATATATATTAATTGTGTTTTATTTTGTGTCATAGTTGATGACACACACTAAATGGTGTATGAGACTTACACCATACTAATTATAATATAGGGTTTAAATATTTAAAGTAAATCCAAATTAGTGGATAATTAGCCACATGGATGAAGCTTGTAGAAGCTTATGGATGCATTGACTTAGTCCACTCATTTTGTTTTAGTTAAGATATTTATTAACCTTACCATTATAATTTAGCCATGGTTATCTCTCTACATGAGTTAGTATATGATACAAACTCACCCATGGTTGATTCTCTCACCTCATTAGTTCATTACTTCATCTTCTTCATCCTTGAGAAAAAGATTGCTAGCTTTTTCCAAAGTGAGAAAATATTGTGAGAAAAATAAAACTAAAGTGAGCCCACTTCCTACTTCATCATCATCTACTAGATTAGCACTTTAGTATAGGGTGTTAGCTTCATTAATCTCTCATTAGTGAAGTAGTAGCTTGAGTTAGTGTCTCCTCGACGTAGATCATCTTCGGCCTCGAAGACTTCAAGCAAGATCGTTCCTTTCACCTTGAGAAGCCATGCAAGAGTCTGAGTGTTCCATGATCGCAGTGAAGGGACCACTACAAGGAGCTATTGAAGTGAAGGACCGATCTACAAAGGTTGTATTCCGTTATCACTTAGATGTAAAGTAGTTTACTTTCTAGTTTAGCTCCTAAAACTCTAGTTAGATCATAGGATAGGGTTGTTTGGAACACTAAATTTTTAAATATAGCATGTTTGATGCCTTATGAAACCTTGTGGTTGTGCCCAAGAACCCTACAACTCCCACGACTAGGGACATTTAAGGATGTGCTTATAGACTCCCGGCTCCCACGTATATGATCGCCATCATAATGCTGGTAGTCAGGAAAGAATCTTATGGGCTCTATCAACATGTACATGATGATAAAGACAAAATAGATAGCATACTATCATCTTGAGTAAGACTGTTCTACCGGTATAGGTCCTCACTCAATCATCATAATCACCTGCCCGCGACTATGATAATTGCCTTGAGGGAACTATAGCCAACAATCTCCCACTTGCACTTAAGGCCAATTATTGCGATGTCGCATACTCACAACTCGTGTGATACGGAACACCCAACTTCTCTACTAATCAGTTTCTCAAAGCCCATTTGCGAAACTATTACGTTCGAGAAATAGCCTCAGTGAGTGGATCTGCTCTAATGTTTCTTTCTGTATCTCTCTATATCTTAACTTCGCGGAGAAAACTATCTCCCGAAATGAGCAATACATGTCTTAGAATTTGTCTGGATATCTGATGGGACCCAGTTCACAAATGAACTCCAAATACAGCAAACTTCTTTGATTGTATCATCCACTGAATTTAATCAGTATCCTGCGCCATGCCTTCCACAGTATCTGCTTGGACCAGCTGTCCAACATACTGCCCCTCAGAAGGGGGAAAACTATAATTCTGACAGTCACTCTGTCATCTAGGTCATCTTGAAAGCCTGAAATGATAACCGTCTCCTGAAGGAGGCTGCCATAACCATATCATAAGAACATTCACTTATGTTCATAAACCGCTTCCCTACATTTCTCCAGGATTGGATCAATATATGTTTATTGCAGTTAGTGCAAAAACAACATCTGGTGTGGTACTTGAAATTTCATGACTAACTCAATTATCTAAGCAAGTGATATTCTAATCAGGTAGATCCCTCTCCCCTTTAGTCTGTAAGACAACTTTAGAGAGGGTGACTCCATTACCTGTAGGTACACTACCATGCCAGGAGTCGTCCATTCTAAAATCCGTTTAGAATAATGTCAAAGTACCCAGATTGGGATACTTCCCAAATCTAGATCTAAAACCATAAATCTAGTAACCAGAAACCCTGATATTATATCCATATCTTACACGGAGAAACAACTTTGTGACAACCACAGTATAACCGATCGTAGTATAGGAATGTCTCTTCCTATCAAGTGCATGTCATCCCAAATACCAGGATATCACACCCTACTACCTTCTAACCAGATCCATCTCCTATTCTGATGAGGTCAAGGCCTATGACTGTCATATAAAAAATAGATGATCTATTTCCGCTATACCTGCTTTAGTCTATAAATAGACATAAGCTGCTTACCCACTATGCTTCCGCTGCTCCCACTGACTACAACAACCCTCTGACAGAGTCATATACACGTACACTTCCAAAGCTATTTTAGAACGACGCTATACTCATCCTCCTACCGGGTCTTATAGTCTAGAACAGTAGCAATGGCAAGTATGGGTAAACAAGAACCTCCCTGTCACCATCTCTAAGAAGATCGAAGTACCTCTTGGGTGCCTGAGGTTACCCACCAAATCTGCGGAGTGGCTAATGGAATGTCGAAACTAATTGAATCCTTAGGTTCTATTAAATCTTCAGTGATCGTTTGTGGTTCTGGAATCACTTCCAGTTCTACCATACACCCACTTATGCTTTTCTGAAAAATTCCATTTTACTAAAACTGTGGCGAGTCAAGAACAATATAAATATTGATCTTCCTGATGGTAGAAAGTTAACCGTCGTCAAAGCCCAGTATAACCTACAAACTGCCATTACTGAAACATGCCTAGAGTTTTCCAGATTCTAGTTTTAAGCATCAGCCGGATAACTCCCTATATCTTAACATCGTTAATATACAAATTGATTTTATATACCATATAGAAACAAAGGCACTAATTTTATTGGAACCAGATTCAAAATCATGCAGCTGTCTCCAGTGCATATCAACCAAATGGAATGAGGCCAATCAGCATTACTCAACTAGGAATGCATCCATATATGAGTAACCCGAAAGAGAAGCAAGTTCTCAAAAGCATTACTATCAACAGAATACCAAACACAAGTATCTATATTTTCGACTACCTCGAAGAATCCTGATACTTCCAACAAATGGTTCTCTACTTTATTCTTATACCTATAACTTCTCAAAATCTAAACCATGTATTTCAATGAAATACCTGTCTAAAATTAGAGAAGTTATGAGTAAACAGAATATAGTACGAGTACCAACCCTATTTTCCTAATGGACACTGGACAACATACAATACTTTATATAAGTCCCCTGAGTTCGATAACTCAAACCCTGTGCGTCGTAGGTTGAGAAACTGTACTATGGTTAAGAAGAATTACACCACTGTTGAATGCACCTTACCTAATCACCAACTGATATAGGTAAATGTCACAGACATAATATCAAAAAGTTATATCTCACTTTATAAAATAAACGTACAGATATATCAGTTTGAAATTGGTGCATAATAACGGATATTCAAAACCAAATATTTGCCATCCTGCAAAATCCATATGATTTCCTAAAATATCACCAATTGCAACGAATTCTGATATAATGAGGATCTAATCACCTAATTCCCAATGTCTTACTCCCACTCACCATCTGTAATAACATACAGATGTGAGAAACTGATCTGGTAAATACATACCCTGGAGTTAGATTCCAATTAGGAAAACAGTTTTCAATTAACATCGCATAGTGAAACTGAAACATGAAAATGTTTCAAAAGGGGTTAACTGGTATTCCTAGTAACGCCTCTTCCACTATCCTGATTCATGACAGTAACCGTATAGTTCCATGCCCTCACTCTAATCTCTTTATTATGTCTTTACTTATTACCTTCTGTACACCACCTTTAGGCTAATTGGTTTTCTTCCTTCCCTACCCTTTGGCACCAGCCTAAGGTTTGGAAGAAGACTATCTAATAAGCGTAATAGGTGTACTCTCCTAATCCTAGGAGCCCTCGCAACCTGAGAGAAGGTAATGGGAAAAAAGACATCTGAATATTCCTATTCTATTTCTCCTGAACCAGAAACCATCCTCGAATCTGGAACGAATTCCTTTGAGTTCGTATGTAACTATACGATGGCATATCCAATAGGAGTGGGTATCCGTAGTGATATGGAGTGTTCTGGAGAAATCCAAAGTGGATGTGGGAGTGGCAAGGGCATACAAGGTTTTGTCGTGAATGATAGCAGTCGCAATTTTCTTTGCCGTTATTCTAATCCCTTTATATGTCTTTACTCATAACCTTCTGTACACCACCTTTAGGCTAATTGGTTTTCTTCCTTCCCTACCCTTCAGCACTAGCCTAAGGTTTGGAGGAAGACTATCCAATAAGCTCAATAGGTGTTCCCTCTCCTAATCCTAGGAGCCCTCACAACCTGAGAGAGGGTAAAGGGAAAAGAAAACCGAATAATCATATTCAATCTCTCCAGAACCAGAATCCATCCTCGAATATGGAACAAGTTTCCTCGAGTTCGTATGTAACTATACGATGGATTTATCTAATGGAAGTGGATGTTCGTAGTGATACAGGGTGTTCTGGAGAAATGCAAAAGTGATATAGAGGTGGAAATGATATATGCGACACCGTGACATTCTAAAAGCCAAAGTGTTTTAAGAAGGTTCGGTTAATTAGGTTCATGAGTTTTAGTCAATGGTCGGGCCATGGTCGCTGCCAAAAAGAGAGAGAAAAGAAACACTCAGCATGCACTCTAACCTAGATCAGAATGGTTAATCACTTTATCTAATCTAGATGGCTCCCACTGTTTCCTCGAATTCTCCTCCAAACCCAAAAGAAGAATTAGTCGGGATCATCTAAAATCACCAGAGGAGCAAACCTACTCATTAGTGGGAATCGGGATCCAACTCTCATCGCATGATAACTTGATGGAAGCCACTCAAGTCACCACTCTCCAGAAGGTATGCGCATGCCTGGCAAGTTTCCTGTATGTTTGAAACTCCCGATGTGTGTTTTTATCCCAAGCGGTTTATTACCTTGACAAAGGCCAACAAATCATAAACCACAAGTCAAGTTCAACCTAATATTATCCTGGATTACTCTAGACCCATCCGTACTAACCCTTGACAAAGGCCAACAAGGTTATACGACTGTTCTAGATAATCGCAACTCAATGCAACAGACAAGCAATATCTAGCTACCGCACACTACGCCTTGACAAAGGCCAACAAACGCAGCACGAATACTAAGTACCACCTGAAAGAAATGACGGAGGGTTACGGCTGGTTTTTGGCGAAAAACCTTTAACGTAATGAACTTGATATCGTTGAAGGAATCGAGTGGATTTATAAATATATAGTCGCGAAAACCTTTGCCAAAGAGGTCACTCCTGGTGAAGGGATCTCGGCTCTTTCCTCGTCGAATGAGGTGCAGGATATTTCAAACTGAATACCACGATGCAAAGCAAAAGGAAACGACTATAGTGAAGTTATTACGTTGACGCAAACTTTTACTCAAGGGGTCACTCCCGATGAAGAGATCTCGGCCCTTGCCTCGTCGAATGAGGTGCAGGATATTCATAACCGAATACCACTGTAGAAAGCAAGAGAGAACGTCTGTAATGTCAGTTTTAAAAAGCTTGGTTCCAACAACATTATATAGGTTTGTTTTATCCTTGCATTGATAAGAATCAACGCAGTCCCATCAATTAATCACACCAGAAAAGAACGAAAATAAAATGTACGTATATGCCATCCGCATTCGCTGCTGGGTCCTGTCATCACCCGTTAGGTTACTTAACTAACGACAGAGCGGGGACTGGATTAGCGCGGGTGCAAAACATATACAACATCTACTAGTATATATATAAATATGTATAACAATCGTCCCAGACATGATATAAAGCAACATCACAGAGGCATCACAGAAGCAACACAGAATGGTGGATAATCCTGGAGCCCCGGGTTTCACTTGAGCCGCAAATGAGACCCGACGTTCCCTGTCGTGTGGATAGCCTGTTGTAACATTTCAGAAAAATAAGATATTATTTTTAAGAAGTTAAATAATTAAAATAATAAATATTATGAATATTTTAATGTGTGGAGGTTAGTTTTAATGATATGGTGTAATTATATACCGATAAATTGGAAAATATTTGGAAAATTATATCAATTATTGATTTTAAAAGAATTTATGAAAATTGGGAATTTTACAATTTAGTATACAATGATTTGTATATATGATAGTATTATTAAATACGATTAGTATCTAATCATGCATTGATTATGGTTGTGCGTGTGACATACACCATGTCATCTTACACACTTGTTACTTTCCTTTCTACCATGACTTTTTTATTTTTTCCATGAATGGCTTTGTTTTTTTAAAAATGAGAAGAGAAGGATAAAGAAAAGAAAGGAAAAGGAAAAAGAAAAGAAATAGAATAAAGAAAGAAGTATGGGCATGAGAGAGAAGAGAGAGAGGTGAGGGGTCAAGTTGACCATGGTCATTTTCTTCCTTCATTTTTTTTACTTCATCATTTTCCTCTCCCCTCACTTGGCTGCCCTCTTCCCTCCACCATCTCCACCTCCTCACACAACCCAAAATCCACACTAAAACACCATAATCCCTTCATTAAATATGTGCACAAGCTCACTACATGCATGGGGAACCAAGAAAGTTTGGATTTTGAAGACTTGGGGCAACTTAAGAAAATTCTTGAGTTGCCAAATGAGGTATATTCTTCACCATTAGTGTAGTATTTCAATTCCTTTAGCATCCATGTTAGTTTAGAATCGATTAAGTGTGGTTTAGTGAACTTAGAAAAGTCCAAGATGAGGGTTAGGGCTTTCCTTGAGTTGGGATGGTGTATGTGAGTGTAATTAGTGACTACAACCCTTGTAGTGTTAGTATTTTGAACTAAAGCAGAGTCTAGAACCCCAAACCCCAAACTTAGAAACCCCGATATCGAAAGATTGTGGGAATTGTGATGATATTTAGGGATCTGCTACGACCCGGGGCACCTGAAAATTATTTAGCGATTACTGTGAGTCGTGCAGGCAACCCGGAAGCTACCATAGAGACCCGAGCCCCAAATCCTTCATCTTGGCCGCAGATTTAATCCCTTGGACCGCAAATTGTGGCCTGGGTACTTCCAAATTGGTTCGTGCTTGGTCCATAGCTCCTAAACCCTCTAATTAGACCTACTCCATATGCAGAATTGGCGAATTTCACCTAGGGTAAAATCTGGAAGTGTTTTACATCGTTTCTGATTACAGATTTGCGAATTCTGGAACTTGAACTTGAGTATTTTTTGTTAGTGTATATGCCCTAGTGGCCATTACTGTATCATACTAGTTTGTATATTACATAATGGAAGCTTGGGATATTCACAGTTGTATAGACAATCTTGCTCTAAATGGTAGTATGCTACTTGATTTGTTTCTACTTTAATATGTGCATGTGTTTCTTTTAGCATATCGCTTATACATATTAGTGGAGCCCTTAGGATCTTTGCTTGATTACCAGCATTGTGATGGCAGTCACCCTTGTGGGGGTTGGGTAATCTACAAGCACATCCTTATACAGGTCCCTAGTCGTAGGATTATCGAGACGGGGCATCGATACTCCGAAGTAGACTAGCGTATGCGCTTCTCATCCAAGCAGGGGAGATGGTCTGTCCCACAGCCATCAGTACGCCGTACTGGAGATAGTATGCTAGTACTCGTTAGGTTACGAGTACACTGGACAGGACTCGTCGGGAACTGTTAATTGGTACTATACCTATCGTCAGATAACAGTTCCCAGGTGACAGGAGTACAGCTTAGTCCATCGACTTGACACTGCTACTTCGCCTTGAGTGTGTTCCCACTGTACTTTGATTACTACCCTACCATGGTTTAAAGGAGTCGTGCAAACAGGTAGTAGTTGGGTGCAGTCCCGAAGCACTTGGAGGCAGTAGCGGTTAGATAGGATTCGTCTCTCCCGGTGTTGGGGGTTGATATCGCGCTGTGTCTAGGAGAGCCATTACACAAAGTCCCTGGCCAGGGCAAGCGAGAATTACTGGTAGTGTTTCCAGTAGTTTCTCAGGGTGTTCTGGGCCACACTCCGGCATGACTTGTACCGCTATTAGGGGTCTGACGTTTACCGCCCCTTAGGCCCGACATGCGATATTCATAGACGAACAGACCGGACTGTGCGGAGATTGTCACATTCAGGCTCAGTTGGAGTTCGGATGGGTTTACCTCATCGGCCTTCTTATCGACATCTACCTGGGGACCGTTACGTACAGCTAGTGCCGCTTGCGGTCTGTGGTTAAACCCACTGCCAGCGTAGTGTCGAGTCTTTAGAGTCCCACACAGAGAGTTTCCCTGCACTGGGCGAAAGGCGTAGAGGCCTTATGGTTTTACGGCACGGCTACGATCACTTACGTGCACTTGTGCGCGTATGTTATTCGAGCAGACAATGCTAGTGGGCTTTGGTTTAAGCCGGATCCTAGTATTGTATAGGTGGATTAGTTTTGTCTTCTGTGCATTCGCATTCTTCAGAATGCAGATGCGGGTGTGTATGCACGGTTGTGAGGAGCGAAGAAGAAGAAGGGACCTCATTAGGGTTTTGACCATTGGTTCGGTCAAAACCATTATGAGGTGAGGAAAATATTTACTAATCTTTTTAATGATAATTGTGTTATGGCTAATTGCTTTGACCATGTGACCATATTGACAATTTGACCATTGTTGACTTGGATCTTTCTTGTGAGCTCTAGACTCTTCTTTGGCTTTTGATTTAATTTGAGATGATAAGGGTCAAATCAAGGAGCCATCACACTTTATCATGATAAGAGATTAGTAATTATTATTCAGATGGATGATTATCTCTTGCTCATTCTCTCTCTTCAAGTGAGAGCTCCCATGGTTCCTCCTTCTTCTTCCTCTCTTGATTTTTCTATAGATCTCATGTGTTGAGAAAAATAGAAACAAAATAGAGAAAAAAATCCACCATCATCTTCTACACCACCTAGGACTTCAAGAATAGCAAACTTGATGCCCTAGTTACCTCAGCATGAGGTGGAGCTCGGACTACAGACTCTCGGGTGGATCGTCTGCGACTCTAGGAGGCCGCGGAGGTGACCAAGATCCGGATCGATCCTCGGAGCTTGCATGGACGAGGAGGACAGCAGAAAAAAGACCCGAAGGACTTGTTTCATGAGGTATAATCTCCTAAGCATAGTAGATAGAACCTCTTGTTGTTTGTTTGCAATGGTTTGGCAAAGATCCTCAAGTTTTAGTCCATGTTACCTTGTGTTAAAAATTTGTTTCTTACCTATTCCGCCTCCCCGTAAGCACCGGGGTGGGTAACGTGGACTTACAGTGGTATCAGAGTCTCGCTAAACCATTACTAACTTGTTAGCAAAGTGTTAGAAATTCGATCGCCGGAAAAAATCGCAAAACACGTTAAAAATTGCACTTTTCTGTCGTTTTTAAAAACTGGTCCAAAAAATTTTTCCAGGGACCTTAAAAATACGTGCAGGCTTTTTAGAGAAAAATGTAGAAATTTGGGCGCCTGAGTCTCTCAGAAGACCGCGGATCCGCGGCCGATCCAAGCGATCCGCCGCGGAGCCGCGGCCGAGTCAACTCGGCTGCGCACCAAATTTCTTCTGGGGTTCTCTGTGTTGGTTTTGGGATTTTTAAGATAGTTTGTTTCTGCTCAGATTTTGCTGAGTACTGTCTTGTGCTTGGGGTAGTTTCAAATCTAGTTATCGATCGAAATTCTAAGTACTTTTGCTAATCGGATCTTCTGTGATGTGATATATGTATTGAACGTCTACTAATCACTATACATCGATTAGTGGGGGTTATACATATCTGTGATCTGTGATATTGGTTTCTGTATATGAACTGTAAGTGCACGGCGGCGCCCCGGCCGTCAATCCGACGCCGGAATGCGGAAACGAAAATTTACTTTAACTTTATAACCGACACCACCGCGCACAAAATACCCGGATCGGGCCATTAATCTAGTCCTAGCTAACTAAACAACGGGTAGAGAGATATATCAGATTGAATCTTTTGGTTCTTATCAAATTTTCAGTAATCGTTTGCGGTTCTGGAATCACTTCCAGTTCTTCCATACTCCCACTACCGTTTTCTGAAAAAATCCATTTTTGTTAAAACTGTGGCGAGTCAAGAACAATATCACTATTGATCTTTCAGATGGTAGAAAGTCAACCCTCGTTATAGCCTGGGTCAACCCACAAACAGCCATTACAGAAACGTGCCTTGAGTTATCCAGAGTCTGGTTTTAAGCATAAGCCGGATAACTCCCCGTACCTTAACATCGTTAAGATATGAACTGTTCTATATCCAATACAGAAACAGAAGCACTGATTTAATTGAACCAGATTGAAATCATGCAGCTTTCTCCAGAGCATGTCTACTAAATGGAAGGAGGCCGATCAGCGTTACTCAACTTAGGAATGCTTCAAATTATGAGTAACCTGAAAGAGAAGCAAGTTCTCTTAATCATTACTATCAACTAAACACCATACACAAGTATCTACATCTTCGATCACTCTAAAGAATCCCGATACTTGCAATACGTGGTTCTCTACGTTATTCATATACCTATAACTTCTCAAAATTCGGACCATGTGTTTCCACGAAACACCTGTCTAAAAACTAGAGAAGTCATAAGTAAACCGAATATAGTATGAGGACCATCCCCTCTGTCCTAATGGACACTGGACAACATACAATACTCTGTATAAGTCCCTTGAGTCTGATAACTCATTCCCTGTGTGTCGTAGGTTGAAAACTGTACCTATGGTTAAGAAGAATTAGACCGCTGTTTAATGCTCCTTACCTAACCATCCACTGGTATAGGTAAATGTCATCGACATAATTTCAAAAAGTATATCTCACTCTATAAAAATAGACGTACAGATATATCAATTTGAAATTGGTGCACGACAGCGGATATTCAAAACAAAATATTTGCCGTCCGGCAAACAACCCAGGCGATTTCCTTAAATATCACCAATTACAACGAATTCTGATATAATGAGGATGATCACCTAATTCCCCCTCATCATCTGTAAAACCATACAGATGTGAGAATCAAACCTGGTAAATACATACCCTGGAGCAAGTGTCTAATTGGGAAATCAGTTTTCTTTTAACACTACACAGTGAAACTGAAACATTGAAATGTTTCGATGGGGTATCCGGGTATTCCTAGTAATGCCTCATCCATTATCCAGATTCACAACTATAACCATATATTTCTTTGCCACCTCTCCAAATCCCATTATATGTCTTTAGTCATTACCTTCTGCACACCCCTTTAGACCAAATGGTTTTCTTCCTTCCCTACCGTTTGGCACCAGCCTATGGTTTGGAAGAAGACTATCCAGTAAGCATAATGGGTGTACTGTCCTAATCGTAGGAGCACTCGCAATGAGAGAGAAGGTGAAGATAAAAGACAACCGAATAAACCTTATTCCTATTTCTCCTGAACCAGAATCCATCCCCGAACTGGAACAAGTTCCTTTCGAGTTCGTATATAACTATACGATGGAGTATCCAAATAAACTGTGGATCTTCGTAGTGATACGGAGTGTCCTGGAGAAATACAAAGGTGATTTAGGATTGGCGAAGAAATACTTGGTTTGGTCGTGAATAGCAGTCGCAATTTACTTTGCCCTCTTACTAATCCCTTTCTTTGTCTTAACTTAATACCTTCTGTACACCGTTTAGGCTAATTGGTTTTCTTCATTCCCTACTGTTCGGCACCAACCTAAGGTTTGGAAGAAGACTATCTAATTTGCGTAATGGGTGTACTGTCTCCTAAACCAAGGAGCACCCACAACCAGAGAGAAGGTAAAAGGAAAAGACAACTGAATAGTCCTATTCGTTTTCTCCAGAACCGGAAACCATCCTCGAATTCCTTCGAGTTCGTATATAACCATACGATGGTTTTGTCCAATGGAAATGGACGTTCGTAGTAATACGGGGTGTCCTGGAGAAAAGGGTAAAAGTAGGAGTGGCAATGAGGTTTGCAACTCTGACAATCCAAAAGCCAGTGTTTAAGAAGGTTCGGTCAACTTTGGTCACTGAGTCATAGTCTTAGGGTCGGGTCAATGGTCGCTGCCAAAGAGAGAGAGAAAAGAAACACTCAGCGTGCACTCTAACCTAGATCAGAATGGTTACCAATTTATCTAATATGGAAACCTCCCATTGTACCGTCAAATTCTCCTCCAAACCTGAAAGAAGAATTAGTCGGGATCACCCGAGGAGTAAACCAACTCATCAGTGGGAATCGGGATCCAACTATCATCGCATGATAACGTGACGGAATCCGCTCACGTTATCACACTCAAGAAGGTATGCGCATATCTGGCAAGTTTCAGTTTCTTTAGAAACTCCCGATGTGATTTTTGCCCCATGCTCTTGTGACCTTGACGAAGGACAACAAATCATAAGTCACATGTCAAGTTCTACCCGTCATTCTCCAGGTTTATTTGAACCCACCCGCACAAGCCCTTGACGAAGGCCAACAAGGCTATATGACTATCCCAAACCAACGCATCTATCTATGCTGTCGAAAGGCAACAAGCAGCTACCATACACTATGCCTTGACGAAGGCCAACAAACATAGCATGAATACTACGTGCTACCCATCTAAAACGACGGAGGACTACGAATGGTTTCTGGCGAAAAACCTTTAACGTAATGAACTTGATATCGTTGAAGGAACGGATAGCTTTTTAAAAAAATATAGTGACGAAAACCTTTGCTAAAGAGGTCACTCCCGGTGAAGGGATCTCGGCTCTTTCCCCGTAGAATGGGGTGCAGAATATTCCAACTGAATACCACGATGGAAAGCAAAAGTAATAGGCTATAGTGAAGTTATTGCCCTGACGCAAACTTTTGTCCAAGGGGTCACTCCCGGTGAAGGGATCTCGGCCCTTGCCTCGTCGACTGAGGAGATGGATATTCATAACCGAATATCACTGTGCAAAACAAAAG
Organism: Agapanthus africanus; assembly: GCA_030015575.1. Classification (NCBI taxonomy): domain Eukaryota; kingdom Viridiplantae; phylum Streptophyta; class Magnoliopsida; order Asparagales; family Amaryllidaceae; genus Agapanthus; species Agapanthus africanus. The sequence continues at coordinate 436,848,064 of CM057340.1, read as the reverse complement.
TGAACATCCTTTCAATAACAGCTTTTTGAAAAGTGTTCCCACAACATCAGAATAGGTTTGTTTTTAACTTGCATTGATCCGAATCAACGCAGTCCCATCAATTGATCACACCACAAAGAACGAAAATAATGACGTACGTATATGCCATCCGCATTTGCCACTGGGTCCCGTCATTACCCGTTAGGTTAGTTAACTAGCGACAGAGCGGGGACTGGACTAGCGCGGATGCAAAATATATACAACATCTACTAGTATATATATATCAATATATAATATTTTGCTCAAGGCGTGATAAAATGCAACATCACAGAAATGTAATAAGCATCACAGAACAATACAGATATCTAGGATCCCCGGGTTTCACAGAGCCGCTACTGAAACCCGACATTCCCCTGGTCGGATAGATAGCTTGTGCAATGAAATCCTAGACTCCTACGGGCGCGGCAAGTTACCCGCCAAAACCTGAAGCGAGACAGTCCCCTTCAGCAACGTGAATGGACCACCCAGCACTTCACGGAGTCCGGTAACTTGGGCACCCTTCCTGGGTCAACCTGTACCCCCTACGAGTGCGGCGAATAGCCCGCCAATTCTATAGTGAAGCCCCCTCCGTCTCAACGCCATGAGATGCGGGCCCGTTGCCTTCTAGAATCCGGCTACCCGTGCACCCCTCCGCGGGGCAATCCTAGTACAGAAAGTAAAATATACAAACAACGGGTACATCGACCTCGACCCGGTCGTGCCCCAAAAGAATAATATTCAAACAGGCAGTGACGGCAGTCCACATGTCGGACGCTCACCCCGCAATATCAAATGTACATAATACAACAAAAACTGTACTAGCATTGCATCCAGGCTATCTCCCACGACCAATCCGCAACATCACAGCACAATCACAGAATATCAACGTGAATGTCACGTTCGCAAATCCGTCTAACCGGGCTATAGCGGTTAGACAGGATTTACCGATCAAGTGACATTCACGGTCGCAGATATAATATAAATAATGTGAACTAATGTGTTTAAAATTTTCGATCGATCAAATTTACCCAAGTGGGCCCCAAGCATTACTGTAGCACTTAAAGAAAATCTGGGCCCAAAAAGAATGTTCCAAAACCCCTATTTTCAACTCAGGAGCATTCTGTAAAATTTTGGTACAATGAATAGTGAAAGTCGCGGAGGAACCGTGGCCCAAGCATGGTTTTGGCCGCGGTTCCGCGGTGGGGTAGTGGGATCACGAGACCAATTTTTTACAGAAAGCTTAGAATTCCCTGCACATCATTCTGCAATAACCTGAAAAAATTTTGGAGCCAAAAAAATTTCGACAGAAACTGAGGCACATGAAAACACAGTTTTGGGATTTTTGTTCGATCGGAAATATAAACAAGTTAGACAAAGCTAGACTAGGTTAATGGCGTGGCTCTGATACCAGTGTAAGTGCACGGCGGCGCCCCGGCCGTCAATCCGACGCCGGAATGCGGAAACGAAAATTTACTTTAACTTTATAACCGGCACCACCGCGCACAAAATACCCGGATCGGGCCATTAATCTAATCCTAGCTAACTAAAGAACGGGTAGAGAGATAACCGAGCGATCCGTGTCCTTCGGTCTTCTCGTCGTCGTCCCGATCTCCCCGCGGAATCTCCGGTCTTTAACTCCTCGTCAGAAGGGCACCACTTCGCCGGCTTCTTTTACGGGCTCCCACCTCTGGACCGAGGCAACTTGGGCACGAAGTTGGCGAGCCGACGTGCCCAAGGATTGTTGTAGAATAATGTAGAACTCATGTCTCATTTTGGGGTAGTGGAAGTTGCCATATGGTGGAGGAAATGAACTATGCTTTTGAAAATGGTGCTATGGGATTTTGTATGAGCAAAAGAGATAAAAATCCCACACTAAAAGTTTTGGACAGCCCCTCATCTATTTTGGCCGGCCATGGCTCATGGTCGGAGTGAGGAATGGAGAGAGAGAGAGAGGAAAGGTCAAGGGGTGGGAAAGAAACTCATACAAGCAAAAAGGAAAATGATTATCATATGAAATGATGATCACAATCCAATCCAAAACCACACCCATCATCAACAACCATGATGAACCAAAAGACAAGCCATGATGAAAAAGAAGAAGTCAAATGGTGGAGGAATTATCATGATACAACAATATGCAAATAATACCCTCCAAATTGCTTATTTGCACAAATGCAAATAAGCCCTCCTCCACCAAATTTCCAGCCAATGAAAGATACAAAGAAAATTGGCCGAAACGGAAAACAAACTGGCAACTTCAGGAAACTAGTCCCGTAATAAATTACAGGAAAACCCCGCTACTGTATATACATACCCGCATTTGTATTCCGACCGAAATACAAATGCAATGAGACAAAATCTACACTGTATAATACTAGGATCCGGCTTAAACCAAAACCCGCTAGTATTAATCCGTCCGATCATGATCCGTGCAATACCGCACGTATCTGATCGAACCCTACCATATCTCCATACGGCCTCTACAGCGTTTCGCCCGAAACTTGCGCAACTGTCTGTGGGGGACTCTAAAGACTCGTCAATACTATGGCTGTGGATTTAACAACTAGCACGTCAGAGGTATTAGCCATACGTGACGGGCTACCAGCTATTGACCAAAAGGGACGTCGATGAGCGAACTCATCCTGACACCCTACTGAGCCTGTCAGTGACAATATCCGTACAGTCCGGTCCGTTCGTCAATGAGCATCGCATGGCGGGCCTAGGGGGTTGGTAAAAGTCAGACCGCCAAAAGCGGTATAAGTCGTGTCGGAGTGTAGCCCAGAACACCCTGAGATACTACTGGAATACCTACCAGTAAATCTCCTGCCTCGGCCGAGGGCTTTGTGTAATGGCTCTCCTAGACACAGCGCGACCTTACCCCCAATACCGGGAGAGACGAACCCCTAAAGATCCGCTCACTGCCTCCATGTGGCTCGGGACTGTACCCAACTAAAACCTGTTTGCACGTCTCCTTTGAGCGTGGTAGGGTAGTAATCAAAGTACAGTGGGAACTCACACGAGACAAATGACGATCCTCAGATCGATGAACTAACCTGTACACATGTCACCAGGGAACTGCTATCTGACGTCAGGTATAAGACCAACTAACATGTTCCCGGCGAATCCTGTCTGGTGTACTCATAACCCAATGAGCACCTGTATACATCTTAGGTGAACCAACTAACACCAGTGGCTTGTGAGACCGGCCACCGCCCCTCGTCGGGGTCTCGACTGTATACATTAGTCTACTCTGGAGTATCGATGCCTTATCTCGAAACTCCCACGACTAGGGACCATTTAAGGATGTGCTTATATACTACCAGCTCCCACGTATATGATCGCCCTCATACTGCTGGCAGTCAAGCAAGAATCCTAAGGGCTCTATCAACGCGCAATAGCGACATCTAAGGTCACCTAAAGCAATACACGATGATAAAGATAAACCAGATAGCATACTATCATCTTGAGTAAGATTGTCCTCCCGGAATAGGTCCTCCCTCAATCATTGCAATCACGTGCCTGTGATCCAATAATTGACTCTGAGGGCACTATCTCCAACAAACTTGTTGGATTGTCGTGATGAATAGCCGGGGATGTGAGATGAGAGTTTTCATTTTTCATTCAATATAAAATTTGTAAATTGATGTAATATTATTTTTATGGCCGCACATCCGGGTTGAGGTTGTAGCTGCCATTGTATATTATTTCTTTTACTGTTTTTGCTCCTAAGATAGACCGAAGGTGGGGTGCACAAACTACCGGGTACTTTGAAATGCCGAGTGGCCTACTCACGTTGTTGAGGGAGGTTACTTCACTTCGGGTACTTGGCGGGTAGTTTGCCACACCCGTAGGGGTCTAGGGTGGGGTTTGGCTATTCATCGCGACCGTATAATCCGTCTTTCGTTGCAGGCTCAAACGAAACGCGGATTCCTAGCATATCCAATGTGTTCATCTGTGATCTGGAATGTCTATCATTGCATCTGACGAATGTATATATCTATATATGACATTTAGTAGGCGTTGCTTAGGTTTTGCATCCGCACTAGTCCAGCCCCGCTCTGTCGTTAGTTAAGTAACCTAACTGGTGATGACGGGGCCCCATGGCGAATGCGGATGGCATAAGCATACGTCATATTTTCGTTGTTTTCTGCAATAGTAGGATTAATTGATGGGACGCATTAAATTAATGCAAAGAAAACAAACCAAAGCTGAATCGTTGGAACAATTTCAAAACCACTCGGTTTTTTCAAAAAAAGAAAACTTTTAAAAAACGCTGAGCTTAAACCACTCCTTTTAAAAGCTATCAGGTTCCTTCGATTATATCAAGTTCACTACGTTCACGGTTTCGCCAAAACCATTCGTAGCCCTGCGTCATTTCATATGAACATTCAATAGTATTCAAGCTATGTTTGTTGAACTTCGTCAAGGCATAGTGATTGGTAGCTGCTGGGTGTTCATATGTAGTATAGATAGATGCGTTGGTTTGGGACAGTCGTATTACCTTGTTGACCTTCGTCAAAGGTATATACGGATGGGTTCAAATTAACCTGGACAATGATGGGCAGAACTTGACATGTGACTTATAATTTGTTGACCTTCGTCAAGGTCATAAGAGCATGGGGCAAAAATCCACATTGGGAGTTTCTAAGGAAATTGAAACTTGCTAGTGCTGTATACCATTTGGAGTTTGATAATGTTGGTAGGATTCCTTCAGCATTATCACACAATGATATTTGGATCCCGATTCTACTGTAAGTATCCGCTACTCCTCGGGAAATTTTCTCACTTAACGATCAATCCTATAAACCAAGTAGGTGTCTAGAAAGGTGTTAGCGAGGCTACGCCTCCAGGGAAAAGAGGTTATTTAATTAAGGAACTTCGCGAAAGTGTCGTAAAACCTCCCTCGAAGTACCGACACCAGCCTGGCCGAACGGTTAAGCAAGTATTGCACGGTGAGATCAACCCCGACTAATTCTTCTTTTATGGTTTGAGGAAGGATTCGAGAAACAGTGGGAGCCATCCTGTTTAGATAAACTAAAAACCAATCTAAACTTACAAGAGCATCATGCTAAGTGTTTTCTTCTCTCTCTCTTAATTGCAGCGACCCAGTGACCAGACATGGGTTACATCTAGATAATAAAATGACTGAATCTGACTGTTATGACTGGCAAAGGTCTGTCCAGATGTCCATTACCCATGACAAAATGGGACACCTCTTCACTAATCAAACCCTTGCCGTCTCAGGACCAGTTTCCATCATCACGGATAATGATATCCGTAAGACATCGGAACAAGAATGTGTGAATGCCAAGTGCCTCGTGTTAGCCTCAGTTAATGGTGCATACCAGAGGCAGCATGAGAAGATGGACTTAGTTTCTATCTTCCTCCATAGCAAAGTTTTATATGGAGAGCAATCTCGTATCGCAAGATATGAGACTTCGAACGAATTGCTTAAAGCGAGGTTGGCTGTCGGGTCATCTGTAGGGGACAACGTCCTTACAGAGACTCGCTATATTGATGAACTCACGAACCTGAGGACCACGTTGAAGAACGAGTCACATACTGACTTGATTCTACAGTATCTACCCTCTACTTACACCCTGAAGGAAACCAGGGAGACACCCGCTCTCCTTAATGGGGGATCTTCCTCTTCTTCATCCAAGGCGAAAGCAAAGGGTAAGAAGGAGAAGACCTCCACAAAGCCGATATGCGGTGTCAAAGAAGTAGAAGGAAAGAGAAGGGCAAAAGTTTCGGGACTAGATGTGGTGAAGGAGGGACGTTCTTATTGTTACGGGAAAGGACATTGGCAGAGGGATTGCAGGGCCAGCAAAGCCAGTAGCCAGGATTCGAAGCATATTGTGGCTTCGGCTTCTGGTGTGTTTATAATAGAAAATTGTATGTCAATTAACTCTACTTCCTGGGTACTGGATACCAGATCCGGATCTCATAGCTATAATTCATTATAGGCTTTGAGAAACCGTAGAGTTATCAGGTTAGGTGATATGACTCTCAGGGTTGCAAACGGAATGAGCGTGAATGCTGAAGCCATAGGGGAATATCACCTTTGATTGACAAGTGGGCAGATATTGATTCTACGTAACTGTTTGTATGTACCGAGTCTAGCTTGTAATATCATATCTGTATCCTTACTTTGTAAGGAAGGATATGATTTTACTTTTGTAAGCGATGTGGTCCATATCCACCTAAATCAAGTTCTGATTGGGTCAGGTACATTAGAAAACGATATATATGTAAGTGCACGGCGGCGCCCCGGCCGTCAATCCGACGCCGGAATGCGGAAACGGTGAAAAACTTTAATTTTTGCGGACTTAGCAAACCGGCACCACCGCGCACTAAACACCCGGATCGTAACCATTAACAAGTCTAAGCTAACTAGAAGATGGGTTAGAGATATACCGATGATCCATGTCCTCCGGTCTTCTCATCATCGTCCCGATCTCTTGCGGAATGTCCCGTCTCCTCCTCGTCGCCGGAAGTGCACCACATCGCCTACTTCTTTTACGGGCTCCCACCTCAATGCCGAGGCAACTCGGGCACGAAGCCGGCTACTCGACGTGCCCAAGGTTCGCTGTAGAATATGTAGCCCTCAAGTCTCACTTTGGGGTTGTGGAATTGCCTTTTTGGTGGAGGAAATGATATGAGCTTGTGGAGATGAAACATGTGGGATTTTACAAAGCTAGAAGAACAAAAATCCCACCCCAAGAAATTTGGACAGCCCCCTCCCTCAATTTGGCCGGCCATGTATATGGTGGTGGAGAGAGTGAAAGAGTGAGAGTGTATCAAAAAAGATGGGAGCCTTTCTCATCTAATCCCAAAGAGAGAGAGAGGAAAGCTATCATGCAAAAAGGAATGATCACAAGGCAATGCCAACACTCCACACAACCATCATCAACAACCATGATGCTAACAAAGTCAAGCCATCATGAAGTATGAAGTCAAGCAAGTCAATGGATGGTGCACCATCATGAAGACTATCATGATGCTACAAAAAACAAAGAACCCCTCCACAAATGCCTATTTGCAACGATGCAAATAAACCCTCCTCCACCAATCTTCGGCCAATGAACGGAACAATGGAAATTGGCCGAAACGGAAAGCAAACTGGCAACTCCAGAAAACTGGTCCCGTAATAAATTACAGGAAAACCCCGATACTGTGCATACACACCCGCATTTGTATTCCGACCGAAATACAAATGCAATGAGACAAAATCTACACTGTACTATACTAGGATCCGGCTTAAACCAAAGCCGGCTAGTAATATCCGTTCGATCCTGATCTGTGCAATACCGCACATATCTGATCGAACCCTGCCATATAACCATACGGCCTATAGTACAGACTGTCCGATCCTGATCCGTGCAATACCGCACGTATCTGATCGGACCCTGCCATATCTCCATACGGCCTCTACAACCTTTCGCCCGAAAGCTGAGTAACTGAAATGTGGGGGACTCTAAAGACTCGTCAACACCTTGGTTGTGGATTTAACCACTAGCACGTCAGAGGTATAAGCCAATACGTAACGGGCTACCAGGTATTGAGTAAAAAGGACGTCGATGAGCGAACTCATCCTGACACCCTACTGAGCCTGTCAGTGACAATATCCGTGCAGTCCGGTCCGTTCGTCTATGAGTATCGCATGGCGGGCCTAGGGGGTTGGTAAAAGTCAGACCCCCAAAAGCGGTACAAGTCGTGTCGGAGTGTAGCCCAGAACACCCTGAGATACTACTGGAATACCTACCAGTAAATCTCCTTGCCTTGGCCAAGGACTTTGTGTAATGGCTCTCCTAGACACAGCACGACCTCACCCCCAATACCGGGAGAGACGAACCCCTGAAGATACGCTCACTGCCTCCATGTGGCTCGGGACTGTACCCAACTAAAACCTGTTTGCACGACTCCTTTGAGCCGTGGTAGGGTAGTAATCAAAGTACAGTGGGAACTCACACGAGACAAATGACGATCCCCAGGTCGATGAACTAACCTGCACACATGTCACCAGGGAACTGCCATCTGACGTCTGGTATATGACCAACTAGCATGTTCCCGGCGAGTCCTGTCCGGTGTACTCATAACCCAATGAGCACCTGTATACATCTTAGGTGATCCAACTGACACCAGTGGCTTGTGAGACCGGCCACCGCCCCTCGTCGGGGTCTCGACTGTATACACTAGTCTACTAATGGAGTATCGATGCCCGGTCTCGAAACTCCCACGACTAGGGACCTTTTAAGGATATGCTTGTAGACCCCCAGCTCCCACTTATATGATCGCCCTCATACTGCTGGTGGTCAAGCAAGAATCCTAGGGGCTCTATCAACGTGTAATAGCGACGTGTCAGGTCACCTAAAACAGTTCACGATGATAAAGGTAAACCAGATAGCATACTATCATCTCGAGTAAGACTGTCCTACCGGGATAGGTCCTCCCTCAATCATTACAATCACGTACCTGTGACCTAATAATTGACTCTGAGGGCACTATCTCCAACAATCTCCCACTTGCACTCAAGGCTAATTATTGCGATGTCGCATACTCACAGCTCGTGTGATACCGAACATCCAACTCCTCTACTAGTCAGTCTCACAAAGCTCGTTTGCGGAACTATTGCGTTCGAGGAATAGCCTCAGTGAGTGGATCCGCTTAGTTGTTTCTTTCTATGTCTCTCTATATCTCAAGTTCGCGGAGAAAGCCATCTCCCGAAAAGAGCAATACCTGTCTCAGAATATGTCTGGATGTCTGATGGGACCTAGCTCATAAATGAACTCCAAATCCAAACTTCTTAGACTGTATCGTCAACTGAACTTAATCAGTATCCTGCGCGCCGTGCCTCCCTCAGTATTGCCTTGGACCACCTGTCCAAAATACTGCCCCTCATCAGAAGGAAAACTATAACTCTGACAACCTCCTTGTCGTCCATGTCACCTTGGAAGCCTGGAATGATAACTGTCTCCTGAATGAGGCTGTCGTTATCATATCCCTAGAACATCCACTTATGTTCTAAAACTGCTTCCGACTGTTTCTCCAGGATTGGATTAATGTCAACTCATTGCATCTAGTGCAAGAACAATATCTGGTGTGGTACTTGACATCTCATGATTGACTCAATTGCCTGAGCAAGTGATCTGCCAATCATGCACATCCCTCTCCCCTTTAGTCTGTAAGACACCTTTGGAGAGGGTGACTCCATTACCTGCAGGTACACTACCGTGCCAGGAGTCGTCCATCCTAAATACTCTTAGAATGCTGTCAAGTACCCTGATTGGGAAACCACCCAAATCTAGATCTAAAACCATAGATCTAGTAACCAGTATGTCTGATGTAAAATCCAAGTCCCATGTGGAGAAACCACTGTGTGACGACCAAAGTATAACCGATTGTAGTATAGGAGTTTCTTTTCCTATTCTGTGTATTTCATCCAAATACCAGGATATCACACCCTACTACCTTCTTAACAGATCCATCTCCTATTCTGATGAAGTCAAACCTATGACTGTCACGTCAGAAATAGATGATCTATCTCCGCTACATCTGCTTTAGTCTATAAGTAGACATAAGCTACCTGTCCACCAATGCTTCCGCTGCTCCCACTGACTACGACAACCCTCTGGCAGAGTCATATACACGTACACTTCTAAAACTAGTTTAGAACGACGCTATACTCATCCTCCCGCCGGGTCTCGCACCCTGGAACAACAGCAATGGTAATTGTGGGTAAACAAGAACTTCCCTGTCACCGTCCTTGAGGCTACCGTAGTACCTCTCGGGTGCCTGAAGTTACCCACCTTATCTGCGGAGTGGCCAATGGAATGTCAATGCAGATTGAATCTTTAGGTTCCTTATCAAATCTTCAGTAATCGTTTGTGGTTCTGGAATCACTTCCAGTTCTACCATACTCCCACTACTGTTTTCCTGAAAAAATCCATTTTTAATTTAAAACTGTGGCGAGTCAAGAACAATATTGCTATTGATCTTCCAGATGGTAGAAAGTCAACCCGCGTCATAGCCTGGGTCAACCCACAAACAGCCATTACAGAAACGTGCCTTGAGTTGTCCAGTGTCTGGTTTTAAGCATAAACCGGACAACTCCCCGTACCTTAACAATGTTAAGATATGAACTGTTCTATATCCAATATAGAAACAGAGGAACTGATTTAATTGAACCAGATCCAAATCATGCAACTGTCTCCAGTGCATGTCAACTAAATGGAAGGAGGCCGATCAGCGTTACTCAACTTAGGAAGCATTTCCAATTATGAGTAACCTGAAAGAGAAGCAAGTTCTCTTAATCATTACTATCAACTGAACACCATACACAAGTATCTACATCTTCGATCACTTTGAAGAATCCCGATACTTGTGACACCTGGTTCTCCACTCTATTCAAATACCAATAACTTCTCCAAATTCGGACCCTATGTTTCCACGAAACACCTGTCTAAAAACTAGAGAAGTCATAAGTAAACTGAATGTAGTACGAGGACCAACCCCTCTGTCCTGATGGACCCTGGACAACATACAATACTCTGTATAAGTCCCTTGAGTCTGATAACTCATTCACTGTGTGTCGTAGGTTAAAAACTGTACTTATGGTTAAGAAGAATTACACCGCTGTTTAATGCTCCTTACCTAACCATCCACTGATATAGGTAAATGTCGTAGAAATAATTTCAGAAAGGTATATCTCACTCTATGAAAATAGACGTACAGATATATCAATTTGAAATTGGTGCATAACAGCGGATATTCAAAACCAAATATTTGCCGACCGGCAAACAGCCCAGGTGATTTCCTCAAATATCACCGATTACAACGAATCCCGATATAATGAGGATGATCACCCAATTCCCAATAACTTACTCCCACTCATCATCTGTAAAACCATACAGATGTGAGAATCATACCTGGTAAATACATACCCTGGAGTAAGTATCTAATCGGGAAATCAGTTTTCCATTAACAGTACACAGTGAGACTGAAACATCGAAACGTTTCGATAGGGTATCCTGGTATTCCTAGTAATGCCTCTTCCATTATCCAGATTCACATCTATAACCGTATAATTCTTTGCCATTTCTCCAAATCCCTTTATATGTCTTTAGTCATTACCTTCTGTACACCCCTTTAAGCTAAATGGTTTTCTTCCTTCCCTACCGTTCGGCACCAGCCTATGGTTTGGAAGAAGACTATCCAATAAGCATAAAGGGTGTACTGTCCTAATCCTAGGAGCACTCGCAACGCGAGAGAAGGTGAAGATAAAAGACACCTGAATGTACTTTATTCCTATTTCTCCTGAACCAGGATCCATCCCCGAACTGGAACAAGTTCCTTTCGAGTTCGTATATAACCATACGATGGAATATCCAATAAACTGTGGATCTTCGTAGTGATACGGAGTGTCCTGGACAAATACAAAGGTGATTTTAGGATTGGCGAAGAAATACCTGGTTTGGTCGTGAATATCTGTTGCAATTTACTTTGCCCTCTTACTAATCCCTTGCTTTGTCTTAACTTAATACCTTCTGCACACCATCGTTAGGCTAATTGGTTTTCTTCATTCCCTACCGGTCGGTACCAGCCTAAGGTTTGGAAGAAGACAATCCAATTTGCGTAATAGGTGTACTACCCCTAAACCAAGGAGTACTCGTAACCTGAGAGAGGGTAAAAGGAAAAGACAACTGAATAATCCTATCCGTTTTCTCCAGAACCTGAAACCATCCTCGAATAAATTCCTTCGAGTTCGTATCTAACCATACGATGGTTTTGTCCAATGGAAGTGGACGTTCGTAGTAATACGGGGTGTCCTGGAGAAAAGGGTAAAAGTAGGAGTGGCAATGAGGTTTGCAACTCTGACAATCCAAAAGCCGGTGTTTAAGAAGGTTTGGTCAACTTGGTCACTGAGTTATAGTCTTAGGGTCGGGTCAATGGTCGCTGCCAAAGAGAGAGAGAGAAAAGAAACACTCAGCGTGCACTCTAACCTAGATCAGAATGGTTACCAATTTATCTAATCTGGAAACCTCCCACTGTACCTCAAATTCTCCTCCAAACCTGAAAGAAGAATTAGTCGGGGTTACCCGAGGAGTAAACTAACTCATCAGTGGGAATCGGGATCCAACTATCATTGCATGATAACGTGACGGAATCCGCTCACGCTATCACACTCCAGAAGGTATGCGCATATCTGGCAAGTTTCAGTTCCTTTGAAACTCCCGATGTGATTTCTGCCCCATGCTCTTATGACCTTGACTTTGGCCAACATATCATAAGTCACATGTCAAGTTCTACCCGTCATTCTCCAGGTTAATTTGAATCCACCCGTACATACCCTTGACTTTGGCCAACATGGCAGTACGACTGTTCCAAACCAACGCATCTATCTATGCTGCATATGAATAACCAATAGCTACCAAACACTGTGCCTTGACTTTGGCCAACATACACAGCTTGAATACTACTGACTATCCATATGAAACGACGGAGGGCTACGAATGGTTTCTGGCGAAAACCTTTAACGTAATGAACTTGATATCGTTGAAGGAACGGATAGCTTTTTAAAAATATAGTGACGAAAACCTTTGCTAAAGAGGTCACTCCCGGTGAAGGGATCTCGGCTCTTTCCCCGTAGAATGGGGTGCAGGATATTCCAAATGAATACCGCGATGCAAAGATAAAGTAATCGGCTATAGTGAAGTTAATGCCCTGACGCAAACTTCTGTCCAAGGGGTCACTCCCGGTGAAGGGATCTCGGCCCTTGCCTCGTCGACTGAGGAGCAGGATATTCCAATGAATACCACGATGCAAAACAAAAGTAAACGTCCTTGCAATAACAGCTTTTTGAAAAGTGTTCCAACAACATCAGATTAGGTTTGTTTTAACTTGCATTGATCCGAATCAATGCAGTCCCATCAATTGATCACACCAAAAAGAACGAAAATATACTGATGTACGTATATGCCATCCGCATTCGCCACTGGGTCCCGTCATTACCCGTTAGGTTAGCTAACTAACGACAGAGCGGGGACTGGACTAGCGCGGATGAAAAACATAAACAACATCTACTAATATATATACCAATATATTATATTCGCTCAAGGCGTGAATAAAATGCAACATCACAGAAATGTACAGCATCACAGAAACAATACAGATATCTGGGATCCCCGGGTTTCACAGAGCCACTGCTGAAACCCGACGTTCCCCTGGTCGTGTGGATAGCCTGTGCAATGTAATCCTAGACCCCTACGGGCGCGGCAAGTCACCCGCCAAAACCTGAAGCGAGGCAGCCCCCTTCAGCGCCGTGAATGGACCACCCAGCACTTCACGGAATCCGGTAACTTGGGCACCCCTCCTGGGTCAACCTGTACCCCCTACGAGTGCGGCGAATAGCCCGCCAATCCTAGAGTGAAGCCCCCTCCGTCTCAATGCCATGAGATGCGGGCTTGTTGCCCTCCAGAACCCGGCTATCCGTGCACCCCTCCGCGGGGCAATCCTAGTACAGAAAGTAAAATATACATACAACGGGTACATCGACCGCAACCAGGTCGTGCCCCAAAATAATAATACAAACAGGCAGTGACGGCAGTCCACATGTCGGACGCTCGCCCCGCAATATCAAATGTACATAATACAACAGCACACTGTACTAGCATTGCATCCAGCTATCCCTACGACCGATCCGCAACAACACAGCAAATACATAGAACATCAACGTGAAAGTCACGTTCGCAAATCCGTCTAACCGGGCTATAGCAGTTAGACAGGATTTACCGATCGAGTGACATTCACGGTCGCAGATATAATGTAAATACTGTGAAAAATGTGTTTAAAATTTTCCGATTGACCAAAAATTAACAAGTGGGCCCCCAATCAAAACTGTAGCACTCACAGAAAACCTGGGCCCAATTTTAATATTCCAAAACCCATATTTTAAGCCCAGAAAGCCTCTGAAAAAAAATGGTGCAGTGATGTCTACAGTGCGCGGCGGAAGGGCGGCGGAATGGGGTTTTGTGCGGCGCTTCCGCGCTCTGACTGTGGAATCACTTCATCGAAATTTTACAGAGTTCTTAGATTTTCTAGTACATCAATATTTTACAACCTGAAAAAATTTTCGAGACCAAAAATTTTCAACAGAAACTGATGCGAAGGTAAAATGCAGTTTTGGAACTTTTTGATCGATCGGAAATGCAAACACATTAAACCAAGCTAGACTAAGTTAATGGCGAGGCTCTGATACCACTGTAAGTGCACGGCGGCGCCCCGGCCGTCAATCCGACGCCGGAATGCGGAAACGGTGAAAAACTTTAATTTTTGCGGACTTAGCAAACCGGCACCACCGCGCACTAAACACCCGGATCGTAACCATTAACAAGTCTAAGCTAACTAGAAGATGGGTTAGAGATATACCGATGATCCATGTCCTCCGGTCTTCTCATCATCGTCCCGATCTCTTGCGGAATGTCCCGTCTCCTCCTCGTCGCCGGAAGTGCACCACATCGCCTACTTCTTTTACGGGCTCCCACCTCAATGCCGAGGCAACTCGGGCACGAAGCCGGCTACTCGACGTGCCCAAGGTTCGCTGTAGAATATGTAGCCCTCAAGTCTCACTTTGGGGTTGTGGAATTGCCTTTTTGGTGGAGGAAATGATATGAGCTTGTGGAGATGAAACATGTGGGATTTTACAAAGCTAGAAGAACAAAAATCCCACCCCAAGAAATTTGGACAGCCCCCTCCCTCAATTTGGCCGGCCATGTATATGGTGGTGGAGAGAGTGAAAGAGTGAGAGTGTATCAAAAAAGATGGGAGCCTTTCTCATCTAATCCCAAAGAGAGAGAGAGGAAAGCTATCATGCAAAAAGGAATGATCACAAGGCAATGCCAACACTCCACACAACCATCATCAACAACCATGATGCTAACAAAGTCAAGCCATCATGAAGTATGAAGTCAAGCAAGTCAATGGATGGTGCACCATCATGAAGACTATCATGATGCTACAAAAAACAAAGAACCCCTCCACAAATGCCTATTTGCAACGATGCAAATAAACCCTCCTCCACCAATCTTCGGCCAATGAACGGAACAATGGAAATTGGCCGAAACGGAAAGCAAACTGGCAACTCCAGAAAACTGGTCCCGTAATAAATTACAGGAAAACCCCGATACTGTGCATACACACCCGCATTTGTATTCCGACCGAAATACAAATGCAATGAGACAAAATCTACACTGTACTATACTAGGATCCGGCTTAAACCAAAGCCGGCTAGTAATATCCGTTCGATCCTGATCTGTGCAATACCGCACGTATCTGATCGAACCCTGCCATATAACCATACGGCCTATAGTACAGACTGTCCGATCCTGATCCGTGCAATACCGCACGTATCTGATCGGACCCTGCCATATCTCCATACGGCCTCTACAACCTTTCGCCCGAAAGCTGAGTAACTGAAATGTGGGGGACTCTAAAGACTCGTCAACACCTTGGTTGTGGATTTAACCACTAGCACGTCAGAGGTATAAGCCAATACGTAACGGGCTACCAGGTATTGAGTAAAAAGGACGTCGATGAGCGAACTCATCCTGACACCCTACTGAGCCTGTCAGTGACAATATCCGTGCAGTCCGGTCCGTTCGTCTATGAGTATCGCATGGCGGGCCTAGGGGGTTGGTAAAAGTCAGACCCCCAAAAGCGGTACAAGTCGTGTCGGAGTGTAGCCCAGAACACCCTGAGATACTACTGGAATACCTACCAGTAAATCTCCTTGCCTTGGCCAAGGACTTTGTGTAATGGCTCTCCTAGACACAGCACGACCTCACCCCCAATACCGGGAGAGACGAACCCCTGAAGATACGCTCACTGCCTCCATGTGGCTCGGGACTGTACCCAACTAAAACCTGTTTGCACGACTCCTTTGAGCCGTGGTAGGGTAGTAATCAAAGTACAGTGGGAACTCACACGAGACAAATGACGATCCCCAGGTCGATGAACTAACCTGCACACATGTCACCAGGGAACTGCCATCTGACGTCTGGTATATGACCAACTAGCATGTTCCCGGCGAGTCCTGTCCGGTGTACTCATAACCCAATGAGCACCTGTATACATCTTAGGTGATCCAACTGACACCAGTGGCTTGTGAGACCGGCCACCGCCCCTCGTCGGGGTCTCGACTGTATACACTAGTCTACTAATGGAGTATCGATGCCCGGTCTCGAAACTCCCACGACTAGGGACCTTTTAAGGATATGCTTGTAGACCCCCAGCTCCCACTTATATGATCGCCCTCATACTGCTGGTGGTCAAGCAAGAATCCTAGGGGCTCTATCAACGTGTAATAGCGACGTGTCAGGTCACCTAAAACAGTACACGATGATAAAGGTAAACCAGATAGCATACTATCATCTCGAGTAAGACTGTCCTACCGGGATAGGTCCTCCCTCAATCATTACAATCACGTACCTGTGACCTAATAATTGACTCTGAGGGCACTATCTCCAACAATATACGTATTGAATCAAGCTAAGGTTTTCAGTGTCTAGAACACACTTAAAAGAAAGTCTCCGGAAACAAATCAGGATTTCTTATGGCATTGTGGACTGGGTCACATTAATGAGACACGGTTGACAAAGTTACATAAAGAGGGATACTTGAATCCGTTCGAGTATCAGTCTTATGCTACTTGTGAATCTTGTCTCATGGGAAAGATGACAAAGACTCCGTTCACTGGACACAGAGAAAGAGCGAGCGAGCTCTTGGGACTCATACACAGTGACGTGTGTGGTCCAATGTCTACATATGCATGAAGTGGTTATTCATACTTCATTACTTTTACGGATGATTTCTCTAGGTATGGACATGTCTTCCTGATGAAGCATAAATCCGAGGCCTTTGAGAAATTTCGGGAATACAAGAATGAAGTTGAAAAACAAACAGGCAAAAGTATAAAGACACTGAGATCTGATCGAGGTGGTGAATACTTAAGTGCCGAGTTTCTGGGCTACTTAAAAGAGAAAGGAATTCTCTCTTAGCTTACTCCTCCATACACACCACAACACAATGGTGTATCGGAAAGGCGGAATCGAACCCTATTGGATATGGTTCGTTCCATGATGAGTAAGGCTGAGTTACCGCGATCTTTCTGGGGTTATGCACTAGAAACAGCTGCATATCTTTTGAACAAGGTTCCAACCAAGACTGTGCCTACCACACCATATCAGATGTGGAGTGGGAAGAAACCCTGTCTTAAGTACCTTAAGACATGGGGATGTCCAGCTTTTGTAAAGAAGCAGCATGCGGACAAGCTCGAGGCACGCTCAGTACTATGTAAGTTTGCAGGATACCCCAAGAACTTCAGGGAGTATCTTTTCTATTCCGTAGAGAAACAAAAGGTTTTTGTTTCTCAGCATCCCCACTTCTTTGAAACTGAATTTTTGGAAAAACAGATAAGTTGGAGCGCAATAGAACAGGAAGAAATTCCAGAATCACAAGCTATTACTGAAAGCTTGGTAGAACCAGAAGTTTCAGGAGAACCGAACATCCCAGTGCCACTCCGCAGAAGTAGTAGGCAGTCTCATCCGCCCGAGAGATACTACGGTTTTCTCATCGACAGGGATCGAGAGGATTGCATCATTGAAAATGATGAGCCAACTAGCTTCCAGCAAGCCATTCAGAGCGGTGACTCAGTAAAATGGCTGGATGCAATGCGGACCGAGATGGAGTCCATGTACACAACAAAGTTTGGACTTTGGACATTGCTCCAGAAGGGGTAAAACCCATAGGCTGCAAATGGATCTTCAGAAAGAAGATTGGTGTAGATGGGCAGGTTGAAACCTATAAAGCTAGACTTGTTCAAAAGGGTTTTCGTCAAAGACCTGGTTTGGACTATGACGAAACTTTTTCTCCAGTGGCTATGCTCAAATCCATTCGGATCCTTCTTGCCATTGCTTCCTTCCACGATTATGAGATCTGGCAGATGGACGTAAAGACGGCTTTTCTAAATAGAAATTTGGAAGAGTGCGTCTATATGGATCAGCCAGAGGATTTCATTCAGAGTGGGAGCAGCGGTAAAGTGTGCAAGTTGCTTAAGTCCATTTATGGACTAAAGCAGGCATCGCGGAGTTGGAACATCTGCTTTGATTATACTGTCAAAGAATTTGACTTTATCAAAAATCCAGATGAACCATGCATTTACAGTAAGATTGTAGGGAGAAGTGTTGTGTTCCCCGTTTTGTACGTGGATGACATTCTCATAATTGGAAATGGCATTCCTACCCTACAGTCAGTCAAAGGATTCTTGTCACAGAGGTTCTCCATGAAGGACCTGGGCGATGCCAACTACATTCTGGGGATCCAGATCTATCGTGATAGATCTAAGAGGATGTTGGGACTTTCGCAGTCCAGGTATATCGACACTATACTGAAACGATTCAGTATGGAAGATTCAAAGCGCGGTAATCTACCGGCTTGTCACGGAATCACCCTCTCCAAAGAGATGTCTTCCAAGACTGATTTGGAAAGGGCTCGCATGTCATCTATACCCTATGCATCTGCGGTAGGCTCTATAATGTATGCGATGTTGTGTACCAGACCAGATGTAGCATACGCATTAAGCGTTGTAATCCGGTATCAGTCGGACCCAGGGGAGAAACACTGGATAGCAGTAAAGAACATTCTCAAGTACTTGAGAAGGACTAATGAGATGTTCTTGGTGTATGGCGGAAAAGACCTCCAGATTGAAGCCTTTGCTGACTCCAGCTTCCAGAGTGACAAGGATGACCCTAAGTCCATTTCGGGTTATATCTTTACCCTCAATGGAGGGGCGGTTTGCTGGAAGAGCTCCAAGCAGGAAACCGTTGCCGACTCAACTATGGAAGCGGAGTACATAGCTGCTTTCGATGCCGCAAAGGAAGCTCTCTGGATGAAGAAGTTCCTCACGAAGCTTCAGGTGGTTCCTACCATTGTTGATCCAATACCGCTGTATTATGACAACAACGGCGCTATAGCTTTAGCGAAGGAACCCAGGTGCCATCAGAAGTCCAGACACATTTTGAGGCGGTACCACCTGATCAGAGAGATCGTTGATCGCCGGGAGATCGAGGTGAAGAGAGTAGATTCGGAGAATAACACTGCAGATCCATTCACGAAGGCCATACCCCAGACTCAGTTCGAGCGGCTGATCGAGATGATAGGTCTTCGATACGCCAGTACATGGCCCTAGTGCAAGTGGGAGATTGTTAGTATATATGCCCTAGAGGCCATTACTGTATCATACTAGTTTGTATATTACATAATGGAAGCTTGGGATATTCACAGTTGTATAGACAATCTTGCTCAAAATGGTAGTATGCTACTTTGTTTGTTTCTACTTTAATATGTGCATGTGTTTCTTTTAGCATATCGCTTATATATATTAGTGGAGGCCTTAGGATCTTTGCTTGATTACCAGCATTGGGATGGCAGTCACCCTTATGGGGGCTAGGTAATCTACAAGCACATCCTTATACAGGTCCCTAGTCGTAGGATTATCGAGACGGGGCATCGATACTCCGAAGTAGACTACCGTATGCGCTTCTCATCCAGGCAGGGGAGATGGTCTGTCCCACAGCCATCAGTACGTCGTACTGGAGATAGTATGCGGGTGCTCGTTAGGTTACGAGTACACTGGACAGGACTCATCGGGAACTGTTGGTTGGTACTATACCTATCGTCAGATAACAGTTCCCAGGCGACAGGAGTACAGCTTAGTCCGTCGACTTGACACTGCTACTTCACCTTGAGTGTGTTCCCACTGTACTTTGATTACTACCCTACCACGGCTCAAAGGAGTCGTGCAAACAGGTAGTAGTTAGGTGCAGTCCCGAAGTACTTGGAAGCAGTAGCGGTTAGATAGGATTCGTCTCTCCCGGTATTGGGGGTTGATATCGCGCTGTGTCTAGGGGAGCCATTACACAAAGTCCCTGGCCAGGGCAAGCGAGAATTACCGGTAGTGTTTCCAGTAGTTTCTCAGGGTGTTCTGAGCTACACTCCGGCACGACTTGTACCGCTATTAGGGGTCTGACGTTTACTGCCCCCCTAAGCCCAACATGCGATACTCATAGTCAAACAAACCGGACTGTGCGGAGATTGTCACATTCAGGCTCAGTAGGAGTTCGGATGGGCTTACTTCATCGGCCTTCTTATCGACATCTACCTGGGGACCGTTACGTACAGCTAGTACCGCTTGCGGTCTGTGATTAAACCCACTGCCAGCGTAGTGTCGAGTCTTTAGAGTCCCACACAGAGAGTTTCCCTGCACTGGGCGAAAGGTGTAGAGGCCGTATGGTTTTACGGCAGGGCTACGATCACTTACGTGCACTTGGGCGCGTATGCTATTCGGGCAGACAATGCTAGTGGGCTTTGGTTTAAGCCGGATCCTAGTATTGTATAGGTGGATTAGTTTTGTCTTCTGTGCATTCGCATTCTTCGGAATGCGGATGCGGGTGTGTGTGCGCGGTTGTGAGGAGCAAAGAAGAAGAAGGAGCCTCATTAGGGTTTTGACCATTGGTTCGGTCAAAACCATTATGAGGTGAGGAAAATATTTACTAATTTTTTTAATGATAATTGTGTTATGGCTAATTGCTTTGACCATGTGACCATGTTGACAATTTGACCATTGTTGACTTGGATCTTTCTTGTGAGCTCTAGAATCTTCTTTGGCTTTTGATTTAATTTGAGATGATAAGGGTCAAATCAAGGAGCCATCACAATTTATAATGATAAGAGATTAATAATTATTATTCAGATGGATGATTATCTCTTGCTTATTCTCTCTCTTCATGTGAGAGCTCCCATAGTTCCTCCTTCTTCTTCCTCTCTTGATTTTTCTATAGATATCATGTGTTGAGAAAACTAGAAACAAAATAGACAAACAGATCCACCATCATCTTCTACACCACCTAGGACTTCAAGAATAGCAAACTTGTTGCCCTAGTTACCTCAGCTTGAGGTGGAGCTCGGACTACAGACTCTCGGGTGGATCGTCTTCGACTCTAGGAGGCCGCAGAGGTGACCAAGATCCGGATCGATCCTCGGAGCTTGCATGGATGAGGAGGACAGCGGAAAGAAAACCCGAAGTACTTGTTGCTTGAGGTATAAACTCCTAAGCACAGTAGATAGAACCTCTTGTAGTTTGTTAGCAATGGTTTGGCAAAGATTCTCAAGTTTTAGTCCATGTTACCTTGTGTTAAAAATTTGTTTTTTACCTATTCCGCTTCCCCATAAGCACCGGGATGGGTAACGTGGACTTACAGTTTTGTGTTGTCTCGATCGATTGGCATTTGTACGTCGATGTCGAGGGGTATTGGTTCTTCTTGCATGAGTAGCCCATAGGTTTTAACCTATGTGTGATACGTCTGCCGTTTTTGTTTTCGTACACGATTCTGTTTACGATACTATGTGTTTGTATGTGCAGGAACCCTCGCGAGAACTTCGGGATGACAAGGAGGAGCGTGGCGTTATCGACTTCGGTAAGCAAAGATCAGGTGAGTAGATATATATCTACAGGGGAAGTCGAGTGTATGGCGTATAGCACCCCCACAGTTTCGTAGTACAGTATACGAATGTGTATATCTATATATTTATGTGTTATCGTGAGATGTGTATTCTTAGCAAGGAATGCTTTAGGTGACCTTGGGTTAGTGTTAGCGTATCTGGGAGTTAATGCGTAGATTTAGTTTCTTAGTCGCGAAACCCTAGAGTAATGTTTGGCAATTGATCAGTCGAAAATAGTGCATTCTCAACACATCAATTTTCCTACTCTTATCAATCATCTAAGGGTGTTTATTGTAAATATAACACAGATTACGAACTCATCTGGAAAATACAAAATAACCTGTGTTATAGTTATAATCGACATTCTAAAGGGAAATTAAGTGTTTATTACTATTCTCATGATTTTTATATCTCAACACTTGTCTCAAGATTGTGTGCAGGAAATTCTCCAGGTAAAAGAGCCGGAACTGCTAAAAGTGCTGATAAAATACATCAAGTCTTTGCCCTGAGATCTGGCAGTAAACAAGAAAGTATAATGAGATTCCAGACATAAAATAAAGCCTTAAGGATCAGCACCAAACCAACCTGAGACTTTCATGCAGAGATCACCTTATATGGCGGCGGATCCGCGGCCGAGTCAGGCCGATCCGCCGCGGATCCGCGGCCGATTCGACTCGTCGGCGGTGGAAACTTTTTGCAGAGGCTCTCTTTTAATGGCCAAACTCCTTCAAGACGCTTCAAAGTCCCTAGAAATCTCCAGAAGCTTCCCTCCAACAGCCAAGCTTCTCATGCAAGCTAGATAACTACCTTAATCTAGAAACTTCCCTACAACTACCTAGCTTCCAAGGGAAGATTGACCGAGCTTCTAGGGAAAGCTAAAGGGAAAACTATAAAAGGGCACCTATGGTTTCATTACAAAGGTTGTTCATTAATTGAGTTGTTCAATCATTTCACACACAAGTTGAGTGACATAACTTCTAACTCAAAACCCTAGCCCTAAATCCAATACAAAAGCCAAATCAAGATTCATCGAGAAGCGTCTCAAGCAAGCCTTCAACAAGCCTTTGAAGCAACGCCGATCTTCATCCGAGTAAGAGATCCACGACGATCCGCGACTCAAGAAGATCGATGCGAAGCTAATTTCGGCGGATCTAGTTACCTCCTCAAATCTTGTAATCTTGAGTGAATTGTACCTAAACGTCGATTAATAAAGGTGAAAATTATAAATCTTGCTTTTCTTCACATTCTTGCATTATGAAAAGTTACTGATTCTTGATTCTTTCCTTTTTCATGATGTTTAAGTGAATTCTCCGCTTGTGGAGGATTTGAGAGAATTGATAGAGCTAATGATAATCAAATCTTAATACTAGTCTTAAGTCTTATGAGATTTGTGAACCTTAGGAAAGAAGAATCGTTGATGACCTAATTTGGAGCGAGATGACTTCTTGATTATTTCGTTGCAAATTAGGGATCAAACTATCGGTGATTTTCTTTGCTAGAGGCTAGATCCGAATGATTATGATTGAAAAGACAAGGGATAGTGAAGGAAAAACCCTAATTTCTTCAATTGATATCTAATCTTCAAACATCATCATCAATCTAGCTACAAATATTCAATAGATAAGATTAGGAATTATTAGATTCATCATTAGCTATTAAATCAATCGGATCCTACAAGCTATTCTTCATATCTTGATAATTCAATTGGTTTGGACATTTTCTTGATCTTTAGTAATTCTTGATTTTAGATCTAATTCTTTATGATTCTTGAACTAAATTTCACAAATATTGAATCATTTTTTTTATCTTTTAATTTTCAACTCAACTAAAACAATTTCGAACAAATCATACTTTCTCTGTGGACGATCCGCATTCACCGACGAACATACAATAGACACCGTTAATTGATTGTGGTTTACAAATTTCTTTGGTTGTGATCTTTACACTTTTCAAAACATGACATCGAAATATCGATCAATCAAATGGTGCCGTTGCTAGGGATCGTGTGCTAATTTGTTCATTTTTGTAATTTGAGTTGGAAAATTTATTATTCCATCAGAATTTTTAGATCAAAATTCGCAACAAGCGCTTAACGATTTGTTGGGATTTGCTGCAAGAAAATCTGAAATCTCTGGAGCGAGAGGAAAAATTTTCAGAGCATCACAAAGAGTTCATAGGGGCCACAGGAGTCTATGGAGAATTTTTTGTGCAGGGATCTAATCACGAGACCGCGCATCCGCGGCCAAAGGAGGCATCTCGCGGCGGTTCCGCAGCATTCCTAAGGTTTCAATGCACCAAAATCTCTAGGTGAATCTCTGTCTTTCCTATCTCTTCTCTGATCTGCTCCATTAACCAATTTCTGCAGGTTTCTTTGCAAAAATTCGCAGCGCCGCAAAAAGAAAAAAATTGTTGCGTGTTTGATCTTGGTTGTTTGCATTTTTTAATACGGAAATTAAGGGGCACGACCAAAATTCAGATTAGGTCGGGATTTCATTACCCGTCCTAAGCCCCAAAAATCATAAACTTGCATCCGCATCACCCTCATTAATTAAAAAATATCTAGACAAGACTTTAAGGACTGTCGCGCTCATTAAGGACAGACGAAGGTCGTGGGTAATCTATTGTTTATCCGCGTTTCTTTTGTGGTGTCTAGGCAAGTATGTATAAGGCAAGTGGTTACTTAATTAGGCCCGCTACTTACGTAGCAGAGAACCTCCCACTTACCTGGCACTTACCTGGCCACAGAAGTGGCAAAAAGGCGATAGAGGATCTATCTTGCGACTTGTCTTCTGGAAGTCTAGGAGCGGTCTAGAGACTTGACCTAGGTGACCACTAGAGTTAGGGTTGCTTGTGCATTGTTTGTGTGAATTTTTCAAAATCCGTATTTTTCAAAACAAACACCAACTCAATTTTCCTCTAATTATCACTCAACGCTGCCACTTGTGCTAAACCATTTAGTGCATGCTCGGCTGGACAGGAGATTCTAGTGCCCGACTTGTCCGCGTTCCACTTATCGACTCCAAAGTCGGTATTTCTACGTCTACTTTTTCTAAACCCACTACCACACCCACTTCGATGGACGATTCTCCATCGAACTTCTTTAACACTACTCTGCCACCGTCCGCAGGTGCGCAGAATCCTCCCCGCATCTCTCTCCAAGAGAGATATTACCCTATGTGAGGTCCTCTTTCGACCTGTCTTACCATTCCACCAGCCAATGGGGATAACTTTAAAATCAAACCTCAATACATCAATCTTCTACCCAAATATCACGGTCTCGAGTCTGAGGACGCATACGTCTTTATTACTAAATTTGAAAACGTATGCACTATGATGGGTACTTTACAGCTTTCTGTTGATGTTATAAGATTACGTCTTCTCCTATTTACCTTGTG
Organism: Agapanthus africanus; assembly: GCA_030015575.1. NCBI lineage: Eukaryota > Viridiplantae > Streptophyta > Magnoliopsida > Asparagales > Amaryllidaceae > Agapanthus > Agapanthus africanus. The sequence continues at coordinate 436,823,096 of CM057340.1, read as the reverse complement.
TAATATAGCCAAGAAGTGGCTTTATAACACAACCGCACATTCTATTTCAAACTGGGGAGAATTCGTAACAGCTTTCCTAAAGAAATTCTATCCCAATCATAAAACAGCTTGAGTCCGTAGCGAAATAAACCAATTTACCCAGCTTCCAAATGAACCATTCTCGAAGTTTTTTGAACACATCAAGGATCTGTTAGTTCAATGTCTGTTGAATATGTATGCCCTAGAGGCCATTATTGTATAGTACTAGTTTGTATAATACATTTTGGAGGCTTGGGATATATATATATATATGGGTTTACGACAGTCTTGCTCGATATAGTAGTATGCTACTTGGTTTGTTTCTATCTTAATATGTGTATATGTTTCTTTTAACATATCGCTAAAAACATATTGATGGAGCCCTTAGGATCTTTGCTTGACTACCGGCGCTGTGATGGCGATCACACTAGTGGGGGATGGGTAGTCTATAAGCACATCCTTATTTTGGTCCTTAGTCGTAGGATTATCAAGACAAGGCATCGATAATCCAGAGTAGACTGGTGCATACGCTTCTCTTCCCAGCAGGGGAGATGGTCTGTTCCACAGCCATCAGTACGTCGTACTGGAGATAGTATGCAGGTGCTCGTTAGGTTACGAGTACACTAGACAGGACTCGTCGGGAACTGTTGGTTGGTATTATACATATCGTCAGTTAACAGTTCCCAGGTGACATGAGTACAACTTAGTCCGCTAACTTGACACTGTCACTTCGTCTCGAGTGTGTTCCCACTGTTCTTAGATTACTACCCTACCACGGCTTTACTGAGTCGTGGAAACAGGTAGTAGTTGGGTGCAGTCCCGAAGCACTTGGAGGCAGTGACGGTTACACAGGATTCGTCTCTCCCGGTATTGGGAGTTGATATCGCGCTGTATTTAGGAGAGCCATTACACATTGTCGTCCCTGGCCAGGGAAAGCGAGAATTACTGGTAGATTTACCAGTAGATTCTCATGGTGTTTTGGGCTACACTCCGGCATGACTTGTACCGCTATTAGGGGACCGACGTTTACCACCCCTCTAGGCCCGCCATGCGATACTCATACATGAACAGACCGGACTGTACAGAGATTATCACATTCAGGCCCAGTAGGAGTTCGGATGGGTTCACCTCATCAGTCTTCTTGTCAGCATCTACCTGGGGACCGTTATATACAGCTAGTACCACTTGCGGCCTGTGGTTAAAACTACTGCCAGCGTAGTGTCGAGCCTTTAGAGTCCCACACAGAGGGTTACTCGCCTTTGGGCAAAATAGAGTAGGGGTTGCATGGTTTTGCGACGGGGTTCGTTCACATCCGCGCACTTGTGCACGTTTGGTGTCCGGACGGTTATCACTAGCGGGCTTTGGTTTAAACCAGATCATAGTATTTGTTTTGGGATTGGTTTTGTCTCAGTGTATTCGTGTTTCTTGGAACACGGATGCGGGTGTGTATGCACAGATGATAGAGGCAGAGGCAGAGGATTCTTATTAGGGTTGTTGACCATTTGACTTTGGTTGACTTGTTGACCATTGACTTTTTCTAAACCCTAATGAGAATAAGAAATATGATTAATAATATTAATTAAGTATTATTGTGCCATGGTTGAGTTGAACATTTGACTTTTGTTGACTTGTTGACTTTGTTGACCGGTTGACTATTGTGGACTTGTTGACCATTATCATTTCATTGCTATGACTTTTGTTTACTTGTTGTTATTTACAAAATGCATTAAATGCATGAAATGATAATGGTCATTGAAACTAACAATCACAATTCTTAATTATTATTATTATCATCATTTTTCTTGCTTTTGTGTGCATGGTTGCATTATGAGAGCTCATTCTATCATATTCTTTCTCTCTCCTAGAAAGAAAGCTCTCCCTCTTCCTCTCTCAAGGTTCAAGTGTTCCATGAGTTGGAAATCATGAACCTTTAAGACAAAACCACCATAACTCTTCACTACTCATTCTAAGGTTCTAGGTTTAGCAAACCAAGCACCTTAGTTATCTGTAGGTTGAGATAGGAGCTCAAGTTCGAGGCCCTCGGGTGGATCCATCTACGGCAGAGAGGAGACGATGAGGAGGAGCCGTTCAAGCCACTACAAGGAGCAAGTAAGGAGGAAAATCACCAAAAGAAGAGAAGGAGTTCAAGCCCTAGGTATAACCATTCTATATAGTAGCTAGAACTTGTAGTTTATTTGTTAGTTTTTGTTTAGCAAAGATCCTTCATGGATGGTCCATGTTACCTTTTGAGGAAAATTTTGATTTTTCCCTATTCTTCCTCCCCGAAAGAACTGGGGTGGGTAACGTGGACCTAACAGTGGTATTAGAACCTAGCTAAGCACAACTAACTATTAGCAAAGTGTTTAGAACTTCGATCCGGAAAAAATCCCGAAAACAAACCGAAAAATTGTATTTTCTGTCGATTTTCAAAACGGGCCTAAAAATATTTTGTATGACATGAAAAATACAAGCATGGTTTTCTAGGAAAAGTCAAGAAATTTGAGCCCACGACTCGGCCAACTCGCCGCGGAAGCACGGCGGATCCGCGGCCGAGTTGGCTTGGCCGCGACTCCGATTTGTTGCAGATTTCTCAGTTTAGTGTTTTGGGATTTTTGAGATATTTTGTTTCTGCCCAGATTATCCAGAGAAAAATGTTATTTTGGGGTAGTTACAAATTTGTGTTTTGATCGGAGTTCTACAAACTTTGGCTAAATGGTTATATCTGTAATATGATATATGCACTGAACGTCGGCTAATCGCTATACGTCGATTAGTAGGGGTTGTGCATATCTGTGATCTGTAATATTGTTGGATTGTGTATATGAACTTGTTGGATTGTCGCGGATGAATAGCCGGGGTTTTGTGAGATGAGGGTTTCTTTATCTTTCATTTGATATAAAATGTAAATTGATGTAATATTATTTTTATGGCCGCACATCCGGGATGAGGTTATAGCCGCCATTGTATATTATTTTTTTTACTGTTTTAGCTCCTAAGATAGACCCAAGGTGGGGTGCACAAACTACCGGGTACGTTGAAGTGCTGAGTGGCCTACTCACGGTGTTGAGGGAGGCTGCTTCACTTTGGGTATTTGGCGGGTAGTTTGCCGCAGCCGTAGTGGTCTAGGGTGGGGTTTTGGCTATTCATCGCGACCGTGTAATCCTTCTTTCATTGCAGGCTCGAACGAAACACGGATTCCTAGTATGTCCAATGTGTTCATCTGTGATCTGGAATGGCTATCATTTCATCTAAAGAATGTATATATCTATATATGATATCTAGTAGGCGTTGCTTATGTTTTGCATCCGCGCTAATCCAGCCCCCGCTATGTCGTTAGTTAAGTAACCTAACGGGTAATGACGGGGCCCCGTGGCGAATGCGGATGGCATAAGCGTACGTCATATTTTCGTTGTTTTCTGCAATGGTAGGATTAATTGATGGGACACATTATATTAATGGAAAGAAAAAACAAACCGAAAAAGATGTTGTTGGAACAATTTTCAAAAAGCTGTTATTGCAAGGACGTTCTCTTTTGTTTTGCACAGAGGTATTCGGTTATGAATGCCCAGCACCTCATTCGACGAGGCAAGGGCCGAGATCCCTTCATCGGGAGTGACCCCTTGGACAAAAAGTTTGCGTCAGGGTAATAACTTCATTGTAGTCGATTATTCTTGCTTTGCATCGAGGTATTCAGTTTGGTATATTCTGCACCTCATTCGACGAGGAAAGAGCCGAGATCCCTTTATAGGGAGTGACCTCTTTAGCAAAAGTATTCGCCACTATATTTTTAAAAAGGGCAACCAGGTTCCTTCAACGGTATCAAGTTCATTACGTTAACGGGTTTTTCGCCAAAAACCCAGCCTAGCCCTCCGTCATTTCCTACAAGTACTACTTAGTATTCGAGCTGCGTATTTTGGCATTGTCAAGGCGTAGTGATCGGTAGCTAAGTATTGCTTGTTTGCAGTTTATTTTTCAGATTATTTAGGACAGTCGCATATCTATGTTGGCATTGTCAAGAGATATGCAGGTGGGTCTAAGTTAATCAAGATAATGACGGGCCGAACTTGACTAGCGGTTTATGATATGTTGGCATTGTCAAGGTCATAAACTGTTAGGGGCAAAAATCCACATCGGGGGTTTCTAAAGAAACTGAAACTTGTAGATTTAGCATACCTTCTGGAGTGTGGTGACTAGAGCGGATTCCATCTAGGTCATCGCACAATGATAGTTGGATCCCGATCCCACTGATGAGTTGGATTACTCTCGGGAGATTATTTCACTTAACAATCAATGCTATAAACCAAGTAGGTGTCTAGAACGGTGTTAGCAGGGCTACGCCTCCAGGGAAAAGAGGTTATTTAATTAAGGAACTTCGCGAAAGCGTTGGAAAACCTCCCGCGAAGTACCAACACTAGCCTGGCTGAAAGGTTAAGCAAGTATTGTGACGTGCGATTAATCCTTACTAGTTCTTCTTTTAAGGTTTGAAGAAGAATTTGAGAAAACTGTGGGAGCCATCCTGATTAGATAAACTAATAAACCAATCTAATCTTGCAAGAGCGCCTGCTGAGTGTTTCTTTTCTCTCTCTCCACGTAGCAACCATTTCACGCCCTAATCAAGATAATAAAATGTATCGCTTGACCGATCTGAATTCTTATTCGGGGCTGGGGAACGTTGGTTCGGCTCTAACTTGTGACAATAGTCATAAGTATGAGCAAGGGAAAGAGGATTGTATGGATTCCAAGGATACCCAGTTGAAGAAGAAGCATAGTTTTGCATCTAATTCAGGTGTTCTTGTAGTTGAGAACTGCTTTACGGTCAGCCCTACCTCCTTGGTACTTGATACCGGATCAAGATCTCATATCTGTAACTTATTGCAGGGACTGAGAAAAAGTAGGAAAGTTGCACCTGGTGATATGTCGCTCAGGGTAGCGAACGGAGCACAAGTTAATGCTGCAGCCGTCGGTGAATATCACCTAGTGTTGCCAAATGGCAATACTATGATTTTGAACGATTGCTACTATGTACCTTCCATGGTTTACAACATCATATCAGTTTCTTTACTCGATAAAGATGGATATAACTTTGTTCTTGATAGAAATATCATGAACATTTACCTTCATAAGGTACTGGTTGCAGAAGGTACACTATGTAATGGTATCTACGTTCTAAATCAGAATACAGTTCTCAATATACAAAACACACGCAAGAGGAAGAATTCAGATACGGATGAATCCTACTTGTGGCAATATAGACTTGGTCATATCGGAGAGAAAAGACTAAGTAAGTTGCATAAAGATGGACTCTTGAACACGTTCGAGTTTTCATCTTATGAAACTTGTCAGTCCTGTCTCAAAGGAAAGATGACCAAATCTCCGTTCACTGGACATGGAGAAAGGGCAGCAGAGCTCTTGGGGCACATACACAGTGATATATATGGTCCAATGTCTATACATGCAAGGGGTGGGTTCTCGTACTTCATCACATTCACTGACGATCTCTCTAGGTTCGGATATGTGTATCTGATGAAACACAAAACTGAAACTTTTGAGAAATTCAAGGAATTCAGAAACGAAGTAGAGAACCAGACAGGCAAAAGTATTAAGATCCTCCGGTCTGATAGATGAGGGGAGTACTTAAGCACGGAATTTCGAGATTACTTAAAAGAGAATGGTATTTTCTCTCAGCTTACTCCTCCTTATACACCATAGCACAATGGTGTATCGGAGAGAAGGAATCGTACCGTATTGGATATGGTTCGATCCATGATGATTAATGTTGAGTTACCTCTTTCTTTCTGGGAACTTGCGCTAGAAACAGCGGCATATTTACTGAATCAGGTTCCGTCTAAATCTGTGCCTAAGACTCCATATGAAATATGGAGTGGTAAAAAACCGTATCTTGAACATATTAAGAAATGGGGTTGTCCGGCCTATGTAAAAGTTGTTAGTTATATGTATGCCCTAGAGGCCATTACTGTACATAGGATGTATATTGTAGTGGATGCTGGGACATATATAGGGAGGACTTTCTTGCTCGACATGATAGTATGCTATCTGGTTGCTCTTTACCTTAACGTGTATATTGATTGTCTCTCTGTTACATGTTGGTAAAGCCCTTAGGATGTGTACTTGACTACCTGGACTATGATGCAGATCATACTAGTGGGGACAGACAGTCTATAAGTACATCCTTCAAAGTCCCTAGTCGTAGGTGTATCGAGACAGGGCATCGATATACCAGAGTAGACTAGCGTATACCTTCTCGACCCATACAGATGGGCGATGGATGATCCCATATCCATTGGTGTTTGACATCAGAGATGATATACGGGTGCTCAGTGGGGACTGGGTACACTGGACGGACTCGCCGAGAACTCCCAGATGGTATTATACCTTACGTCAGATGGCAGTTCTCTGGTGACACTGGTACAGAGTAGTCTGTTGACCCGAGATCGTCATAGAGTCTTGTGTGGTTCCCACTGTGCTTTGATTTCCATCTTACTACGTCCAAGAGGGCGTGCAAAACGGTGGTTTTTGGGTACATTCCCGAGTCACATGGAGGCAATGAGCGATAGGAGGGGATTCGTCTCTCCCGGTATAGGGAGTTGATGTTGCGCTGTGTTCGATTGGCTATAACAGGAAATCCCAGGCCAGGGTTGCTGAGATTTACTGGTAAGTGTTACCAGTAGTATCTCGAATTTTTATAGACCTCATATCGACACGACTTATCGAGCTATTGGGGTCTGACGTTTACCACCCCTAGGCGAGATATGCGACATATCAGACGACGAGACCGGACTGTACGGTAAGTGTTACTAGTTGGATTAACAGGAGTATGAGCGGGCTTGCTCGTCGATCTTCTGATCGCTCAATACCTGGGTGGCCGTTACATTTAGCAGACCGCTTGCGGCTTGCGGGTGTTTGATATGATCATCATCTGCTACCGGCGTATTGACGAGTCTTTAGAGTCCAACACAGAGGTTTCCTGGTTCAAGCGAAACGAAATAGGAGCGCATATGAGATATGTGCGGGACCGAGAATAATGCGTGTATGTGATACCGTATTCTATTCTCGCGATGAATGTATCGATTGGTTGTATGCGATATAACCTAGTTATCGAATCGAAGATTGATTCGATAAGCCGATGCATAGGATACTAGTCGGTTATATGCGATATGACCGGATCGTTAAATCAAGTGTTGATTTAATGATTTAATGTATAATTATATATTTGATATATTACTTTGCATTAACTAGTATCGGTTCACTTTAAATGGATATTCTCACTCGGATGTGCACATTGTATATGTGATATACTTTTGTGCACTTGATTGTATCATGTTTGATGATACATGTTTGCTAGGGTTTTTGTGTAAAGATCAAACCATGGTTACATGATAATGGTTAGGGTTTTGTTTTATTCACTTATTTATTTATCTATTGTTTTTGGAAAATGAAAAGCATAAAGAAAAAATGGTGGCTAACTTTGTTGTATATTGAAGCTTCATGAAGCTTTGACTATGTGACCATTTTGTCTCATGCTTAACCCAACCATTCCCACTAACCCTAGTTTAGTCTCTACACTTGACCATGGTTGGATTATGATAAGTATTCATTTTATTTTCTTTTTTAAAAACAACTTATCATAACTTCATCATCATCTTCTTCTTCTTCTTCACATGAAGAAGCTTGCCTCCATCAATGGAAACTTGATGAAAAGAGTGAGAAATCTAATTCTAAAGTGAACCCACTTCCTATTTCTTCATCCTCTACCTCTTGCCAAGTAGTATAGGGTGTTCTCTTCACAAGTTTCATGACTTGGTGAAGTGGGAGCTTGATCTAGTGATGCCTCGACGTAGATCATCTTCGGCACGAAGCCGACGACCTTGCCCGCCCATTTCTCCGATGAAGCCGACGCTAGAGCCCGGGTTTCCATTTGGACAGCGAGGAGACTTCATTGCGGAGCTATGGAGGTGGAGGACCGGATCTACAAAGGTTGTATTTCCGTTCTCTTAGTAAAGTAGTTTACTAGTTGCATCTTTCGCCTAGACATCTAGTTAACGATCCGTAGTCTAGGGTTTCTCGGCACCGTAAAATTTGAAATTGGCATGGTTGATGCCTTGTGAGACCTCCTTAGTGTGCCTAGGAACCCTACAGTGGTATCAGAGCCAGGTTAGAGCCTTAGGCGATGCGCAGACGGAGTTTGAAGTCCGATCGAACCAAAACCCTAACCCGAAACATGCTCTCTGGACTTTTTATAAAAACTGGGATTTTTCCACATTAAAAATGCTTAAAAAATTCAGCAGGGAATTATAAGAATTACGGTGCAAAATTTGACTCATGAACAGTACACAGAGCGGCGGAACCGCGGCAGAAGCATGCCTTCTGCGGCGATTCCGCGGCCGAAGGATGACATCATCATCCCCTGTTTGTACAGTAACTCCTATTTTATTATGCTGGATTTTCTGGGAATTTTTAATATTTATTCAAGAGTTAAATTTTCTGGGGTTGTTTTGGGGATTCGGTGTTTCGATCGGAGTATCAGATTTTGTCTATGTGGCTTTCCGGATAATTTTTGAATATGTTAAAAAGTTCGACCGGATATAAATACCCAATTTTCCCCTGTCGGGAAATTTCCAAGTGTTGGATTTTTCCGTGATTTAAAGACGTTCTAAGTAGTGCAAGTAACGCGATGGACCCTCTAGAAGACAACAAACCTTAACTCGATTATGTGACCGTCTTGAACTGCCCTTTGAACCTTCGGGTTTGGGGCAGTACGGCGTGCCACATGTGAGGCGTTGGCTTGACCCTTCTACGGCTGGACCGTTGGTACTGAGGCACGAACTGAATGTTTTTAGACTTGTTTCATGTGTTGATCTGTATCGGGAAAACTTGGGTGTTTGAATGTTCGATCGGAAAGTTTAACATTTTCTAATTACCTGGAATGTGATACAATAATTGGAATTCACAAGTAGTTATGAGATAACTGAATGAATGTTATAAACATAGCACTTTAGTCTCACTTGATCGGTTGCTACGGAATTTTGATGCGATCAAAAGTCCGTTGCAATCACGTAGCGTACGCGGATACTCGCCGGGTAAACTTAATAGACAGCCTCGCTCCATAGCCCCGACCAAGTGACTGTAGGAGAACCCCGTCGCCGAAAGCATCCGTCCGGGTGCTCGCGGTAGCGGTGTTCCGCCTTGGTGCACTTCGTTGACGGTATCGGGGGTGCAGCCGTCTACTGAAGTTTGCGACGAGCATTCGATCAGGATGTCGGGAATCTTGTTGAATTGCCCGACTTGACATTGAAAAGTGTTTTCGATAATGAGACTGAAATGCGGGGTTTATAATTGTTAGGCATGCGATGTCTAAGAAATTCATTTGATTAGGCATGCGATGTCTATGCAGATTGCGGATTCCAACTGTTGTAGTTTTACACTTTCTTTTCTGTGACCGTAAGTGTAATATGTGATATCGCCGGTTTCGTTGCTATATGTCAACGACAATTGGGATGCGCATATTTACTTACGTTGATAACATGTGATGTTATGTGTTGCTGGAAATGTTATATTGGATCGTCGTGTTTGAATAGCCGGGGGTTTTTATGTGAGATGAGTGTTTTTCATTTTCATTCATGTAAAAAACTTGTATGTAATATTCTTTTATTGGGGCACTTCCAGGTTGCGGAAGATGTCACCCTTTGTATATTATTTACTTTTCCGCACTAGGATAGACCCAAGGAGGGGAGCACAAGTAACCGGGTTCTGGAGTCCAGTGGGAGACCAACTCGAGGAGTCGAGTCCGGGTCTCCTAACTCTAGAATTGGTAGGGTTGCTTGCCGCTCTCGTAGGGGTCTAGGGGTGTGGGTTTGTCTATTCATCGCGACCGTGGAATCCGTGTTTTATACTGGCTCGTATTGAAAACACGGACGTCCTAGAATATCCAATATTTCATATGATTCTTCTGCTGCGATATCTGTGATGTGATCATGTGATGTTCTGTGATAGATACAGTATATAGTATATATGATATATTATATAGACGTTACTTATGTTTTACACCCGCGCTAGCCCTGCCCCGCTCTGCCGTTAGTTACCTAACCTAACGGTGCACGAGGGGACATCGAGGCGAATGCGGATGGCATAAGTGTACGTCGTATTTATCTGTGATGTTTAGGTACTTAAATGATGGGACTTCATTAATGAGATTAATGAAATAAAAGAAACCTAAGATGTTGTAGAATCGAATTTCAAAATTAAAACAGGTAGCTACAGTTCTTGCTTTGCACAGCGGTATATGTGATATATCCTGCACCTTATTCGATGAGGAAAGGACCGAGATCCCTTCACCAGGAGTGACTCCTTTAGCAATAACTGGCAGATGCTACACACTAGGTTTCTCTTTTTGATTGCTTTTAAGAGTTTTTCTTTGCACAGTGATATATATGATATATCCCGCACCTCATTCGACGAGGAAAGGGCCGACGATCCCTTCACCGGGAGTGACCCCTTTAGCAAAACTAGAAAAGCCTCAAAAGCACTCCATTTTTAAAATCATTTGATTCTACAACGATATCAAGTTCATTACGCAATAGGTTTTCAGAAAAACCTATCGTAGCCCTCCGTCATTTCAGATAAGTAGTAGTTAGTATTCGTACTACGTTTGTTGGCCCGCGTCAAGGCGTAGTGTGCGGTAGCTAACTATTATTTATCTGCTTATGAATATGATGCAGATTGGATTAGGGTAGTCGTGCGACTTTGTTGGCCTGCGTCAAGGGTCGTACGGGTGGGTTTAATTCAATCAGGAAATGACAGGTTGAACTTGACTAGCGCACTATGGTTTGTTGGCCTGCGTCAAGGTCATAGGACGCTAGGGGCAAAATTATCGGGAATTTCAAGTGTTGAAATTTGCAATGAGATTGCATACCTTCTATGAGATAGTTGGATCCCGATACCCGCTGCGAGTAATTGTTACTCCTGGAAGAGTTTTACACATTACAATTAGCCGATCAAGTAGGTGTCTAGAAAGGTGTTAACGAGGTTACGCCTCTGGGAAAACGAGATTTACATTAATTAGGTTCGTGCGAAAGCACGGGGGACCTCCCTCAAAGTACCGACACTGGCCTGGCTGAAAGATTGGCGAACTTGTAGTGTGTAATTAATCCCGGCTAGTCTTTCCTTTTAGGGTTTGAAGGAAGATTTGATAAAAAGCAGTGGCAGCCATCCTGATTAGATAAAATAATAACCAATCTATTCTTGCAAGTGCACACGCTGAGTGTTTTCTTCTCTCTCTCTCCAGGTAGCGACCATATCACGCCTTAATCAAGATAATAATACGGATGTATTGACCGAACCCGCTTGTTATACTGAGCTGGGGAACGTTGGTCCCGCTCCAACTTATAATTGTTATAAGACAGAGCAGGAAATTAGGGATTACCAGAATTCCCGTGCCGCCCAAACGAAGAGAGTGCATGCTGATGCATCATCTTCGGGTGTGTTCATTACAAAGAACTGTTTCTTAGTATCCTTTACGTCCTGGGTATGTAATACCAGATCAGGATCCCAGATATATAATCTGTTACATAGGGCTACAGAAAGGTTAAGAACTGAGAACGGGTGATAAGTTTCATGAGGCAGAAAACAGGGCAAGTGTTGCAGCCAAGTCTGTTGGTCACTGTCACCCTGTATTACCAATACATTGATTCTGAACGAATGTTATTAGATACCGAACCTGATATGCAAAATCATATCTGTCTCTTTATTAATAAAGAAAGGATATAATTTTGTATTCTTGGATAATGTTTTGAACATTTCCTATATCAAAAGTTGATCGGTTCAGGCACGTTATCTAAAAGCATTGATATTCTAAATCAAACTACAGTTCTTTAGTATACGGAACACACACAAGAGGAAGAGTTCAGAAATGAACGAATCCTACTTGAGGCATTGTAGACTAGGTCATATCAATGCGACCCGACTAGCTGAAGTTACATGTAGATGCATATTTAAATCAGTTTGAATTTACATCTTGTGAAACTTGCCAGTCATGTCACAGAGATAAGATGACCATAGCTCTGTTTACTGGAAACAGAGAAAGAGTTGGTGAACTCTTGGGATGATACATGTTGATGTATGTAAGGTCCCCTGTCTACACATGCCAAGACTGGTTCTTTGTACTTCGTTACATTCTCTGATAATCTCTTTAGATTCAGACATATGTTCTTGTTGAAACACAAGTCCGAACCTTTTAAGATATTCACAGAATATAAGTTAGAAGTAGAGAACCAAAATAAGGGTATAAGTATTATGTCCTTTGATGAGATCAAGGAGGAGAGTACTTGAGCACGGAATTCCTGGACTATTCTAAAGGAGAATGAGATTCTCTCTCAGCATTACTCCTCCGTATACACCATAGCACGATGGTATATCGGGACGGAGCAATCACACCCTATGTGATAAGGTGTGCTCTATGATGAGTACTACTGAGTTACCTGTTTCCTTTTTGGGAGTTATGCACTTGAGAAGCTGCATACCTATTGAATAGGGTTCAAATCAAATCTGTTGCCTACCACTTCATATTTGATATGATAAGGAAAGAGCCCATCTCTTAAGTTAGTTAAGATTTGGGGTTGTCCAGCCTATGTCTGAAAAGCAAAAACCGGACAAGCTCGAGGCAAGGTCTGTTATGTAGAACTGGAAATGTTCCAGCTATACAAATTGCAGCTGATGATTTGATAGAACCAAAGGATTCAATAGTTACCAACGAACCTCAGCCTCTCCGCCGATCTAGTAGGGTTCCTCACCCACCTGAGAGATACTACGGTTTCTCTATGACAGTGGGAGCGAGGATTGCATCATAAGATGATGACCCAACTAGTTTCGAGCAGGCCATCGAGAGTAGGGACTCTGTAAGAATGGCTGGATGCTTAGCGATCTGAGATGGAATCCATGTGCACCAACAAAGTATGGACTTTGGCTGCTATATCTGAAGGGTTAAATCCCCATCAGGAGCAAGTATATCCTGAGAAGATTACTTGGTGTAGATGGAAAAGTTGAGACTTTCAAAGCTTGACTTGTTAAAGGTTTTCGTCATCGACCAGGCGTGGATTATGATGAAACCTTTTCAAGTGGCTATGCTTAAGTCCATCCAGATCCTACTTGCCACGGCTACATACCATGACTACGATATCTGGCGGTTGGGTGCCATGACTGCTTTTCTAAATGATGTTTTAGAAGAGAACGTCTATAAGTACACAGCCAGAGGGCTTCGTAGACAGTGGGAGCAGCGGAAACGTGTGCAAGATGGTTTATGTGATAAAGCAGGCATCGCGGAGTTGGAACATCTGTTTTGATGGATTAGTCAAAGAGTTTGACATCATCAAAATGGTAGATGAACCTTGTATAAACAAAAAGGTAGTAGGGAGTATGGTGGTGATCCTCGTAGAGTACGTGGATGACATACTCATGATAGGGAAAGAGTTTCCTATGCTACGCTCAGTCAATCTCCGCTTATCACAATGATTCTCCAGATAGGATCAAAATGATACCTCCTTAATCCTGAGTTTTGGATCTATATGATAGATCTAAATGGATGTTAGGATACTCACTAGATGTAGTGAGTAGGTATCAGTTGATCCTGGGGAGAATCACTGGAAGGGTTCCAGAGTGATAAACACGACTGAATGTCAGTCACAGGTATTGTCTTTACCCTCAGTAAAGGGACGGAATGTTGGAAGAGTTCCAAGCTAGATACCGTGGCTAACTAGACGATAAAGGCAGTATACATCGCTACTTGAGATGCTACCAAAGAGGCAGTCTGGATGTATATTTGTTCATGAGATGAACTTAGTTCCTCCCATTGTGTGACAATGGAGTTGTGGCTTATGCCAAGGAACGCCCGTCCCATCAGTGATCCAGACATATTCTAAGGCAGTATCACCTGATCATGGAGATGGTTGATCTCCAGGGTGATCGAGGTTAGGAGAGTAGACTCAGAGGACAACACGGCGGATCCACTCACGAAGGCCTATTCCCAGAGAGAGATTTTTATGGGATGGTTGAGTATGAGATACTACAACCACTGCTACAGATGGCCCTAGTGCAAGTGGGAGATTGTTAGTTATATGTATGCCCTAGAGGCCATTACTGTACATAGGATGTATATTGTAGTGGATGCTGGGACATATATAGGGAGGACTTTCTTGCTCGACATGATAGTATGCTATCTGGTTGCTCTTTACCTTAACGTGTATACTGATTGTCTCTCTGTTACATGTTGGTAAAGCCCTTAGGATGTGTACTTGACTACCTGGACTATGATGCAGATCATACTAGTGGGGACAGACAGTCTATAAGTACATCCTTCAAAGTCCCTAGTCGTGGGTGTATCGAGACGGGGCATTGATATACCAGAGTTGACTAGCATATACCTTCTCGACCCATACAGATGGGCGATGGATGATCCCATATCCATTGGTGTTTGACATCAGAGATGATATACGGGTGCTCAGTGGGGACTGGGTACACTGGACGGACTCGCCGAGAACTCCCAGATGGTATTATACCTTACGTCAGATGGCAGTTCTCTGGTGACAATGGTACAGAGTAGTCTGTTGACCCGAGATCGTCATAGAGTCTTGTGTGGTTCCCACTGTGCTTTGATTTCCATCTTACCACGTCCAAGAGGGCGTGCAAAATGGTGGTTTTTGGGTACAGTCCCGAGTCACATGGAGGCAATGAGCGATAGGAGGGGATTTGTCTCTCCCGGTATAGGGAGTTGATGTTGCGCTGTGTTCGATTGGCTATAACAGGAAATCCCTGGCCAGGGTTGCTGAGATTTACTGGTAAGTGTTATCAGTAGTATCTCGAATTGTTATAGACCTCATATCGACACGACTTATCGAGCTATTGGGGTCTGACGTTTACCAACCCTAGGCGAGATATGCGACATATCAGACGACGAGACCGGACTGTACGGTAAGTGTTACTAGTTGGATTCACAGGAGTATGAGCGGGCTTGCTTGTCGATCTTCTAATCGCTCAATACCCGGGTGGCCGTTACGTTTAGCAGACCGCTTGCGGCTTGCGGGTGTTTGATATGATCATCATCTACTGCCGGCGTATTGACGAGTCTTTAGAGTCCTACACAGAGGTTTCCTGGTTCAAGCGAAACGAAATAGGAGCGCATATGAGATATGTGCGGGACCGAGAATAATGCGTGTATGTGATACCGTATTCTATTCTCGCGATGAATGTATCGATTGGTTGTATGCGATATAACCTAGTTATCGAATCGAAGATTGATTCGATAAGCCGATGCATAGGATACTAGTCGGTTATATGCGATATGACCGGATCGTTAAATCAAGTGTTGATTTAATGATTTAATGTATAATTATATATTTGATATATTACTTTGCATTAACTAGTATCGGTTCACTTTAAATGGATATTCTCACTCGGATGTGCACATTGTATATGTGATATACTTTTGTGCACTTGATTGTATCATGCTTGATGATACATGTTTGCTAGGGTTTTTGTGTAAAGATCAAACCATGGTTACATGATAATGGTTAGGGTTTTGTTTTATTCACTTATATATTTATCTATTGTTTTTGGAAAATGAAAAGCATAAAGAAAAAATGGTGGCTAACTTTGTTGTATATTGAAGCTTCATGAAGCTTTGACTATGTGACCATTTTGTCTCATGCTTAACCCTAACCATTCCCACTAACCCTAGTTTAGTCTATACACTTGACCATGGTTGGATTATGATAAGTATTCATTTTATTTTCTTTTTTAAAAACAACTTATCATAACTTCATCATCTTCTTCTTCTTCTTCTTCACATGAAGAAGCTTGCCTCCATCAATGGCAACTTGATGAAAAGAGTGAGAAATCCAATTCTAAAGTGAACCCACTTCCTATTTCTTCATCCTCTACCTCTTGCCAAGTAGTATAGGGTGTTCTCTTCATAAGTTTCATGACTTGGTGAAGTGGGAGCTTGATCTAGTGATGCCTCGACGTAGATCATCTTCGGCACGAAGCCGACGACCTTGCCCGCCCATTTCTCCGATGAAGCCGACGCTAGAGCCGGTGTTTCCATTTGGACAGCGAGGAGACTTCATTGCGGAGCTATGGAGGTGGAGGACCGGATCTACAAAGGTTGTATTTCCGTTCTCTTAGAAAAGTAGTTTACTAGTTGCATCTTTCGCCTAGACATCTAGTTAACGATCCGTAGTCTAGGGTTTCTCGGCGCCGTAAAATTTGAAATTGGCATGGTTGATGCCTTGTGAGACCTCCTTAGTGTGCCTAGGAACCCTACAAAAGTACAGAATCTGGACAAGCTTAAGGCACGGTCAGTTTTGTACAAGTTTGTGGGATATCCTAGAAATTCTCTGGGATATATGTTCTACCACACTGAGGAACAGAAGGTGTTCGTTGCTCGTCGCGCTACTTTTTTAGAGTAGCAATTTCTTGCAAAAGAAATAAGTGGGAGCACGGTAGAACTGGATGAAATATCTGATCCACAAACTCAAACTGAGGATTTAGCAGAACCAGAAAATTCAATAGTCCCAGATGAACCTCAGCCACTCCGCAGATCTGGTAGGATTTCTCATCCGCCCGAGAGATACTACGGTTTTCTCATAGACGGGGATCGAGAGGATTGCATCTTGGAAGAAGATGACCCTACCAGTTTCAGGCAGGCCATCACCAGTAGGGACTCTGATAAGTGGCTGGAAGCTATACAATCCGAAATGGAGTCCATGTACACCAATAAAGTGTGGACCTTGGATATTTCTCCACCTGGGGTAAAACCCGTTGGATGCAAATGGATCTACAAAAGGAAACTTGGTGTAGATGGGCAGGTGGAAACCTATAAGGCTAGACTCATTGCAAAAGGTTTTCGTCAAAGACCCGGTGTGGACTATGACGAAACTTTTTCTCCAGTGGCTATGCTCAAATCCATTCGGATCCTACTTGCCATTACTGCCTTCCATGACTATGAAATCTGGCAGATGGACGTTAAAACGGCTTTTCTAAACGGCTGTTTGGAAGAATGCATTTACATGGATTAGCCAGAAGGTTTCGTAAACAGTGGGAGCAGCGGGAAGGTGTGCAAGTTGCTTAAATCCATTTATGGATTAAAGCAGGCATCGCGGAGCTGGAACATCTGTTTTGATGAGGCAATCAAGGAATTTGATTTCATCAAGAACGAAGATGAACCTTGTGTCTATAAGAAGATTGTAGGACGAACTGTCGTGTTCCTAGTCTTGTACGTGGACGACATTCTTTTGATAGGAAATTACATTCCTATGCTACAATCGGTCAAGCTATTCTTGTCACAACGGTTCTCCATAAAGGACCTGGGTGATGCCTCGTACATTCTGGGGATCAAGATCTACAGAGATAGATCTAAGAAACTACTGGGACTTTCGCAGTCCAGGTACATAGAGACCGTACTAAAGAGATTTAGTATAGAAGATTCCAGGCGCGGTAATATACCCGCATTGCACGGAATCACCCTCTCCAAGAAGATGTCTCCTAAGACTGACGAGGAGAGGGTTCGCATGAGTACCATACCCTACGCTTCGGCGGTAGGATCTATAATGTACGCGATGCTATGTACAAGACCAGATGTAGCTTACGCGCTGAGCGTGGAGAGCCGGTATCAGTCAGACCCAGGTGAGGGCCACTGGATGGCAGTGAAGAACATTCTCAAGTACCTGAGAAGGACTAAGGAGATGTTCCTGGTTTACGGTAATGGAGACCTCAGGGTCGAGTCCTTTACCGATTCAAGCTTCCAGAGTGAAAAAGATGACAGCAAATCTGTCTCGGTTTTGTGTTTACCCTCAACGGAGGGGTGGTGTGTTGGAGGAGTTCCAAACAGGATACTGTCGCAGACTCAACGATGGAGGCTGGATACATTGCTGCAAGCGATGCCGCAAAAGAGGCGGTCTGGATGAAGAAGTTCATTAGTGAACTTCAGGTGGTTCCGTTCATTGTTAACCCAATACCTTTGTATTGCGATAACAAGGGGGCTATAGCTTTAGTAAAGGAACCAAAGTCCCATCAGAAATTCAGACACATCTTAAGGCAGTATCACCCGATCAGGGAGATCATTGATCGCCAGGAGATCGAGGTACAGAGAGTGGACACAAAAGACAACACGGCGGATCCATTCATAAAGGCCCTCCCTCAAACACAGTTCGAGCGACTTTTTGAGCTATTGATTATGCGATACGCTAGCAGCTGGCCTTAGTGCAGACGTTGGGTATGCGGTACATCAATTACTAGCCTTTAGTGCAAGTGGGAGATTGTTGAATATGTATGCCCTAGAGGCCATTATTGTATAGTACTAGTTTGTATAATACATTTTGGAGGCTTGGGATATATATATATATATATATATATATATATATATACGGGTTTACGACAGTCTTGCTCGATATAGTAGTATGCTACTTGGTTTGTTTCTATCTTAATATGTGTATATATTTCTTTTAACATATCGCTAAAAAATATTGATGCAGCCCTTAGGATCATTGCTTAACTACCGGCGCTGTGATGGCGATCACACTAGTGGGGGCTGGGTAGTCTATAAGCACATCCTTATTTTGGTCCCTAGTCATAGGACTATCGAGACAGGGCATCCATACTCTAGAGTAGACTGGTGCATACGCTTCTCTTCCCAGCAGGGGAGATGGTCTGTCCCACAGACATTAGTACGTCGTACTGGAGATAGTATGCAAGTGCTCGTTAGGTTACGAGTACATTGGACAGGACTCGTCGGGAACTGTTGGTTGGTATTATACCTATCGTCAGTTAGCAGTTTCCAGGTGACATGAGTACAGCTTAGTCCGCTGACTTGACACTGTCACTTCGCCTCGAGTGTGTTCCCACTATTCTTAGATTACTACCCTACCACGGCTCTACTGAGTCGTGCAAACAGGTAGTAGTTGGGTGCAGTCTCGAAGCACTTGGAGGCAGTGACGGTTACACAGGATTCGTCTCTCCCGGTATTGGGAGTTGATATCGTGCTGTGTCTAGGAGAGCCATTACACATTGTCGTCCCTGGCCAGGGCAAGCGAGAATTACTGGTAGGTTTACTAGTAGATTCTCAGGGTGTTTTGGGCTACACTCCGACATGACTTGTACCACTATTAGGGGCTGACGTTTACCGCCCCCTAGGCCCGCCATGCGATACTCTTAGACGAACAGAACGGACTGTACGGAGATTGTCACATTCAGGCTCAGTAGGAGTTCGGATGGGTTCACCTCATCAGTCTTCTTGTCGGTATCTTCCTGGAGACCGTTACGTACAGCTAGTACCACTTGCGGCCTGTGGTTAAACCCACTGCCAGCATAGTGTCGAGCCTTTAGAGTCCCACACAGAGGGTTACTCGCCTTTGGGCAAAACAGAGTAGGGGTTGCAAGGTTTTGTGACGGGGTTCATTCACATCCGCGCACTTGTGCACGTTTGGTGTCCTGACGGTTATCACTAGCGGGCTTTGGTTTAAGCCAGATCCTAGTATTTGTTTTAGGATTGGTTTTGTCTCAGTGTATTCGTGTTCCTCGGAACACGGATGCGGGTTTGTATGCACAGATGACAGAGGCAGAGACAGAGGATTCTCATTAGGGTTGTTGACTATTTTACTTTGGTTGACTTGTTGACCGTTGACTTTTTCTAAACCCTAATGAGAATAAGAAATATAATTAATAATATTACTTAAGTATTATTGTGCCATGTTTGAGTTGAACATTTGACTTTTGTTGACTTGTTGACTTTGTTGACCGGTTGACTATTGTGGACTTGTTGACCATCATCATTTCATTGCTATGACTTTTGTTTACTTGTTGTTCTTTACAAAATGCATTAAATGCATGAAATGATAATGGTCATTGAAACTAACCATCACAATTCTTAATTATTATTATTATCATCATTTTTCTTGCTTTTGTGAGCATGGTTGCATTATGAGAGCTCATTCTATCATATTCTTTCTCTCTCCTAGAAAGAAAGCTCTCCCTCTTCCTCTCTCAAGGTTCAAGTGTTCCATGAGTTGGAAATCATGAACCTTAGAGACAAAACCACCATAACTCTTCTCTACTCATTCTAAGGTTCTAGGTTTAGCAAACCAAGCACCTTAGTTATCTCTAGTTTAAGATAGGAGCTCAAGTTCGATGCCCTCGGGTGGATCCATCTATGGCAGAGAGGAGACGACGAGGAGGAGCCGTTCTAGCCACTACAAGGAGCAAGTAAGGAGGAGAATCACCAAAAGAAGAAAAGGAGTTCAAGCCCTAGGTATAACCATTCTACATAGTAGCTAGAACTTGTAGTTTATTTGTTAGTTTTTGTATAACAAAGATCCTTCATGGATGGTCCATATTACCTTTTGAAATTTGATTTTTACCTATTCCGCCTCCCCGAAAGAACCGGGGTGGGTAACGTGGACCTAACAATGTCCACATCATGGAATCCCTAGATGGGATCTGTGCAGAATCATATATGAGGGCATTAATCCCACCTAAACAGACCCTTGAATCCATGTGTCAAGGCACCTTCATGAATAAAGATGATGGTGAAGCCTGGAGATTTTTAGAAGATTTCGCTGAAAGAACTTTACAGTGGGAGAGTGTAAACCGGTCATCGTCTAAGGGTGGTATTCATCAACTTGATGTTTCTGTTAGTTATATGTATGCCCTAGAGGCCATTACTGTACATTGGATGTATATTGTAGTGGATGCTGGGACATATATAGGGAGGACTTTCTTGCTCGACATGATAGTATGCTATCTGGTTGCTCTTTACCTTAACGTGTATACTGATTGTCTCTCTATTACATGTTGGTAAAGCCCTTAGGATGTGTACTTGACTACCTGGACTATGATGCGGATCATACTAGTGGGGACATGGTAGTCCGTAAGTACATCCTTCAAAGTCCCTAGTCGTGGGTGTATCGAGACGGGGCATTGATATACCAGAGTAGACTAGCGTGTACCTTCTCGACCCATACAGATGGGCGATGGATGATCCCATATCCATTGGTGTTTGACATCGGAGATGATATACGGGTGCTCAGTAGAGACTGGGTACACTGGACGGACTCGCCGAGAACTCCCAGATGGTATTATACCTGACGTCAGATGGCAGTTCTCTGGTGACACTGGTACAGAGTAGTCTGTTGACCCGAGATCGTCATAGAGTCTTGTGTGGTTCCCACTGTGCTTTGATTTCCATCTTACCACATCCAAGAGGGCGTGCAAAACGGTGGTTTTTGGGTACAGTCCCGAATCACATGGAGGCAATGAGCGATAGGAGGGGATTCGTCTCTCCCGGTATAGGGGGTTGATGTTGCGCTGTGTTCGATTGGCTATAACAGGAAATCCCTGGCCAGGGTTGCTGAGATTTACTGGTAAGTGTTACCAGTAGTTTCTCGAATTGTTATAGACCTCATATCGACACGACTTATCGAGCTATTGGGGTCTGACGTTTACCACCCCTAGGCGAGATATGCGACATATCAGACGATCAGACCGGACTGTACGGTAGTGTTACTGGTTGGATTCACTGGAGTGTGAGCGGGCTTGCTCGTCGATCTTCAGATCGCTCAATACCCGGGTGGCCGTTACGTTTAGCAGACCGCTTGCGGCTTGTGGATGTTTGATATGATCATCATCTGCTGCCGGCGTATTGACGAGTCTTTAGAGTCCTACACAGAGGTTTCCTGGCTCAAGCGAAACGAAATAGGAGCGCATATGAGATATGTGCGGGACCGAGAATAATGCGTGTATGTGATACCGTATTCTATTCTCGCGATGAATGTATCGAATGGTTATATGCGATATAACCTAGTTATCGAATCGAGGGTTGATTCGATAAGCCGATACATTGGATACTAGTCGGTTATATGCGATATGACCGGATCGTTAAATCAAGTGTTGATTTAATGATTTAATGCATAATTATATATTTGATATATTACTTTGCATTAACTAGTATCGGTTCACTTTAAATGGATTTTCTCACTCGGGTGTGCGCATTGCATATGCGATATGATTTTGTGCACTTGCTTGTATCATGTTTGATGATACATGCAATACTTGGTTAAATGTGTGTTTAAACCATAGTTAGTTAATGGTTAAGAGTTTTAAATGATTTATTTATTGTTTTATTTATTTTTGGCAAAAGGAAAATGGTGGCTTTATTTATTTCTTTTGTTGAAGTTTCTTGAACTTTTGAAAAGTCCACCATCTTTGTTTTATGCCAAACCCTAGCCACTCACTAACTTTGGTTAACTCTCTACACTTAACTATGGTAAGTGTTATGATAAGATTGAATTTTTCTTTTCTATTATTATTCTTATCATAATAATTATCATCTTCTTGCTTTCTTCTTCTACTTCATTTCAAGAAGAAAAGCTTGACTACATCAATGGTGGATTGATGAAATGAGCGAGAAATCCAAAACTAAAGTCTACCCACTTCCTATTTCTTCATCCTCTACCTCTTGCCAAGTAGTAGAGTGTGTTTCCTTCACAAGTTTTCAAGACTTGGTGAAGGTGGAGCTCGATCTAGTGATGCTTCGACGTAGATCATCTTCGGCACGTCGTCGACGACCTAGCCCGTCCATTCTCCGATGAAGCCGACGCTAGAGCCCGGATTTGATTTGGACAGCGGAGACGACCTCATCTCGGAGCCGTGGAGGTGGAGGACCGGATCTACAAAGGTTGTATTTCCGTATCTCTTAGTTAAGTGTTAACAAGTTTTCTTTTTCGCCTAGATTTCTAGCAAACGATCCGTAGTCGGGTTTCTCGGCACCTAGATTTTTTGAAATTGGCATGGTTGATGCCTTGTGAGACCTCATTAGGATGCCTAGGAACCCTACAGTGGTATCAGAGCCTAGCTAGAGCCTTAGGCGAAGTCCAGACGGAATTTGAAGTCCGAACGACCCGAAAACCCAAACCGGAATATGCTCTCTGGACTTTTTCCGAAAATGCGGATTTTTGTGTATTAAAAATGCCTAAAAAATTCAATAAATAATTATAAGAATTACTGTGCAAACTCAGGCGAAAGATTCATCTAAACGGCGGCGGAACCGCGGCAGAAGCCCTGATTCTGCGGCGGTTCCGCGGTCCCCTTGTGACGTCATCACATCTTTTCTGCACAGTAATTCCTATTTAATTATTCTGGATTTTCTGGGAATATTTAAAATTTATTCCAGAGTTGAATGTTCTGGGTTGTTTTGGGGATTCGGTGTTTCGATCGGAGTATCAAATTTTGTCTATGTGGCTTTCCGGATAAATTTTTAGAATATGTTAAAAAGTTCGACCGGATATAAATACCCAATTTTTTCCCTGTCGGGAAATTTCCAAGTGTTGGATTTTTCCGTAGTTTAACGACGTTCTAAGTAGTGCAAGTAACGCGATGGACCCTCTAGAAGACAACAAACCTTAACTCGATTATGTGACCGTCTTGAACTGCCCTTTGAACCTTCGGGTTTGGGGCCGTACGGCGTGCCACATGTGAGGCGTTGGCTTGACCCTTCTACGGCTGGACCGTCGGTACTGAGGCACGAACTGAATGTTGTTAGACTTATTTCATGTGTTGAGCTGTATCGGAAAACTTGGGTGTTTGACTGTTCGATCGAAAAGTTTAACATTTTCTGTTTATCTGGAATGGGATACAATAATTGGAATTCACAATAAGTTATGAGATAACTGAATGAATGTTATAAACATAGCAGTTTAGTCTCAATTGATCGGTTGCCACAGAATTTTGATGTGATCAAAAGTCCGTCGCAATCACGTAGCGTACGCGGATACTCGCCGGCTAAACTTAATAGACAGCCTCACTCCATAGCCCCGACCAAGTGACTGTAGGAGAACCCCGTCGCCGAAAGCATCCGTTCGGGTGCTCGCGGCAGCGGTGTTCCGCCTTGGTGCACTTTGTCGACGGCGTCGGGGGTGCGGCCGTCTACTAAAGTTTGCGACGAGCATTCGATCAGGATGTCGGGAATCTTGTTGAATTGCCCGACTTGATATTGAAAAGTGTTTTCGATTTTGAGACTAGAATGCGGGGTTTATAATTGTTAGGCATGCGATGTCTAAGTAATTCATTTGGTCAGGCATGCGATGTCTGAGGTGGTTGCGGATTCCAACTGTTGTAGTTTTACATTTTCTTTTCTGTGACCGTAAGTGTAATATGTGATATCGCCGGTTTCGTTGCTATATGTCAACGACAATTGGGATGCGCATATTTACTTACGTTGATGACATGTGATGTTATGTGTTGCTGGATATGTTATATTGGATCGTCGTGTTTGAATAGCCGGGGGTTTTATGTGAGATGAGTGTTTTTCATTTTCATTCATGTAAAAATCTGTATGTAATATTCTTTTATTGGGGCGCTTCCAGGTTGCGGAAGTTGTCACCGTTTGTATATTATTTACTTTTCCGCACTAGGATAGACCCAAGGAGGAGGGCACAAGTAACCGGGTTCTGGAGTCCAGTGGGAGACCAACTCGAGGAGTCGAGTCCGGGCCTCCTAACTCTAGAATTGGTAGGGTTGCTTGCCGCTCTCGTAGGGGTCTAGGGGTGTGGGTTTGGCTATTCATCGCGACCGTGGAATCCGTGTTTTATACTGGCTCGTATTGAAAACACGGACGTCCTAGTATATCCAATATTTCATATGATTCTTCTGCTGCGATATCTGTAATGTGATCATGTGATGTTCTGTGATAGATACTTTATATAGTATATATGATATATTATATAGGCGTTACTTATGTTTTACACCCGCGCTAGCCCTGCCCCGCTCTGCCGTTAGTTACCTAACCTAACGGTGCACGAGGGGACATCGAGGCGAATGCGGATGGCATAAGTGTACGTCGTATTTATCTGTGATGTTTCGGTACATAATTGATGGGACATCATTAATGTGATTAATGAAATAAAAGAAACCTAAGATGTTGTAGAATCGAATTTCAAAATAAAATAGGTAGCTACAGTTCTTGCTTTGCACAGCGGTATATATGATATATCCTGCACCTTATTCGATGAGGAAAGGACCGAGATCCCTTCACCGGGAGTGACTCCTTTAGCAATAACTGGCAGATGCTACACACTCGGTTTGTCTTTTGATTGCTTTTAACTGTTTTTGCTTTGCACAGTGATATATATGATATATCCCGCACCTCATTCGACGAGGAAAGGACCGACGATCCCTTCACCGGGAGTGACTCCTTTAGCAAAACTAGAAAAGCCTCAAAAGCACTCCATTTTAAAAATCATTTGATTCTACAACGATATCATGTTCATTACGCAATAGGTTTTCAGAAAAACCTGTCGTAGCCCTCCGTCATTTCAGATAAGTCCTATTTAGTATTCGTGCTACGTTTGTTGACCTCCGTCAAGGCGTAGTGTGCGGTAGCTAACTAGTATTTATCTGTTTATGCATATGATGCAGATTGAGTTAGGGTAGTCGTGCGGCCTTGTTGACCTCCGTCAAGGGTCGTGCGGGTGGGTTTAATTCGATCAAGAAATGACGGGTTGAACTTGACTAGTAGCCTATGGTTTGTTGACCTCCGTCAAGGTCATAGGGTGCTGGGGGCAAAATATTATCGGGAATTTCAAGTGTTGAAATTTGCAATGAGATTGCATACCTTCTATGAGATAGTTGGATCCCGATACCCGCTGCGAGTAAGAGTTACTCCTGGGAGAGTTTTATACATTACAATTAGCCGATCAAGTAGGTGTCTAGAAAGGTGTCAACGAGGTTACGCCTCTGGGAAAATGAGGTTTACATTAATTAGGTTCGTGCGAAAGCACGGGGGACCTCCCTCAAAGTACCGACACTGGCCTGGCTGAAAGATTGGCGAACTTGTAGTGTGTAATTAATCCCGGCTAGTCTTTCCTTTTAGGGTTTGAAGGAAGATTTGATAAAAAGCAGTGGGAGCCATCCTGATTAGATAAAATAATAACCAATCTATTCTTGCAAGAGCGCACGCTGAGTGTTTTCTTCTCTCTCTCTCCTGGTAGCGACCATATCACGCCTTAATCAAGATAATAATACGGATATTTGACCGAACCCACTTGTTATACTGAGCTGGGGAACGTTGGTCCCGCTCCAACTTATAATTGTTATAAGACAGAGCAGGAAATTGGGGATTACCAGAATTCCCGTGCCGCCCAAACGAAGAGAGTGCATGCTGATGCATCATCTTCGGGTGTGTTCGTTACAAAGAACTGTTTCTCTGTATCCTCTACATCCTGGGTATATGATACCGAATCAGGATCCCAGATATGTAATCTGTTACATAGGGCTACAGAAAGGTAGAGAACTGAGAACGGGTGATAAGTTTCATGAGGCAGAAAACGGGGCAAGTGTTGCAGCCAAGTCTGTTGGTCACTGTCACCCTGTATTACAATACATTGATTCTGAACGAATGTTATTAGATACCGAACCTGTTATGCAAAATCATATCTGTCTCTTCATTAGTAAAGAAACGATAAAATTTTGTATTGTTGGACAATGTTTTGAACATTTCCTATATCAAAAGTTGATCGGTTCAGGCACGTTATCTAAAAGCATTAATGTTCTAAATCAAACTACAGTTCTTAGTATACGGAACACACACAAGAGGAAAAGTTCAGAAATGAACGGATCCTTCTTAAGGTATTGTAGACTAGGTCAGATCAATGTGACCCGACTAGCTGAAGTTACATGTAGATGCATATTTAAATCTGTTTGAATCTACATCTTGTGAAACTTGCCAGTCATGTCACAAAGATATAATGACACTAGCTCTGTTTATTGGAAGCAGAGAAAGAGTTAGTAAACTCTTGGGATGATACATGTTTGATGTATGTAGATCCCCAGTCTACATATGCCATGACTGGTTCTTTGTACTTCAATACATTCTCTGATAATCTCTCAAGATTCAGTCATATGTTCCTGTTGAAACATGAGTCCGAACCTTTTGAGATAGTCACAGAATATAAGTGAGAAGTAGAGAACCAGAATACGGGTATAAGTATTATGTCCTTTGTTGAGATCAAGGAGGAGAATACTTGAGCACGGAAATCCTGGATTATTCTAAAGGAGAATGAGATTCTCTCTCAGCATTACTCCTCTGTATACACCATTGCACGATGGTATGTCGGGGCGGAGCAGATACACCCTATTTGATATGGTGTGCTCTATGATGAGTACTACTGAGTTACCTTTTTCCTTTTGGGTGTTATGCACTTGAGAAGTTGCATACCTATTGAATATGGTTCGAATCAAATCAGTTGCCTACCACTTCATATGAGATATGGTATGGTAAGAGCCCATGTCTTAAGCTAGTTAAGATTTGGAAATGTTCTAGCTATACAAAACTGCAGCTGAAGATTTGACAGAACCAAAGGATTCAATAATTACCAACGAACCTCAGCCTCTCCGCCGATCTAGTAGGGTTCCTCACCCACCTGAGAGATACTTCTGTTTCTCTATGACAGTGGGAGCGAGGATTACATCATGAGATGATGACCCAACTAGTTTCGAGCTGGCCATCAGGAGTGAGACTCTGTAAGAATGGCTGGATGTTTATCGATCTGAGATGGAATCCTTATACACCAACAAAGTATGGACTTTGGTTGCTATATCTGAAGGGTTATATCCCCATCAGGAGCAGGTATATCTTGAGAAGATTACTTGGTGTACATGGAAAAGTTGAGACTTTCAAAACTAGACTTGTTAAAGGTTTTTGTCATCAACCAGGCGTGGATAATGATGAAACATTTTCAGTGTCTATACTTAAGTCCATCCAAATCCTACTTGCCACGGCTACATACCATGACTACGATATCTGGTGGTTGGGTGTCATGACAGATTTTCTAAATGATGTTTTAGAAGAGTACGTCTATAAGTACACAGCCAGAGGGCTTCGTAGACAGTGGGAGCAGCGGAAACGTGTACAAGAAGTTTTATAGGATAAAGCAGGCATCGCGGAGTTGGAACATCTGTTTTGATGGATTAGTCAAAGAAGTTGACATCATCAAAATGGTAGATGAACCTTGTATAAACAAGAAGGTAGTAGGGAGTATGGTGACGATCCTCGTAGAGTACGTGGATGACATACTCTTGATAGGGAAGGAGTTTCCTATGCTACGCTCGATCAATCTCCGCTTATCACAATGATTCTCCATATAGGATCAAAGTGATACCTCCTAAATCCTGGGTTTTGGATCTATGAGATAGATCTAATTGGATGTTAGGATTCTCACTAGTTGTAGTGAGACGGTATCAACCGATCCTGGGGAGAATCACTGGAAAGGTTCCAGGGTGATAAAGACGACTGAATGTCAGTCACAGGCATTGTCTTTACCCTCAGTGGAGGGACGGTATGTTGTAAGAGTTCCAAGCTGGATACCGTGGCATACTAGAAGATAAAGGCAGGATACATCGCTACTTAACATGCTACCAAGGAGGATGTTTGGGTGTATATTGGTTCATGAGATGAACTATGTTCCTCCCATTGTGTGACAATGGAGTTATGGCTTATGCCGAGGAACGCCGGTCCCATCAGTGATCTAGACATATTCTAAGGCAGTGTCACCTGATCATGGAGATGGTTGATCTCCAGGGTGATCGAGGTTTGGAGAGTAGACTCAGAGGACAACACAGCGGATCCACTCACAAAGGCCTGTTCCCAGAGAGAGATTTTTAAGGGATGGTTGAGTATGAGATACTTCAACCACTGCTACAGATGGCCCTAGTGCAAGTGGGAGATTGTTAGTTATATGTATGCCCTAGAGGCCATTACTGTACATTGGATGTATATTGTAGTGGATGCTGGGACATATATAGGGAGGACTTTCTTGCTCGACATGATAGTATGCTATCTGGTTGCTCTTTACCTTAACGTGTATACTGATTGTCTCTCTATTACATGTTGGTAAAGCCCTTAGGATGTGTACTTGACTACCTGGACTATGATGCGGATCATACTAGTGGGGACATGGTAGTCCGTAAGTACATCCTTCAAAGTCCCTAGTCGTGGGTGTATCGAGATGGGGCATCGATATACCAGAGTAGACTAGCGTGTACCTTCTCGACCCATACAGATGGGCGATGGATGATCCCATATCCATTGGTGTTTGACATCAGAAATGATATACGGGTGCTCAGTAGAGACTGGGTACACTGGACGGACTCGCCGAGAACTCCCAGATGGTATTATACCTGACGTCAGATGGCAGTTCTCTGGTGACACTGGTACAGAGTAGTCTGTTGACCCGAGATCGTCATAGAGTCTTGTGTGGTTCCCACTGTGCTTTGATTTCCATCTTACCACGTCCAAGAGGGCGTGCAAAACGGTAGTTTTTGGGTACAGTCCCGAATCACATGGAGGCAATGAGCGATAGGAGGGGATTCGTCTCTCCCGGTATAGGGGGTTGATGTTGCGCTGTGTTCGATTGGCTATAACAGGAAATCCCTGGCCAGGGTTGCTGAGATTTACTGGTAAGTGTTACCAGTAGTTTCTAGAATTGTTATAGACCTCATATCGACACGACTTATCGAGCTATTGGGGTCTGACGTTTACCACCCCTAGGCGAGATATGCGACATATTAGACGATCAGACCGGACTGTACGGTAGTGTTACTGGTTGGATTCACTGGAGTGTGAGCGGGCTTGCTCGTCGATCTTCAGATCGCTCAATACCCGGGTGGCCGTTACGTTTAGCAGACCGCTTGCGGCTTGTGGATGTTTGATATGATCATCATCTGCTGCCGGCGTATTGACGAGTCTTTAGAGTCCTACACAGAGGTTTCCTGGCTCAAGCGAAACGAAATAGGAGCGCATATGAGATATGTGCGGGACCGAGAATATTGCGTGTATGTGATACCGTATTCTATTCTCGCGATGAATGTATCGAATGGTTATATGCGATATAACCTAGTTATCGAATCGAGGGTTGATTCGATAAGCCGATACATTGGATACTAGTCGGTTATATGCGATATGACCGGATCGTTAAATCAAGTGTTGATTTAATGATTTAATGCATAATTATATATTTGATATATTACTTTGCATTAACTAGTATCGGTTCACTTTAAATGGATTTTCTCACTCGGGTGTGCGCATTGCATATGCGATATGATTTTGTGCACTTGCTTGTATCATGTTTGATGATACATGCAATACTTGGTTAAATGTATGTTTAAACCATAGTTAGTTAATGGTTAAGGGTTTTAAATGATTTATTTATTGTTTTATTTATTTTTGGCAAAAGGAAAATGGTGGCTTTATTTATTTCTTTTGTTGAAGTTTCTTGAACTTTTGAAAAGTCCACCATCTTTGTTTTATGCCAAACCCTAACCACTCACTAACTTTGGTTAACTCTCTACACTTAACTATGGTAAGTGTTATGATAAGATTGAATTTTTCTTTTCTATTATTATTCTTATCATAATAATTATCATCTTCTTGCTTTCTTCTTCTTCTTCATTTCAAGAAGAAAAGCTTGACTACATCAATGGTGGATTGATGAAATGAGTGAGAAATCCAAAACTAAAGTCTACCCACTTCCTATTTCTTCATCCTCTATCTCTTGCCAAGTAGTAGTGTGTGTTTCCTTCACAAGTTTTCAAGACTTGGTGAAGGTGGAGCTCGATCTAGTGATGCTTCGACGTAGATCATCTTTGGTACGTCGTCGACGACCTAGCCCGTCCATTCTCCGATGAAGCCGACGCTAGAGCCCGGATTTGATTTGGACAGCGGAGACGACCTCATCTCGGAGCCGTGGAGGTGGAGGACCGGATCTACAAAGGTTGTATTTCCGTATCTTTTAGTTAAGTGTTAACTAGTTTTCTTTTTCGCCTAGATTTCTAGCAAACGATCCGTAGTCGGGTTTCTCGGCACCTAGATTTTTTGAAATTGGCATGGTTGATGCCTTATGAGACCTCATTAGGATGCCTAGGAACCCTACAGTTTCCATAGGAGTTAGAGCTGAAATGGCAGCAATGTAAAAGAAACTCGAAGCTATGGAACATAAATTTTTACCAGCCTCCCTAAATAAGATGTCACTCTCCAAAACTGTCTGTGGATGTTGTTCTGATCCATCACATCTTATAGAAGAATGTCCATTGAATTCTCCGTTCCAAGGTCAAGAGCATACCAATGCTGCATTCCAACAAAGACCAAGAAATGATCCGTATTCTTCCATGTATAATCAGGGTTGGAGGAATCACCCTAACTTTGCTTGGAACCAACAACAAACTCAAAACACGGTTCCAAACCAAAATAACTTTCAAAGGGTCCTTCCACAACAACAGCAACCACTACAACTGACTCAGCACCCCTATCAATCACAAAACTTTCAAAATCAGGTCAACACTTCTGCACCGTCTAGTTCTTTGCAATTGACCGGTACTGATGAATCCTCTTCACTCACACAGACCATGAATTTGATTCTGAAAAATTTCATGCAAGTTTCGGTTGATATAAGGACTTCTGTCGATAAAATCCAGAAAAACTCTGACTTCTATGGTGAGAGTATTAAATCGATGGAAGCACAAATTGCCCAAATAAATGCCGAAATGAGTGCTAGAGAGAAAGGGAAACTTCCATCTCAACCCCTACCAAATCCTGGGCATTCACAACACTACAATGTGAATGCCATTACAACGTTGAGATCCGAAAGAGTGCTGAATAATCAAGTCGGGGAAGAGATTGATAATCATGAAGAATTAATCAATAATACCCCGGCTTCCACTTCCACTTCCACTTTTCCTTCCACATCCACTTCTACTTCTACACCACCATTTTCTAGCGAGCCTATTCTTCGTTTTCCTCAAGGCTCGAACCCTCAACTATAATGCCTTAGATTTCGGTTAGTGTTAGTTTAGACGGTAATGCGGGTTTACTGTAAAAAGTTTACCAATTTGGGTTCCTTATATTTTATAACATTTAATTAATAATTTATTATTATTTATTATGAGCATGCACGCACGTGTGCACGTAAATGTGAGGGTTTGTTTGTGCTAATCTAGTTTAGCAGCCATGACACTTAACCTAATCTATTCCTTTGCTTTAACCTAACCTTAATCCTCTTGTTAATTGTTGTGAGAAAGAGATATTTCTTTTGGAGTGAGGAGGTGGCATGATGAGGTTGTGTGAATGCATTGATGGTGCATTAATGCAATGGTGCACTCACCTCTCACCCTCATCCTATACTCACCTCCCTCTCTCATTAACCTCACACTCTCTCATTTCTCTATCTCTTTTATTTTCTCACACTCTCTCATATCAAACTGACCACTTCACCAATCCATCACAAAATTCACAAAACTTCACAAAAATCACATCTTTGGACTTGATTTGCCTCTTGGATGCCTAGGAGCTTGGAAAGCTTGGATCTTTGAGTTCTTTTGGTTAGGCAATGATCCCTATCTGTTCTTCATATAGTTTTTGTGTTATGTAGACTTTTAGTTTCAGTTTAGATTGTTTAAAGTTAAGTTTTGGGCATAATATCGTATTTTTAGTGTCGATTTGTGATATGTGTGTTCTGCTGTGACCCGGGGTATGTACTAGAAAACCAAACAATGTAGTTGTGTTGCACCTGTGGCTATAGGACTTTACCTCCAGCATGAGACCCCCTGCTCGAACCTAGGCCGGCCACGTGAAGGGAAATTCCGGCAAGATCGGCCCCTGGGTGGAGTTTGGGTTTGGGTTTTTGTGGGTAGGTGTCTGCTTTGGTTTAGGTATGTTTGGTCTTGTTTGGTTGTTGAGTTTTCTCTGTATGCAAAATCTGGGATCACATAGGTAGTTTCTAGTGATACGACTACACGCAATACGTTATCCGACACGGTCCGTGCACTTCGTGCTGGTTTTGCTCTTGGGTTGATTTCGTCGTGTCGCTATGTGTGTTAGCCACAATACGAACACTTGGGAGTAAGTTTGGAGTTGGTGTGTCGGTAAAACGTAGTTTGTACGTGTTTTTGGTCGTTTGCTAATATACACTTGTGTTATCGTTTTATTGTTTTAGGTTCGCAGGCGGGGACTTCGGACGCTGCGAAGGAGGGGAAACAAGTGGTTGGCTTTGCTTAGCCAGGACGGTTGGTGAGTAGATTTAACATCTACAGAGGAATCGCTCGCATGGCGTTATGCGTCTGGGCTAGAGATGTTATGTTTGTCGCATATTCTATTTCATATATAGAGTTGTGCATACACCTTATTTCTTAGTTGTTGTTGTGCTTGGGCTAGTACCCTTAGGACACTGCACTGTTTTTAACGGCTTATGTTGCACGAGCACTGATTGTATGCCACACACACCGTCAATAATTGCCATGACACGCACAACACCCATACACTTATATGATACTGTTTGGGTAGGGACATTGAGACATTGATTCATATTTCTTTATACATATGACTTATAGCATACCTGTATACCTACATGCTTACACATATGCCTTGATTTGCTTACATGCTAGTTACTTGTATTACCTATAGGGTATTGTACCATTAGCGATAGGTACATACACACATAATGACATAGCTACGTGTATACCTTGCATGCATACCTTACTTATACCTGGAGGGTATATTACATCATTACTGATAGGTAGATACATATACCTTGCTATACCTTATGTTTACACATATATCTGGCTATAGCTACATGTTCACCTTTATTTGATGTTATATAGACTTGGAGAAATCAGGAACCACATGATTTATATTTAACTTGTTGCAGTTAAATAGCGGCTTTTCCTTTATATGCTCGCATCTCAGTTTCATGTTGCGTATATTATATTCATGGATATTCACATTGAGATATGGATTTTTCATGATGTTTTCTGGATTTGGGGGCCGTGGTGTTTTCATGAAATTATGCATTATTTGAAAAACCCGGTTTCCCTTGATATGATATTTCAGCGCCCACAATGAGTTTTATCGGTTCAGATATGTATACCCCACGCGTGGAAAGAAGGGATCCGTGTGCGGGTATATAGTGGGGGCCGGATGTACCCCGGGGCAAGAATCTCAGTGAGGAGATGAGTTAGTGGGGGAACCATACCTACCGGTGACATTACCTACGACTCGGCGGTTATCGTGGGGATACCGACGGGAGTCATGTACGTATGGATACGTGGAAAGACGAGGGTCAGAACTAGGCACTCGGGCTTTTCGGTATAGCGTATAATACGTACCTATCAGGGGGCCTGTTGTAGTGACAGCACCTGATAGATCAGTATTTATGTGTCTATGTGAGACACTTGTTTTCATGATATTTTTATTCCTATATATGTATATATTAGTGGAGTGGGACGCTAATATATATGTACACATATCGATTCATATACTTCATCATATTTATTCATGCAAACACACAGGATATGTGGGATATACTGATATTGTACACACAGGATATGTGGGATATACTGATATTGTACATACAGGATATGTGAGATCTACTTGATGTTGTACATTAAGGATATATGAGACTTACATGATATGAGAGCCAATTTGGGGGCTGATTTGTGGAAATTAGGATTTGGATTGTCTTGTTGGATTTTGGTCCTACCACGAGGTTAGGATTTCCGTAGGAATGACATATTTTATTCCATACTCCGCATTTATTGTTTATGCATTATTTCATGTATTGGTAGTACCTGATAGAGTACCTTCCATGACTGTTGCATTTACATACTTTATTTTATATGCATTACTTCATGTACTAGCAGTACCTGATAGAGTACTTTATATGACTGTTGCATATACATATTGTCATATTATTGTTCATGTATTAGTTGTACCTGCTAGTGTACTTTTCTTGACTGTTGCATACATATGACCGTTCATTGCTAATAGTTTACATATGTTAGATTCGCGCTGTACGTGCATATTTGCGATTACCTGCATATATTATTTACTATTCACGAGTTGGCAACTCACCACCATTGTGCCACAGTGTTTTGCAGGTGTTCCTTAGGATAGTCAGAGGCAGGGCTATTTTCATCCATCATATCATCTTTTGCTGCGGATACCGCTTCGCCTGACAGTGCACAGTTTTGCTTAGGTAGGTTTTGTGGTTATCCGATATTGCTTATTGTATATTCGTTGTATCCTGTACTTCCATCTACCATTATCTTGTATGACTTAGAGACTTGGTGTAAGAACGATATTGTATATTATTTTATAACTTGGAGGTTTTTATGCAGTTTTATTTATATCGTTTCTTTCTTCGCTACAGCGTCGTATATCTATTGTGGTGGTTGTTTTCCGCCGTTGGGCATGGATTTTGCTCCCGTATGGGATGCTTTTACTTATATTATGTTGTACCTATTTTTGGGGGCTTGTTTTACAAAGGAGGTGCTGCCAAAATTTTAAAGGAATAAAAGTTGGACTTTAAAGAATTTGGTTTGAGATTTCAAAAGTTTTAACTATATTCTTATTTCTTACAACTTTTGATGGTTTAGATTACTGGGTTTTCGGCTTACTTAAATTGTGTTACGCCTGTAGACGTTGCGTAGTTTAAGGGCCATCACGTGCCATTTTCGGGTCATGACAAAGTTGGTATCAGAGCGCTAGGTTTTACCTTCCGGAGTGTAGGATGACCTTGGTATGATGGAGCAGGTAGCTTAAGCAGAGTAACGTAGTGTGTGTATGTCCGCGGCATACTCACAATGCGGTACTCCGCCTAAAGTGACCTAAGTACAAATTGCTTGAAATTCCTTCCTTAATGATACATATCCTTGTGATTCGATTTCCGTGTTCATATCGAATCTTATTTCCTTTTATAGCCTTTGCCGCCGATGACTGTGTGGACTCAGAGTGATGCAGTGAGGGCCGAGGTCAGGATTGACTCGTGTGGGACGGGGACTGACCAGGATGGCACACTCGTTGCATCGGAGCTGATGGATTCATCTTCGATAGATCATATTGATAGGCTTGTGGCAGAGATGCAGGACTTGCGCCAGACGATGAGTTCTTTGGTTGAGGCCATTCGAGCGCAGCGACAGGAGGTTGTCACCCCTGTTACCCAGTTGTTCCGTGCGATCACACACTGCATTTCGTCACTTACACAGCACCAGTAGATGCAGCCCTAGTTGACGAGGCACGTCTTCCAGAGACTTTGGGAGTTCCGGAGCAGTGGAGGGCTCGTACCGGTGTACCAGCCCAGAGACAGAGGCCTAGTCATCGAGGCAGATTTCGTGACTGTCGCGGGAGTAGCAAAGGCTTGGGACGAGGAGAGTCGGTTAGCTAGATCAGCCGTTTGTTGTGTTAATTCTGTCAGTGATTCTTTTGTTGCGCGACATGTATATTGGTCGTTTGCCAATCGGACAGGAGATAGAGATTCGTCCGTCGTTTTGATCCTTCTAAAGATGTTGGATTTGACGTTCTCCTGGGCACGGACTGGTTAGCTACGTGCTAGGCGTCTGTGGACTACCACGAGAAAACAGTTAAGTTTTGTTTTCCCGGCAAGTCAATTCTTGTTGTGCAGAGGGACAGTGGTGCCTCCTCTCACAGCTTGAATTCAGCCTTTTTCGCTAGTCGGCTTTTGAGGAGAGGATGTCAAAAATTCTTGGCTTTCATTCGTGATACCGGAGCCATAGTGGGTTGGTTGGACCGGGTTCCTTTCGTGCGAGAGTTTTCCAACGTTGTTCCAGATGAGCCGGCGGAGCTTAGGGAGCTTAAGGATCAGCTGCAGAGTTGTTTGTTGGGGGACTTGTGCGTCCGAGTGTTTTGCTTTGGGGAGCTCCTATTCTGTTCG
The DNA here is from genome assembly GCA_030015575.1 of Agapanthus africanus. Taxonomy (NCBI): domain Eukaryota; kingdom Viridiplantae; phylum Streptophyta; class Magnoliopsida; order Asparagales; family Amaryllidaceae; genus Agapanthus; species Agapanthus africanus. The sequence continues at coordinate 436,786,305 of CM057340.1, read as the reverse complement.
TCAGGAGGAAGACGGCAATTTGAGGTTGTGTATTGATTGATCGTCAATTGAACCGTCTTACGGTGCGGACAGGTATCCTTTACCTCGCATTGACGGTTTCTTCGATCAGCTCCAGTATGCGAGACATCTTTCTAAGTTTGTTTGGGATCAGGTCATCATTGGTTGTGTGTTCGGAGTGATGGCATTCCGAAGACTGCTTTTGTGCGTGCTACGGGCAGTTTGTGTTTTGGTGGTGTCGTTGGACTCACCAGTGCCCTAGCAGCAATCATGGATATGATGAACCAGATTTCTTCAAGCCGTTCCTCGACCAGTTTATTGTTGTGTCATCAATGACATTCTGGTCTATTCCAATGTGTCGTGAGGAACGTGAGAAGCACATGAGTATTTGATTTGCAGATACTGGGAGAGCACCGGCTGTTTGCTAAATTCTCGGAGTGTTCCTTCAGGCTTGATTGTGTTGACTCCTAGGTCTAGTAGTTACGGGAGACGGTTTTCGCATGGACCCGAGGAAGATCGAGGTCGTACAGCTTGGCCCAGACTTGTGTGCGGGATGGAGGTCCGCAGATCTTTGGGCTTAGCAGGTTTTTACCGCCGTTCCGTGCAGGATTGCTTGTGTATCGCGGCACCGTTGACTTGACTGACTGGAATGGAGGTTCTTTTTCTTTGGACTGAAGCATGTGTGCGGAGTTTTCTGCAGTTGAGGATTCGGTTGACAACTGCACCAGTTCTTTCATTGCCTTCTGGTTCGGGCGACTTTGTTGTTTTACTGTGATATTTCACGAGTGGGGCTCGATTTTGCGCTGATGTGGCATTATAGAGTTATCGCTTTGCTTCCCGACAGTTGGGGGAAGTACGAGCAGGACATCCCACTCATGATCTGGAGATGGCCGCAGTGGTTGTGCGTTGAAGATCTGAGGACACTACTTGTGTGGAGAGTCGTGTCAGATTTTCACGGACCACCAGAGCTTAATGTACATCTTCCTGCAGCAGGTTTTTGATTGTTGAGACAGCGCCATTGTATAGAGCTTGCGGAGGATTGTGTTTGTGAGATCCTCGTTACCCGTGGCAAGGCGATTGTGGTAGCTGATGCTAGAGTCGTAGGCCCGGGGTTAGCTTGTTCCAGTTGTGCGTAGTTTAGAGACAGTCTTCTGCAGATTTACAGTTCTTGTGAGATCGTGGAGTACAGCTAAGGTCGCCTCTTTTGAGGGGACAGCTTGCTTGTGTCCGTGCCCGACCACTTTTCCTTAATCGCTTTCGCGAGGCACTATCCCCCCCCGATGTTCGTTCGTCTGAGATTCTTGAGCATACTCGGCTGGGTAAAGATTCGGAATCCTTGATTTATGACCAGGGTGTGCTACGTTTAGGGACGCGTTTGTGTGTACCTAATACTGTTGGGTAGAGACGCGAAATCCTAGAGCAGGCACATCAATCAGCTTTCTGTATTCATTCAAGTTCCACCAATTTGTGATGTGACTTGTGAGTTAGTTACCGGTGGGTAGGATGAAGAGTGAAGTTTCGGATTTCGTTTCAAGGTGTCTGTCATGTTGTGTGCTAAGGTTGAGCATCTGAGACCAGCGGGAGAGTTGCAATCTTTAACCGTTCCGGAGTAGGAATAGGAGCAGATCTCCATGATTTTCATTATGGTGTCTACCCAGGTCTAGACAGGGTGTGACCCAGTTAGGTGTTTTCTGTCCGGTTTTGCTCAGTTTGCTCAGTTGTTCTTTTAATTTTGTGCGTTGCACGAAGTTCCTTCATGTGCTGTATCCAATGGGGGCACCCTGTTCGCTTGCCGTTTGGGCAGGAGCTTCAGGAAGCCTTGGGTACTGGTTGAGCTTTAGCTCCATGATGATGGTTTTGTGAGAGTGGACTATACAGACTCTGGAGGATATGCTTGTGCATACGTACTAATTTTTATTGGCAGTTGGGATCATCACTTGCCATTGTTAGGGTTCTCCTTCGATAGCTATTATCAGGAGACATTCCAATTGGCAACCTTTAGGTTTTGTTTGGTAGGTCGTGTCGATGGCCAGTCTGGTTTTTTTTTTGACTCTGCGTAAGTAGGATTTTTGGACCCTAGCTAGACTATAGGCTTCGGAAATGATCTAGTTGATTCAGGTCAGGATGAGGACAGCCCAGTGCAGACAGAGGTCTTATGCCGACCGCGGTGGTCGCAGACTTGAGTTCGCTGTAGGAGATCGTGTATTCCTAAGGATTTTCCGATGAATGTCGTGTTGAGTTTTGGGAAGCTTATCCCAGGATTGTAGGTCCTTTTAGGATCCTTAAAGCGAGTTAGTTCTGTTGCCTATAGTTTGGCACTTCCGCCCAGATTATTGAGTTTTCACCCCGTATTCATTGTGTCGATACTATGAAAATACCTTCATGACCTTTCTCACATGATTCAGCACCAGACCATTTAGCTTGGACGCAATCTTTTCGTTCACCGGCAGCCATTGTGTTAGTGGCTCGGCAGGTGGAGAAGCTTCAGTCAAGGGTTTTGCCATCTGTGGAAGGTTTTTCTTTGGCGTAGCCATATAGTGAGGTGATCACTTGGGAGGTTGCGAGCGAGATTTGGGAGTTTTGTACTCATCTCTTTGAAGATACGCTTAGTGAGAATTTTTAAATTCGGAGACGAAGTTTTATAAGGGGGGAGATTGTAACGCCTTAGATTTTGGTTAGTGTTAGTTTAGACGGTAATGCGGGTTTACTGTAAAAGTTTACCAATTCGGGTTCCTCACATTTTATAACATTTAAATAAAAATTTATTATTATTTGTTATGGGCATGCACGCACGTGTGCACGTAAATGTGAGGGTTTGTTTGTGTTAATCTAGTTTAGCAACCATGACACTTAACCTAATCTATTCCTTTGCTTTAACCTAACCTTAATCCTCTTGTTAATTGTTGTGAGAAAGAGATATTTCTTTTAGAGTGAGGAGGTGGCATGATGAGGTACTGTGAATGCATTGATGGTGCATTAATGCAATGGTGCACTCACCTCTCACTCTCACCTTACCCTCACCTCCCTCTCTCATTAACCTCACACTCTCTCATTTCTCTATCTCTTTTATTTTCTCACACTCTCTCATATCAAACTGAACACTTCACCAATCCATCACAAATCCATCACAAAATTCACAAAACTTCACAAAAATCACATCTTTGGACTTGATTTGCCTCTTGGATGCCTAGGAGCTTGGAAAGCTTGGATCTTTGAGTTCTTTTGGTTAGGCAATGATCCCTATCTGTTCTTCATATAGTTTTTGTGTTATGTAGACTTTTAGTTTCAGTTTAGATTGTTTAAAGTTAAGTTTTGGGCATAATATCGTATTTTTAGTGTCGATTTGTGATATGTGTGTTCTGCTGTGACCCGGGGTATGTACTAGAAAACCAAACAATGTAGTTGTGTTGTACCTGTGACCATAGGACTTTACCTCCAGCACGAGACCCCCTCCTCGGACCTAGGCCGGCAACGTGAAGGGAAATTCTGGCGAGATCGGCCTCTGGGTGGGGGTTTGGGATTTTGTGGGTAGGTGTCTGCTTTGGTTTAGGTATGTTTGGTCTTGTTTGGTTGTTGAGTTTTCTCTGTATGCAAAATCTGGGATCACATAGGTAGTTTCTAGTGATACGACTACACGCAATACGTTATCCGACACGGTCCGTGCACTTCGTGCTGGTTTTGCTCTTGGGTTGATTTCGTCGTGTCGCTATGTGTGTTAGCCACAATACGAACACTTGGGAGTAAGTTTGGAGTTGGTGTGTCGGTAAAACGTAGTTTGTACGTGTTTTTGGTCGTTTCCTAATATACACTTGTGTTATCGTTTTATTGTTTTAGGTTCGCAGGCGGGGACTTCGGAAGCTGCGAAGGAGGGGAAACAGGTGGTTGGCTTTGCTTAGCCAGGACGGTTGGTGAGTAGATTTAACATCTACAGAGGAATCGCTCGCATGGCGTTATGCGTCTGGGCTAGAGATGTTATGTTTGTCGCATATTCTATTGCATATATAGAGTTGTGCATACACCTTATTTCTTAGTTGTTGTTGTGCTTGGGCTAGTACCCTTAGGACACTGCACTGTTATTGACGGCTTATGTTGCACGAGCACTGATTGTATGCCACACACACCGTCAATAATTGCCATGACACGCACAACACCCATACACTTATATGGTACTGTTTGGGTAGGGACATTGAGACATTGATTCATATTTCTTTATACATATGACTTATAGCATACCTGTATACCTACATGCTTACACATATGCCTTGATTTGCTTACATGCTAGTTACTTGTATTACCTATAGGGTATTGTACCATTAGTGATTGGTACATACACACATAATGACATAGCTACGTGTATACCTTGCATGCATACCTTACTTATACCTGGAGGGTATATTACATCATTACTGATAGGTAGATACATATACCTTGCTATACCTTATGTTTACACATTTATCTGGCTATAGCTACATGTTCACCTTTATTTGATGTTATATAGACTTGGAGAAATCAGGAACCACATGATTTATATTTAACTTGTTGCAGTTAAATAGCGGCTTTTCCTTTATATGCTCGCATCTCAGTTTCATGTTGCGTATATTATATTCATGGATTTTCGCATTGAGATATGGATTTTTCATGATGTTTTCTGGATTTGGGGGCCATGGTGTTTTCATGAAATTATGCATTATTTGAAAAAGCCGGTTTCCCTTGATATGATATTTCAGCGCCCACCATGAGTTTTATCGGTTCGGATATGTATACCCCACGCGAGGAAAGGAGGGGTCCGTGTGCGGGTACATGGTGGGGGCCGGAGGTACACCGGGGCAAATCTCAGTTAGGAGATGAGTTAGTGGGGGAACCATACCTACCAGTGACATTACTTATAATTCGGCGGTTATCGTGGGGATACCGACGGGAGTCATGTACGTATGGATACGTGGAAAGACGAGGGTCAGAGCTAGGCACTCGGGCTTTTCGGTATAGCGTATAATACGTACCTATCAGGGGGCCAGTCATGGTGACAGCACCTGATAGATCAGTATTTATATGTCTATGTGAGACACTTGTTTTCATGATATTTTAATTCCTATATATGTATATATTAGTGGAGTGGGACGCTAATATATATGTATACATATCGATTCATATACTTCATCATATTTATTCATGCAAACACACAGGATATATGGGATATACTGATATTGTACACACAGGATATGTGGGATATACTGATATTGTACATACAGGATATGTGAGATCTACTTGATGTTGTACATTAAGGATATATGAGACTTACATGATATGAGAGCCAATTTATGGGCTGATTTGTGGAAATTAGGATTTGGATTATCTTGTTGGATTTTGGTCCTACAACGAGGTTAGGATTTCCGTGGGAATGACATATTTTATTCCATACTCCGCATTTATTGTTTATGCACTGTTTCATGTATTAGTAGTACCTGATAGAGTACCTTCCATGACTGTTGCATTTACATACTTTATTTTATATGCATTGCTTCATGTACTAGCAGTACCTGATAGAGTACTTTAAATGACTGTTGCATATACATATTGTCATATTATTGTTCATGTATTAGTTGTACCTGCTAGTGTACTTTTCTTGACTGTTGCATACATATGACCGCTCATTGCTAATAGTTTACATATGTTAGATTCGCGCTGTACGTGCATATTTGCGATTACCTGCATATATTATTTACTATTCACGAGTTGGCAACTCACCCCCGTTGTGCCACAGTGTTTTGCAGGTGCTCCTTAGGATAGTTAGAGGCAGGGCTATTTTCATCCATCATATCATCTTTTGCTGCGGATACCGCTTCGCCTGACAGTGCACAGTTTTGCTTAGGTAGGTTTTGCGGTTATCCGATGTTGCTTATTGTATATTCGTTGTATCCTGTACTCTCCATCTACCATTATCTTGTATGACTTAGAGACTTGGTGTAAGAACGATATTGTATATTATTTTGTGACTTGGAGGTTTTTATACAGTTTTATTTATATCGTCTCTTTCTTCGCTATGGCGTCGTATATCTGTTGTGGTGGTTGTTTTCCGCCGTTGGCCGTGGATTTTGCTCCCGTATGGGATGCTTTTACTTATATTATGTTGTACCCATTTTTAGGGGCTTGTTTTACAAAGGAGGTGCTGCCAAAGTTTTAAAGGAATAAAAATTGGACTTTAAAGAATTTTTTTGAGATTTCAAAAGTTTTAAGAATGTTCTTATTTCTTACTACTTTTGATGGTTTAGATTACTGGGATTTTGGCTTACTTAAATTGCGTTACGCCTGTAGACGTTGCGTAGTTTAAGGGCCATCACGTGCCATTTTCGGGTCGTGACATCAACATACCTCTTCTACTCCACCAAAGACGATCCCCACTCCTATTCTGGGATCAGTTCCACACACAGCACCTTCTCCAATGTTGGACCCAGCTATTGTTGCTAAAGCTCCTTATCCGAATCGGTTAAGGGGAAACAAATCCAGTCCACATATGAAAAAGATTATGGAGATGTTCAAACAGGTTAACATCAACATCTCTCTCCTAGATGCTATTCAACAAGTCCCCGCTTATGCGAAAATTCTCAAAGACTTGTGCACTAGGAAGAGGAAGACTCAAGTGCCTAAGAAGGTCTTCATGACTAATAATGTTAGCACTGCTTTTACCCCACAGTTACCGAAGAAACGTAAGGACCCAGGATGTCCTACGATATCAATTTCTATTGGGGGTAAAGACATTAACCGTGCTTTACTTGACCTGGGCGCAAGAGTTAACCTGCTTCCATACTCTGTTTACGAGCAGTTAGGGATTGGAGAGTTGAAACCAGCTCACTGCACTCTCCAAATGGCAGACCGTTCAATCACCAAACCTAAGGGTGAACTGGAGGATGTGTTGATAAAAGTCGGGGAATTTATATTCCCTGTGGACTTTATTGTTCTCGATACACAACCTGTAGCAAACCCACAGAACCAAATTTCGGTGATTCTGGGTCGACCATTCCTTGCCACTTCCAATGCTGTCATTAATTGTCGAAACCGTTCAATGAACCTATCTTTTGGAAAAATGACAATTGAACTGAACATCTATAAAATTGTAAGTCAGCCTTCTGAACCCTCTGCTCATATACTTGATGTTTGTTCTGTCCACGAGATTGCTTCTGAAAGTTGCGAAGTTGATGAACTTTTTTTTGAAAATCTCGATGACACTAGCACATCAATGTTTGATCTTTCACATCTTAGTAAGGACACTTTTTCCACTTCTGAGTCTGAAACTCTTAACTCTTCACCTTCCGAGTCTGTATCCTACGCAGGCTATGGGCTTCTCCTTGACTCCGAATATCATTCACTGACCCCACCTTCTATAGTTTCTCCGCCAGCTTTAGATCTCAAACTTTTACCTTCTTACCTTAAATATGTATATTTAGATGAGAATGAGTCTTTACCTGTTATCATATCAGCTTCTCTAGCCTTAGAGCAAGAGAATTCTCTTTTGATGGTATTGAGATTTAATAGGCAGGCGTTTGGTTGGACTATGGCTGACATCAAAGGGATTAGTCCCTTGATTGTTGAACATCATATACATCTGATAGATGAAGCCAAGCCAACTAGAGAACCACAGAGATGGTTAAACCCCGTCATGAAGGATGCGGTGAAGAAAGAGATCGCCAAATTCCTTGACAATGGTATCATTTACCCAATCTCCGATAGCCAATGGGTAAGTCCAATTCATGTCGTCCCTAAGAAATCTAGCACCACGGTCGTAACAAATGAAGCAAATGAGTTAATACAGACACGCACTCAAACTGGATGGCGTGTATGAATTGATTATAGAAAACTCAATGCCGCAACGAGGAAAGACCACTTTCTTCTACCTTTTATTGACCAGTTGCTAGAACGCTTAGCTGGACGAGAATATTACTACTTCATGGACGGATACTCTGGCTATAACCAGGTCCCTATTGCCAAAAAGGATCAAGACAAAACCACATTTACTTGTCATTTTGGTACTTTTGCTTATAGGCGCATGCCTTTTGGGTTATGCAATTCTCCCGCTACATTTCAGCGGTGTATAATGGGGATATTCTCGGACATGGTCAAGAATTTTCTGGAGATTTTCATGGACGATTTCTCGATATTTGGAGATTCTTTTGCTGACTGCCTATCTCATCTTGACGCAGTTCTTACTCGTTGTACAGAGAAGAACTTAACCTTGAATTGGGAAAAATGCCATTTCATGGTCCAAGAAGGAATTGTGCTTGGACATGTGATTTCACGGAAAGGCATTGATGTTGACAGAGCTAAAATAGATGTCATTCAAAATCTTCCTCATCCTAAATGCGTCAAAGATATACGATATTTTCTTGGCCATGCAGGCTTTTACAGAAGATTCATTAAGGATTTTAGCAAAATTGCTAGACCTTTAACTCTTCTCTTGGGCAAGGACACAACCTTTCACTTTGACTCGGATTGTGAGGCAGCATTTGACTCACTCAAACACTCTCTCACTACAGCCCCCGTTTTATCTTCTCCAGATTGGAACCACCCGTTTGAGCTTATGTGTCATGCATCAGATTTTGCAGTTGGTGCAGTCTTAGGACAGCATATTGAAAAGATGGCATATGTGATCTATTATACAAGTAAGACCCTGAACGATGCTCAAATTAATTATACAACTACCGAAAAAGAACTTTTGGCGGTTGTATTTGCATTAGAAAAATTCAGGCCTTACTTGGTCGGCTCACCTATTGTTGTGTACACTGACCACTCCGTCTTGAAACATCTTTTGGCAAAGAAGGATGCTAAAGGTAGGAGAATACGTTGGACCCTTCTATTACAAGAATTTGATCTTGTTATTAAAGATAAGAAAGGATGTGAAAACGTTGTAGCCGACCATCTGCCGCGCATTTCTTCTTCACATGTGACTCTGCCAATCAATGATTCTTTTCCGGATGAACAACTCTTGAATGTATCCAATGAACCTTGGTTCGGGGATATTGTGAATTATCTTGCTACGGGACTTATTCCCTGTGAATGGTCGAAACAGGACAAACATCGATTTCTATCCTAAATAAAACATTTTTACTGGGATGAACCATATCTGTTTAAGTATTGTCCTGACCAGATCATTCGCAGATGCGTCCCCAACAATGAATTCAAGAGCGTTCTATCTTGTTGTCATGATCAGGCATGTGGGGGTCACTTCGGTCCTCGAAAGACGGCGGAGAAGGTCTTGCAATGCGGTTTTTATTGACCGACTTTGCTCAAAGACTCATTTGATCATTGCAAAACCTGTACACAGTGTCAACACACGGGTAGGATTTCCTGGAGAAATGAGATGCCACTTCAACCCATCTTGGTGGTTGCAATTTTTGACGTTTGGGGTATAGACTTTATGGGTCCCTTTCCCAACTCCTTTGGGAATCTGTACATATTGCTTGGGGTTGATTACGTCTCGAAGTGGGTGGAAGCTATTCCTTGTCGCACTAATGACAACAAGGTTTTCATTAAGTTCTTAAAAGAAAACATCTTTTCGCGATTTGGACACCCACGCACTATCATCAGCGATAACGGGATGCATTTCTGTAATCGGTCTTTTGAGACTTTGATGCGGAAATATGCAATCAACCACAAACTTTCCACACCCTATCATCCCCAAACGAGCGGGCAGGCTGAGGTTTCAAACAGACAAATCAAACAAATTTTGGAGAAAACTGTTTCTAAAAATCGAAAATATTGGTCAACCAAATTGACGGATACTCTTTGGGCATTCCGTACTACATATAAAACTGATCTAGGTATGTCTCCTTACAGACTAGTGTTTGGAAAGGCTTGTCACCTTCCGGTCGAGATTGTGCACAAAGCAATGTGGGCCATTAGAGAACTTAATTTTGATTTAAATCAAGCCTGCAACTTTCGGAAGCTGCAATTGAACGAACTAAGCGAACTCCGTGATGAAGCATACGATAATGCTGTAATTGTAAAGAATCGGACTAAGGGATTTCACGATAAAAACATTTTGAGAAAAACTTTTACATCTGGTCAACAAGTCCTTCTTTATGATTCACAACTCCATCTTCATGCGGGTAAGCTAAAATCTCGGTGGAAAGGATCTTTTGTTGTGCGGAATGTACACCCGCACGGGGCAGTTGAAGTGGAAAATGTTGAAAACGGTACAATTTTTAAAGTAAATGGATATAGACTAAAACCGTATTTTTCCACTGACCCCTCCGAGGAGCTCCTTTTTTTACTGGCGCCGCTTTATAATGACTGATTTTCCTCCACCTCACCACCATGACTTGGTAATTTTGTCACATCTTTAGAATGGAGGTGAGTCAACTTGTACATACATTTTATAAAAATAAAAAAATAATATATAATAAAAAAATTTGTACATAAATAAAAGAATAAGTTTGGGGGAGATTTTCACGATCATATTTCATGTTCCCCTTAACAATTTTTGCCTCCTAAGTTTACAGGCTTCTGAGCTTTAACAGATGGCAACAGTGAGGACACTGTTGAAAACAAGTTTGGGGGACCTTTGTGCTTATTTGCGCATCATTTTGCATCATACTATGCATAAGCACAAAACTTTTAAAACATATAAAAAATTTAAAAATTTAAAAGATAAAAATATTTAATATTTAATTTTATAATAAAAGATTAGATAGTGAAAAATTACATCCATAAGATTAGAATAATTTAAGAAAACCAAGAATGTTAGAAGTTTCCTCAAACGAAACTAGTATTAAGTAGTTATGAGTCGTTGTCCCAAGGGTTAGTAAGATGAAAGAAGTCACTAATCTGCGGATAAAGATTTAGTCTGAAAAATAGTTTCTATTCTGGAAGCCAAATATTTGAATGTTGATACCCTACTATTCGCACTTACACACGTCTTGAAACTCGGGATAGCAGAGGATACCTTGAAATGCTCTTGTCTAAAAGCCAAAGTATGAAGGAAATTATAAATGGAAAATAAAAGATAAAATGGTGAAAAGAAAAATGAACACTGGTTTTGTTATCACCAAGGCAGCAATAAAAAAAATATAGCAAGGATGCTTCATCACCTACTGCCTTAGACCAACTGGTTTGGGAGTCACTGCTAAGCCTTAGGTGTTGCAAGACGAGAAAAATATTAAATACACCTTATAAGAAAGCATGTTGAGTAATCAGTCGGTTAGTACCTCAAGAAGTATTAACGGTCGCATGAAAAATGTGTGAGCAAATTCCATCTAAAAATCGATTAAAAAGTACTGAGGCAGATGGACAAGAGTATGATAGCTTGAATTGAATTCTACGAGTGTAGGGATGTCCAGTTCACACACATAGGGGTATATGATCAATGTTTGGAAGAAAAGTAGGAATGAAGAATAAAGACGATGTTTTATTGAGGGATGACGTGATTTCTAACATCTTTTCATGACTATTAAGATAGGGCTCATAGCAACCGAAAAGATAGTATTAGTTGGAAACTCTGATTTTTAAAGTCTTTCTTTTACAGTTCTTATCTTTAAATGTAACTTTCACAGTCTTCCTTTTATTATGGGATTTTGTGGGTGCAATCCGCTGAAAACCCTCAGGAGACAACACTCCTCCTACTAGGGACACCCAGAGGTTTAAAGGCTTGTTGCACGTGCTCAGTGCAATCGTATTGCCAACGAAAGTGCGCTAGTTAGTTTTTCTTTTTCTTATATTTTCTCCTTCTCTTAAATAAAAATAAAACATGTTTGCTCGAGATGACCAATATTAAGTTTGGGGGAATTTGAACAGTCGAAAATAGTGCATTCTCAACACATCAATTTCCTTACTCTTATCAATCATCTAAGGGTGTTTATTGTAAATATAACACAGATTACGAACTCATCTGGAAAATACAAAATAACTTGTGTTATAGTTATAATCGATATTCTAAAGGGAAATTAAGTGTTTATTACTATTCGCGAGATTTTTATATTTCAACACTTGTCTCGAGATTGTGTGCAGGAAATTCTCCAGGTAAAAGAGCTGGAACTGCTAAAAGTGCTAATAAAATATATCAAGTCTTTGACCTGAGATCTGGCAGTAAACAAGAAAGTATAATGAGATTCCAGACATAAAATAAAGCCCTAAGGATCAGCACCAAACGAACCTGAGACTTTCATGCAGAGATCACCTCATATGGTCGCGGATCCGCGGCCGAGTCAGGCCGATCCACCGTGGATCCGCGGCCGATTCGACTCATCGGCGGTGGAAACTTTTTGCAGAGGCTCTCTTTTAACGGCCAAACTTCTTCAAGACGCTTCAAAGTCCCTAGAAATCTCCATAAGCTTCCCTCCAACAGCCAAGCTTCTCATGCAAGCTAGATAACTACCTTAATCTAGAAACTTCCCTACAACTACCTAGCTTCCAAGGGAAGATTGACCAAGCTTCTAGGGGAAGCTAAAAGGAAAACTATAAAAGGGCACCTATGGATTCATTACAAAGGTTGTTCATTAATTGAGTTGTTAAATCATTTCACACATAAGTTAAGTGACACAACTTGTAACTCAAAACCCTTGCCCCAAATCCAATACAAAAGCCAAATCAAGATTCATCGAGAAGCGTCTCAAGCAAGCCTTCAACAAGCCTTTGAAGCAACGCCGATCTTCATCCGAGCAAGAGATCCACGATGATCCGCGACTCAAGAAGATCGATGCAAAGCTAATTTCGGCGGATCTAGTTATCTCCTCAAATCTTGTAATCTTGAGTGAATTGTACCTAAGCGTCGATTAATAAATGTGAAAATTATAAATCTTGCTTTTCTTCACATTCTTGCATTATGAAAAGTTACCGATTCTTGATTCTTTCCTTTTTCATGATGTTTGAGTGAATTCTCCGCTTGTGGAGGATTCAAGAGAATTGATAGATCTAATGATGATCAAATCATAATACTAGTCTTAAGTCTTTTGAGATTTGTGAACCTTAGCAAAATAGAATCGTTGATGACCTAATTTAGAGTGAGATGACTTCTTGATTATTTCGTTGTAAATTAGGGATCAAACTATCGGTGATTTTCTTTGCTGGAGGCTAGATCCGAATGATTATGATTGAAAAGATAAGGGATGGTGAAGGAGAAACCCTAGTTTCTTCAATTGATCCCTAATCTTCAAACATCATCATCAATCTAGCTACAAATATTCAATAGATAAGATTAGGTTTTATTAGATTCATCATTAGCTATTAAATCAATCGGATCCTACAAGCTATTCTTCATATCTTGATAATTCAATTGGTTTGGACATTTTCTTGATCTTTCGTAATTCTTGATTTTAGATCTATTTCTTTATGATTCTTGAAACTAAATTTCATAAATATTAAATTATTTTCTTTTATCTTTTAATTTTCAACTCAACTAAAACGATTTCGAACAAATCACACTTTCTCTTTGGATGATCTGCATTCACCGACGAATCTACAATAGACACCGTTAATTGATTGTCGTTTACAAATTTTTTTGGTTGTGATCTTTACACTTTTCAAAACACGACATTGAAATATCGATCAATCAGCACACAAGCACACACACACGCATACATTTGACTTTCTTGTGCGTATATGGGGATATATATATATATACACACACGCATATATGTATATGAGTATGTATATATATATATGTATACATATACACGGATGATGAGGATATAATATGATACTTGGAGATGAGTCGATGTGATTGGGCATGATGCCGTGAGATCGGTGATGTGACTTGGGTCGTATTATGATATACGACATGAGATTATAGCGGATCGTTGAGCGATGTGTTTTCATACACACGCGGTTATATATTGATGGTATCGGAATGTACTAGACTTTAGATCAGTACCCTAATTCAGGATATTATACTAATGATACCAGATAAATAATGAGATAAACGTGATATTCGACCCGTACCCCGATTTGGGATGCCGTACGATGGATTTACCGTACGAAGTATAAATATGATGATTGATCCGCACTCTTGACTCGAGGATGTCGTATTATATATATTCTATCGTAGGTGACTCTATTGAGGCGGGATCACCGACTACTAGTGTAACATTTCAGAAAATATAAAATATTATTTATGGAATTTAATATTAAAATAATATATTTCCCGAAAACTGCCCGATTTGCGAAATGGGGGGTTTCAAAAAAAGGGTAAAAATATATACCAATAATTGTGAAATAATTGGAAATTAAAATGATTTATTCATTTAAAAATATATTTAAAGGATTTGGTATTTTTAAAATTTATTATATGCAATTTGGATAAAAACCCGATTAGTGCACTACTAATCGCAATTAAGCCAAATCCGTATTTCTACAGTTTTTCATGGTTAGTGCACCATGACATGTTACATGTTATTTCATTTGTGTTGTTTCATTTACGTGTGTGTGTTTTTGGTGAGAAAAGAGGGGGAAAAGGTGTAATGATGAGTTGGAGAGAGAGGGGGGACATAATGATGACTTGGAAAGTAAGTGGGTGAGAATAATTCAAAGAGAGGGGGGCTGCCTCATATCTTTTCCCCACCATTTTTGCATCTTCTTCTTCATCTTCCTCACCCACATCTCCCTCCACCTTCAACCCCTAAATCCACCTCCAAAACTCCATCAAAACCCTAAACCCCTTTCACTAAAAATAATCCCCTCTTCATGCTCATCACATTGAACCAAGCAAAGTGGGATTTTGACAACATTGAAATTTCTAAGGTTTTGTTTGGGAGTAACCATGAGGTATATCTCTTTTCATTTAGGGTAGTTTGATTTCCTAGCTTGTTGTTTAAGTTTAGAAGTCGTTTAGTGTTGGTTTTGTGAACTTTGAAATCCTAGTGAAAGGTTTGGGATATTGTGATGGGTAGTGGCTGTTAGCAAGATTTGAGCTGTGTTTTTACTAGCCTAGAAACCAAAATACTTATTTTGAATTTGTTTCATGTCGGTTTTGTGAGTATATAGGGTGTGCATGGAAATCTGGGATGACCCGGGGAGTTTTTAAGTTACCCGAACAACTCTACAGACCAAATTGGACCTATAGGAGACCACCCTGCCTGCACGAACCCCAATGGAGCACTGGTGGCCGAGCAGGATGGATTTCATGGAGGAGTGGCCTGCCACTTGGTGGGTTTTTGTGTCGGGGTTGATCCAGTAGGTCATATGCACTATATACATCACCCTAGACTTGTTTGCTTAGCTTTGTTTGACTTGAGTCAAAATCTGGGAGCATTTTAGTGTGATTTTGGCTATGTTTCCGTATTTTGAAATGCTAATTCTTGATTTTTGGATTCATATTTGGTTGTTGGATGTTCGTACATCAACAACAAGGGTTGTTTGGTTTATTTTGTACGCGTAAGCTATAGGTTCTAACCTATGAGGAATGCGCGTGCCGTTTGGATTTCAGAACTTGATTTTAATAGCATTGCGATATGTGTTATTATTGTAGGTACCTTCACGTGGATTCCGAGGTGACGGAGCATGGCGTCACTGACTTCGGCAAGCGAAGACCACGGTGAGTAGATCTATATCTACGGGGGAAGTCGGGTGGATGGTGTATAGCACCCCCGTAAAGTTTTGGTGGAAACCGATTTGTAGCATATGTTAAGAAAACCTAGAGTCGCAAACTAGGGTTAGAATTAAAAGATAGCTATATAAACCATATTAGAAACTAAAGGATAGTTAGAAGTGTTTGATACGACCAATATATGATGACGGGATTTAAGGATGATGTTTGACGATGTTGCCGTTTAGGGTACTATAGGACTAGATAGCCGACGTAGATGTGTCACCGAACCATACCTATTTCCAAACTAAAGAATCGTATGCATCTTTTAAACATATACCTTAAGGGATGTTACGGATTTTCAAATGATACATTTTCCCTAAAAACACTGTAACCCCTACTTTCAAAACTACGATTCGCTTCTTTTAAAAACTGATTGTAAGGTTCCAGTGTGTATGTTAGATTAGATACTTATGTTTTTAGTAAAGGTATAATGAATATGTGAAATTGACTTGATGTGGGATATAAATGCGATGAAAAGAATATAGGACGTGATATGATGAGTTGAGGATATGTTGGTATACGGATGTGAGTCGATTGAGATGATTGATACCTTGCCGGTCCCCTGATACGAGATTGTTATGGATGTGACCTGGGACATAGGTATATAGATATATATAGAATGTCGTGAATCAGGAATGATAGGCCGTACATGACATTAGGCCGAACCCTCATTATCGTAAAGGTTGATAGGATCCCTATTGGTTTTATGCCGCCGTACGATGATTTTTCGTACGTGATGAGTTCGACTTGATGATTGATCCATACCCTTGACTAGAGGATGTCGTACGATGGATTATACCATACGTGATGTTGTGTGGCTAGATGCCAATTGATAGATTCACTGACTCGGTCATGTTAGATACATATACCTTGTAGCTTTTAGCTGACGTTTTACCTTATGCTGCATTTCATGCTATTCTCCTTGCATCATATATATTTATCTGTGCTAGTACGCCTACACCATTATCGATGATGTGTATGTAACACTTACACAGATTAGCCAGCTCACACACCTCATCATCGATAATTGCCATGCCACTATACAGTAGGATTGTTGCATTATGATATGACTCCCTGCATGTTATACTTGCGTATATACTCACTTGTACACTCATACTTGCGTACATATATCTTTGTGCATCCATGCCTATGTATATACTTATTGCACAGGCGGGGTTGCATTTGACTTTGGAGAAATTGGGAACCGCAGGATATATATTTAAAAACTGGAATCATTTTAAAAGAGCGGTTTTCCCTTAATATGTTATATTACTGTTCCATGCTACATGATATACGGATATGCTTACATTTCTATCATATGTCGCATACATCATGCTTTATGATTTTACGCATTGAGATATGCTGTTTTCATGAGATTTCTGGATTTGAGAACCGTGGCTATTTATGTACTGTTTTAAAAACCCGGTTTCTCTTTATATGATATTTCAGTGCGTCCACCATGCGTTTTCTCGGTTCTGAGACGTGTGACATGTGAAACCCGATCGAGGAGCTGGATGAGGCCGATTGCGGGTACATGGCAAGAAAGGGATGCTGTGCTGTAGACGGTGAGCCTGGCAGAGGGACTACTACCTACCGGTGATAGTATTTGGGCTCGGCGGATATCCGGAGGATACCGACCGGAGTCAAGAGATGATATGGGCCGATCCGGACTGACGGAGCCCGAGATGTATGAGGATTTACGTCTCGATCCTGGACACGGGTTTCATGATATTTTCGGGTGTCGATATTGGACACCCAGGTTCCATGATTTTTATATGTCGCGAGGGACACCCGTTGATTTATATCCTCATACTTTCATACACACTCTTTTATGATATTTACGTGCATACAGACATTGATTATATGGTTGGACGAGATCCACATGCATACATACATTGATTATATGATTAGATGACATCAGCATACTTATAGACTTGAGTATATTGTTGGCACATATACGACCCGGTCACCCTAGATATCATAGTATTACCTTCATGATATAGTTGACCTAGGAGTCGTTGTTATTCGATTTCTACTTGTAGATGTTTTTCTATTCACGAGTTGGCAACTCACCCCCGTTGTGCCACTGTTCTTGCAGGTTGACTGCTTGGATCAGTAGCGGCTTAGCTAGCACACAGTTGCTTTCGGGTGTTTTGCATTGGTAGGTGGGACATTTGCATCGTACCCACTCTTGTATTTATATTCTATATTGTATCTAGTTAACTCCATCAATCGAAACTAGTATTTGTATAAGTAATGAGACTTAGCAAGACTTGTAGTGCGAGACTTGAGCGATGGGTTTTGTGTTCACTTTTGGCGATTTATGTCTTACTTTTCTTTATCTTTTGTGGTGATCTTCACCGTTGGGCGTCGTATACTTATACATACTGTCTTGCGTGGTTGTGATCCACCGTTTGGCGAAGAGCTAGCTCCCGCTTGGGGATTCCTTTATTTTATCATGTATTTTGGTTTTTGGATCAAAAAAATACAAAGGAGGTGCTGCCCAAATTTTTAAAAGACGAAACATGTTTTCAAACTAGTAAATTTCATTTGCATTATTTATGCCCCTTTTTCCATCATTTAAGAAAACTTGATTTCATTATACCCTTATTTCAAAACTTCACCTCCTTTATTTTCTTAAAAATGTTTAGATTTCTGGGTTTCAGCTTACTTAAATTCCGTTACGCCTTTAGACGTTGCGTGATTCAAGTGCTGGTCACGAGCTAATATTTCGGATCGTGACAACTAGATATATCGACTCGGACTTAGGTGGATTTCCTTACCTATTCGTTTAGTCTTTTAGTTTAGTCCTATAGTTACTTAGTAGATGTTAGACTGGGCTCGAGTCATACCTATTTTCAGAAACTAACGAATCGTGGGTATTTTCAAAAGGCAACCAGGGGGACATTACGGATTTTCAAAGGACGTACCTTTTCTTAAAAACACCGTAACCCCTATTTCCTAAAAACCACAATTCGTGCTTTTTCAAATGCCAAACTGTATGACTCGTATATACACATGTATATTCTTCATTATTGTGATTACGATTCATTCTCCGTTTATTCATGTTATTCATATCGCATTGCAAGCTTATACCTGCGTTTCCTTTAGTATTATAAACCCATGTTGTCAGGACACCAGCACCATTACCGATGATGCGTATGACTACGAACACTTGCTTGCCGGCTCACACACATCATCATCAGTAATTGCCATGTCACGTACACTTTAGAGAATATTATTTCATTGACATAACTTGCTAGTTGATAGTTCTAATATATTATTACTGTACTGGTTTAGATATTGTATTATGTATTTAGATACCCATGCTTATATATATATATATATATATATATATATATTCCTTGTCATGCAATATTATGGAGCTTCATGCCAGTAATGCATTGTTATTTACTTTTGAGATTGGGATTTCGGATTTCCATGAGATTTCTGGATTTGGAGAAACCGCAAAAATTTCATAAACTTATTATCATTTTAAAGATAGAAAATTGTGGTTTTCTCGTAATCTGATATGAGATATGTCCACTATCAGTTTTCTCGGCTCTTGAGCGGTATCATACACCCGATTCGAGGAGGAGGAGGAACCGTCTGCGGGTGCATGGTGGACCCGGTGCGGTACCCCGGGACAAGATGGTCGCAGATGATGGCGTTGAGCCTGGCAGGGGAACACTACCGACCGGTTGTTTGTGACGCGGCGGATATCCGGAGGATACCGACGTTGTCGTGAGATTTATGATTTGGGCCAGTCCGGATTGCCGGAGCCTAGGGGCCAGTCCAGATTGCCAGAGCCTGAGATACTGAGACATTGAGATATTATGATATGGGCTAGTCTGGATTGCCGGAGCCCGAGATATTGAGATATTTGGATATATATTTTGTGTCGATGCTTAACACGGATTCTTTATGATTTCATTGATGATACTTAGGTTTTTATACAGAAATCTCACTGAGATAAGAAAACAATTTTCTCATTTAATTGTATTCTGTTTTCATGCATTCATAAATCATAGATATGATATGTTGTTATCTGAGGCACTGACACGAGCACTTGGTATTACACCTATGTACAGATGTTTACCCTTGCCTTTATTTAGATGCTTCAGGCTATATTATTTGAGGATATTACTATTGTATGACCTAGGATTGAGTCATACAGGAGATTTCTGTTCGGTGATGTTTTCTACTCACGAGTTGGCAACTCACCCCCATTGTGCCACAGTTTCTTGCAGGTTTTGCCGTACAGGTTTCGTTGCAGCTTGCTGGCACACTGCTTCCTTCCGGGTGATTGCTTTGGTAGGTGGGTTCACTCGTATCGTGACCGCCATTGTATTTTATTTATTTTCAGTTGTATCTAGTAACTCCATCAACCAGTCTTGTATATTGATAGACTTAGAAGACCAGTGTATATTCTTTCGACCTTAGAGTCGCGCTTGTATTATTATGGTTTTCTGGAGGATATTGGTTTTCTTTTGAGTTTTGATCCTCGCCTTCGGCGTTGTATATTATATTGCTTGCGTGGTTGTGTCCGCCAATTGGTGAAAAGCTAGCTCCCGCTTGGAGATGCCTTTATTCTTCATTATATGTATTTCATGTGTTGTACCCGTTTGGGGGCCAGTATTTACAAAGGAGACTCTGCCGAAATTTTCGGGAAAATATGATGTTGCTTTTAAAAGGTTTAATGCCTTATTTTGTTAAAACCACTTGCTTTAAAACAAGTTTTCCTTTACTTCTCTTTTAAAAATGGTTTAGATTTCTGGGCTTTTGGCTTACTAGAATTAGATGGGGTCCTATAGACTTCATATGATTCAAGTGCCAGTCGCGTGCCTTTTAGGGTCGTGACAAAGTTGGTATCAAAGCACTAGGTTTAACCTTGGTTCGAGTCTATGTTTGACTTTGCTGAGTCCAGGGCGTATATTTATATTCGGAACCTAGGCTTGACCTTACGGAACTTAGACTTGGTCGAGGGGGTATTAGACCCGAACTTTCGTCGCATAGGTTGATTTTGGTTGATGGAGTAGGTGACTTAAGTAGAGTGACGTACCGTGTGTATGTTCCGCGTCATACTTACGATACGCTACTCCGCTTAAGAAGCCTTAAGATGTACATTTCTTTGCACGGTATTATATTCATTCCTATGATCTATCCTCGTCAATATCGGTTGGTGGTTTGTTACCACGATTGCATAGGCAGAGAGAGTTGCGGCTAGAGTTGCGGTCAGCATGAGCTCATGTTGGACTAGGACTGACCAGGGCGTAATTCCGGTGACACACGATTGCATAGATGTGTCGTTTTATTGTATTTTCACGCCATGAGCGTATGATGGATTTCTTTTACTAAAATTTCTCGAACGTGCAGATCAGCACCAGAGGATTGGGCCACTAATAGAGGCCGGCTAGAATGTAATGACCGTTAATGTATCGTCTATTCTTGATGATTGAGGCACTGTTTAGCGTGCGGACGAATGAGCCAGTTGCTGCTGCGAATGACGAGATATCATCCCAGATGTTCGAAACTAACACAGCACGAGTTGTACTTAGAGATATGATAGAAGATCGCTAGTCACCTAAGGATGAATGACTAGGACATGTGGTTCGTTTGCACACCCCGATGCGAGGTCATCAGATTGATTGATATCAGCTAGAGAAGACTTCACGCAGGTACGTTGAGAGTCGATAGAAAATGATCGAATGTCAGAAACCCATTTTTCCAAGTTTAAGGTATTCGGAAAGACATGCAAGTAATTCTGTGGACCCTCTAGAAGAATGAAACCCTAACTCGACATAATGACCATGGAAACGCCTTTGAACCTTAGGGTTTGTGGCAGTTCCGCGGTGCCATTAATGAAGCTTGGGTTTGCCCTTCTACGGCTGGTCCATAGGTACTGTGGCATATACTGGAAATTATTAAACTGTACTCAAGAGTTGAGCTCTCGGGGAATTATGGGACGTTGACGAATCGATCGAAAAGTTCGAGGACGTCCGGATATCATGTGATAGGATACATTACTTGGGAGACTCTAGATATGAGTATAAACGTTGTAGCGCAGTACATATAGCTACGAAGAGACGAGTCCGAATCAGTCGACATTAGAGAAAAGTGGACTAAGAGCTTCATACGAGATTTTGATGAGATGGCGTTCCACTCCGTTGACATCAGAGATGTGATACGCATGTAGAGGCGTTGATTATGGATATATCTTCCAGAAGAAGCCGTGATGAGTATGCAGCTATTCCGGGACAAGAAATAGATTTAGTAAAGGGTGATAACTTCCAGGCAGTTCAGCAGAAATGAGATTGGGAGAGACCCCGACAGAATCTCTCCAGAAATACTAAACGAGAAGACTTAGACCCAGGATCGGTTGTATTACGCATACCCAGTAGGCCAGAGTTCGACATCATCGACGAGACATATTATAAGTAACCATGATAGTTGGCTAGAGATCTTTAGAGGATGTGTCTAACATTTCAGAAAAAATTAAATATTATTTTTGGGAATTTTTCTAATTAAATAATAATTATTATGAATATTTTAATGTTGTGGTATAATTAAATACTGATAAATTGGGAAATATTGGAAAATTTCATTTGAAGTTGATTTTGAAAGAATATCATATGATTTAGACAATTTATAAATTTCATACAATTAAATATATTCAAGTTTATGCCTAAGCGTGATTAATTATTACTAATCGCGCATTAAGCGCAGTTAAGCATATGACATGTACCATGTCATGTTTCAAAACACACTTTTTCAAATTCTATGAACCATGGCATTTTGTTTTTTTTCTTTATATGTATATGGTTTTTATCTGTGTTTGGTTTTAAATGAAAAGAAAAGAAAAAGGAAATGGATTAAACAAAGGAGGTATGGGCAAGAGAGAGAGAGGTGAGGGGTCAACCTTGGTCATGGCTCATTGTTTTTCATTTCATCCTCATCTTTTTTCTCTCCTCTCCCCTCAACCTTGGCTGCCCTCTTTCCTCCACCATCTCCACCTTTTCACATATAACGTTTTGAAAATCGTTTAGGTGAAATTTCGGAAAATCGGTAAAATAACGAGTGTTTTCCGTAAAACGTCAAAATATAAATATCTTTTAATATAAAATTAAATATACATATTCTAGCTATATAATTGCTAGTATTTGGTGTTTATTGAGCCACTGGTAAAATTTCTAATTTTCTGAAAATTTTTCCGAAATTAATTATTTTAATATTATTTTAAGTCGTCACTAATACATTTAATTAGGGAAAATTACAAATTGGAATGAGTTGAAACAAATTTTGTGCATCATAACACATTAAAAAAAAATTTAATATGTTGTTTTTGAAATGAAATGAAGCTGTCAAACGGTTTTAGAAATATCAAAGAAAAATGGTTAAATAGTGATATTAGTGTAAATAGAATTGGGGTATAACATTTATCATTTTTCTCACACACACAAACCCCCACCCATCCCCATGTCTTGCTGGCCGAGCCCCTTGGCAGCCCATTCCTAATTTTTCCCCACTTGAAAAAGGGTTTTGAAAGAAAAGAAAACAAAGGAAATGAGAGAAATAGTTAAATAAGTATGGGCTTTGACTTTGATGGACTTTGGACTTTCCTCACTTGACTTTTCCCCACCTCACTCTCTCTCCTCCTCCTCTAGAATTCTGGCTAAAAATCCCTCCCTCATGCTGCCCCCATTTTCTCCTCTCATTCTCATCAAAAAAATTCATATTTTTGCCTTAAAATCAAACTAAAACCTCAATATTTCTTCAATCCAACTCTTACCCATTATTTTTTTGCCCTAACTAACATGAATCATGGAGCAAGAGAGCAATCTGGGGGCCAAGATTTTCATGTTGGATCTCTTGAACTTTGAGGTATAATCTAAATCCTATAGTTAAATTGTTGTATTAATACTTTAAATCAAGACATAATTAGTTCATAATATGGGTTTGATTGCAAGTTTAAGATTTCAAGAGGGAGTTTTGGAATTCAAATGAGTGTTGTATCACTTGTTTTTAGTTGTAATGGGTAGTTTAACATATTAAGTTTTGGAGAATGTAAGCTAGTAGTTAGTTTACTAATTGTTGCTTCAAAATTTGTCCAATTTCATAAATTTTGCTAACTAGGTTTTTATAATTAATATAATTAGAAGAGAGAAGAATTTAGAAATGGTTTGTGTGACTTAGTTGAGTTGATTAGTGAGCATTTTGGCCACTAAAAATTGTTAAAATGTTTTTATTGGTTAAAACATCAAGTTTTTAACAAAAAGGGTATTTGTGCTAACTAGGTTTTGGTTTAAGGAAATTTCGCAAGATTAAAAATATAGTAAATGTTTATGTGACCTATTTAAGCTAACTAGTGAATATTGTAACCACTAGTTTTGCTAAAACATTAAGATTTGTATTAAAATGGGTAACGACCGCTAACTAGATTTTTGGGAAATAAAACGATTTGTTTAATTTTATGGTTTTGATGAATTAAACCCTATTTCTTATATAATTAATGAGTTTTGAAATCACGATTGGTGTGTTTGGGTTTTTCTCGATGGTTTGACCTTTGTACATCGACATCGATGGTTGGTTTGGCTATTCTTGCATGTGTAGGCGATAGGTTTTGACCTATGCGTGATACGCGTGCCGATTTGGTTTTCGTACGCCGTTTCGATTTCGAATTAGGTTTTTATGCGATACGATACGTTGTGACTTGAAGGTACCCCCATGTGGACTTCGAGACGACAAGCAAGCACGTGGCGACGTCGGCACCGGCGAGCGAAGATCAGGTGAGTAGATTTATATCTACGGAGAGAAGTCGGGTGGATGGCGTATAGCACCCCCGCAAGGTTATGAGAAATGATGTGATGTGGTAACGATATACTTTTATATGTTAATATGAGATATGTACACCTAGTAAGAAATGTTAGTTATATGTATGCCCTAGAGGCCATTACTGTACATAGGATGTATATTGTAGTGGATGCTGGGACATATATAGGGAGGACTTTCTTGCTCGACATGATAGTATGCTATCTGGTTGCTCTTTACCTTAACGTGTATACTGATTGTCTCTCTGTTACATGTTGGTAAAGCCCTTAGGATGTGTACTTGACTACCTGGACTGTGATGCGGATCATACTAGTGGGGACATGGTAGTCCATAAGTACATCCTTCAAAGTCCCTAGTCGTGGGTGTATTGAGACGGGGCATCGATATACCAGTGTAGACTAGCGCATACCTTCTCGACCCATACAGATGGGCGATGGATGATCCCATATCCATTGGTGTTTGACATCAGAGATGATATACGGGTGCTCAGTAGAGACTGGGTACACTGGACGGACTCGCCGAGAACTCCCAGATGGTATTATACCTCACGTCAGATGGCAGTTCTCTGGTGACACTGGTACAGAGTAGTCTGTTGACCTGAGATCGTCATAGAGTCTTGTGTGGTTCCCACTGTGCTTTGATTTCCATCTTACCACGTCCAAGAGGGCGTGCAAAACGGTGGTTTTTGGGTACAGTCCCGAGTCACATGGAGGCAATGAGCGATAGGAGGGGATTCGTCTCTCCCGGTATAGGGGGTTGATGTTGCGCTGTGTTCGATTGGCTATAACAGGAAGTCCCTGGCCAGGGCTGATCAGAGAATTGCTGGTAAGTGTTACCAGTAGTTTCTCGACCCGTTATGAGCCTCATATCGACACGACTTATCGAGCTATTGGGGTCTGACGTTTACCACCCCTAGGCAAGATATGCGACATATCAGACGATCAGACCGGACTGTACGGTAGTGTTACTGGTTGGATTCACTGGAGTGTGAGCGGGCTTGCTCGTCGATCTTCAGATAGCTCAATACCCGGGTGGCCGTTACGTTTAGCAGACCGCTTGCGGCTTGTGGGTGTTTGATATGATCATCACCTGCTGCCGGCGTATTGACGAGTCTTTAGAGTCCTACACAGAGGTTTCCTGGCTCAAGCGAAATGAAATAGGAGCGCATATGAGATATGTGCGGGACCGAGAATAATACGAGTATGTGATACTGTATTCGATTCTCGCGATGTGACATTGATCGGTTATATGCGATATAGCCGGCTTATCGGATCAAGTGTTGATTCGATAAGATGTTACTAATGGTACCAGTCGGTTATGTGCGTCATGACCGGATCGTTAAATCAAGCGTTGATTTAATGATTTAATGCATAATTATATATTTGATATATTACTTTGCATTAACTAGTATCGGTTCACTTTAAATGGATTTTCTCGCTCGGTTGTGCGCATTGCATTTGCGATATGATTTTGTGCACTTGTTTGTATCATATTTGATGATACATGCAAATTAGGGTTTGTGTAAAGAATTAAACCTTGGTTAAAGAAATGGTTAGGGTTTTTATTTGATTATTCATTTATTCATTTTTTTTTATTTTTGGAAATTAAAATTGCATAAAATAGAATGGTGGCTTCTTTTGTTTTCTTTCATGAAGCTTCATGAACTTTTGACTTAGTCACCATTTTGTCTCATGCTTAACCCTAACCAATTCAATTAACTCAAGTTAATTCTCTACACCTAACCATGGTGAGAATTATGATAAGAATGGATTTTTATTTATTCTTTTATTCTTATCATAATACTTATCTTCTTCTTGCTCTTCTTCTTCTTCATTCTTCTTTGAAGAAAACCAAGCTCCATCAATGGTGATTGTTGGAAAAGAGTGAGAAATCCAAAACTAAAGTCTACCCACTTCCTATTTCTTCATCCTCTACCTCTTGCCAAGTAGTAGAGTGTGTTTACTTCACAAGTTTCTTGACTTGGTGAAGTTGTGAGCTTGATCTAGCGATGCCTCGACGTAGATCATCTTCGGCATGGACATCGACGACCTAGCTTGCCCATTCTCCGACGAAGCCGACGCTAGAGCCCGGATTTGATTTGGACAGCGGAGAGGACTTCATCTCGGAGCCGTGGAGGTGGAGGACCGGATCTACAAAGGTTGTATTTCCGTATCTCTTAGTTAATTGTTAACTAGTTTACTTTTCACCTAGTTTTCTAGCAAACGATCCGTAGTCGGGTCTCTCGGCACCTAGAATTTTTGAATTTGGCATGTTCAATGCCTTGTGAGACCTCACTAGTGTGCCTAGGAACCCTACAGTGGTATCAGAGCCTAGCTAGAGCCTTAGCCGAAGTCCAGACGGAATTTGAAGTCCGAACGAACCCGGAACCCCAAACTAAACTTGCTCTCTGTACTTTTTTCAAAACAGTGCATTTTTCCATATTAAAAATATTCAGTAAAATCAGCAGGAAATTCTAAGGGATACTGCAAAATTCGTATGCCTGATTCCACCAAAGCGCCGCGTTTCCGCGGCACGAGCATGGCTCGTGCGGCGGAACCGCGGCCGTTTTGTCGTTTGTGGCATCCAAATTTGTACAGTTATTCATAATATGCTGTGCTGGTTTTCCTGGGTATTTTTGATATTTTTTCAAGAGTTGAATTTTCTGCAGTTGTTTTGGGGATTCGGTGTTTCGATCGGGGTATCAAATTTTGTCTGTGTGGCTTTCCGGATAAATTTTAGAATATGTTAAAAAGTTCGACCGGATATAAATACCTAATTTTTCCCCTGTCGGGAAATTTCCAAGTGTTGGATTTTTCCCTAGTTTAACGACGTTCTAAGTAGTGCAAGTAACGCGATGGTCCCTCTAGAAGACAACAAACCTTAACTCGATTATGTGACCGTCTTGAACTGCCCTTTGAACCTTCGGGTTTGGGGCGGTACGGCGTGCCACATGTGAGGCGTTGGCTTGACCCTTCTACGGCTGGACCGTCGGTACTGAGGCACGAACTGAATGTTGTTAGACTTATTTCATGTGTTGATCTGTATCGGGAAAATTTGGGTGTTCGATTGTTCGATCGGAAAGTTTGACATTTTCTATTTATCCGGAATGGGATACAATAATTGGAATTCACAATAAGTTATGAGATAACTGAATGAATGTTATAAACATAGCACTTTAGTCTCACTTGATCGGTTGCCACGGAATTTTGATGTGATCAAAAGTCCGTCGCAATCACGTAGCGTACGCGGATACTCGCCGGGTAAACTTAATAGACAGCCTCACCCCATAGCCCCGACCAAGTGACTGTAGGAGAACCCCGTCGCCGAAAGCATCCGTTCGGGTGCTCGCGGTAGCGGTGTTCCGCCTTGGTGCACTTCGTCGACGGTATCGGGGGTGCAGCCGTCTACTGAAGTTTGCGACGAGCATTCGATCAGGATGTCGGGAATCTTGTTGAATTGTCCGACTTGATATTGAAAAGTGATTTCGATTTTGAGACTAAAATGCGGGGTTTATAATTGTTAGGCATGCGATGTCTAAGGAATTCATTTGATTAGGCATGCGATGTCTATGCAGGTTGCGGATTCCAACTGTTGTAGTTTTACACTTTCTTTTCTGTGACCGTAAGTGTAATATGTGATATCGCCGGTTTCGTTGCTATATGTCAACGACAATTGGGATGGATATATTTACTTACGTTGATGACATGTGATGTTATGTGTTGCTGGATATGTTATATTGGATCGTCGTGTTTGAATAGCCGGGGGTTTTTATGTGAGATGAGTGTTTTTCATTTTCATTCATGTAAAAACTTGTATGTAATATTCTTTTATTGGGGCGCTTCCAGGTTGCGGAAGTTGTCACCGTTTGTATATTATTTACTTTTCCGCACTAGAATAGACCCAAGGAGGGGAGCACAAGTAACCGGGTTCTGGAGTCCAGTGGGAGACCAACTCGAGGAGTCGAGTCCGGGTCTCCTAACTCTAGAATTGGTAGGGTTGCTTGCCGCTCTCGTAGGGGTCTTGGGGTGTGGGTTTGGCTATTCATCACGACCGTGGAATCCGTGTTTTATACTGGCTCGTATTGAAAACACGGACGTCCTAGTATATCCAATATTTCATATGATTCTTCTGCTGCGATATCTGTGATGTGATCATGTGATGTTCTGTGATAGATACAGTATATAGTATATATGATATATTATATAGACGTTACTTATGTTTTACACCTACGCTAGCCCTGCCCTGCTCTGCCGTTAGTTACCTAACCTAACGGTGCACGAGGGGACATCGAGGCGAATGTGGATGGCATAAGTGTACGTCGTATTTATCTGTGATGTTTAGGTATTTAAATGATGGGACTTCATTAATAAGATTAATGAAATAAAAGAAACCTAAGATGTTGTAGAATCGAATTTCAAAATAAAACAGGTAGCTACAGTTCTTGCTTTGCACAGAGGTATATGAGATATATCCTGCACCTTATTCGATGAGGAAAGGACCGAGATCCCTTCACCGGGAGTGACTCCTTTAGCAATAACTGGCAGATGCTACACACTCGGTTTGTCTTTTGAAAGCTTTTAAGTGTTTTTGCTTTGCACAGCGATATATATGATATATCCCGCACCTCATTCGACGAGGAAAGGACCGACGATCCCTTCACCGGGAGTGACTCCTTTAGCAAAACTAGAAAAGCCTCAAAAGCACTCCATTTTAAAAATTCATTTGATTCTACAATGATATCAAGTTCATTACGCAATAGGTTTTCAGAAAAACCTGTCGTAGCCCTCCGTCATTTCAGATAAGTACTAGTTAGTATTCGTGCTGCGTTTGTTGACCTCTGTCAAGGCGTAGTGTGCGGTAGCTGATTAGTGCTTATCTGCATAAGCATATGATGTGATTGATTTAGGGTAGTCGTGCGACCTTGTTGACCTCTGTCAAGGGTCGTGCGGGTGGGTTTACTTCAATCAGGAAATGACGGGTTGAACTTGACTAGCAGCCTATGGTTTGTTGACCTCTGTCAAGGTCATAGGACGCTAGGGGCAAAACATTATCGGGAATTTCAAGTGTTGAAATTTGCAATGAGATTGCATACCTTCTATGAGATAGTTGGATCCCGATACCCGCTGCGAGTAAGTGTTACTCCTGGGAGAGTTTTATACATTACAATTAGCCGATCAAGTAGGTGTCTAGAAAGGTGTCAACGGGGTTACGCCTCTGGGAAAACGAGGTTTACATTAATTAGGTTCGTGCGAAAGCACGAGGGACCTCCCTCAAAGTACCGACACTGGCCTGGCTGAAAGATTGGCGAACTTGTAGTGTGTAATTAATCCCGGCTAGTCTTTCCTTTTAGGGTTTGAAGGAAGATTTGATAAAAAGCAGTGGGAGCCATCCTGATTAGATAAAATAATAACCAATCTATTCTTGACAGAGCGCACGCTGAGTGTTTTCTTCTCTCTCTCTCCAGGTAGCGACCCTATCACGCCTTAATCAAGATAATAATACGGATATTTGACCGAACCCGCTTGTTATACTGAGCTGGGGAACGTTGGTCCCGCTCCAACTTATAATTGTTATAAGACAGAGCAGGAAATTGGGGAATACCAGATTTCCCGTGCCGCCCAAACGAAGAGAGTGCATGCTGATGCATCATCTTCGGGTGTGTTCATTACAGAGAACTGTTTCTCAGTATCCTTTACGTCCTGGGTATGTGATACCAGATCAGGATCCCAGATATGTAATCTGTTACATAGGGCTACAGAAAGGTAGAGAACTGAGAACGGGTGATAAGTTTCATGAGGCAGAAAACGGGGCAAGTGTTGCAGCCAAGTCTGTTGGTCACTGTCACCCTGTATTACAAATACATTGATTCTGAACGAATGTTATTAGATACCGAACCTGATATACAAAATCATATCAGTCTCTTTATTAGTAAAGAAACGATAAAATTTTGTATTGTTGGACAATGTTTTGAACATTTCCTATATCAAAAGTTGATCGGTTCAGGCACGTTATCTAAAAGCATTGATGTTCTAAATCAAACTACAGTTCTTAGTATATGGAACACACACGAGAGGAAGAGTTCAGAATTGAACGATTCCTTCTTGAGGCATTGTAGACTAGGTCATATCAATGCGACCCGACTAACTGGAGTTACATATAGATGCATATTACATATAGATGCATATTTAAATCATTTTGAATTTACATCTTATGAAACTCGCCAGTCATGTCACAAAGATAAGATGACCATAGCTCCGTTTACTGGAAACAGAGAAAGAGTTAGTGAACTCTTGGGATGATACATGTTGATGTATGTAGGTCCCCTGTCTACACATGCCAAGACCGGTTCTTTTACTTCATTACATTCTCTGATAATCTCTCAAGATTCAGACATACGTTCCTGTTGAAACATAAGTCCGAACCTTTTGAGATATTCACAGAATATAAGTTAGAAGTAGAGAACTAATACGGGTATAAGTATTATGTCCTTTGATGAGATCAAGGAGGAGAATACATGAGCACGGAATTTCTGGACAATTCTAAAGGAGAATGAGATTCTCTCTCGGCATTACTCCTCCGTATACACCATAGCACGATGGTATATCGGGGCGGAGCAATAACACCCTATGTGATAAGGTGTGCTCTATGATGAGTACTACTGAGTTACCTATTTCCTTTTGGGAGTTATGCACTTGAGAAGCTGCATACCTATTGAATAGGGTTCAAATCAAATCAGTTGCCTACCACTTCATATGTGATATGGAAAGGGAAGAGCCCATATCTTAAGTTAGTTAAGATTTGGGGTTGTCCGGGCTATGTCTAAAAGCATAATCCGGATAAGCTCGAGACAAGGTCTGTTATGTAGAACTGGAAGTGTTCCAGCTATACAAACTACAGTATGATTTGGTACAACCAGAGGATTCAGTGGAAACCAACGAACCTCAGCCCCTCCGCCGATCTAGTAGGGTTCCTCACCCACCTGAGAGATACTTCGGTTTCTCTATGACAGTGGGAGCGAGGAATGCATCATGAGATGATGACCCAACTAGTTTCGAGCTGGCCATCAGGAGTAAGACTCTGTAAGAATGGCTGGATGCTTAGCGATCTGAGATGGAATCCTTATACACCAACAAAGTATGGACTTTGGTTGCTATATCTGAAGGGTTAAATCCCCATCAGCAGCAAGTATATCTTGAGAAGATTACTTGGTGTACTTGGAAAAGTTGAGACTTTCAAAGCTAGACTTGCTAAAGGTTTGCATCATTGACCAGATATGGATCATAATGATAAAACCTTTTCAAGTATCTATGCTTAAGTCCATCCAGATCCTACTTACCACGGCTACATACCATGACTACGATATCTGGTGGTTGGGTGACATGACCGCTTTTCTAAATGATGTTTTAGAAGAGTGCGTCTATAAGTACACAGCCAGAGGGCTTCGTAGACAATAGGAGTAGCGGAAACGTGTGCAAGATGCTTTATTGGATAAAGCAGGCATCGCGGAGTCGGAACATCTGTTTTGATGAAGCGGTCAAAGAAGTTGACATCATCAAAATGGTAGATGAACCTTGTATAAACAAGAAGGTAGTAGGGAGTATGGTGACGATCCTCGTAGAGTACGTGGATGACATACTCTTGATAGGAAAGGAGTTTCCTATACTACGCTCGATCAATCTCCGCTTATCACAAAGATTCTCCATATAGGATTAAAGTGATACCTACTAAATCCTGGATTTTGGATCTATGAGATAGATCTAAATGGATGTTAGGATACTCACTAGATGTAGTGAGACGGTATCAATCGATCCTGGGGAGAATCACTGGAAGGGTTCCAGGGTGATAAAGACGACTGAGTGTCAGTCACAGGCATTGTCTTTACCCTCAGTAAAGGGGCGGTATGTTGGAAGAGTTCCAAACTAGATACCGTGACATACTAGACGATAAAGGCTGGATACATCGCTATTTGAGATGCTACCAAAGAGGCAGTCTGGATATATATTTGTTCATGAGATGAACTTTGTTCCTCCCATTGTGTGACAATGGAGTTGTGGCTTATGCCAAGGAACGCCGGTCCCATCAGTGCTCCAGACATATTCTATGGCAGTATCACTTGATCATGGAGATGGTTGATCTCCAGGGAGATCGAGGTTAGGAGAGTAGGCTCAGAGGACAACACAGCGGATCCACTCACAAAGGCCTGTTCCCAGAGAGAGACTTTTATGGGATGGTTGAGTATGAGATACTACAACCACTGCTATCGGATGGCCCTAGTGCAAGTGGGAGATTGTTAGTTATATGTATGCCCTAGAGGCCATTACTGTACATAGGATGTATATTGTAGTGGATGCTGGGACATATATAGGGAGGACTTTCTTGCTCGACATGATAGTATGCTATCTGGTTGCTCTTTACCTTAACGTGTATACTGATTGTCTCTCTGTTACATGTTGGTAAAGCCCTTAGGATGTGTACTTGACTACCTGGACTGTGATGCGGATCATACTAGTGGGGACATGGTAGTCCATAAGTACATCCTTCAAAGTCCCTAGTCGTGGGTGTATCGAGACGGGGCATCGATATACCAGTGTAGACTAGCGCATACCTTCTCGACCCATACAGATGGGCGATGGATGATCCCATATCCATTGGTGTTTGACATCAGAGATGATATACGGGTGCTCAGTAGAGACTGGGTACACTGGACGGACTCGCCGAGAACTCCCAGATGGTATTATACCTCACGTCAGATGGCAGTTCTCTGGTGACACTGGTACAGAGTAGTCTGTTGACCCGAGATCGTCATAGAGTCTTGTGTGGTTCCCACTGTGCTTTGATTTCTATCTTACCACGTCCAAGAGGGCGTGCAAAACGGTGGTTTTTGGGTACAGTCCCGAGTCACATGGAGGCAATGAGCGATAGGAGGGGATTCGTCTCTCCCGGTATAGGGGGTTGATGTTGCGCTGTGTTCGATTGGCTATAACAGGAAGTCCCTGGCCAGGGCTGATCAGAGAATTGCTGGTAAGTGTTACCAGTAGTTTCTCGACCCGTTATGTGCCTCATATCGACACGACTTATCGAGCTATTGGGGTCTGACGTTTACCACCCCTAGGCAAGATATGCGACATATCAGACGATCAGACCGGACTGTACGGTAGTGTTACTGGTTGGATTCACTGGAGTGTGAGCGGGCTTGCTCGTCGATCTTCAGATCGTTCAATACCCGGGTGGCCGTTACGTTTAGCAGACCGCTTGCGGCTTGTGGGTGTTTGATATGATCATCACCTGCTGCCTATGTATTGACGAGTCTTTAGAGTCCTACACAGAGGTTTCCTGGCTCAAGCGAAACGAAATAGGAGCGCATATGAGATATGTGCGGGACCGAGAATAATACGAGTATGTGATACTGTAGTCGATTCTCGCGATGTGACATTGATCGGTTATATGCGATATAGCCGGCTTATCGGATCAAGTGTTGATTCGATAAGATGTTACTAATGGTACCAGTCGGTTATGTGCGTCATGACCGGATCGTTAAATCAAGCGTTGATTTAATGATTTAATGCATAATTATATATTTGATATATTACTTTGCATTAACTAGTATCGGTTCACTTTAAATGGATTTTCTCGCTCGGTTGTGCGCATTGCATATGCGATATGATTTTGTGCACTTATTTGTATCATATTTGATGATACATGCAAATTAGGGTTTGTGTAAAGAATTAAACCTTGGTTAAAGAAATGGTTAGGGTTTTTATTTGATTATTCATTTATTCATTTGTTTTTATTTTTGGAAATTAAAATTGCATAAAATAGAATGGTGGCTTCTTTTGTTTTCTTTCATGAAGCTTCATGAACTTTTGACTTAGTCACCATTTTGTCTCATGCTTAACCCTAACCAATTCAATTAACTCAAGTTAATTCTCTACACCTAACCATGGTGAGAATTATGATAAGAATGGATTTTTATTTATTCTTTTATTCTTATCATAATACTTATCTTCTTCTTGCTCTTCTTCTTCTTCATTCTTCTTTGAAGAAAACCAAGCTCCATCAATGGTGATTGTTGGAAAAGAGTGAGAAATCCAAAACTAAAGTCTACCCACTTCCTATTTCTTCATCCTCTACCTCTTGCCAAGTAGTAGAGTGTGTTTACTTCACAAGTTTCTTGACTTGGTGAAGTTGTGAGCTTGATCTAGCGATGCCTCGACGTAGATCATCTTCGGCATGGACATCGACGACCTAGCTTGCCCATTCTCCGACGAAGCCGACGCTAGAGCCCGGATTTGATTTGGACAGCGGAGAGGACCTCATCTCGGAGCCGTGGAGGTGGAGGACCGGATCTACAAAGGTTGTATTTCCGTATCTCTTAGTTAATTGTTAACTAGTTTACTTTTCGCCTAGTTTTCTAGCAAACGATCCGTAGTCGGGTCTCTCGGCACCTAGAATTTTTGAATTTGGCATGTTCGATGCCTTGTGAGACCTCACTAGTGTGCCTAGGAACCCTACAAGAAAAGCCTTAGGAACTTATGGATTAGTGTTAGCGAGGAACGGAGGAAGGTTTTGGGTTGGTTTCTAAATCGCAACCCTAGAGTAAGGATTTGCATATACGCACACATATACACTAGCATATATATACATTCATATACACATGCATGAATGTTGAGGATATTGTATGATATTTGGAGATGGGTCGATGAGATTGGGCTTGAGGCCATGAGATCGGTGATGTGATTTGGTCCGTATTTGCGATACGACATGATATTTTAGCGGGTTCTTTAGGCATGGTGTTTTCATACACACGCATGCTTTTCATAGATGGTATCAGTATTGTACTAGACGTAGATCAGTACCCCGATCATGATATTTGATAAGTGGATACCAGATGATTAATGTGATATTGACCCGTACCCAGTTTGGGATGACGTACGATGGATTTACCGTACAAGCTATATATTGATGATAGATCCGCACTCTTGATTTGAGGATGTCATATCATATGGTGTATCATATGGGATACTATTGAGGCGGGATCACCGACTATTATATAGACGGATATATATCGACTCAGATGTAGGTGGTTTCCGTGCCCCTTTCGATTGGTTGTTAGTTAGACCTGTAGTTTACCTAGTAGATGTCAGACTAGACCCGAGTCATACCTATTTCCAAAACTGACGAATCGTGAGAATTTTAAAGACATACCAAGGGATACTACGGATATTTTGAAAGACGTATCTTTTCTTAAAAAAAACCACCGTAGTCCTTATTTTCAAACACCATGATTCATACTATTTCAAACGGAAAAACAGTATAACACATGTATAGTAAGGTAGATTCCTTGTTGTTACGTTATTACTCATGTTCCGCATATTATTGTTGCATTTACTATTCATTTTCCTTATTATGTTGTTATCGCCTCATTGCATGTTATTGTGTACGTAGTAATTATGAAACCATGCTGTTAGGACACCAGCACCATTCCCGATGACACGTATGCTCCACGTACACTCGCTTGCCGGCTCACACACATCTTCATCGGTAATTGCCATGTCACGTGCACTTTAGAAAATACTATTTTAGTGACATAGCTTGCTAGCTGATAGTTGTAATATGTTATAGTTTCCATATACTAGTTTAATTATTGCATTCATTGCATGATATCAGATGCATCCATATATTCATTGGTTATGCAGTATTATGGAGATTTATGCCGGTATTCACTGTTTATTGGTATCATGATTTTGATGATTTCAGATTTCATGAGTTTTCTGGATTTGGGGGAAAAACGCAAGAATTTAATAAAATCTTAATATCATCATTTTAAAAATGCAAATTGCGGTTTTCTCATAATGTATGAGTCGTCCACCATGAGTTTTCATGATTGCTGTTGGATTCGGAAACTCGATTCGAGGAGTTGGATGAACCGTCTCGGGTAT
The DNA here is from genome assembly GCA_030015575.1 of Agapanthus africanus. Lineage (NCBI taxonomy): Eukaryota > Viridiplantae > Streptophyta > Magnoliopsida > Asparagales > Amaryllidaceae > Agapanthus > Agapanthus africanus. Next base: position 436,749,969 of record CM057340.1, on the reverse strand, counting down.
ATGGTGGGCCCGGTATGGTACCCCGGGGCAAGAAGCTTGAGTTGTATTCGATGAGCCTTGCAGGAGAGCACTACCTACCGGTGATATTATTTGTACTCGTCGGTTATCCGGAGGATACCAGCCGGAGTCATGAGATGGATACAGGCTGATCCGTTCTGCCGGAGCCCGCGGGCCGATCCCGCAGATGATACAGATGCCTGAGATATTGATATTTGAGATTTGAGATTGAGATTTGAGATATTGAGATTTGATACTGAGATACTGAGACTTATGTTTTGTGTCGATGCTTGACACTGATTTCTCTGTTGCATTCATTGATGATACGTGATTGACATACATATAGAAATCTCATTGATTAAAGAAAACAGTTGTCTCACTCATGATATATTCTGTTTCCATTCGTAATGCATTCATACATCATATATCTGATATGTTGCTATCTGAGGCACTGACACGAGCAGGTAGTATTACACTATACATAGCTGGACCAGGATTTTTATTTGAGGACATTACCTGATATGACCTAGGATAGCGTTATGCATGTGATTTCTACTCGTAGATGTTTTCTACTCACGAGTTGGCAACTCACCCCCGTTGTGCCATAGTTCCTTGCAGGTTTTGCCGTACAGGTTTCGTTGTGTCTTTGTTGGCACACTGTTCCTTCCGGCTGATTGCTTTGGTAGGTGGGTTCTTTTGCATCAGGACCACCATCAATTATTTATTATTTCAGTTGTATCTAGAAACTCTATCAACCAGATTGTATATTTGATAGAGTTAGAAGACCACACTTGTTATTTTTCGATCTTAGAGTCGCACGTTGTATTATTATGGTTTTTATGCTGATTTGAGTTTTCTTTTGAGTTTTGATCCTCGCCCTTGGCGTTGTATATTATATTGCTTGCGTGGTTGTGACCGTCGATTGACGAAGAGCTAGCTCCTGCTTGGGGATGCCTTTTTGTTCGTTTCGTATACTATTCATGTTGTATCCCGTTTGGGGCCAGTATTTACAAAGGAAACTCTGCCAAAATTTTCAGAAAATACTTAAGATTTTAAAAATACATACTCCGGCCTATGTTGTTAAAAACTACTTGCTTTAAATTGGTTTTTCCTTCACTCTATTGCTTCTTTGGTTTTTATTTCTGGGTTTTGGCTTACTTAGATTACGTACGCCTCGAGAAGTTTTGTAATTTAAGTGCCGGTCATGTCCCGTACATTTCGGGTCGAGACATCACACAACCCAAAATCCACACCAAAACATCATCTTCCTTTCATTAAAAATGTGCACAAGCTCACTACAAGCATTTTAGACAAGGAAAAATTGGATTTTGAAGACTTGGGGCAACTCAAGAAAATTCTTGAGTTGCCAAAAGAGGTAATTCTTTAACCACTAGTGTAGTATTTGGTTTACTTTAGCATCTATATTAGTTTATATGTGATTAAGTGTAGATTAGTGAGCTTTGAAAATTCCTAGATGAGTTTTTGTGGAATTTTTGAGTTGTGATGATACATGTGAGTGTGTTAGTGACTACAAACCCCCTTTGGTGTTAAAACATGGATTAAATCAGAGACTAAGACCCCAAGACAGGAACTTAGAAATCCCCGATATCGGATTTGTGTAGGAATTGTAGTGTAGTTTTGGGTTCTGCTCTCACCCGGAGGCCCTGAAAATTATTTAGCAAACACAGTGAATACTGTAGGCAACCTAGATGCTAACCCCAAGACCCGAGGCCCCATCTCCCATTCATGGCCGCAATTTAATTCTTCCTGGCCGCAAATTGCTGCCAGGGTAGGGTTGTTTGGATTCGTGTTTGTTCCATGGCTTTATCCTCAGTAAACTAGACCATCCACATATGCAAAATTTGCTAATTCAACCTAGGGTAAAATCTGGAGGTGTTTTCTTGAGTTGCTGCTTTGTTTTGCGACTTCATTTTAACTTAAGTTTTGGTATTTGGGTTTTGACTCGGTGGGGTGACGTTTGCACGTCAATCTCGAGAGTTGTTGGCTATTCTTGCATGTGCAAACCATAGGTTTTAAATGTGCGATTCGTGTGTCGTTTTGGTTTTGAATTGGATTTTTAATGCGACACGATATGCTATGAAATGTAGGTACCTCCGCGTGAACTTCGGGATGACAAGCAAGAGCGTGGCGACATCGACTTCAGCAAGCAAGGATCAGGTGAGTAGATATATATCTACGGGGGAAGTCGGGTGGATGGCGTATAGCACCCCCGCAGTTTCGTAGTGCAGTATATGAATACGTTATAACTATATAAATATGTGTATTGTGAGACTATATGATTATCAAGAAAGGTTTTAGGAGATCATGGGTTAAATTTTAGTGTAATTGGATGATAGTGTCGTTAGCTAGTTTTTAGTCGCGAAACCCTAAAATAAGGTACGCGCACACACACACACGCTTGTATTTTATTTTCTTATGCGTATATATGGATATATATATATATACATATATGTATGTGAGTATGTATGTATATATATATATATATGTATACATATATACGGATGATGAGGATAGTATATGATACTTGGATATGAGTCGATGTGATTGGGCATGATGCCGTGAGATCGGTGATGCGATTAGGTCGTGTTATGAGATATGACATATTATATTAGCGGATTGATGGGCGAAGTGTTTTCATACACACGCAGATATATGTTGATGGTATCGGTATGTACTAGACTTAGATCAGTACACTGTTCATGATATTATGATAGTGATACTATATGGATATTGAGGTATATATGATAGGCGACCTGTACCCCGATTTTAGGATGTCGTACTATGGATTTACCGTACGAGATATAATTATGATAATAGATCCGCACTCTTAACTCGAGGATGTCGTATTATATATGTTATCGTATGTGACGTTATTGAGGCGGGATCACCGACTACTAGATATATAGATCGACTCAGACTTAGGTGGACTTCCTTACCCTTTGGTTAGTCTCTTAGCTTTGTACTGTAGTTTACTTGGTAGATGTTAGGTTGGGGGCGAGTCAAACTTATTTTCAAACTTAACGAACCGTGAGTATTTTAAAGACAGGCCTAGGGGTACTACGGATTTGAAAGGATGTATCTTTTCTCAAAAACACCGTACCCCTATTTTCTAAAAACTACGATTCGTGTGATTTCAGACACCAAAAACTGTATGACTCGTATATAGGAACGTATATTTCCTTATTGTTGCATTTACTGCTCTTTTTCCATATACTCATGTTGTTATTATCGCATTGCATGCTTATACTTGTGATTCTTGTTTATTATGAACCCATGTTGTCAGGACACTAGCACCATTACCGATGATGCGTATGTTCACAATCACTTGCTTGCCGGCTCACACACATCATCATCGGTAATTGCCATGTCACGTACACTTTAGAGAATATTATTTCATTGTTATCGCTTGCTAGCTGATAGTTCCGATATATCATTACTGTGCTAGTTTAGATATTGCATTCTTTACTTAGATATCCATGCATGTGTATATTCATTTGTTATGAAATATTATGGGGTTTTATGCCGGTATTCACTGTTTATTGACTCTCGATTATGAGATTTCGGATTTTCCATGAAATTTCTGGATTTGGAGAAACCGCAAAGATTTTATAAACTCATTTTATTTCAAAAGATAAAATGTGTAATTTTCTCGTGATATGATGTGAGATATGTCCACCATGAATTTTCTCTGCTCTTGAGCGATATCATACACCTGATTCGAGGAGGAGGAAGAACCGTCTATGGGTGCATGGTGGACCCGGTGCGGTACCCCGGGACGAGAAGGTCGCAGATGATGGCGTTGAGCCTGGCAAGGGAGCACTACCGACCGGTTATTTGTGACGCGGCGGATATCCGGAGGATACCGACGTAGTCGTGAGATTTGATGAGAGGCCAGTCCGGATAGCCGGAGCCCAGGGGCCAGTCCAGATTGCCGGAGCCCGAGATATTGAGACTTTGAGGTATCGAGATTACATGATATGGGCCAGTCCGGATTTCCGGAGCCCGAGATATTGGATATTGGGATTTATGCTTTGTGTCGATGCTTGACACGGATTCTATGTTAATTTCATTGATGATACCTCGATTTTTATATACAGAAATCTCACTAAATTAAGAAAACAGTTTTCTCAATTAGATGTATTCTATTTTCATGCATTCATACATCATATATATGATATGTTGCTACCTGAGGCACTGACACGAGCACTTAGTATTACACTTATGTGTAGAAGTTTCAGGGTTATATTATATTGAGGATATATTATCGTATGACCAAGGATTGAGTCATACATGCGATTTCTGCTCGGTGATGTTTTCTGCTCACGAGTTGGCAACTCACACCCGTTGTGCCACAATTTCTTGCAGGTTTTTCCGTACAGGTTTTCTTGGATGCTTGCTGGCACACTGCTCCTTTCCGGGTGACTGCTTGGGTAGGTGGGTTCACTCGTATCGTGACCACCATTGTACTTTTATTTATTTCAGTTGTATCTAGTAACTCAATCAACCAGACTTGTATATTGATAGACCTAGAAACCAGTTGTTTATTCTTTCGACCTTAGAGTCGCGCTTGTATTATTATGGTTTTCCGGTGGATATTGGGTTTCTTCTGAGTTTTGATCCTCGCGCTTCGGCGATGTATACTATATTGTTTGCATGGTTGTGTCCGCCAATTGGCGAAGAGCTAGCTCCCGCTTAGGGATGTCTTTATTCATATTTTTCATGTTTGTACCCGTTTGGGGCCAGTATTTACAAAGGAGACTCTGCCGAAATTTTCGGAAAGACTTGATGTTTTAAAAATGTTTACTATGACTTTTCAAAGTGATTTATATGCAAACTTTAAAACAAGTTTTCCTTCACTTTCTTCTTTTAAATGGTTTAGATTTCTAGGCTTTTGGCTTATTTGAATTAGGTGGGGTCCTATAGACTTCACATGATACAAGTACCAGTCACGTGCTATTTCGGGTCGTGACAATGTACCAGAGCGGGACTGTTTCTGTCATTTTGGATTTCGGTAATTTGGGCGATTTATTTGCATGATTGAGTTTTCATGCACCACAGTTGCACTCGGTTTCGATTTGATATCATTCGAGATGTTGATTTTGATTTCGATTTCATGCCTAGGGTATGTATGTGATTTGAATTCTGCCTTCGGTATAGTTTTCATGCACTTTCAGTATTTAGATTCGATTTTGTGGACGTTGATGCACGTAGTTGTTGTTGGATATAGTGCCCTCAGAGTCAATTATTGGATCACAGGCACGTGATTGCAATGATTGAGGGAGGACCTATACCGGTAGGACAGTCTTACTCAAGATGATAGTATACTATCTGGTTCATCTTTTTCATCGTGCACTGCTTTAGGTGACCTTACAGGTCGCTATTGCACGCTGATAGAGCCCTTAGGATTCTTTCTTGACGACCAGCAGTATGATGGCGATCATATACGTGGGAGCTATGGTCTATAAGCACATCCTTAAAAGGTCCTTAGTCGTGGGAGTTTCGAGACTGGGCATCGATACTTCATTAGTAGACTAGTGTATACAGTCGAGACCCCGACGAGGGGCGGTGGCCGGTCTCACAAGCCACTAGTGTCAGTTAGTTCACCTAAGATATATACAGGTGCTCTGTCACGACCCGAAAGTACGGAACATGACCGGCACTTAAACTACGAACGTCTCGAGGCGTACGTAATCTAAGTAAACCGAAAACCCAGAAATCCAAACCAAGAAAAGATGTAGAGTGCAGGAAAAACCAACTTAAAGCAAGTAGTTTCAATAGCATAAGCCGAATTATGCGGTTTTTTAAAAACATCAAAAAATTACTGAAAATTTCGGCAGAGTCTCCTTTGTAAATACTGGCCCCCAAACGGGATACAACATGAATAGTATACGAAATCAAGAAAAAGGCATCCCCAAGCGGGAGCTAGCTCTTCGTCAATCGACGGTCACAACCACACAAGCAATATAATATACAACGCCAACGACAAGGATCAAACTCAAAAGGAAACTCAAAACCACCAGAAATATAACGAGCGACTCTAAGGTCGAAAGAATAAACAACACTGGTCTCTATCTCAATAAATACATGTTTGGTTGATGGAACTTCTAGATACAACAGAATAATGATATACAAGATATAATGATGGGTGCGATACAAATAAACCCACCTACTAGCAAGTCACCCGGAAATGGAAAGAGTGCCAGCAAGCCGTAATGAAACCTGTACGGCGAAACCTGCAAGAACTGTGGCACAACGGGGGTGAGTTGCCAACTCGTGAGTAGAAAAACATCTACGCACAGAAATCGCATAAATAACGCAACCTAGGTCAATGATCATAATATATCCTCAAATATATGAATAACACATAGCCTATAACAAGGCTAGGGTAAATATCTAACCCGAGTGTAATCTCATGTGCCCGTGTCAGTGCCTCAGGTAGCAATATATCATATGGATGATGTATGAATGCATAAAACAGAATGCATGTACTGAATAAAACTGGTTTCATAAATCAGTGATATTTCTGTATTTTTAAAGAAATGAGGTACCATATATGAAATCAGCATAAAACAGTGCCCAGCATCGACACAAAACAAGTGTCCAAATACCTCGATATCTCTGTGTCACAATCTATGTACCTCAAGTCTCAATATCTAGGGTGCCGTCAGTCCAGACCGGCCCCTACCATCCATCTCAAGACCACGACGGTATCCTCCGGATATCCGACGCGTCGGGTAATATCACCGGTAGGTAGTGCTCCCCTGCCAGGCTCACATCGTCATCATCACGCGCTTCTTGCCCCGGGGTACCTTACCGGGTCCACCATGTACCCGAAACGGTTCATCCGCCTCCTCGAATCGGGTCTCGAAATCCATCAGCAAACTCATGGTGGACGACTCATACATCATGGGAAAACCGCACTTTTTATTTTAAAAGAGAGAAAACAGTTTATATATGTTTTGCGGTTTTCCTCCAAATCCAGAAAATATCATGGAAATCCGAATCATCAATAGGATGTAAAACCATGACTATAAGCATGAGAATCCATGAATACGGCATACCAATGAATAACAGTATGCATGAAGCGACAAGTAATAACTACAATGTCTAATATGGCATATAAGGGAAGTACACTAATATCATGTCAAAACTACTAGCTAACAAGCTAAGTCAAGCAAATATATCATCTAAAGTGTACGTGACATGGCAATTACCGATGAAGATGTGTGTGAGCCGGCAAGTAGGTGTACGTGGTACATATGCATCATCGGTAATGGTGCTGGTGTCCTAACAGCATGATATCAATAATGGAATATGCAGCAAAATAAGTATACGAGGCAGAGCGAACAGCAATAATGTGCGGGAGCTGAAACTAGACACAACGATAACTAATCTGCATTAATCTAATATAAGTCCTACAAATTGGTGCCTTTTGAAATAACACGAATCATGGGGTTTTGAAAATAGGGGCTACGGTGTTTTTATGAAAAGATACGTCTTTTGAAATATCCGTAAGATCCCTTGGGCTGTCTCTTAAAATACCCACGATTCGTTAGTTTTGAAATAGGTAGGGTCTAATCTAATCTAACAACTACGCTAAACTATACGGCTGAACTACAGGTAAGGAAACCGCCTATCATCTGAATCGATACATATACATACCTGTATATGTATAGTCGGTGATCCCGCCTCAATAATATCATATCCATAACCAGACATCCCAAGTCAAGAGTGCGGATCAATCATCAATATAGCTCGTACGTAAATCCGTCGTACGGCATCCCAAATCTAGGTACGGGTCAATATCACATTCATCATACTATTCACCTGGTATCCTCTTTATCAATTATCATGATCGGGGTACTGATCTACATCTAGTAAAATACTGATACCGTCTAAGTATGCATGCAGGTGTAAGAATCACTACGCCAAAAGACCCGCTAAAACATCATGTCGTATATCAATACGAACCAAATCACATCACCGATCTCCTGGCCTCAAGCCTAATCTCATCGACCCATCTCAAATTCCAAATACTATTCTCAAATCCGTATGTGAACACATAGTCCTATACCCATGTGAACCCATAACTATAAAGAATCCCATGAGCACATATCAATAGGAATGTATGCAAGTATGTATGTGTGTATGTGTAGTGCAACACTACCCTAGGGTTCGCAACACTAAAGTAATCCAACACACCAATATCCATCCTAAGTATCATTATTAATCCCAAATAACATATAATAATTGTTGGTGTGTATACGCATCCGTATACACCACCACGGACTGCGGGGGTGCTATACGCCATCCACCCGACTTCTCCCCGTAGATATAAATCTACTCACCTGGTCCTCGCTCGCCGGTGCCGACATCGCCACGCGCTTGCTTGTCGTCTCGAAGTCCACATGGGGTACCTACATATCATAACGCATCGTATCGCATTAAAACTAAATTCGAAATCGAAACGGCATACGAAAATCAAATCGGCACGCGTATCACGCATAGGTCCAAACCTATCGTCTACGCATGCAAGAATAGTCAAACCAACCCTCGATGTCGATGTACAAACGTCAAACCATTGAGAAAAATCCAATCACACTCATTTGCACATTCACGAACACTAATTTTAATATAAACTAGGTTAAAACTCACAAAAACCCCAATTTCACTTAAAAAGTCATTTTTCCGAAAATCTAGCAAGCACAATTCGCCGTTTTTATACAAAACATGATGTTTAAATGAATGTAGCGGCCAATATACTTATTAAATATCTTAAATAAGTCATATAAACAATTTCCAGAATTTAATCTCATTAAATTCCAAAAACCCTAATATTCTAGTTTACAAAATACTTAAATTTTAACAATTTCAAAGCAAAAATGCACAAACTACAATCTAGCTTAGATTTGCATGATCCAAAGCATTAAACTACACTTAATAAAGTTAATGAAGCCATGAAAAACCTAATTAGATTTTTAGTCTAACATTTGCAATAATTTCCAAAAAACCTAGTTAGCAAATTAGCAAATTAACACAATTTTTAAACTAACCATTAGCACAAGCTACTAATCTTGTATTAACATGACAAAAAGCCTAAATATAACACACAACCATACACCAATTTTATAAAAACCCTAACTTGCATTCAAATTCATAACTTGAATTCCAAAACTTGCAACTTAAGCCTAATTAACACTTAAGTAGTTTAGCTTAAGAAATTAGTAACAAATTAAGCAAAAATGTTTTAGAATTATACCCAAAAACATTTGAAGATCCACAAGCATCCATGGCCTCCCAAAATGCTCTCTTTTCATAAAGATCCATGCTATACGGGCTAACCTAAAATGGGTAGGAGTCGGATTTGGGTTTTGGGATTTTTTTTTATGGATTTGAGGCAATTTTTGATGAAGTTTGAAGAGAAAAAAGAAGGGAAATGGGGGGGGCTGTTGCTGCTGTAGGAGGGTGGGGGGCTGCTGGAATGGGAGTGGGAGAGGAGAGAGAGGGAGGTAGAGAAAGTGGGGGAAGAAGTCAAAGTCAATTCAAGGTCAAAGGTCCACCTCATTTCTCCATTTTCTTTTCTTTTCTTTCATTTCTTTCCTTTGAAATTCAAGTGGGGAAAATAAAATGGGGGCTGCTGAATTCTTTAAGGGGAGAAGTGAATGGGGGTGTGTGGGTGTGGGTACGGGTACGGGTGTGGGGTGATGAAAAATGATAAATACAATGCCCCAAACATCCATTTACGCTAAAAAAAAGCCTTTTTTCTTCAATAATTTCTAAACCGTTTTGGCAAATAATTTCGTTCCAAAAACCACATGATAAAATTTTATTTAATGTTTTATGATGCACAAAATTTGTTTCAACTCATTCCAATTTGTAATTTTTCCTAATTAAATGTATTAGTGACGGCTTAAAATAATAATAAAATAATATTTTTTTCAGAAAATTTGAAATTTCACCAGCGACTCAATAAACACCAAATAATAGCAATTTCATAGCTAGAATATGTATATTTAATTTTTATAATAAGATATTTGTATTTTGACTTTTTACAGAAAACCCCCTTATTTTACCGTTTTTTTCGAAATTTCACCGAAACGATTTTCAAAACGTTACATGCTCATTGGGTTATGAGTACACCGGACAGGACTTGCCGGTAACATGCTAGTTGGGATTATACCAGACATCAGATAGCAGTTCCCTGGTGACATGTGTACAGGTTAGTTCATCGACCTGAGATCGTCATTTGTCTTGTGTGAGTTCCCACTGTGCTTTGATTACTATCCTACCACGGCTCAAAGGAGTCGTGCAAACAGGTTTTAGTTGGGTACAGTCCCGAGTCATATGGAGGCAGTGAGCGGATCGGCAGGGGTTTCGTCTATCCCGGTATTGGGGGTAAGATCGCGCTGTGTCTAAGAGAGCCATTACACAAAGCCCACAGCCGAGGCAGGAGATTTACTGGTAGGTATTCCAGTAGTATCTCAGGGTATTCTGGGCTACACTCCGACACGACTTGTACCGCTTTTGGGGGTCTGACTTTTACCAACCCCCTAGGCCCGCCATGCGATGCTCATAGACGACCGGACCGGACTGTACGGATATTGTCATTGACAGGCTCAGTAGGGTGTCAGGATGAGTTCGCTCATCGACCTCCCTTTTGGTCAATACCTGGTAGCTCGTTACGTACGGCTAATACCTCTGACGTGCTAGTGGTTAAATCCACAGCCAAAGTATTGGCGAGTCTTTAGAGTCCCCCACAGACAGTTTTGTAGGGTTCCTAGGCACCCTAATGAGGTCTCGCAAGGCATCGAACATGCCAATTTCAAATTTTAACGGTGCCGAGAAACCCGACTACGGATCGTCGGCTAGATTTCTAGGCGAAAAAGCAAACTAGTTAACACTTAACTAAGAGATACGGAAATACAACCTTTGTAGATCCGGTTCTCCACCTCCATAGCTCCGCAATGAAGTCTCCTCGCTGTCCATAACAAGTCCCGGGCTCTAGCGTCGGCTTCATCGGAGAATGGACGGGCTAGGTCATCGATGTCCATGCCGAAGATGATCTACGTCGAGGCATCGCTAGATCAAGCTCCACCTTCACCAAACCATGATAACTTGTGAAGGAAACACACTCTACTACTTGGCAAGAGGTAGAGGATGAAGAAATAGGAAGTGGGTAGACTTTAGAATTGGATTTCTCACTTATATTCATCAATCACCATTGATGAACTAGGTTATCTTCTTGTGTTGAAGTGAAGAAGAAGATGAAGTAGAATATGATAAGTATTAAAGAATAAATAAAAATCCATTCTTATCATAATTCTCACCATGGTTAGGTGTAGAGAATTAACTTGAGTTAATTGAATTGGTTAGGGTTAAGCATGAGACAAAATGGTGACTAAGTCAAAAGTTCATGAAGCTTCATGAAAGAAAACAAAAGAAAGCCACCATTCTATTTTATGCAATTTATTTTCCAAAAATAAAAACAAATGAATAAATGAATAATCAAATAAAAACCCTAACAATTTCTTTAACCAAGGTTTAATTCTTTACACAAACCCTAATTTGCATGTATCATCAAATATGATACAAACAAGTGCACAAAATCATATCGCATATGCAATGCGCACAACCGAGCGAGAAAATCCATTTAAAGTGAACCGATACTAGTTAATGCAAAGTAATATATCAAATATATAATTATGCATTAAATCATTAAATCAACACTTGATTTAACGATCCGGTCATGACGCACATAACCGACTGGTATCATTAGTAACATCTTATCGAATCAACACTTGATCCGATAACCCGGCTATATCACATATAACCGATCAATGTCACATCGCGAGAATCGAATACAGTATCACATACTCATATTATTCTCGGTCCCGCACATATCTCATATGCGCTCCTATTTCGTTTCGCTTGAGCCAGGAAACCTCTGTGTAGGACTCTAAAGACTCGTCAATACGCCGGCAGCAGGTGATGATCATATCAAACACCCACAAGCCGCAAGCGGTCTGCTAAACGTAACAGCCACCCGGGTATTGAGCGATCAGAAGATCGACGAGCAAGCCTGCTCACACTCCTGTGAATCCAACCAGTAACACTACCGTACAGTCCGGTCTGATCGTCTGATATGTCGCATATCTCGCCTAGGGGTGGTAAACGTCAGACCCCAATAGCACGATAAGTCGTGTCGATATGAGGTCTATAACAATTCGAGAAACTACTGGTAACACTTACCAGTAAATCTCAGCAACCCTGGCCAGGGATTTCCTGTTATAGCCAATCGAACACAGCGCAACATCAACTCCCTATACCGGGAGAGACGAATCCCCTCCTATCGCTCATTGCCTCCATGTGACTCGGGACTGTACCCAAAAACCACCGTTTTGCACGTCCTCTTGGACGTGGTAAGATGGAAATCAAAGCACAGTGGGAACCACACAAGACTCTATGACGATCTCGGGTCAACAGACTACTCTGTACCAGTGTCACCAGAGAACTGCCATCTGACGTGAGGTATAATACCATCTGGGAGTTCTCGGCGAGTCCGTCCAGTGTACCCAGTCTCTATTGAGCACCCGCATATCTCCTCTGATGTCAAACACCAATGGATATGGGATCATCCATCGCCCATCTGTATGGGTCGAGAAGGTACACGCTAGTCTACTATGGTATATCGATGCCCCGTCTCAATACACCCACGACTAGGGACTTTGAAGGATGTACTTATGGACTACCATGTCCCCACTAGTATGATCCGCATCATAGTCCAGGTAGTTAAGTACACATCCTAAGGGCTTTACCAACATGTAACAGAGAGACAATCAGTGTACACGTTAAGGTAAAGTTCAACCAGATAGCATACTATCATGTCGAGCAAGAAAGTCCTCACTATATATATCCCAGCATCCACTACAATATACATCCTATGTATAGTAATGGCCTGTAGGGCATACATATAACTAACAAGTTTCTCAAGTTTCGGGCAAAACGTTGTAGAGGCCGTATAATATATGGCAGGGTTTGATCTTATACGTGCGGTATTGCACGGATCATGATCGGACGGATCATACTAGTGGGCCTTGGTTTAAGCCAGATCCTAGTATTAGATTTGTTGGATTACATTAGTCTCATCGCATTCGCATTCAGTCGGAATGCGGGTGCAGGTATGTATATACAGGTGAGGGGTATCATTGTGATCCGTCACGAGTTTACTTTAGATGTTGCCAGATCTTTTTGTTGTGGAAAACATTTGGATTAATGTTTGTTTATGGAAATAATGAGCTAGATTTTCATCATGCATTACATTAAATGTGACATGGACACTTAGATGACTCATGGTCTCTTTTTTAGCAAATATGTCACATTAGTGTTTTGTTTAATGTGTTGAAATGAGATGGAGAGAGAAAGGGGAAGCTATGGTTATTATTATTGGTCTTGTATTTTCATGATCTCACTCGCTCACTCTCATTCGAACAAAAGAAAAGAAAAGCTCTTGTTCTTCTTCTTCTTCCTCTAGCTCATTGCTTCCATCAATGGCAACACTTTAACCTCCATCCAAAGCCATGGATGCAAGAAACAAAGTGATCACAACATTCTCTACTTCACCTTGGGCACGTTGGCTAGCACACTTCGTGCCCGAGTTGCTTCGGATGAAGCGGGAGCCCGTAAAAAGACTTCTCGAAGTGGTGCCCTTTCCGACGAGGAGATGGAGACCCGAGATTCCGCGGGGAGCTTGGGATGGTGGCCAAAGACCGAAGGACATGGATCGATCGGTATAGCATTGTATCCCATCTCTAGTTAGCGAGTTGTAGGTTAATGGTTACGATCCGGGTTTTTAGGATGCAGTAGTGCCGGTTTAAAGTCAAGAAAATTTTTCGTTTCCGCATTTTGGCCACGGAAAGACGACCGGGGCGCTATCGTACTCCTACATGGTATCAGAGCCATGCCATTAACCTAGTCTAGCTTGCTCTAGCGTGTTTAAAAGTTCGATCGAACAAATATCCCAAAACCGCGATTTCAAGTGCATCAGTTTCTGTCGATTTTATTTGTGCTCGAAAATTTTTTTGGAGTGTTGCAGAAATTTGTGCATGTGCTTTTAAGAGCTCTGTAAAAATATGGTACTGTGTTGCTACAGGACGACCACGGAACCGCGGCCAAACCCATGTTCTGGCCGCGGTTTCGCCGCAGTCAAGGGTCAACACATGACCATTTTTCTACAGTGACCTTTATAATCGAAATTGGGGTTTTTGGTATATTGTTTTTGGGCCCAGATTTATTTTGAGTGCTGCAGTAGTGCTTGGGGCCCACTTCGGGAAATTTAGTCGATCGAAAATTTTAAACATAATAGTTCACAGTATTTACATTATATCTGCGACCGTGAATGTCACTTGATCGGTAAATCCTGTCTAACTGCTATGGCCCTTTTAGACGGATTTACGAACGTGACATTCACGTTGATGTTCTGTGTTGTGCTGTGATGTTGCGGATTGTCATGGTGGATAGCCTGGATGCAATATTAGTACAGTTTGGTTGTATTTGTACATTTGATATTGCAGGGCGAGCGTCCGACATGTGGACTGCCGTCACTGCCTGTTTGTATATTATTCTTTTGGGGCACGACTGGGCTGAGGTCAATGTACCCGTTGTATATTTTACTTTCTGCACTAGGATTACCCCGTGGAGGGGTGCACGGATAGCCGTGTTCTAGAGGGGCAACGGGCCCGCATCTCATGGCGTTGAGACGGAGAGGGCTTCACTCTAGAATTGGCAGGCTATTCGCCGCACTCGTAGGGGGTACAGGTTGACCCAAGGAGGGATGCACTGTTAGTTATATGTATGCCCTAGAGGCCATTACTATACATAGGATGTATATTGTAGTGGATGCTTGGACATATATAGGGAGGACTTTCTTGCTCGACATGATAGTATGCTATCTGGTTGCTCTTTACCTTAACGTGTACACTGATTGTCTCTCTGTTACATATTGGTAAAACCCTTAGGATGTGTACTTGACTACCTGGACTAGGATGCGGATCATACTAGTGGGGACATGGTAGTCCATAAGTACATCCTTCAAGGTCCCTAGTCATGGGTGTATCGAGACGGGGCATCGATATACTAGTGTAGAGTAGAGTATACCTTCTCGACCCATACAGATGGGCGATGGGTGATCCCATATCCATTGGTGTTTGACATCAGAGATGATATACGGGTGCTCAGTAGAGACTGGGTACCCTGGACGGACTCGTCGAGAACTCCCAGATGGTATTATACCTTACGTCAGATGGCAGTTCTCAGGTAACACTGGTACAGGTTAGTCTGTAGACCCAAGATCGTCATAGAGTCTTATGTGATTCCCACTGTGCTTTGATTTCCACCTTACCACGTCCAAGAGGGCATGCAAAACGGTAGTTTTTGGGTATAGTCCCGAGTCACATAGAGGCAATGAGCGATAGGAGGGGTTTCTCCTCTCCCGTTATTGGGGGTTGATGTTGCGCTATGCTCGATTGGCCATAACAGAGAAGTCCCTGGCCAGGGCTGGTTTAGAGATTTATTGGTAAGTGTTACCAGTAGTTTCTCAACCCGTTATGAGCCTCAAATCGGCATGACTTATCGGTTATTGGGGTCTGACGTTTACCACCCCTAGACTTGATATGCGACATATCAGACAAGGAGACCGGACTGTACGGTAGTGTCACTGTCAGGATTTTTGCAGGAGTTGGAGCGGGCTTGCTTGCTGATCTTCTGATCGCTCGATACCCGGGTAGCCGTTACGTCCAGATAGTACCGCTGACAGCTTGTGGGTGCTTGATATGATCATCACCTACTGCCGGCGTATTGACGAGTCTTAAGAGTCCTACATAGAGGTTTTACTGGCTCAGGCAAAACGAAATAGGAGCGCATATGTGATATGTGCGGGACCGAGAATAATGCGTGTATGTGATACCGTATTCTATTCTCGCGATGTTTGTATCGATCGGTTATATTAGATATAGCCGGGTTATCGAATCAAGTGTTGATTCGATAAGTCGATACATTGTATGTTAGTCGGTTGTATGAGATATAACCGGATTATTAAGTCAAGTGTTGATTTAATAATTTAGTGTATAATTGTATATATGATATACTAATTTACATTAACTAACATTGGTTCACTTTAAGCATTTGTTTTTCTCACTAGTGCACAAGTTAATTTATATGTGATATATATTCATTTGTGTACAAATTTGTATCATGGTTGTTGATACAAATGACATGGGTGTATAAGACATACACCATTCTAATTTTAGTGGAGGGGTTTTTGTATTTAAAGTAAATCTAAATTGATTAAATTTGTTAAGTGCATGAAGCTTGTAGAAGCATTGAGTGCTTTGACAAATTCAACTCAATTTGTTTTACTTATGATATTTAGTTAACCCAACCACTATAGTTAGCCATGGTTATGTCTCTACATGAGTTAAGTATATGATACTCACTCACCATGGTTAGTTGTCTCTCTCTCTTGATCATTATCCATTCACATTTGAGCTCATCTTCTTCTTCCTTAAGATTTTCTTTCTAGGGTTTGATAAAGAGAGAGATACAAAGTGAGAAATGAAATTCTAAAGTGTACCCATTTCCTATCTCACCATCCTCTACTAGACTAGCACTTTAGTTTAGGGTGTTTGCTTCACTAATTCTTTTGTTAGTGAAGTAGAAGCTTGAGTCCGTATTCTCTCGACGTAGATCATCTTCGGCCTCAAAGACTTCAAGCAATACCGTTGCAACTTTCTCATGGAGCCGTCCGAGAGTTCGGGAGCCGATGATCGCAGCGAAGGGACTACATCAAGGAGCTTAATAAGTGAAGGACCGATCTACAAAGGTTGTATTTCGTATTCCCTTAGTTATAATTGTTATCTACTTGCATTTGTTCGCCTAATCTCTAGTTAACGATCTTGTTTAGAGTTATTCGGTACGACTAAAATTTTAATCCGGCTTGGTTGATACCTTGTAGAACCTCATTAGTGTGCCTAGTAACCCTACAGTAGTATCAGAGCCTAGCTAGAGCATTAAGCGATGTGTTTACGAAGTTAAAACCCCGATCGAACCCGGAAACTACAAAATATACCCCTCTCTGTACATTTTTTAAAATCTGGGATTTTTCTGAATTAAAAATTCCTAAAAAAAACAGCAGGCAATTATAAGAAACACTGTGCAAAACGACCACGTTTGGCGCCCCAAGCGCCGCGGAACCGCTGCACGAGCATGGCTCGTGCGGCGTTTCCGCGGCCATAAGGTGACGTCACCGTTGTCTTTTTGCACAGTAATGTTTCTATTTAATTTCCTGATATTTTCTAGGTATTTTTCTCTGACTCAAGTGTTGAGTATTTTGGGGTTTATTTTGTAGTCGTTGTTTCGATCGGAATTTTTAATTTCGTTGGTTTTTCCGGATATTTAGAAACTGTTAAAAAGTTCAATCCGACATCAATAACTCACTTTTTCCCCGACCCGGAAAATTTCCAAGTGTTGGATTTTTCCGTTGTTTGAGAACATCTAAATCGTGCAAGTTACGCAATAGACCCTCTAGAAGACAACAAACCTTAACTCAATTATGTGACTGTCTTGAACTGCCCTTTGAACCTTAGGGTTTGGGGCAGTACGGCGTGCCACATGTGAGGCGTTGGATTGACCCTTCTACGGCTAGACCGTTGGTACTGTAGCATGTGATGGATGTTTTTAAACCCCCCCTCAAGTGTTGAGAACCATTTGGGAAAACTTGGGTGTTTGATCATTCGATCGGAAAGTTTAACATTGTCTATTTATCTGGAATGTGATACAATATTTGGAATCCACAAGTAGTTTTGAGATAACTGATTTGGATGTTATAAACATAGCAGTTTAGTCTCAATTGATCGGTTGCCACGGAATTTTGATGCAATCAAAAGTCCGTCGCAATCACGTAGCGTACGCGGATACTCGCTGGGTAAACTTAATAGACAGTCATGCCCCATAGCCCCAACCAAGTGACTGTAGGAGAACCCCCTCGCCGAAAGCATCCATTCGGGTGCTCGTGGCAGCGGTGTTCCGCCTTAGTGCACTTCGTCAACGGCATTCGGGGGTACGGCCGTCTACTAAAGTTTGCGACGAGCATTCGATCACTTATCGGGAATCTTGTTGGATTGCCCGACTAGTTATTGAAAAGTGTTTTCGATATAGAGACTAAAATGCGGGGTTTATAACTGTTCGGCATGCAATGTCTAAGGTTGGTTGCGGATTCCAACTGTTGTAGTTTTACACTTTCTTTTCTGTGACCGTAAGTGTAGTATGTAGTTGTATCGCCAGTTTTCGTTGCTATACGTCGACGACGATCGGTGTATGCATACTTACTTACGTTGATGACATGTGATATTATGTGTTGCTAGATATGTTATATTGGATCGTCGCGTTTTGAATAGCCGGGGGTTTTATGTGAGATGAGAGTTGTTATTTTCATTCATGTAAAATTAATTGTATGTAATATTCTTTTATTGGGGCACTTCCGGGTTGAGGTTGATGTCACCATTTGTATATTATTTACTTTTCCGCACTAGGATAGAGCCAAGGAGGAGAGCACAAGTAACCGGGTTCTAGAGTCCAGTGGGAGACCAACTCGAGGAGTCGAGTCTGGGTCTCCTAACTCTAGAATTGGAAGGGTTGCTTGCCGCTTTTGTAGGGGTCTAGGGGTGTGGGTTTGGCTATTCATCACGACCGTGGAATCCGTGTTTTACAGTGGCTTAAAATAAAACACGGACGTCCTAGTATATCCAATGTTTCATATGTTTCTTCTGCTGCGATATCTGTGATGTGATCATTTGATATGTTGTGATGAATACTGTATATAGTATATATGATATATTATATATATGTTACTTATGTTTTACACCCGCGCTAGCCCTGCCCCGCTCTGCCGTTAGTCACCTAACCTAACAGTGCACGAGGGGACATCGAGGCGAATGCGGATGGCATAAGTGTACGTCGTATTTATCTGTGATGTTTAGGTGCTTAAATGATGGGACTTCATTAATATGATTAATGAAAGAAAAGAAACCTAAAAGATGTTGTGGAATCGAATTTTCAAAAACAGGTAGCTACAGTTCTTGCTTTGCATCGCGGTGTTCCTTGTAGAACATCCTGCACCTTATTCGATAAGGAAAGGGCCGAGATCCCTTCACCGGGAGTGACCCCTTTAGTAATGACTGGCAGATGCTACAACACTCGGTTTGTCTTTTGATTGCTTTTGGAGTTTTGCTTTGCACAGCAGTATATATGATATATAATGCACCTCATTCGATGAGGAAAGAGCCGACGATCCCTTCACCTGGAGTGACCTCTTTAGCGAAACTAGCAAAAGCCTCAAAAACACTCCATTTTAAAATCATTTGATTCTACAACGATATCAAGTTCATTACGCAATAGGTTTTCAGAAAAACCTGTCGTAGCCCTCCGTCATTTCAGATAAGTCCTGCTTAGTATTCGTGCTACGTTTGTTGACCTTGTCAAGGCGCAGTGTGCGGTAGCTAACCAGTATTTATCTGCTTATGCATATGATGCAGATTGTATTAGGGTGGTCGTACGGCCTTGTTGACCTTGTCAAGGGTCATGCGGGTGGGTTTAATTCAATCAAGAAATGACGGGTTGAACTTGACTTACGGTCTATGGTTTGTTGACCTTGTCAAGGTCATAGATCGTTCGGGGCAAAATTATCGGGAATTTCAAGTGTTGAAATTTGCAATGAGATTGCATACCTTCTATGAGATAGTTGGATCCCGATACCCACTGCGAGTAATTATTACTCCTGGGAGAGTTTTACACATTACAATTAACCGATCAAGTAGGTGTCTAGAAAGGTGTCAACGGGGTTACGCCTCTGGGAAAACGAGGTTTACTTAAATTGGGTCCGTGCGAGAGCACGGAGAACCTCCCTCAAAGTACCGACACTGGCCTGGCTGAAAGATTGGCGAAGTTGTAAGGTGTAATTAATCCCGGCTATTCTTTCCTTTTAGGGTTTGAAGGAAGATTTGATAAAAACCAGTGGGAGCCATCCGGATTAGATAAAATAATAACCAATTTGATCTTGCAAGAGCGCACGCAGAGTGTTTTCTTCTCTCTCTCTCCAGGTAGCGACCATGTCACGCCTTAATCAAGATAATAAAACGGATATATTGACCGAACCCACTTGTTATACTGTGATGGGGAACGTTGGTCCCGCTCCAACTTAAAATTGTTATAAGACAGAGCAGGAAATTGGGGATTACCAGAATTCCCGTGCCGCCCAAACAAAGAAAGTGCATGCTGATGCATCTTCTTCGGGTGTGTTCATTATAGAAAACTGTTTCTCAGTATCCTTTACGTCCTGGGTATTTGATACCGGATCAGGATCCCGCATATGTAATATGTTACATGGGCTACAGATTGGTAGAGAACTGAGAACGGGTGATAAGTTTCATAAGATAAAAAACGGTGCAAGTATTGCAGCCAAGTCTGTTGGTCACTATCACCCTGTATTACCAGAATACATTGATTCTGAACGAATGTTATTAGATACCGAACCTAATATACAACATCATATCAGTCTCTTTATTAGTAAAGAAAGATATAATTTTGTATTGTTGGATAATGTTTTGAACATTTCCTATATCAAAAGTTGATAAGTTCAGGCACGTTATCTAAAGGCATTGACGTTCTAAATCAAACTACAGTTCTTAGTATAAAGAACACACACAAGTGGAAGAGTTCAGAAGTGAACTAATCCTTCTTGAGGTATTGTAGACTAGGTCATATCAATGCGACCCGACTAGCTGAAGTTACATAAAGATGCATATTTAAATTAGTTTAAATTTACATCTTGTGAAACTTGCCGGTCATGTCACAAAGATAAGATGACCACAGCTGCATTTATTAGAAACAGAGAAAGAGTTAGTGAACTCTTGGGATGATACATGTTGATGTATGTAGGTCCCCTGTCTATACATGCCAAGACCGGTTCTTTGTACTTCATTACATTCTCTGATGATCTCTCTAGATTCAGACATATGTTCCTGTTGAAACACAAGTCCGAACCTTTTGAGATATCCACAGAATATAAGTTAGAAGTAGAGAACCAAAAATGAGTATAAGTATTATGTCCTTTGATGCGATCAAGGAGGAGAATACTTGAGCACAAGATTCCTGGACTATTCTAAGGATGAGATTCTCTCTCAGCATTATTCCTCCGCATACACCAGAGCACGTCGGTATATCAGGGCGGAGCAATCACACCCTATATGATATGGTGCGCTCTATGATGAGTACTATTGAGTTTCCTATTTCCTTTTAGGGAGTCATGCACTTATGAAGTTGCATACCTATTGAATAGGGTTCCGATCAAATCAGATGCCTACCATTTCATATGAGATATGGAAAGGGAAGAGCCCATCTCTTAAGTCTGTTAAGATTTAGGGTTGTCCAGCCTATGTCTAAAAGCATAATCCGGACAAGCTCGAGGCAAAGTCAGTTCTGTAGAAGTTTGTTGGATATCCCAAGCATTCGCAAGGGAATATCTTCTACCAAACCGAGGAACAAAAGATGTTTTGTTTCTCAGCATGCCACCTTTGTGAAAGGGAATTTCTTGTGAAGAAATTAGTGGACATGAGGTAGAACTGAAAAGAGTTCCAGCTATACAAATTGCAAGCTGATGGTTTGGTAGAACCAAAGGATTCAATAGTAACCAACGAACCTCAGCCTCTCCGCCGATCTAGTAGGGTTCCTCACCCACCTGAGGGATACTTCGGTTTCTCTATGACAGTAGAAGCGGGGATTGCATCATGAGATGATGACCCAACTAGTTTCGAGATGGCCATCAGGATTGGGACTTGTAAGAATGACTGGATGCTTAGCGATCTGAGATGGAATCCTTATACGCCAACAAAGTATGGACTTTGGTTGCTTTATCTGAAGGGTTAAATCCCCATCAGGAGCAAGTATATCTTGAGAAGATTACTTGGTGTACATGGAAAAGTTGAGACTTTCAAAGCTAGACTTGTTAAAGGTTTGCATCATTGACCAGGTATGGATTATGATGAAACCTTTTCTAAGTAGCTATGCTTAAGTCCATCCAGATCCTACTTGCCATGGCTACATACCATGACTACGATATCTGGCGGTTGGGTGTCCTGACTGCTTTTCTAAATGATGTTTTAGAAATGAGCGTCTATAAGTACACAGCCAGAGGGCTTCATAGACAGTGGGAGCAGCAGAAACGTGTGTGCGAGATGTTTTATGTGATAAAGTAGGCATCGCGGAGTTGGAACATCTGTTTTGATGTGGTAGTCAAAGAGTTTGACTTCATCAAAATGGTTGATGAAACTTGTATATACAAAAGGGTAGTAGAGAGTATGATGGTGATCCTCATAGAGTACGTGGATGACATACTCTTGATGGGGAAGGAGTTTCCTATGCTACGCTCGGTCAATCTCCGCTTATCACAATGATTCTCCACATAGGATCAAAATGATTCCTCCTAAATCCTGAGTTTTAATCTATGAGATAGATGTAAATGAATGTTGGGATTCTTACTAGTTGTAGTGAGATGGTATCAATCGATCCTGGGGAGAATCACTGGAAAGGTTCCAGGGTGATAAGGACGACTGCATGTCAGTCACAGGCATTGTCTTTACCCTCAGTAAAGGGACGGTATGTTGGAAGAGTTCCAAGAAAGATACTGTGGCATACTAGACGATAAAGGCTAGATACATCGCTATCCAAGATGCTACCAAAGAGGCAGTCTGGGTGTATATTAGTTCATGAGATGAACTTTGTTCCCTCCATTGTGTGACAATGGAGTTGTGGCTTATGCCAAGGAACGCCCGTCCCATCAGTGATCCAGACATATTCTAAGGCAGTGTCACCTAATCATGGAGATGGTTGATCTCCAGGGGATCGAGGTTAGGAGAGTAGACTCAGAGGACAACACGGCGGATCCACTCACAAAGGCCTTTTCCCAGAGAGAGACTATTATAGGATGGTTGAGTATGAGATACTACAACCACTATTATCAGTTGGCCCTAGTGCAAGTGGGAGATTGTTAGTTATATGTATGCCCTAGAGGCCATTACTATACATAGGATGTATATTGTAGTGGATGCCTGGACATATATAGGGAGGATTTTCTTGCTCGACATGATAATATGCTATCTGTTTGCTCTTTACCTTAACGTGTACACTGATTGTCTCTCTGTTACATGTTGGTAAAAACCTTAGGATGTGTACTTGACTGCCTGGACTATGATGCGGATCATACTAGTGGGGACATGGTAGTCCATAAGTACATCCTTCAAGGTCCCTAGTCGTGGGTGTATCGAGACGGGGCATCGATATACCAGTGTAGACTAGCGTATACCTTCTCGACCCATACAGATGGGCAATGGATGATCCCATATCCACTGGTGTTTGACATCAGAGATGATATACGGGTGCTCAGTGGAGACTGGGTACACTGGACGGACTCGCCGAGAACTCCCAAATGGTATTATACCTTACGTCAGATAGCAGTTCTCAGGTGACACTGGTACAGGTTAGTCTGTAGACCCGAGATCGTCATAGAGTCTTGCGTGATTCCCACTGTGCTTTGATTTCCACCTTACCACGTCCAAGAGGGCGTGCAAAATGGTGGTTTTTGGGTACAGTCCCGATTCACATGGAGGCAATGAGCGATAGGAGGGGTTTCGTCTCTCCCGGTATTAGGGGTTGATGTTGCGCTATACTCGATTGGCCATAACAGGGATGTCCCTGGCCAGGGCTGGTTTAGAGATTTACTGTTAAGTGTTACCAGTAGTTTCTCGACCCGTTATGAGCCTCATATCGGCATGACTTATCCGTTATTGGGGTCTGACGTTTACCACCCCTAGACTTGATATGCGACATATCAGATGAGGAGACCGGACTGTACGGTAGTGTCACTGTCAGGCTTTTTGCATGAGTTGGAGCGGGCTTGCTTGCTGATCTTCTGATCGCTCAATACCCGGGTAACCGTTACGTCCAGAAGGTACCGCTGACGGCTTGTGGGTGCTTGATATGATCATCACCTACTGCCGGCGTATTGACGAGTTTTTAGAGTCCTACATAGAGGTTTTACTGGCTCAGGAAAATCGAAATAGGAGCGCATATGTGATATGTGCGGGACCGAGAATAATGCATGTATGTGATACCGTATTCTATTCTCGCGATGTTTGTATCGATCGGTTATACTCGATATAGCCGGGTTATCGAATCAAGTGTTGATTTGATAAGTCGATACATTGTATGTTAGTCGGTTGTATGAGATATAACCGGATTATTAAGTCAAGTGTTGATTTAATAATTTAGTGTATAATTGTATATATGATATACTAATTTACATTAACTAACATTGGTTCACTTTAAGCATTTTGTTTTTCTCACTTGTGCACAACTTAATTTATATGTGATATATATTCATTTGTGTACAAATTTGTATCATGGTTGTTGATACAAATGACATGGGTGTATAAGACATACACCATTCTAATTTTAGTGGAGGGGTTTTTGTATTTAAAGTAAATCTAAATTGATTAAATTTGTTAAGTGCATGAAGCTTGTAGAAGCATTGAGTGCTTTGACAAATTCAACTCAATTTGTTTTACTTATGATATTTAATTAACCCAACCACTATAATTATCCATGGTTATGTCTCTACATGAGTTAAGTATATGATACTCACTCACCATGGTTAGTTGTCTCTCTCTCTTGATCATTATCCATTCACATTTGAGCTCATCTTCTTCTTCCTCAAGATTTTCTTTCTAGGGTTTGATAAAGAGAGAGATACAAAGTGAGAAATGAAATTCTAAAGTGTACCCATTTCCTATCTCACCATCCTCTACTAGACTAGCACTTTAGTTTAGGGTGTTTGCTTCACTAATTCTTTGTTTAGTGAAGTAGAAGCTTGAGTCCGTATTCCCTCGACGTAGATCATCTTCGGCCTCGAAGACTTCAAGCAATACCGTTGCAACTTTCTCATGGAGCCGTCCGAGAGTTTGGGAGCCGATGATCGCAGCGAAGGGACTACATCAAGGAGCTTAATAAGTGAAGGACCGATCTACAAAGGTTGTATTTCGTATTCCCTTAGTGATAATTGTTATCTACTTGCATTTGTTCGCCTAATCACTAGTTAACGATCTTGTTTAGAGTTATTCGGCATGGCTAAAATTTTAATCCGGCATGGTTGATGCCTTGTAGAACCTCATTAGTGTGCCTAGTAACCCTACATGCACAAGTTACCGGATTCCGTGAAGTGCTGGGTGGTCCATTCACATTGCTGAAGGGGGCTGCCTCGCTTCAGGTTTTGGTGGGTAACTTGCTGCGCCCGTAGGGGTCTAGGATTTCATTGCACAGGCTATCCACATGACCAGGGGAACGTCGGGTTTCAGTAGCGGCTCTATGAAACTCGGGGATCCCAGTTATCTGTATTGTTCTGTGATGCTTATTACATTTCTGTGGTGTTGCATTTTATCTCGCCTTGCAATTATTATATATTGATATATATACTAGTAGATGTTGTATATGTTTTGCATCCGCGCTAGTCCAGTCCCCGCTCTGTTGTTAGTTAAGTAACCTAACAGGTGATGACGGGACCCAGTGGCGAATGCGGATGGCATATACGTACATCGTATTTTCGTTCTTTTTGGTGTGATCAATTGATTGGACTGCATTGATTCGGATCAATGCAAGCTAAACAAACCTATTCTGATGTTGTTGGAACATTTTTCAAAAAGCTGTTATTGCAAGGACATTCTCTTTTGTTTTGCACAGTGGTATTCGGTTATGAATATCCAGCACCTCAGTCGACGAGGCAAGGGCTGAGATCCCTTCACCGGGAGTGACCCCTTGGACAGAAGTTTGCGTCAGGGTAATAACTTCACTATAGCCGATTACATTTTGCTTTGCATCGTAGTATTCAGTTGGAATATCCTGCACCTCATTCTACGGGGAAAGAGCCGAGATCCCTTCACCGGGAGTGACCTCTTTAGCAAAGGGTTTTCGCCACTATATTTTTACAAAAAGCTATGCAGTTCCTTCAGCGATATCAAGTTCATTACGTTAAAGGTTTTTCACCAAAAACCAGCCGTAGCCCTCCATCATTTCTTACGGGTATTATTTAGTATTCGTGCTGCGTTTGTTGACTCCGTCAAGGCGTAGTGTATGGTAGCTAAGTGGTGCTTGTTTGTAGCATAAATGGAATTGGTTAGGACAGTCGTGCGGCCTTGTTGACTCCGTCAAGGGCATGTACGGGTGGGTTTAATGCAATCCAGATAATGACGGGTTGAACTTGACTTGGACTCTTTGATTTGTTGACTCCGTCAATGTCACTTGGGTCCTAGGGGTAAAAACACACATCGGGAGTTTCTAAAGAAACTGAAACTTGCCAGGCATGCGCATACCTTCTGGAGTGTGGTGAAGTGAGTGGATTCCGTCACGTTATCATGCGATGATAGTTGGATCCCGATTCCCACTGATGAGATGGTTTACTCCTCGGGTGATCCCGACTAATTCTTCTTTCAGGTTTGGAGGAGAATTTGAGGTTACAGTGGGAGGTTTCCTAATTAGATAAAGTGATAACCATTCTAATCTAGGGTTGAGTGCACGCTGAGTGTTTCTTTTCTCTCTCTCTTTGGCAGCGACCATGGCCCGACCCATGACTATGACTCAGTGACCAAATTGACCGAACCTTCTTAAAACACTGGCTTTGGATTGTCAGAGTTGCATACCTCATTGCCCCTCCTACTCTTACCCTTTTCTCCAGGACACCCCGTATTATTACGAAGGTCCACTTCCATTGGATAAAACCATCGTATGGTTATATACGAACTCGAAGGAATTTATTCGAGGATGGTTTCCGGTTCTGGAGAAAACAAATCGGTTCTACAGCGCTTTAACCTAGTTAGTGTACCAATTTTCTCCAGTTTTCTACAAAAAGCCTGAGCCAATTTTTAGTGTAAGATTTATTAATTTTTGAACAGATCTAAAAATCGGCAGAAACTTGAATTTTCCGGGGTGTTTTGCGGTTTTTTGTCCGGTCGAAATTCTAGATACTTTGCTAACATGCTAGGGTGTGTTTAGTCTGGCTCTGATACCACTGTTAGGTCCACGTTACCTGTCCCGGTACTTTCGAGGTTGCGGAAACGGTAAAACAAAAATTTTTCTTGACTGGATACATGGACCGTACAATACGGATCTTGGCTAAACAACACACTAGCAACCTAACTAGAGATTTATCTACTCGGTTAGGGTTTATACCTCAACTTGAAATCCTTCTCTTCTTGTTTTTCTTCTCCTTGCTTGCTCCTTGTGGTAGTTTGAACGGCTCCTCCTCCTCGTCTCCTCTTTGTCGAAGATAGATCCACTCGAGGGCCTTGAACTTGAGCTCCTACCTCAACCTAGAGGTAAATAAGGTGTTTGGTTTGCTAATCCTAGCACCTTAGAATGAGTAGAGATGTGTTATGGTGGCTATGTCTCAAAACTTATGATTTCCAACACATGGAACACTTAAGCTTGAGAGAGGAAGAAGAAGAGCTTTTGTAAAAAGAGAGAAGAAGAATGATAGAATGAGAGCTCTCCTCTTACAACCATGCTCATATGAGAGAATATAAGATTAATAATAATAATTAAAAAGGAAAATGTGATGGTGAGTATGGAATGACCATTATCATTTCATAATAAATGCAATTTGCAAAGATCAAGAAGCATCTTGGATATGAAATGATTATGGTCAAAATGTCAACAATGGTCAAAATGTCCACCATGGTCAAATGGTCAACCTAACCATCACACTATAATCCTTAATTATCATTATTAATCATATTTATCATTCTCATTAGGGTTTGGAAAAAGTCAACGGTCAACAAGTCAACCAAAGTCAAAATGGTCAACAACCCTAATGAGAATCCTCCGCCTCTGCCTCTATCAACTGTGCATACACACCCATATCCGCGTTCCGAAAAACACGAATACAATGAGACAAAACCAATCCCAAAACAAATAATAGTATCTGGCTTAAACCAAAGCCCACTAGTAATAGCTGCCCGGACACCAAACGTGCACAAGTGCGCGAGTGTGAACGAACCCTGTCGCAAAACCATGCGATCTCTACTCTGTTTTGCCCAAAGGAGAGTAACCCTCTGTGTGGGACTCTAAAGACTCGACACTACGCTGGCAGTGGGGTTAACCACAGACCACAAGCGGCACTAGCTGTACGTAACGGTCCCCAGGTAGATGCCGATAAGAAGACTGATGAGGTGAACCCATCCGAACTCCTACTGAGCCTGTATGTGACAATCTCCGTACAGTCCGGTCTGTTCGTCTGAGAATATCGCATGGCGGGCCTAGGGGGTGGTAAACGTCAGTCCCCTAATAGCGGTACAAGTCGTGTCGGAGTGTAGCCCAGAACACCCTGAGATAACACTGGAAACCCACCAGTATATCTCACTTGCCCTGGCCAGGGATGACTATGTGTAATGGCTCTCCTAGACACAGCGCGATACCAACTCCCAATACCAGGAGAGACGAATCCTGTCTAACCGTCACTGCCTCCAAGTGCTTCGGGACTGCACCCAACTACTACCTGTTTGCACGACTCAGTAGAGCCATGGTAGGGTAGTAATCAAAGAACAGTGGGAACATACTCGAGGCGAAGTGACAGTGTCAAGTCAGCGGACTAAGCTGTACTCATGTCACCTTGGAACTGTTAACTGACGATAGGTATAATACCAACAAACAGTTCCCGATGAGTCATGTCCAGTATACTCGTAACCTAACGAGCACCCGCATACTTTCTCAAGTACTACGTACTGACGGCTGTGGGACAGACCGTCTCCCCTGCTGGGATGAGAAGCGCATACGCTAGTCTACTCCAGATTATCGATGCCCTGTCTCGATAGTCCTACGACTAGGGACATGCATAAGGATATGCTTATGGATTACCCAGCCCCCACGAGTGTGATCGCCATCACAACGCCGATAATCAAGCAAAGATCCTAAGGGCTCTACTAATGTGTATAGGCAATATGTTAGAAGAAACACATGTACACACATTGAAGTAGAAACAAACCAAGTAGCATACTACTATTTTGAGCAAGATTGTGTATACAATGGTGAATATCCTAAGCTTCCATTAAGTAATATACAAACTAGTATGATACAGTAATGGCCTCTAGGGCATATACACTAACAATCTCCCACTTGCACTAAGGCCATGTACTGGCGTATCGAAGACCTATCATCTCGATTAGTCGCTCGAACTGAGTCTTGGGCAAGGCCTTCGTGAATGGATCCGCCGTGTTGTCTTTTGTGTCCACTCTCCGTACCTCAATCTCCTGGCGATCAATGATCTCCCTGATCAGGTGATACCGCCTCAAGATGTGTCTGGATTTCTGATGAGACCTTGGTTCCTTCGCTAAAGCTATAGCCCCATTGTTATCGCAATAAAAAGGTATCGGGTCAACAATGGACGGAACCACCTGAAGTTCACTAATGAACTTCTTCATCCAGACCGCCTCTTTTGCGGTATCGCTTGCAGCAATGTATTCAGCCTCCATCGTCGAGTCTGCGATGGTATCCTGTTTGGAACTCCTCCAACATACCGCCCCTCCGTTGAGGGTAAACACAAAACCCGACACAGACTTGCTGTCATCTTTGTCACTCTAGAAGCTTGAATCGGTAAAGGACTCGACCCTGAGGTCTCCATTACCGTAAACCAGGAACATCTCCTTAGTCCTTCTTAGGTACTTGAGAATGTTCTTCACTGTCGTCCAGTGGTCCTCGCCTGGGTCTGACTGATACCGGCTCACCACGCTCAGCGCGTAAGCTACATCTGGTCTTGTACATAGCATTGCATACATTATAGATCCTACCGCCGAAGCGTAGGGTATAGTGCTCATGCGAACCCTCTCCTCGTCAGTCTTAGGAGACATCTTCTTGGAGAGGGTAATTCCGTGCAATGCGGGTATGTTACCGCGCTTGGAATCCTCCATACTAAATCTCTTTAGTACGGTCTCTATGTACCTGGACTGCGAAAGTCCCAGTAGTCTCTTGGATCTATCTCTGTAGATCTTGATCCCCAGAATGTACGAGGCATCACCCAGGTCCTTCATGGAGAACCGTTGTGACAAAAACAGCTTGACCGATTGTAGCATAGAAATGTCATTTCCTATCAAAAGAATGTCGTCCACATACAAGACTAGGAACACGACAGTTCGTCCTATAATCTTCTTATAGATACAAGGTTCATCTTTATTCTTGATGAAATCAAATTCCTTGATTGCCTCATCAAAACAGATGTTCCAGCTCCGCGATGCCTGCTTTAATCCATAAATGAATTTAAGCAACTTGCACACCTTCCTGCTGCTCCTACTGTCTACGAAACCTTCTGGCTGATCCATGTAAACGCACTCTTCCAAACAGCCATTTAGAAAAGCCGTTTTAACGTCCATCTGCCAGATTTCATAGTCATGGAAGGCAGCAATGGCAAGTAGGATCCGAATGGATTTGAGCATAGCCACCGGAGAAAAAGTTTCGTCATAGTCCACACCAGGTCTTTGACGAAAACCTTTTGCAACGAGTCTAGCCTTATAGGTTTCTACTTGCCCATCTACACCAAGTTTCCTTTTGTAGATCCATTTGCATCTAATAAGTTTTACCCCAGGTGGAGTAATATCCAAGGTCCACTCTTTATTGGCGTACATGAACTCCATTTCGAATTGCATTGCTTCCTGCCACTTATCAGAGTCCCTACTGATAATGGCTTGCCTGAAATTGGTAGGCGCATCTTCTTCCAAGATGCAATCCTCTTGATCCCCGTCTATAAGAAAACCGTAGTATCTCTCGGGCGGACGAGAAATCCTACCAGATCTGCGGAGTGGCTGAGGTTCGTCTGGGGTTATTGAATCCTGAGGTTCTGTCAAATCTTTAGTTTCAGTTTATGGTCGCTGAATTTCTTCCAATTCTACCGTGCTTCCACTAATTTCTTTTGCAAGAAACTCCGTTTCTAAGAAAACGGCATGCTGAGCAACAAACACCTTCTGTTCCTCGGTGTGGTAAAATAGATATCCATAACCATTCTTTGGATATCCTACAAACTTACATAAAACTGACCGTGCCTCTAGTTTATCTGGTTTATGCGTTTTAACATAAGCCGGACAACCCCATATCTTAAATCTTTTAAGATATGGCATTTTTCCATTCCATATCTCGAACGGAGTCTTAGACACTGATTTAGACGAAACATCATTCAATAGATATGCTGCTGTCAATAGCGCATGTCCCCAAAATGAAAGAGGCAACTCGGCATTACTCATCATGGAGCGAACCATATCCAGTAGGGTATGATTCCTCCACTCCGATACACCGTTGTGTTGTGGTGTATAAGGGGGAGTAAGCTGAGAGAGAATACTATTCTCTTTTAAGTAATCCAGGAATTCCATGCTTAAGTACTCCCCA
The DNA here is from genome assembly GCA_030015575.1 of Agapanthus africanus. Taxonomy (NCBI): domain Eukaryota; kingdom Viridiplantae; phylum Streptophyta; class Magnoliopsida; order Asparagales; family Amaryllidaceae; genus Agapanthus; species Agapanthus africanus. Next base: position 436,718,430 of record CM057340.1, on the reverse strand, counting down.
CCTCTATCAGACCGGAGGATCCTGATACTTTTGCCAGTCTGGTTCTCTACTTCGTTTCTGAATTCCTTGAATTTCTCAAAAGCTTCAGATTTGTGTTTCATAAGATACACATATCCGAATCTAGAGAGATCGTCAGTGAATGTGATGAAGTACGAGAACCCACACCTTGCATGTATAGACATCGGACCACATACATCACTGTGTATGAGTCCCAAGAGCTCTGTTGCTCTTTCTCCATGTCCGATGAACGGAGATTTGGTCATCTTCCCTTTGAGACAAGACTGACAAGTTCCATAAGATGAAAACTCGAACGCATTCAAGAGTCCATCTTTATGCAACTTACTTAGTTTTTTCTCTCCGATATGACCAAATCTACAATGCCATAAGTAGGATTCATTCGTATCTGAATTCTTCCTCTTGCGTGTGTTTTGTACATTGAGAACTGTATTCTGTTTTAGAACGTAGATACCATTACACAGTGTACCTTCTGCAACCAGTACCTTATGAAGGTAAATGTTCATGATATTTCAATCAAGAACAAAGTTATATCCATCTTTATTGAGTAAAGAAACTAATATGATGTTGCAAACCATGGAAGGTACATAGTAGCAATCGTTCAAAATCATAGTCTTGCCATTTGGCAATACTGGGTGATATTCACCGACGGCTGCAGCATTAACTTGTGCTCCGTTCGCTACTCTGAGCGACATATCACCAGGTGCAACTTTCCTACTTTTTCTTAGTCCCTGCAATAAATTACAGATATGAGATCCTGATCCGGTATCAAGTACCCAGGAGGTAGGGCTGACCGTAAAGCAGTTCTCAATTACAAGAACACCTGAAGTAGATGCAAAACCATGCTTCTTCTTCAACTGGGTATCCTTGGAATCCATACAATCCTCTTTCCCTTGCTCATACTTATGACTGTTGTCACAAGTTAGAGCCGAACCAATGTTCCCCAGCCCCGAATAAGAATTCGGATCGGTCAAGCGATACATTTTATTATCTTGATTAGGGCGTGAAATGGTTTCTACCTGGAGAGAGAGAAAAGAAGCACTCAGCGTGCGCTCTTGCAAGATTAGATTGGTTTTATTAGTTTATCTAACCAGGATGGCTCCCACTGTTTCCTCAAATTCTTCTTAAAACCTTTAAAAGAAGAACTAGTCGGGATTAATTGCACGTCACAATTCTTGCTTAACCTTTCAGCCAGGCTAGTGTTGGTACTTCGAGGGAGGTTTTCCAACGCTTTCGCGAAGTTCCTTAATTAAGTAACCTCTTTTCCCTGGAGTCGTAGCCCCGCTAACACCGTTCTAGACACCTACTTGGTTTATAGCATTGATTGTTAAGTGAAATAATCTGCCGAGAGTAATCCAACTCATCAGTGGGATCGGGATCCAACTATCATTGTGTGATGACCTAGATGGAATCCACTCTAGTCACTAAACTCTAGAAGGTATGCCAAATCTGCAAGTTTCAGTTTCTTTAGAAACTCTCAATGTGGTTTTTGCCCCTAACGGTTTATGACCTTGACTAGGTCAACAAACCATAAACCGTTAGTCAAGTTCTACCCGTCATTATCCTGATTGCATTAGACCCACCCGTACGTGCCCTTGACTAGGTCAACAAGGCCGCACGACTGTCCTAACCAATCACATTTGCAATCCACAGAAAAATATCATCTAGCTACCGTTCACTACGCCTTGACTAGGTCAACAAACGCAGCACGAATACTAAATAATATCAATCCGAAACGACGGAGGGCTACGGCTGGATTTTTGGCGAAAAACCCGTTAACGTAATAAACTTGATATCGTTGAAGGAACATGATTGCCTTTTTTGAAAATATAGTGGCGAAAACTTTTGCTAAAGAGGTCACTCCCTGTGAAGGGATCTCGGCTCTTTACTCGTCGAATGAGGTGCAGGATATTCTAAGCAGAATACCTCGATGCAAAGCAAGAATAATCGACTATAGTGAATTTATTACCCTGACGCAAACTTTTGTCCAAGGGGTCACTCCTGATGAAGGGATCTCGGCCCTTGCCTCGTCTAATGAGGTGCTGGGCATTCATAACCGAATACCTCTATGCAAAACAAAAGTGAACGTCTTTGTAACAGCTTTTTGAAAAATTGTTCCAACAACGTCTTTTAGGTTTGTTATCTTACATTAATCTAATGCGTCCCATCATTTAATCCTACCATTGCAGAAAACAACGAAAATATGACGTACGCTTATGCCATCCGCATTCGCCATGGGGCCCCGTCATCACCCGTTAGGTTACTTAACTAACGACAGAGCGGGGGCTGGACTAGCGCGGATGCAAAACATAAGCAACGCCTAAATAGATATCATATATATATATATATACACATTCGTCCGATGCAATGATAGCCATTCCAGATCACAGATGAATACATTGGATATACTAGGAATCCACATTCCGTTCGAGCCTGTAACAAAAAGCGGATTACACGGTCGCGATGAATAGCCAAAACCCCGCCCTAGACCCCTACGGGTGCGGCAAACTACCCGCCAAGTACCCGAAGCGAAGCAACCTCCCTCAATGACGTGAGTAGGCCACTCGGCACTTCGAGATACCCGGTAGTTTGTGCACCCCACCTTGGGTCTATCCTAGGAGCAAAAACAGTAAAAAGAAATTATACAGTGGCGGCTACAACCTCATCCCGGATGTGCGGCCATACAAATAATATTACATCAATTTACATATTACATGAATTGAAAGGTAAAGAAAACTGTCATCTCACAACCCCCAGGCTATTCATCCGTGAAAATCCAACCAATTCATATACACATACCATCAACATTACAGATCACAGATATGTATAACCCCCACTAATCGACGTATAGCGATTAGCAGACGTTCAATACATATATCACATCACAGATATAAAACCCGTTAGCTTAAGTCTTTAGAAATTCGATCAAAATACGGATTTTTAAGCCCCAAAAACAAATTTTGCTTTCTGGAAAATCTGGGCAGAAAAATTATATTCCAAAAATCCCAAAATACCCCTGTAAGAACACTGCAGGAAAATGGAACCACAACCGAGTTAACTCGGCTGCGGATCCGCGGCAGGAGCAAGCTCATGCTGCGGTTCCGCGGTGCTTTAACCTACTTAGTGTACCAATTTTCTCCAGTTTTCTACAAAAATCCTGAGCTGATTTTTAGTGTAAGATTTATTAATTTTTGAACAGATCTAAAAATCGGCAGAAACTTGAATTTTCCGGGGTGTTTTGCGGTTTTTTGTCCGGTCGAAATTCTAGATACTTTGCAATACACCTGACGGTTCATCTTGCAACCGAGGCTATGTTAGCCAGACCGGTACAATATCAATGGATGTATCCCATCGAAAAGTATATGGAATTTTTCGTTTCACGCAATTTGTAAAATTATTAATGTCCTATATACTCGTATTTATTTATTTAACATATTTTTATTTAAGTATCTCTACAATCTTAAAAATTATATACGTAATAGAAATCGACCAGAGGGTTCTATAATGTAAGATTATCTTCTTGATGAAGTAACCATATTTTGTTCCTGCTATCTGTGTTGGGTTCCCTGGCACGGCAACGGGGTTTCGGACGGCATCATCCATGCCAAATCAAAATTTTGCCTTACCAAGGAGCCCAAACATAGGATGTTTAATTAGAGAATCATACGAAACTATAAATGTAAACACTTTACATCTAAGTGAATGCGGAATACAACCTTTTTAGACCGGTCCTTCACTTCTAAAGCTCCGTGTAGTAGTCCCTTCGCTGTGAGTTGTGAAGACCCAGACTCTTGAGAGGGTTCACATGAAGAAATGAGCAAGCATTCTCAATGTCTTCGAAGCCGAAGATGATCTACGTCGAGACTCAAGCTCATGCTACCTCTTCACTAATAGTGAAATTAGTGAAGCAAACACCCTAAACTAAATGGCTAATAGTAGAGGTTGATGAAGTAGGAATTTTGCTCACTTTAGATTTATTATTCTCACAATATTTCATCACTTGATCAAAATCAAGAGAGCTAAGATCAAATGAAGAAGAAGATGATGAAGTGATGAAAGAATAAAACTCAAGAGGTTAGAAAATGCAACCATGGAGAGTATATCACATACACTAACCAATGTAGAGAGTAAACCATGGTGTATGGTTAAGGTTAGGTCAATAAATATCTTAATCTAGACAAAAAGAGTGGACTTAGTCAATGGTTATCTACAAGTTTCATCCAAGCTTAACCATGACAAATTCCATCAATTTTTGAATTACTTAAAAATAAATATGAACCTTAACATTAACCCTAGCATGGTATGAGTCTCATACATACATGTTGCATGTGTAACCTAGCATGTCTCAATGATATATATCACATATATATTATTTGTGAATAAAAGAAAATAATACAATTAACATATATCACATATATATCAATATATCAAATGTGAGAAAAAGAAATGCTTAAGTGAGCTAATATTAGTAAATGTAATTTAATATATCAAATATATAATTCTACATTAAATTATTAAATCAACACTTGATTTAATAATCCAACCATATCACATATAACTGACTAAAATCAAATGTATCGTTTTATCGAATCAACACTTGATCCGATAACCCGGCTATATCACATATAACCGATCGATACACAAATCGCGAGAATAGAATGCGGTATCACATACGGGCATTAATCTCGGTCCCGCACATATCACATATGTGCTCCTACTCTGTTTCGCATGAACCAGGAAATATCTATGTAGGACTCTAAAGACTCGTCAATACGCCGGCAGTAGGTGATGATCATATCAAACACCCACAAGCTGTCAGCGGTCTGCTAAACGTAATGGACACCCGGGTATTGAGCGATCAGAAGATCAGCAAGCAAGCCTGCTCACACTCCTGTGAATCCAATCAGTAACACTACCGTACAGTCCGGTCTGTTCGTCTGATATGTCGCATATAAAGCCTAGGGGTGGTAAACGTCAGACCCCAAAAGCCCTGATAAGTCGTGCCGATATGAAGCTCATAACGGGTCGAGAAATTACCGGTAACACTTACCAGTAAATCTCATAACAGCCCTGGCCAGGGACTTCCAGTTATAGCCAATCGAGCATAGCGCAACATCAACCCCCAATACCGAGAGAGAAGATATCCCCTCCTATCGCTCATCGCCTCCATGTGACTCGGGACTGAACCCAAAAACCACCGTTTTGCACGTTCTCTTGAACGTGGTGTGGTGGAAATTAAAGCACAGTGGGAATCACACAAGACTCTATGACGATCTCGTGTCGACGGACTTACCTGTACCAGTGTCACCAGAGAACTTCTATCTAACGTGAGGTATAATACCATCTAGGAGTTCTTGGCGAGTCCTGTTCAGTGTACTTAGTCTCTACTGAGCACCCGTATAATATCCTTGATGTCAAACACTAATGGATGTGGGATCATCCATCGCCCATCATATGGGTCAAGATACGTATACGCTAATCTACACTGGAATATCGATGCCCCGTCTCCATACTCCCACGACTAGGAACATTTAAAGGATGTACTTGCCGACTACCCTGGCCCCACTAGTATGATCCACATCATAGTCCTGGTAGTCAAGTACACATCCTAAGGGCTTTACCAACATGTCACAGAGAGACAATATAAATGTACATGTTAAGATAAAGAGCAACCAGATAGCATACTATCATGTCGTGTAAGAAAGTCCTCCCTACATATGTCCCATCATCCACTTTAATATACATTATATGTACAATAATGGCCTCTAGGGCATACATACAACTAACAATCTCCCACTTTCACTAAGGCCATCTGTTGTAGTATCTCATACCCAACGTCCCATAAAAGTCTTTCGTAGGAAAGGCCTCGGTGAGTGGATCCGTTGTGTTATCCTTTACGTCGTCTCTCTTGTCCTCGATCCCCTGAAGATCAACCATCTGCATGATCAGGTGATACTGCCTCAGAATATGTCTGGATCGCTGATGGGACCTGGGTTCCTATACCTAAGCCACAACTCCCTTGTCATACAATGGTAGGAACCATGTTCATCTCATGAACAAGAAATACCCAGACAACCTCTTTGGTAGCATCGTTGGCAGCGATGTATACAGCCTTTATCATCTAGATTGCCACAGTATATAGCTTGGAACTCTTCCAACATACCGTCCCTCCACTGAGGGTAACGGAAAAGCCAGAGACTGACTATCAGTCGACCTTATCACTCTGGAAGCTCGATCCAAGAACATTCTTTTAGTGCTTCTCAAGTACTTAAGAACGTCCTTCTGGGCTGTCCAGTGATTCTCCCAAGATCCGATTGATTCTTGATCACTACACCTAGTGAGTTAACTACATCTGGTATGGTACATAATATCACATACATGATAGAGCCTATTGCCGAAGCATTGGATATTCCTTGTACGCGAGCTCTCTCCAAGACAATGAGGGTACGGCCTAATGTCACGTACGGCCTATCATTCATGATTCACCACATTCTATATATATATATATATATACCTATGTCCCAGGTCACATCCATAACGATCTCATATCAGGAGACCGACAAGGTATCAATCATCTCAATCGACTCGCATCCGTATACCAACATATCATCAGATCTATAGGGTTCCTAGGCACACTAACGAGGTCTCACAAGGCATCAACCATGCCAATTTCAAATTTTACGGTGCCGAGAAGCCCTAGAGCGGATCGTTAACTAGATATTTAGGCGAAACAAATGCAACTAGTTAACAATTTAACTAAAAGAACGGAAATACAACCTTTGTAGATCCGGTTCTCTACCTCCATAGCTCCGCAATGAAGTCTCCTCGCTGTCCAAATCCAATCCCGAGCTCTAGCGTCGGCTTCATCGGAGAAATGGGTGGGCTAGGTCGTCGGTTCGATGCCGAAGATGATCTACGTCGAGGCATCACAAGATCAAGCTCCAACTTCACCAAGCCTTGAAAACTTGTGAAGGAAACACCCTATACTACTTGGAAAGAGGTAGAGGATGAAGAAATAGGAGGTGGGTTCACTTTAGAATTGGATTTCTCACTCTTTTTCTCACTTTGCCATTGTTGGTAGCAAGCTTCTTCATGTGAAGAAGAAGAAGAAGATGAAGATGAATATTATCATAAGTTATTTTCTAATAGAAAATAAAAACAATACTTATCATATGTCAACCATGGTCAAGTGTAGAGAATAAACTAAGGTTAGTTAAAGGGTTAGGGTTAAGCATGAAGACAAAATGGTCACTTAGTCAAAGATGCTTTGAAGCTTCAAGAAGCTTCAAGCAAAGAACAAAGAAAGCCACCATTTTCTCTTTATCATTTCCAAAATAAAATAAATAAAATAAATGAATAAGAAAATAAAAATCCTAACCAATATACAACCATGGTTTAATCTTTACACAAACCCTAGTGAGCATGTATCATTAAACATGATACAAACTTGTGTACAAAAGTATATCTCATATACAATGTGCACAAACAAGTGAGAAAAACCATTTAAAGTGAACCAATACTAGTTAATGCAAAGTAATATATCAAATATATAATTATGTATTAAATCATTAAATCAACACTTGATTTAACGATCCGGTCATGTCGCACACAACCGACTAGTATACAAAGTATCGATTTATCGAATCAATCCTTGATTCGATAACTAGGTTATATCGCATACAACCATTCGACACATTCATCGCGAGAATGAAATACGGTATCACATACACGCATTATTCTCGGTCCCGCACATATCTCATATGCGCTCCTATTTCGTTTCGCTTGAGCCAGGAAACCTCTGTGTAGGACTCTAAAGACTCGTCAATACGCCTGTAGCAGATGATGATCATATCAAGCACCCACAAGCCGCAAGCGGTCTGCTAAACCTAACGGCCACCCGGGTATTGAGCGATCAGAAGATCGACGAGCAAGCCCGCTCACACTCCTGTGAATCCAACCAGTAACACTTACCGTACAGTCCGGTCTCGTCGTCTGATATGTCGCATATCTCGCCTAGGGGTGGTAAACGTCAGACCCCAGTAGCTCGATAAGTCGTGTCGATATGAGGTCTATAACAGTTCGAGAAACTACTCGTAACACTTACCAGTAAATCTCAGCAACCCTGGCCAGGGATTTCCGGTTATAGCCAATCGAACACAGCGCAACATCAACCCCCTATACCGGGAGAGACGAATCCCCTCCTATCGCTCATTGCCTCCATGTGACTCGGGACTGTACCCAAAAACCACCGTTTTGCACGCCCTCTTGGACGTGGTAAGATGGAAATCAAAGCACAGTGGGAACCACACAAGACTCTATGACAATCTCGGGTCAACAGACTACTCTGTACCAGTGTCACCAGAGAACTGCCATCTGAAGGTATAATACCATCTGGGAGTTCTCGGCGAGTCCGTCCAGTGTACCCAGTCTCCACTGAGCACCCGTATATCATCTCTGATGTCAAACACCAATGGATATGGGATCATCCATCGCCCATCTGTATGGGTCGAGAAGGTATACGCTAGTCTACTCTGGTATATCGATGCCCCATCTCGATATACCCACGACTAGGGACTTTGAAGGATGTACTTATGGACTACCATGTCCCCACTAGTATGATCCGCATCATAGTCCAGGTAGTCAAGTACACATCCTAAGGGCTTTACCAACATGTAACAGAGAGACAATCAGTGTACACGTTAAGGTAAAGAGCAACTAGATAGCATACTATCATGTCGAGCAAGAAAGTCCTCCCTATATATGTCCAAGCATCCACTACAATATACATCCTATGTATAGTAATGGCCTCTAGGGCATACATATAACTAACAATCTCCCACTTGCACTAGGGCCATCTGATAGCAGTGGTTGTAGTATCTCATACACAACCATCCCATAAAAGTCTCTCTCTGGGAATAGGCCTTCGTGAGTGGATCCGCCGTGTTGTTCTCTGAGTTTACTCTCCTAACCTCGATCCCGTGGAGATCAACCATCTCCATGATCAGGTAATACTGCCTTAGAATATGTCTGGATCACTGATGGGACGGACGTTCCTTGGCATAAGCCATAACTCCATTATCACACAATGGGAGGAACTAAGTTCATCTCATGAACAAATATACATCCAGACTGCCTCTTTGGTAGCATCTTTGGTAGCATCTTAAGTAGCGATGTATCCTGCCTTTATCGTCTAGTATGCCACGGTATCTAGCTTGGAACTCTTCCAACATACCGTCCCTTTACTGAGGGTAAAGACAATGCCTGCGACTGACATTCAGTCGTGTTTATCACCCTGGAACCTTTCCAGTGATTCTCCCTAGGATCGGTTGATACCGTCTCACTACAACTAGTGAGAATCCTAACATCCAATTAGATCTATCTCATAGATCCAAACCCAGGATTTAGGAGGTATCACTTTAATCCTTTATGGAGAATCATTGTGATAAGCGGAGATTGACCGAGCGTAGCATAGGAAACTCCTTCCCTATCAAGAGTATGTCATCCACGTACTCTACGAGGATCATCACCATACTCCCTACTACCTTTTTTGTATATACAAGGTTCATCTACCATTTTGATGATGTCAAACTCTTTGACTAACACATCAAAACAGATGTTCCAACTCCGCGATACCTGCTTTATCATATAAAGCATCTTGTACACGTTTCCGCTGCTCCCACTGTATAACAGTATACACGTTCTGCATCAAACCACAGTTCTAAACGTACAGAACACACATAAGAGGAACAGTTCAGAAATGAACGAAGTCTTCTTATGGCATTGTAGACTGGGTCATATCGATGGAACAAGACTAGCTAAAGTTCCATAAGGATGCATATTTGAATCTGTTCGAATTTACATCTTATGAAACTTGCCAGTCATGTCTCAAAGGCTAGGTGACCAAATCTCCATTTACTGGAAACAGAGAAAGAGCTACTGAACTCTTGGACAGATACATAGTAATGTATGCAGTCCTATGTCTACACATGCCAGGAATGGTTCCGCGTACTTTATTACATTCACCGATGTTCTCTCAAGATACGGACATGTGTTCTTGTTGAAACACCAAATCTGAATCTTTTAAGAATTTCAAGGAATATAAGTACGAAGTTGAGAACCAAATGGGTAAAGGTATTCAAATCCTTCGATATGATCGGGGAAGCGAATACTTGAGCACGGAATTCCGGGACTATTTAAAAGAGAATGAGATTCTCTCTCAGTTTACTCCTCCGAATACACCACAGCACAATGGTACATCGGGGTGGAGGAATCGCACCCTATTAGATATGGTGCGCTCTATAATGAGTACTGCTGAGTTACGTATTTCCTTTTAGGGATATGCACTTGAGATAGTTACATGCCTATTGAATAGAGTTCCGACCAAATTTGTTGCTTACCACTCCGTATGAGATATGGAATGGGAAGAGACCATCTCTTAAACGAGTTAAGATATGGGGTTGTCCGGCCTATGTTGAAAAGTATAATCCGGAAAAGCTTGAGGCAAGATCAGTTCTGTGCAAGTTTGTAGGATATCCCAATCATTCGCGAGAGTATATCTTCTACCACACTGAGGAACAAAAAGTGTTTTGTTTCTATACATGCCACCTTATTAGAAAAGGAATTTCTTATGAAAGAAATTAGTGGCAATGAGGTAGAACTGGAAGAAGTTCCAGCAACGCAAACTATAACTGACGATTTGGTGGAACCGGAGAATTCAATAGTCTTCGTCGAACCGAAGCCACTCTACAGATCTAGTAGGGTTTCTCATCCACCAGAGAGATACTACGGTTTTCTCATAGACGGTGGGAGCAAGAATTACAGCATGGAGATGATGACCCAACTAGTTTCGAGCAGGCCATCACGAGTGGGGACTCTGTGAAATGGCCGGATGCTATGCGATCTGAGATGGAATCCATGTATACCAACAAAGTGTTGACTTTGGAAGTTGCTCCAGAAGGGGTAAAACCCATCAGGAGCAAAAGGGTCTTTGAGAAAGATAATTTGGTGTAGATGGAAAAGTTGATACTTTCAAAGCTAGACTTGTAGCAAAAGGTTTTCGTCTATGACCTGGTGTCGACTATGATGAAACATTTTCTCCTGTCGCTGTGCTTAAGTCTATCAGGATCCTACTTGCCATTGCTGCATACCATAACTACAAAATCTGGCAGATTGCACATCAAAACCGCTTTTCTAAATGGTGATTTAGAAGAGAGCGTGTATATGACACTGCCAGAGGGCTTCGTAGACAGTGGGAGCAGCGGATGTGTGTGCAAGCTGCTTGAATCCATCTACGGATTAAAGCAGGCATCGCGGAGATGGAACATCTGTTTTGATGAAGCTGTCAAAGAGTTTGACTTCATCAAAAAGGTAGATGAACCATGTATATATAAGAAGGTTGTAGAGAGTATGGTTATCTTCCTCGTATTGTACGCGGATGACATACTCTTGATAGGAAAGGGTGTTCCTATACTACACTCGGTCAATCTCTTCTTATCACACGTGTTCTCCATGAAAGATCTTGATGATGCCTCCTACATCCTAGGGATATAGATCTATAGAGATAGATCTAAATGGATTTGAGATTGTCCCAATCTAGGTACATAGACACCATGCTAAAAAGGTTTAGTATAGATGATTCTAAGCGAGGTAATGTACCCGCTTGTTCAGGAATCACTCTTTCCAAAGAGATGTCTCCCAAGACTGATTTGGAGAGGGCTCGGATACAAGAGATACCCTATACTTCGACAGTCGGGTCAATCATGTATGCGGTGTTGTGTACCAGACCGGATGTAGCTTTCTCACTAGGTGTAGTGAGTAAGTATCGAAAAGATCTTGGGGAAAACCACTGGAAAGCTGTGAAGAACATTCTTAAGTACTTGAGAAGCACTAAAGAGATGTTCTTGGTGTATGGTAACGGTGAACTCCAGATGGAGTCCTTTGCCGATTCAAGCTTCCAAAGTGATAAGGACGACTGAAAGTCAGTCTCGAGTTTTTTCTTTACCCTCAGTAGAGAGAGGTATGTTGGAAGGGTTCCAAGCTATATCCCATAGCAGACTCGTTGATAGAGGCCAATTACATCGCTACAACGATGCTTCCAAAGAGGCTGTCTGGATGAATAAGTTTATATGATGAACTTGGTTCCTACCATTGGGCATCTAGTACCTGAGTATTGTGATGACAATGGAGTTGTGGTTTTGGCCTAGGAACCACGGTCCCGTCAGCGATCCAGACACATTCTTAGACAGTATCACCTGATCAGAGAGATGATTGATCTCCACGAGATCGAGGTCAGGAGAGTTGACACGGAGGACAACACAGCAGATCCACTCACTGAGGCCCTCCCCCAGATGCTATTCGAGAGACCTTTAGGACGTTGGGTATGAGATACTACAACAACTGGCCTTAGTGCAAGTGGGAGATTGTTAGGAATATATATGCCCTAGAGGCCATTATTGTTGAAATAGTGGATGCTTGGACATATATATAGAGGACTTTCTTGCTCGACATGATAGTATGCTATCTGGTTACATTTATTTTAACATGTAGACTGGTATCTTTATACTGTCTGTCTCTTGCATATTGATAAAGCCCTTAGGATATGTACTTGACTACCAGGATTATGATGAGATCATACTAGTGGGGCCAAGGTGGTCCAAAAGTACATCCTTTAACTATTCCTAGTCGAGGGGGTATCGAGACTAGGGCATCGATATTCCAGAGTGGACTAGTGTGTACATTTCTTGTCTCTTAAAGGGCGATGGCTGATCCCACAGCCATTGTTGTGTGACATCAAAGATTGTACACAGGTGCTCATTAGAGAATGGGTACACCGAACGGACTCACCAAGGACTCCTAGTTGGTATTATACCTATCGTCAGATAGCAGTTCTTTGGTGACACTGGTACAGGTTAGTCTGTAGACCCGAAATCGTCATAGAGTCTTGTGTGGCTCCCACTGTGCTTTAATTTCCTCCCTACCACGCTCAAGAGGAGTTGTGGAAACAGGTGGATTTTGGGTACAGTCCCGAGTCACATGGAGGTAATGAGCGATAGGAGGGGTTTCGTCTCTCCCGGTATTGGGGGTTGATGTTGCGCTATGCTCGATTGGCTATAACTGGAAGCCCCTGGCTAGGGCTACTACTGAGATTTACTGATAATAGTTATCAGTGGTTTCTCGAACCGTTATAGGCCAGACATCGGAATGACTTATCACGTTACTGGGGTCTGACATTTACCACCCCTAGACATGATATGCAACATATCAAACGAAGAGACCGGACTGTACGGTAGTGTTACTGATAGGCTTCATGGAGAGTATGGACAAGCTTGCTTGTTGATCTTCATATCGCTCAATACCCGGGTAGCCGTTATGTCCAGCTAGTACCACTGACGGCTTGTAGGTGACTGATGTGATCATCACCTACTACTGGCGTATTGACGAGTCTTTAGAGTCCCACAAAGAAGTTCCCTGGTTCAAGCGAAACGAAGTAGGACACATATGTAATATGTGTGTGGGCCTGATTAAATATGTGTATGTGATACCATATTGTAATCTGGCAGTTATCTGTTATCAGTTAGGTTATATGTGATATAACCAGTTATCAAATCAAGTGTTGATTTGATAATGTGATATGCAGATAAATGATATTGGTCGGTCATATGTGATATAACCGGATTATTAAATCAAGTGTTGATTTAATAATGTGATATATATTATATTTGATATAATTATATCTTAACTAATATCATTAGCTCACTAAATATTTTCTTATATGTATTAATATATATATATATATGATATATATATAAATATATATATGTAGCATGGCATGATTTCTATTTTTGAGAAAAATGGAAAATTAGTTGGAAAATGGAAGACTTTGGGAGCATGGTTGCAAGCATGGGCTTTATTCATTGTTTAATCATTTTGACTCACTATTCAAGCATGGTTGCAATTTGATATTGCATGAATTCCATGCTTGAATTTGTGAGGGGTCAAGAGTTGCCATTCTCACTTGCTCATTCTAACACTTGGCCATTTTCTTAAGTTTCTCCCATTTTGCTCTCATGCTCTCTAGCTTCTTCTTCCTCCTCAATGTCATGGCTCATGTTTCAACCCTCGCATGTGATGTGAACCATGAAGCTTGAATACAATCTTGTGAGAAAAATCACATCCCCTATTTCACCATCATACACTTGACTAGCGATCGAGTGTAGCGTGTTTCCTACGCTAAAGAGTTTATGTAGCATGGCACGAAGGTCATCGGAGGAAGCTCGTCCAAAGCCTCAAGTGGAGCCTAGTGGAGTCGCGGGACTACTACACGGAGCATGTGAAGTGAAAGACTCGATCTACGAGGGTATAGCCATCTTTCATTTCTTATAGTTTAGTAGATATCAAACTAAAACCCTAATCAACTAGCTAAAGATCTTGGATAGTCTAGCTTAGCACCTATAAAAATTTGAATTTGGCATGCTTGATGTCATTAGAACCTCATGGTGGTGCTGGGTTAGATTTTCAGGCTCCACTTGAGGTTGAACGAACTTCCTTTTGATGACCTTCGTGCCGAAGATGATCCACCCGAAGTCCGCTAATCCAAGCTACCTCTTTCCTAAACTTTTTAGTGAAGGAAACACACTACACCAAAGCGCTAATCTAGTGTAGGATGGTGAAGTAGGGGTGTTGTTTGCTCACTAGGGTTCTCACAAGCTCAAGGTTTCACAACTCATGTGAGGGATTGAGCTTGGAGAAGGAGGTGAGGAAAAAGGAGAGAGCTAGAGAGCAACTCAAGAAAATGGATAAGTGTGGAATGAAGTGTATAATGGCTCATCTTAGCTCAAGCATTATTGAAGCATACAATTTTTAACACTTAAAAATTATAGCCATGCTTCTATAGTGCAAGCAAATGAATATAATATAGAATAAGCCATGCTATGCCCATGCCTCCAAAGTCTCCCCATTTATCATCACAATTTCTATTTTCTAAAAGTAGAAAAACCATGCCATGCTTCATATAATATATATATAGATATAGATATAGATATCACATATATATTAATATATATATATAAAGATAAGCATATAATTAGTGAGCAATAATATTAGTCAATATATAATTATATCAAATATAAATATATATCATATTATTAAATCAACACTTAATTTAATAATCCAGTTATATCATATATAATCGACTAATATCATTTATCTGTATATCACATTATTCAATCAACACTTGATTCAATAATCCGGTTATATCACATATAACTTAACTGATAACAAATAGCCGCCGGATTACAATACGGTATCTCATACTCGTATTTAATCAGTCCCCCGCACATATCAACATATGTGCCCTACTTCATTTCGCTTGAACCAGGAAACTTCTATGTGGGACTCTAAAGACTCGTCAATACGCCAACAGTAGGTGATGATCACATCAGTCACCCATAAGCCGCCAGCGGTATTAGCTAGACGTAACGGCTACCCAGGTACTGAGCGATTAGAAGATCAACAAGCAAGCTTGTCCAAACTCCTATGAAGCCTATAGTTAACACTTACCGTACAGTCCGGCCTCTTCGTCTGATATGTCGCATATCGAGTCTGGGGGTGGAATCATCAGACCCTAATAACTTGATAAGTCATGCCGATGTATGGCTCATAACGGTTCGAGAAATTACTGATAACACTTACCAGTAAATCTCATCAATAGCCATGGCCAGGGACTTACTGTTATAGCCAATCGAGCATAGCACAACATCAACTCCCAATACCGGGAGAGACGAAACCCCTCCTATCGCTCATTGCCTTTATGCGACTCGGGACTGTACCCAAAATCCACCTGTTTGCACGACTCCTTTGAGCCATGGTAG
Organism: Agapanthus africanus; assembly: GCA_030015575.1. NCBI lineage: Eukaryota > Viridiplantae > Streptophyta > Magnoliopsida > Asparagales > Amaryllidaceae > Agapanthus > Agapanthus africanus. The sequence continues at coordinate 436,702,546 of CM057340.1, read as the reverse complement.
GGAGGAAATCAAAGCACGGTGGGAACCACACAAGACTCTATGACGATATCGGGTCTACAGACTAACCTGTACCAGTGTCACCAGAGAACTGCTATCTGACGATAGGTATATTGCCATCTAGAAGTTCTCGGCGAGTCCTGTTCTGTGTACCCATTCTCTAATGAGCACCTGCGTACAATCTTTGATGTCAAACACCAATGGATATGGGATCAACCATCGCCCAATACAGGGTCAAGAAACGTACGCACTAGTCTACTCTAGAATATCAATGCTCTGTCTCGATATTCCCTCGACTATGAACAATTGAAGGATGTGCTTATGGACTACCTAGGTCCCAGTAGTATGATCCGCATCATAGTCCTGGTAGTCAAGCCTATATCCTAAAGACTTTATCAACATGTATATGAGAGACAATATAATAATACCAGTGAACATGTTAAGATAAAGACAACCAGATAGCATACTATCATGTCGAGCAAGAAAAACCTCCATATATATGTCCAAGCATCCACTATATTATACAATAAGGGCCTCTAGGGCATACATATCACTAACATCCCCAAGCGGGAGTTAGCTCTTCACCAATTGGCAGAATCACAACCACGTAATAAAGTATATATATACGACGCTCTACAGAGAAGATCAATCACAGAATGAGTATAAGTAAAACCAAGATATCATCAAGCTCAAATAAACGACAAATACCCATCTCGCTCTAAGCCTCAAGAAATATACAAGTCTGTGTCTAGGTCTACCAAATATACATAGTCTGGTTTCTGATTAATGGAGCTTTAACTAGATACAATAGAAATAATAGGTACAAGGGTGGTCACGATCCAAATGTGTATCCCACCTACCAAAGCAAAACACCCTGAAGCAAACTGTATGCCAGCAAGCTGTTATTGATCCGAGCGGTCGATCCGAGCGGTCGATCCTGCAAGAAAACTGTGGCACAACAGGGGTGAGTTGCCAACTCGTGAGTAGAAAATATCAGCAGGTAGAAATCGAATGAACAACGATCCCTAAGTCATACTGTAACATAAAGGTAATAATATGTGGTAACCAGGGCGATCATGTATACAAATGGGTACAATAATGATGTCATTCCAGTATCAGTATACGTATCAAGTCATCTGAGTCATATGCATGCATGTATGTAAATATCCAACGTGTCCATCAACGACACATCAACATCATAAAACATGAGTGTTCATCATGAAATTTATTATTTTATTATTTAAATTCCAAAAATAATATTTTATATTTCTGAAATGTTACAAGATCAAGGCTCAGACGTCTAAAAAATAATTATAAAATATAACAGAGGAGTCGCAGACATCTGAAGCTCATGGCTCATACGTTGTAAGAAGAAAACGGCTGCTCGAAACTGGAATTTTGCAAAAACACTTTAAAACCAAAACTTTTGCTAAAAACCACCCTCTATAATCCAACACAAGTTGTAATCAACAAGAAAACTTCACTAACACGCTACAACTACAAATAACCATTTAATAACCTATCTTTGAAAGATTTGAACCATAAAAACATGATTTTTAAGTAAAAGACATAGTTTTCATGGCTAATAAAACTCTAAAACTTATTAAAAGATAGATTTTTATCTCTTGAAATGGAAATGAAGAGGAGATCTAAACTTGAATGAGGCTACATGAAAACTTGAAGGCTTTTACTTGAAGAGAACTTGTTTGGTGTTGAGAAGATGAAGAAACGGAGGGTTAGGTTGAGTTGGATTTGAGGGAGAGCAAGTGAGAGCTTGAGAGAGAGAATGAGAGAGATCGTTTTAAAGAAGAAGAAAAAGAAAATGGGCAAGTGTGTACATATAAGCATGGCTCTCCCATGCCTCCCTCTCCCATAACTTCCCATGCCTCACTCTCCCAAATAAAAAAAAGAAAACATTATTATTTAAAATATATTTGCCATGTAAAAAATAAGGATTAATTAGAAAAAGAAATTATTAGTTTTATCATAACAAATTTTATAGATTTATATATGTATACCAAATTATGATAACTCAATTCAATAAATGTTATCACTTTAATAAAACTCATTATATCATTATTTAAATTCTAAAATAAACTTTAAAAAAATTTAAATGTTACAATATTTTTGTTATTTTGTACAACTCATAAATTTCTTAATTCTAATATTACTACTGACCATGTTAATTTAAATCGATTTAGAAAAACTATAGATATTTTAAGAAATTTTCATGTAATGTCTAGAATAATTTTTTTACACACATGTTTTAGTATATATGTTGTTCAAAATATACACACCTGCATCACACGCGGAAACTATGTCACGACCCAAATGTGGCACGTGACCGGCACTTAAATCACGTGACATCTAAAGACGTCGACGCGGTTCAAGTAAGCCGAAACCCAGAATCTAAACCCTTTTGAAAATATTGGAGGTGAGTTTAAAATAGTCATCAGATGGAATCAGTTTAAATAACATTTAAATTTAACTAAGTATGTTTGAAAAGTATCTATGATATTTTTTTAAAATTTGACAGCACCTCCTTTGAAAATTTTACATAAAAACACGATACAACTACAACAATAAAATAGCGTCCCAACGGGAGCTAGCTTCCACGTCCAAACGACGGAGCAGCTAAACAATTTATATCAGAAGTCGACTCCGAAGAGTGCGACCTCACAATTTCTAAGTCTCGCTTCTAAGTGCACAATATACCAATTCTAAGTTGATGGAGTTTCCACTAGATACAAGAATATAAGAATAATCAAGAGTGAGTACGATACAATAATAACCCACTTACCAATCAATCACCGAAAGGAATGTGTGCCCAAACCGCTGATAATCCAAGCGGTAAAACCTACAAGAAACTGTGGCACAACGGGGATGAGTTGCCAACTCAGTGAATAAAAGCACATCTAAAGGTAGAAATCGAAATGCACGACGATACCTAGGTCATAAATATAGTACTACCATAATCTGTACTAATATAACATGATATGCGTATGTATCATAATACAACACTAACTGTCATGCAACCCCAAGTAAAATATATATATAGGTACTGTCCCCCGGATCAGTCCTAGTCGAATCCAATAAATGAAATCTAACTGTGTACCTCATGATAACAATCATATCAATATATATGGATGTCCAGCATCGACATCAAAATTAGAAATCTCTCGTGTCCAGCATCGACACGTAAATGCAGATACTATCGACACCATCTCAATAGATGATCGTCACCCGATATCCCTGGCCCGGTCGGTATCCTCTGGATATCCGCCGTGCCCATCGAACCCCGGTCAGTATCCCCTGGATATCTACCGTGCTCATCTCTATCTCCGGTATCGAGTATTCTCGTTAGGCTCCCCGCCTATAATGCGGCTATCCTGCCCCTCGGTCTCGAACCGGGTCCACCATGTATCCCGCTGTATAGCTACCCCACTCAGTACGGATAAGTCACAAGTCCGAAACCGTATAGCTACCCCACTCGGTTCGGAATAAAACAGTCAGAAAACATCAAAACTCATGGTGGACGTTAAGTCATCATCTTCAGAAAACATCAAGTAAAGAAAGAGAATATTTGCATAGATTATCCTGATGATATATTATATATATACATATATAACAGCGTCCCATACCACTGATATATATCATCAAAAGTAAAACGTTCAGAAATTCATAAAATCAAATATAACATTCATAGTACTGGTATTCATAATGCTTAATAGAAAATAAGTTAAAGTGCGTAAATAACTCATGCAAGCAATTAACGTATCGATTCTACTGTGTCATGGCAATACTAATGATATGTAGTGTAACATACGCGTCTGTGCTCATGCCGCATGGCAATCATTAATATTTGTGCAAGTGTTCTAAAGGTGTAATAGCCTACTCATATCAACATCTATATACGTATTACGGAGTATAACAGTTCTACAGTGACATGGCAGTACCAATGAGATGTGGTGTAACATACATGTACGTGCTTATACAGCATAGTACTCATTGGTATTTATGCAGTGTTCTATCAGAGTGTTAGTATTACAGAAACGTATACTATCGATAAATATAATGCGAACATGTAAAGTAAATCTAAGCATAACTAATAACTGTAATTTCCTGCTATGAGCTATATCATTATCTTTGAAAAGGGAACGAAACGTTGGTTTTGAGATAAGGAAGCTGCATTAGATTAAAATAGATATTCGTTTTGGAAATTGGCACCGCATCCTTGTATTTTATCATTAAAAGGGAAATGAATCGTAGTTTTTAAAAGAATATAGCCCACACAAGTATTACATCCTAAAACGGAAAATAATCTAGCGCTATGAGTCTAAAGGAAAACTTGGCAGTTACTCGGCATATAAATGTAGGGTTCCTAGGCACTCCCAAGAGGTCTCACAAGGCATCAACCATGCCCATTTCAAATTTTACGGTGCCGAGAAACCCTAGACTACGGATCGTTAACTAGATGTCTAGGCGAAAGAGAAACTAGTTTACAACTAAACTAAAAGAACGGAAATACAACCTTTGTAGATCCGGTCCTCCACCTCCACGGCTCCGTGATGAATTCCTCTCCGCTGTACAAATCGAACCATGACTCTCACGGTGGTTTCATCGGAGAAAAAGGCGGGCTAGGTCGTCGACAACGTGCCGAAGATGATCTACGTCGAGGCATCACTAGATCAAGCTCCACCTTCACCAAGCCATGAAAACTTGTGAAGAAAACACACTCTACTACTTGGCAAGAGGTAGAGGATGAAGAAATAGGAAGTGGGTAGACTTTAGAATTGGATTTCTCACTCATTTCATCAATCCACCATTGATGGAGGAAGGTTTCTTCTTCAAGAAGAAGAAGAAGATGAAAGTGTTATGATAAGTTGTATTTAAAAAGAAAATAAAAACAATACTTATCATAATCCAACCATGGTCAAGTGTAGAGAATGAACTAGGGTTAAGTGGAATGGTTAGGGTTAAGCATGAGACAAAATGTTGACTTAGTCAAAGCTTCATGAAGCTTCAATATCAAACAAAGAAAGCCACCACTTTCTCATTATCATTTTCTTTTGTCAAAATGAGCAAAAGAAATAAATAAATGAATAAATAAATAAACCAAAACCCTAACCACTCATATAACCATGGTTTAATCTTTACACAAACTCAAGTAAGCATGTATCATCAAACATGATACAATCAAGTGCACAAAAGTATATCACATATACAACTTGTGAACTTCAAGTGAGAATATCCATTTAAAGTGAACCAATACTAGTTAATGCAAAGTAATATATCAAATATATAATTATGCATTAAATCATTAAATCAACACTTGATTTAACGATCCGGTCATATCGCATATAACCGACTAATATCCAATGTATCGGCTTATCGAATCAACCCTCGATTCGATAACTAGGTTATATCGCATATAACCATTCGATACATTCATCGCGAGAATAGAATACGGTATCACATACACGCATTATTCTCGGTCCCGCACATATCTCATATGCGCTCCTATTTCATTTCGCTTGAGCCAGGAAACCTCTGTGTAGGACTCTAAAGACTCGTCAATACGCCGGCAGCAGGTGATGATCATATCAAACACCCACAAGCCGCAAGCGGTCTGCTAAACGTAACGGCCACCCGGGTATTGAGCGATCAGAAGATCGACGAGCAAGCCCGCTCACACTCCTATGAATCCAACCAGTAACACTACCGTACAGTCCGGTCTGATCGTCTGATATGTCGCATATCTCGCCTAGGGGTGGTAAACGTCAGACCCCAATAGCTCGATAAGTCGTGTCGATATGAGGTCTATAACAATTCGAGAAACTACTGGTAACACTTACCAGTAAATCTCAGCAACCCTGGCCAGGGATTTCCTGTTATAGCCAATCGAACACAGCGCAACATCAACTCCCTATACCGGGAGAGACGAATCCCCTCCTATCGCTCATTGCCTCCATGTGACTCGGGACTGTACCCAAAAACCACCGTTTTGCACGCCCTCTTGGACGTGGTAAGGTGGAAATCAAAGCACGGTGGGAACCACACAAGACTCTATGACGATCTCGGGTCAACAGACTACTCTGTACCAGTGTCACCAGAGAACTGCCATCTGACGTAAGGTATAATACCATCTGGGAGTTCTCGGCGAGTCCGTCCAGTGTACCCAGTCTCTACTGAGCACCCGTATATCATCTCTGATGTCAAACACCAATGGATATGGGATCATCCATCGCCCATCTGTATGGGTCGAGAAGGTATACGCTAGTCTACTCTGGTATATCGATGCCCCGTCTCGATATACCCACGACTAGGGACTTTGAAGGATGTACTTATGGACTACCATGTCCCCACTAGTATGATCCGCATCATAGTCCAGGTAGTCAAGTACACATCCTAAGGGCTTTACCAACATGTAACAGAGAGACAATCAGTATACACGTTAAGGTAAAGAGTAACCAGATAGCATACTATCATGTCGAGCAAGAAAGTCCTCCCTATATATGTCCCAGCATCCACTGCAATATACATCCTATGTATAGCAATGGCCTCTAGGGCATACATATAACTAACAATCTCCCACTTGCACTAGGGCCATCTGATAGCAGTGGTTGTAGTATCTCATACTCAACCATCCCATAATAGTCTCTCTTTGGGAAAAGGCCTTTGTGAGTGGATCCGCCGTGTTGTCCTCTGAGTCTACTCTCCTAATCTTGATCCCCTAGGAGATCAACCATCTCCATGATCAGGTGATACTGCCTTAGAATATGTCTGGATCACTGATGGGACGGACGTTCCTTGGCATAAGCCACAACTCCATTGTCTTACAATGGGAGGAACGTAGTTCATCTCATGAACCAATATTCACCCAAACAGCCTCTTTGGTAGTATCTTAAGTAGCGATGTATCCTGCCTTTATCGTCTAGTTTGCCACGGTATCTAGCTTGGAACCCTTCCAACATACCGTCCCTTTGCTGAGGGTAAAGACAATGCCTGCGACTGACATTCAGTCGTCTTTATCACCCTAGAACCCTTCCAGTGATTCTCCCCAGGATCGATTGATACCATCTCACTACAACTAGTGAGAATCCTAACATCCAATTAGATCTATCTCATAGATCCAAAACCCAGGATTTAGGAGGTATCATATTGATCCTATATGGAGAATCATTGTGATAAGCGGAGATTGACCGAGCGTAGCATAGGAAACTCCTTTCTTATCAAGAGTATGTTATCCACGTACTCTACGAGGATCAACACCATACTCCCTACTACCTTTTTGTTTATACAAGGTTCATCTACCATTTTGATGATATCAAACTCTTTGACTAACACATCAAAACAGATGTTCCAACTCCGCGATACCTTCTTTATCCTATAAAGCATCTTTTGCACGTTTCCGCTGCTCCCACTGTCTACGAAGCCCTCTGGCTGTGTACTTATAGACTTTCTTTTCTAAAACATCATTTAGAAAAGCAGTCATGACAGCCAACCGCCAGATATCGTAGTCATGGTATGTAGCCGTGGCAAGTAGGATCTGGATGGACTTAAGCATAGCCATTGGAAAAGGTTTCATCATTATCCACGCCTGGTCGATGACGAAAAGCTTTAACAAGTCTAGCTTTGAAAGTCTTAACTTTTCCATATACACCAAGTAATCTTCTCAAGATATACTTGCTCCTGATGGGGATTTAACCCTTCAGATATAGCAACCAAAGTCCATACTTTGTTGGTGTACATGGATTCCATCTCAGATCGCTAAGCATCCAGCCATTCTTATAGAGTCTCACTCCCGATGGCCAGCTCGAAGCTAGTTGGGTCATCATCTCATGATGCAATCCTCGCTCCCACTGTCATAGAGAATCCGAAGTATCTCTCAGGCGGGTGAGGAACCCTACTAGATCGGCGGAGAGGCTGAGGTTCGTTGGAATCTACTGAATCCTTTGGTTCTACCAAATCATCTGCTGTAGTTTGTATAGCTGGAACCTTTCCAGTTCTACATTACAGACTTTGCCTCGAGCTTGTCCAGATTTTGCTTTTAGACATAGGCCGGACAACCCCAAATCTTAACTAACTTAAGAAATGGGCTCTTCCCTTTCCATATCTCATATGGAGTGGTAGGCTGTGATCTGATTCAAACCCTATTCAATAGGTATGCAGCTTCTCAAGTGCATAACTCCCAAAAGGAAATAGGTAACTCAGTAGTACTCATCATAGAGCACACCTTATCATATAGGGTGTTATTGCTCCTCCCCGATACACCATCGTGCTATGGTGTATACGGAGGAGTAATGCTGAGAGAGAATCTCATTCTCCTTTAGAATAGTCCAGGAATTCCGTTCTCAAGTATTCTCCTCCTTGATCACATCAAAGGACATAATACTTTTACCCGTATTTTGGTTCTCTACTTCTAACTTATATTCTGTGAATATCTCAAAAGGTTCGGACTTGTGTTTCAACAGGAACATAGGTCTGAATCTCGAAAGATCATCAGAGAATGTAATGAAGTACAAAGAACCATTCTTGGCATGTGTAGACAGGGGACCTTACATACATCAACATGTATTATCCCAAGAGTTTACTAACTCTTTCTCTGTTTTCAGTAAACGGAGCTGTGGTCATCTTATCTTTGTGACATGACTGGCGAGTTTCACAAGATGCAAATTCAAACTCATTTAAATATGCATCTTTATGTAACTTCAGCTAGTCGGGTCGCATTGATATGACCTAGTCTACAATACCTCAAGAAGGATTCGTTCATTTCTGAACTCTTCCTCATGTGTGTGTTCCGTATATTAAAGAACTGTAGTTTGATTTAGAACATCAACGCTTTTAGATAACGTGCCTGAACCGATCAACTTTTGATATAGGAAATGTTCAAAACATTATCCAACAATACAAAATTTTATCGTTTCTTTACTGATAAAGAGACTGATACGATTTTGTATATCAGGTTCGGTATCTAATAACATTCGTTCAGAATCAATGTATTTGAAATACAGGGTGACAGTGACCAACAGACTTGGCTGCAACACTTGCCCCGTTTTCTATCTCATGAAACTTATCACCCATTCTCAGTTCTCTACCTATCTGTAGCCCTATGTAACAGATTACATATCTGGGATCCTGATCTGGTATCACATACCCAGGACGTAAAGGATACTAAGAAACAGTTCTCTGTAATGAACACACCCGAAGATGATGCATCATCATGCACTCTCTTCGTTTGGGCGGCACGGGAATTCTGGTAATCCCCAATTTCCTGCTCTGTCTTATAACAATTATAAGTTGGAGCGGGACCAACGTTCCCCAGCTCAGTATAACAAGCGGGTTCGGTCAATATTCCGTATTATTATCTTGATTAAGGCATGATATGGTCGCTACCTGGAGAGAGAGAGAAGAAAACACTCAGCGTGCGCTCTTTCAAGAATAGATTGGTTATTATTTTATCTAATAAGGATGGCTCCCACTGCTTTTTATCAAATCTTCTTTCAAACCCTAAAAGGAAAGACTAGCCGGGATTAATTACACACTACAAGTTCGCCAATCTTTCAGCTAGGCCAGTGTCGGTACTTTGAGGGAGGTCCCCCGTGCTTTCGCACGAACCTAATTAATGTAAACCTCGTTTCCCAGAGGCGTAACCTCGTTAACACCTTTCTAGACACCTACTTGATCGGCTAATTGTAATGTGTAAAACTCTCCCAGGAGTAACAATTACTCGCAGCGTGTATCGGGATCCAACTATCTTATAGAAGGTATGCAATCTCATTGCAAATTTCAACACTTGAAATTCCCGATAATATTTTGCCCCTAACGTGCTATGACCTTGACGAAAGCCAACAAACCATAGCCCGCTAGTCAAGTTCAACCCGTACATTTCTTGATTGAATTAAACCCACCCGCATGACCCTTGACGAAAACCAACAAAGCCGCACGACTACCCTAATCCAATCGCATCTTATGCAGCAGATAAGCAGCATATAGCTACCGCACACTGCACCTTGACGAAAGCCAACAAATGCAGCACGAATACTATATACAACTTATCTGAAATGACGGAGGGCTACGACAGGTTTTTCTGAAAACCTATTGCGTAATGAACTTGATATCGTTGTAGAATCAAATGATTTTAAAATGGAGTGCTTTTGAGGCTTTTCTAGTTTTGCTAAAGGAGTCACTCCCGGTGAAGGGATCGTCGGTCCTTTCCTCGTCGAATGAGGTGCAGGATATATCACATATATCACTGTGCAAAGCAAAAACTCTTAAAAGCAATCAAAAGACAAACCGAGTGTGTAGCATCTGCCAGTTATTGCTAAAGGAGTCACTCCCGGTGAAGGGATCTCGGTCCTTTCCTCATCGAATAAGGTGCAGGATATATCACATATACCGCTGTGCAAAGCAAGAACTGTAGCTACCTGTTTTATTTTGAAATTCGATTCTACAACATCTTAGGTTTCTTTTATTTCATTAATCACATTAATGAAGTCCCATCATTTAAGTACCTAAACATCACAGATAAATACGACGTACACTTATGCCATCCGCATTCGCCTCGATGTCCCCTCATGCACCGTTAGGTTAGGTAACTAACGGCAGAGCAGGGCAGGGCTAGCGCGGGTGTAAAACATAAGTAACGCCTATATAATATATCATATATACTATATACTGTATCTATCATAGAACATCACATGATCACATCACAGATATCGCAGCAGAAGAAACATATGAAATATTGGATATACTAGGACGTCCGTGTTTTCAATACGAGCCAGTATAAAACACGGATTCCACGGTCGTGATGAATAGCCAAACCCACACCCCTAGACCCCTACGAGAGCGGCAAGCAACCCTACCAATTCTAGAGTTAGGAGACCCGGTCTCGACTCCTCGAGTTGGTCTCCCACTGGACTCCAAAATCCGGTTACTTGTGCTCCCCTCCTTGGGTCTATCCTAGTGCGGAAAAGTAAATAATATACAAACGGTGACATCTTCCGCAACCTGGAAGTGCCCCAATAAAAGAATATTACATACAAGTTTTTACATGAATGAAAATGAAAAACACTCATCTCACATAAAAACCCCCGGCTATTCAAACACGACGATCCAATATAACATATCCAGCAACACATAACATCACATGTCATCAACGTAAGTAAATATGCGCATCCCAATTGTCGTTGACATATAGCAACGAAACCGGCGATATCACATATTACACTTACGGTCACAGAAAAGAAAGTGTAAAACTACAACAGTTGGAATCCGCAACCTTCATAGACATCGCATGCCTAATCAAATGAATTCCTTAGACATCGCATGCCTAACAATTATAAACCCCGCATTTTAGTCTCAAAATCGAAAACTCTTTTCAATATCAAGTCGGGCAATTCAACAAGATTCCCGACATCCTGATCGAATGCTCGTCGCAAACTTCAGTAGACGGCCGCACCCCCGATACCGGCGACGAAATGCACCAAGGCGGAACACCGCTGTCACGAGCACCCGGACGGATGCTTTCGGCGACGGGGTTCTCCTACAGTCACTTGGTCGGGGCTATGGAGTGAGGCTGTCTATTAAGTTTACCCGGCGAGTATCCGCGTACGTTACGTGATTGCGACGGACTTTTGATCACATCAAAATTCCGTGGCAACCGATCAAGTGAGACTAAACTGCTATGTTTATAACATTCATTCAGTTATCTCATAACTTCTTGTGAATTCCAATTATTGTATCCCATTCCAGATAAATAGAAAATGTTAAACTTTCCGATCGAACATTCGAACACCCAAGTTTTCCCGACACAGATCAACACATGAAACAAGTCTAAAAACATTCAGTTCGTGCCTCAGTACCAACGGTCCAGCCGTAGAAGGGTCAAGCCAACGCCTCACATGTGGCACGCCGTACTGCCCCAAACCCGAAGGTTCAAAGGGCAGTTCAAGACGGGCACATAATCGAGTTAAGGTTTGTTGTCTTCTAGAGGGTCCATCGCGTTACTTGCACTACTTAGAACGTCGTTAAACTACGGAAAAATCCAACACTTGGAAATTTCCCGACAGGGGAAAGATTGGGTATTTATATCCGGTCGAACTTTTTAACATATTCAATGATTATCCGGAAAGACACATAGACAAAGTTTGATACTCCGATCGAAACACCGAATCCCCAAAACAACCCCAGAAAATTCAACTCTTGAATAAATATTAAAAAATTCCCAGAAAACTCAGCATCTGAAACAATGAATTACTGTGCAAATTTTAAAGGCTGACGTCATACTTTAGCCGCGGAACCGCCGCATAAGCTAGGCTTATGCCGCGGTTCCGCCGCGCATTAGAGGGTTCAGGAGATAAATTTTGCGTCGTAATTCTTAGAATTCCCTGCTGAATTTTTTAGCAATTTTTAATTTGGAAAAATCCACGTTTTCAGAAAAAGTCCAGAGAGCGAGGAAAAATGGGGTTTCGGGTTCGATCGGACTTCAAACTCCGTCTAGACTTCGCCTAAGGCTCTAGCTAGGCTCTGATACCACTGTAGGGTTCCTAGGCACTCCCAAGAGGTCTCACAAGGCATCAACCATGCCCGTTTCAAATTTTACGGTGCCGAGAAACCCTAGACTACGGATCGTTAACTAGATGTCTAGGCGAAAGAGAAACTAGTTTACAACTAAACTAAAAGAACGGAAATACAACCTTTGTAGATCCGGTCCTCCACCTCCACGGCTCCGTGATGAAGTCCTCTCCGCTGTACAAATCGAACCATGACTCTCACGGTGGTTTCATCGGAGAAAAAGGTGGGCTAGGTCGTCGACAACGTGCCGAAGATGATCTACGTCGAGGCATCACTAGATCAAGCTCCACCTTCACCAAGCCATGAAAACTTGTGAAGGAAACACACTCTACTACTTGGCAAGAGGTAGAGGATGAAGAAATAGGAAGTGGGTAGACTTTAGAATTGGATTTCTCACTCATTTCATCAATCCATATTGATGGAGGAAGGTTTCTTCTTCAAGAAGAAGAAGAAGATGAAAGTGTTATGATAAGTTGTATTTAAAAAGAAAATAAAAACAATACTTATCATAATCCAACCATGGTCAAGTGTAGAGAATGAACTAGGGTTAAGTGGAATGGTTAGGGTTAACCATGAGACAAAATGGTGACTTAGTCAAAGCTTCATGAAGCTTCAATATCAAACAAAGAAAGCCACCACTTTCTCTTTATCATTTTCTTTTGTCAAAATGAACAAAAGAAATAAATAAATGAATAAATAAATAAACCAAAACCCTAACCATGGTTTAATCTTTACACAAACTCAAGTAAGCATGTATCATCAAACATGATACAATCAAGTGCACAAAAGTATATCACATATACAACTTGTGAACTTCAAGTGAGAATATCCATTTAAAGTGAACCAATACTAGTTAATGCAAAGTAATATATCAAATATATAATTATGCATTAAATCATTAAATCAACACTTGATTTAACGATCCGGTCATATCGCATATAACCGACTAATATCCAATGTATCGGCTTATCGAATCAACCCTCGATTCGATAACTAGGTTATATCGCATATAACCATTCGATAAATTCATCGCGAGAATAGAATACGGTATCACATACACGCATTATTCTCGGTCCCGCACATATCTCATATGCGCTCCTATTTCATTTCGCTTGAGCCAGGAAACCTCTGTGTAGGACTCTAAAGATTCGTCAATACGCCGGCAGCAGGTGATGATCATATCAAACACCCACAAGCCGCAAGCGGTCTGCTAAACGTAACGGCCACCCGGGTATTGAGCGATCAGAAGATCGACGAGCAAGCCCGCTCACACTCCTATGAATCCACCAGTAACACTACCGTACAGTCCGGTCTGATCGTCTGATATGTCGCATATCTCGCCTAGGGGTGGTAAACGTCAGACTCCAATAGCTCGATAAGTCGTGTCGATATGAGGTCTATAACAATTCGAGAAACTACTGGTAACACTTACCAGTAAATCTCAGCAACCCTGGCCAGGGATTTCCTGTTATAGCCAATCGAACACAGCGCAACATCAACTCCCTATACCGGGAGAGACGAATCCCCTCCTATCGCTCATTGCCTCCATGTGACTCGGGACTGTACCCAAAAACCACCGTTTTGCACGCCCTCTTGGACGTGGTAAGGTGGAAATCAAAGCACAGTGGGAACCACACAAGACTCTATGACGATCTGGGGTCAACAGACTACTCTGTACCAGTGTCACCAGAGAACTGCCATCTGACGTAAGGTATAATACCATCTGGGAGTTCTCGGCGAGTCCGTCCAGTGTACCCAGTCTCTACTGAGCACCCGTATATCATCTCTGATGTCAAACACCAATGGATATGGGATCATCCATCGCCCATCTGTATGGGTCGAGAAGGTATACGCTAGTCTACTCTGGTATATCGATGCCCCGTCTCGATATACCCACGACTAGGGACTTTGAAGGATGTACTTATGGACTACCATGTCCCCACTAGTATGATCCGCATCATAGTCCAGGTAGTCAAGTACACATCCTAAGGGCTTTACCAACATGTAACAGAGAGACAATCAGTATACACGTTAAGGTAAAGAGTAACCAGATAGCATACTATCATGTCGAGCAAGAAAGTCCTCCCTATATATGTCCCAGCATCCACTGCAATATACATCCTATGTATAGCAATGGCCTCTAGGGCATACATATAACTAACAATAAATCCCATCACTTCCAATACATATAATTCCTTGTATTATACCTCATTGTATCAGTGTATTTGTATCATTTCAAGTACGGCATGATTCCTCGTACAAATCCATCAAATAATATCCATTTCATAAGGATCTAACGTCACGTACGTATGTCATTAAAACTATGCATGAAACTATATGCAATGAAGGACATACTATATATCATACTATATCAATAACATTAACATCTAATTAGATATCATACTATCTTATTTATAAGGTTGCGGGGGTGCTATACGTCATCCACCGGACTTCCCCCGTAGATGTAAATCTACTCACCAACTCGTTGTGCTCGCTGAAATCCACGCTGCTATATCTGCCAACTCCGTCCCGAAAATCCTTGAAACCGTACCTATATTCGTATTTATGAAATATCGGCGTAAATATCATATCAAAACTCAAAACCATGAGATAGGCATCTATAGGTTAGAACCTACAGTATATTTAAACCAAAAACGACAATATATATCTATCGTTAACGTATAAACATTAACGGTTCAGCTGCATTACAAAAATACGAAAACCAGTATCGTAATATCGGAAACTTGATAAAACCTTTACTAATCATTCCCAGATCTCTCTGTAAGAATACTGGAATAAATCAAACAACACCATAGCTTATAAAATACCAAAACAAAGCTACAGGAGAAAAACCAACACCAAAAGCCTAGGGAGGGCCGGCGAGCTCGGAAAAATAGGGAATGTCGCCGGTCTTGGTTGGGATCTAGGGGCTTGGGATTTGTGAAAAGTTCTCTAGTGGACTCAGTATAGTTTTGGTTTTACTAGTTTTTCTAGTAATTGTACCTAATGGTTCTAGATTTGATACGGTAGGCTAAAATCACCAAAAGTTCATGTTTTCTTTCTTTATAC